>OU342668.1:2875000-3500000 GCA_910589605.1 Chrysoteuchia culmella | reverse complement strand
ACACACACAGCATCACTATTCATCACCAGTTATCACCTTCTTCGAAAATGGTTCGGTTTCATTGTGTCGTAATAAAGAATTACAAATGAGTACACGGTTCATTAGGCTCCTTTCAGTGAGCTCGTGGGGTACCCAAATGTCGAACTATTTTGTGTACCTAGTTTTTTTCAAATGCGCCAAAACTGTTTTGTGGTCAATTCCCAGTTCGTCGTAACTACTGAAATGCCGACCCTGCTCCACTTTAAAAAAAATGGCATCCATTTTATCTGTAGACCAGAGCGACGTGCATCTTTGACATCAAAATTTCCGAATTGAAAACGCTTAAATCAAATTTGTGCTACACTCACAGACACTTCACTAGGTCCATAAACAGCGCAAATGTTTTTTCGTGGCTTGCGTTGCATTTTTACCTTTTTTGTAGTAAAATTTTAAAATGTATCGAATTTCTTTATTAGATTCACTTACACACATTTACCTAATTTGAATTTGGAATTATCTTTTTCAAAATGTAGTCTTTTAATTATACCAAAACCAGCCAGATACAAATAGTATAGCCAAAGAGATTTTATTACAAGTTCATACATACTATATGCGAAAAGACTTTTCCCCAACCTAATATGTTAAAATGTTTCTTTCGAATGCAAGGATATTCTTCGTATTGATGTAACGACACTGGCCTACAGCGTATAAAAAAATGTATAAAGTCAGTAACTCAGTGGTTAGAGCAGTGGGACGGATACTCCTGTCTGAGAATAACTTGTGGCCGAGTCGATTTTTTCTAATATTTTTCTATTATAAAATTATCACAAATAGTAAAACGTTATTTCTCTCGAAACTTGGCACTTTTAAAAATTGTACCTACGTATCAAAGATCCGAAATTCTACGAATTTGATTTAGCAAACCGATAGAAATGGTCGCATTACACACAATATGTTCCTAGAATTTATTTATTTTAAGACGTCTCTTATGTTATGGTATTTCTATTCGATGTAACTTAAAGGAAAATAATGAAGTTTCATTGATTATATATTTACCGCGTAGCAAAACTTTACAATATAAGAAACGGAAATAATTAGGTATACTTCATCCTAATTTCGGTGAACAAAAAAAACATTTCAGTGAGTCACTTTCAGTACTGATCTGTCCTTGTTTTGTTTGTAACCCACCACAAAGAGTTAAAGAGTGAAAAATTAAAACCGTTCCCTAGTGCAATGGAAACCGTCAATAGGAATCAATCGACAAAACTCGAACACGTAATAGGAGCCCCAAATCTATTGTGCCTAAGGAGAACGGTCCGGCACGGTCAATCGCCGTCCGGCCTGATGTATGACCACATACTTTATTCAGGGTGTTTCGCGACACGTTTCGCCCATTTCGGTACGTTTCCGTGACGGATTCGATCCGTAATTAAGAGCTGGACCGGCGATATTTCAATCGGAAGCCGGATGGGGTTAACGGGATACCACGTTTATTTTGGAAGCCATTGTGAGGCTTCTGAACGTGCCATAAACGTGCAAACAATATATGACATAAATTATGACTATCATCCATCGACTCCACGACGATCGATTAATTGGCTAAACTCATGGGACCATTCTCTTTAATATATTTTTAACACAACTAAAATTAACAAAGTGAACTTCTTTCTTTCAGGTCCCCATTGCAATCCAAAATTACAGACAGAAAAAAAAACAAGCTGAACCTATAAGGATTTCATTTTCAACGACATGAAAATGCAAAATGCGAAAAATAGGCCCTCGATGGTTCGATAAAAATTATTGCTTTGATATATTCCGAGAAAATGGATAGTAATTGTCTAATCAACTCTCTTAGTTTGTGATTGTCATCTATAAACTGGCGAAAACTGTTATCCGAGGATTGAAAACTTCTAATTACTTCTAATTAACTCAAATCTCATTTCAACTCAATTTTCCAATTGGAATTCCCAGTGCAAAAAAAAAATACCAAAACCCCAAAAGAGAAACAAGTTTAATAACGACACAAATGCAAAGATAACTCTCATTCAAAACCAGCTTACGGTCCGATTTATCAATACACACTCCACTTCACCAGCGCGGCATGAACATCAAAGAGATAAAATATGTAGTAAAAGTGTCCTTCTTCGCATCAAATGTCTATCTTCGACTGAAAAATGCGCCATTGACTGAGAACGCCATTAGGACGGCCAAACTAGAATTTGAATGAGACAAACGGTGTGTACGCTCAAGGCGACGGGATGATGACACGTTGAAGAACTTAGCGGTTTAGAGGAGGACACTCGACTTGACAAAAAAGGTTTTTTTAATAATACGAGTGTAATATTGATATTGAGAGTAATATTGTTTCGCCTTTTATGGCCCTTAAATAAATGCCAGACAACATAAATTTTTGAACAAAGGGGAAACGGAATCATACCTGCGGCTCTACCGCCTAACTAGATTGTTTTGAAAAAAGCTATAATTTATGACGTCATCGTGTTATTTGGTACCGCCTAACAACACTTTTTACGCCAAAGCTTTACTTTTGTTTGACAGCCACATGAACGAATGTAAATCTCATAAATATATGGATTTGACAGATAACCGCGACCGCCTAAGAATTTGAAGACTTTCAACAGTGCGATTCTAGCTGTCAAATGTGCGTTTTTAGCTGTCATAAATACAGTTACTACTCTCTCGCAGCAAGCTCGAGTTTACGATAATTATTTTCGATTTTATAATTCCATGCTTTGTATCTAATACTAAAATTGCTTTTTTCAAGTTTTCAGTGTAATATATTGTGGATAGTGCATAAAAGGTTTGCTATTTTTTCAGTTTTAGGAAAGAAATAGCGCGAATTGTGATGCTGATGGAAGAGGAGGAAGATAGGATGCGGGCAATGCTGATGCTGCGTAGGAGACAGCTGCGGGAGGACAGCATGCCCATGCTGCTGCCAGAGCAGAAATTCGTCGACACCTTTCGCTTGGGAAAGGTGTCGGTGTCGGTGTGACGACGAACTCTTTGCGAGGATGTGATGCCCCTTTTGCGTCATAAGCATAAAATATTAAACCAGAGATCAAAGTATTTTGTTTATTCATAAGTATTTAGGAATCTATTAAAAAGTACCTACTTACTATAAACGATTTATAAACAACTTGGCATCATTATTTGTTACATATTACCTATATCATTGCACTGTTGTTACAGATCCTAGCTGCATTGCAATTATATGCCTGTGGTTCTTACCAAAGGTCTGTAGGCAACAATTTAAACCTTGGTCTGTCGCAGACATCTCTTTCTGACTGCCTTGTGGAGGTTACTGAGGTACTAAATGAGTCAAATCTTGAGGAAATATATCACTTTCCCAAGAACATGAGACGAAACGCAGTGCAGTTGCAAGAAGGTTAGTTGTTTAGTTCAACCTACTTGCTAATCTACTTGCTTATAAATATTCTGATCTTGGACTATTGTTGTAGGTTCAATGATCTCTTTGGATTTCTGGAGGTCCTAGGGTGTATTGATGGCACTCATGTTGCTATCATTCGTCCTAAAGACTATGAGGAAGCATACTTAAATAGAAAGAATTATCAATCTGAATGTCTTGGCGGTGAGAAATAATATTTTTTTTACTGTAGGTGTAGGTACCTACTTAAAATATTTTTTTATTGAGATGCTTACCTAATATAGTTTTATTTTCAGAGATAATTATGTGATGCGGTTTTGCACATCTTGCTTAAAGATGCGTCATTTGGTGATGTGAGCCAGGACACACACATTTGGAACTTGTGCTCTGTGAAAGCTGGAATGCATAGACTCCATGAGAAGGAATCGGACTTCTGGTTCTTAGGTAAGTGCTTAAATTAAACAGTAATTAATAAATGTTACATACTGATACCAATAAATTAAATAGGTAATAACTTTATTGTTTTCTGCCTATGTACCATTTAGTAATTATTATCACTATTTATTAATTACCTTTTGGCAAAGGCCTTTGCTAACTTTAAGTTGGTAAGTACTTAAGTAAGTATGAATTATTGTTGTAAAGATTTAGCTTACATTATTTATGTTTCGTAAGGCATTGTATATAAATCAAATAATTTCATTGCAGGGGATTCTGGCTATGCACGAAGATCATGGATGATGATATTCATCCTAAATGCTCATCTGGGTAGTCCGGAAGAGCATTATACTAACACACATCTTAAGTCATTTGCTATTGTATAACTTATGTGATTTGCTCAAGTATCTAAGTTATTTGTTATTGTATTACTTATGACATTTGTTCAAGTATCTTTAAACATTTGTTATTTTATTACTTATGTGATTTCTTCAAATATCCTAAGTCATTTGTTATTGTATTACTTTTGTGATTTAGGTATACAAATTTATTTTTTTCTTTCTAAATTAAATTCATTATTATTTAATAAATTACTTTATTTACTAAATTACTTCATCCATATTCTGTATGCAGTTTCAAACAGTAATAAGTAATTTTTAAATATACAACTAGTCAATTTCAGTGATTAGGTATGTCTAAACTTTAAAGTTTGATATTAGGGTGATAGATAATAAATTTTAATTCAGAGTTATTGATTATTGATATAGGTACAAATAAATGTTACAACTTTGCTAAACTAGCGTCATCTGACTAAACAACTGCATCAAAAAAACCAGCACTGCATCCTAAGCTGTGCTATTAGGCAAAATGGGGCCGTATCAGCAAAGGGAGTTTTTTTATTATTTTTTCTTTTTATTTATAATTACAGTTGCCTTACGATAAATAGGATAAATAAGTATCATCTTGTTAAGTAAGCTACTCAGAACTTTTAGATTGTATAATAAAGAGGCCTCTAGTATAATAAATCCTGACGAGGAAGAAATAAAACAAAGAAAAAAGTTTTTTATTAGAGACAACTATATTTATTTATACTTCCAACATGTTCAAACCTTACATGAGACTGTCGTTATACTCTTTGACTATAACCATGATAATAACGCTGTCAATTTTTCCATTTTCACCAAATGCTACTAAACAATTAACACTAAACATACTTAGAATGTCCTTGCATTTCAGTCCTTTGTTTGAAGTTAAAAGGGATAGAACGATATTTTAAATATTGTAAGCAGATGGTGAAAGTCCCCTCTAATTTTCATAAATCCGGTTATGCGAGCTAATTTTTATGGTTTTTTTATGCTCCTGTCCCCGTGGGAATATCGGGATAAAAGTATACTATGTTCATAACCAGGCTATCAACTATCTGTGTACCAAATTTCATCCAAATCCGTTCAGTAGTTTCGGGGCCTATTCAATACAAACAAACAAACAATAAAATCTTTCCTTTTTAAAATATTAGTATAGAAAACAGATTACAATTAATGCTACACTTCATAACTAGGCTATCTACTATCTGTGTACCAAATTTCATCCAAATCCGTTCAGTAGTTTCGGGGCTTATTCAATGCAAACAAACAATAAAATCTTTTCTCTTTATAATATAAGTATAGAAAACAGATCATAACTAGGCTATCTACTACCTGTGTAGCAAATTTCACCCAAATCCGTTCAGTAGTTTCGGAGCTTATTCAACGCAAACAAACAATAAAATCTTTCATCTTTATAATATAAGTATAGAAATCAGATTACAATTCATGCTACACTTCATTACTAGGTTATCTGCTATCTGTGTACCAAATTTCACCCAAAACAGTTCAGTAGTTTCGGAGCCTATTCAATGCAAACAAACAATCAAATCTTTACTCTTTATAATATATAAGTATAGAAAACAGATTTACAATTCATGCTATACTTCATAACAGCTATCTACTATCTGTGTACCAAATTTTATCCAAATCCGTTCAGTAGTTTCGGAGCCTATTCAATGCAAACAAACAAATCTTTCCTCTTTATAATATTAGTATAGAAAACAGATTACAATTCATGCTACACTATATTACTATTGGATTTGCAATTTACACTACATTAATTTCAAGTACCTATCTTATTTAACTAGTTTTAATTTAGAGCTGTGGATTTTGAAATAAATAAAAAGGACAGCCGAGAATAATCTAACTTATGTGTACTTCTACAGTGTTATAATTCAAACTAGACACAGTTAAGACAGTCTTTGCACTGCCTACAAATGGCAGAAATGATGCAATAACACAGGCAGAGTTGCATTGTTGAAAGTTTGACAATCGGTCATAAATCATAGCGTGAAAGTCACGTCAACTGACTGAGCTACATCCACCGCTTGCTGCCTCTGGCAGCTACGCTCGTTCTCCGCCAGGCTCGCTCGTCCTCTGCCTGCTGCCTCCGCCAGGCACGCTCGTCCTCCACATGCTGCCTCCACCAGGCACGCTCGTCCTCCGCCAGGCTCGCTCGTCCTCCACCTGCTGCCTCCGCCAGGCTCGCTCGTCCTCTGCCTGCTGCCTCCGCCAGGCACGCTCGTCCTCCACATGCTGCCTCCACCAGGCACGCTCGTCCTCCGCCAGGCTCGCTCGTCCTCCACCTGCTGCCTCCGCCAGTCTCGCTCGTCCTCCACCTGCTGCCTCCGCCAGGCTCGCTCGTCGTCGGCCTGCTGCTTCCGCCAGGCACGCTCCCCCTCCGCATGCTGCCTCTGCCAGGCACGCTCGTCCTCCGCCAGGCACGCTCCCTCTCCGCATGCTGCCTCTGCCAGGCACGCTCGTCCTCCGCCAGGCTCGCTCGTCCTCCGCCTGCTGCCTCTTCAGGCGAGGTCGTCCTCCGCTTGCTGCCACTGCCAGGCGCGGTGCTCTGACTCTTCGACGTGCCGTCGTTCGTCGAGAGCCAGCGGCTGGCTCCTCCAGCTTGCGCTGCTCCTTAATCTGGCTGATGTGACGGTCCTCGAGCCGCTGTAACTGTTACAATCTTTTAGTATAATTTATCTTAGTAAAGATAATTTGAAAGAGAATAAAGCAGCCATTTCACATGTCTACATCTACAGTACTAACCGAGACAAATTTTCTGTGATCCTGCTATTGAATGGTATATTGCACTAAGATACACATTCCTTTGATGAATGATTGTAGCTCAAAATACTTACATTGTGGTCAGGATCTCACGGCAGGAGGATCGTCGGCATCTGCTCTTTATACATGCTTCCTCTTCTCTGAAACAAAATACCATCAAACATTTGACTTAATTATATTGTTGTTATTTAATAATAATTTTAAGAAAAGAGATATTTTAATAATGTATTTCGTTTAATATTTTAAGTGAGTGACAGGACTGAATTATTTTTTTGGTTAATTTTGTAGGAAAGGTATTGTTAAAGAAATTATTTCAAAATCACAGTCCGACACACTTTAATTTTCTTAATAGGTAGATAAGATTTTTTGGTTTTGTGCTTAAATATACTTACGTGGACGGGCAACGGATAAAGCCTGCACTGGCAGACCCTGCGATGGCCCTGCTGCTGCAGCGTCATCAACTGAAAATATATAGAATTAAATAATGCATACAAATACTTTCAAGTAGGTATGTTTTATCTTAATCGATAGTCAAACATCTGTAAAGATGTTTCTTTCGAATGCGAGGATATTTCTCTCATTGATGAAACGACGGTGGCCAACACCGTAGAAAAAGGTGAATATACTAGAGAATTTCAACGTGTTCTCGTAGGTCTCTGTAGCATAATTGGTCAGTGCATTGGGCCGGATTCCCAAGGATGCGGGTTCGAGTCCCGTCAGGGCGAGATGAGACAAGTTGCTTTTTTCTAGTATATTAATAAATTAAAAATTATCAGGTATGTTATGATAGATCGATAGAATTATCCTGGGAAAATATTTATATATTCCAGCAGAATGTGGATGATATATTATAACTTTAATTTAGGTAGCTACTTTCAATACTAGATATCTCAATAGTAGTCATTGATAGACATCATATACCAGCAGACTGACAAGGTGACGACGACAACGAGAGGAAGAGATATTTCTAGAGCTAGATAGAGCTAGTTCTCCCACAGGCTAAGCAGCTGTTGCTTAGCCTACAATGGGCGACCCTCCATCTCCGTCACCAACATTCCCCTTCCCCCCTTCTGCGTCGGGCAATTTGTTTTTTGGTGCTGGCATCTGAAATTCGTTACAACAAACTGAAAACCTACAAAGACAAGCAAAATGCATGTAGTTGGCCTTAGGCAGAAAACCTACTTGCCTTTTGATATAAAAGTACAATACACAAAGAAATAAATGTATTGCGTGAACCTACGCTGCTATTTGAGTAATTCTAGTTTTACCTTTGAAGCCCCGGATTATGAGACAATAGATATTCCATTGTTCTCTAGACACCGGTATCCGGTTCGGGTTTGATGAATTAAAGATATGAGATCACGGGATTCCTACATAAAATACCAACCCAGTAAGACACTCTGATCCTCTTTACTTCTTGAATGATAAATTAGAAAGTTACTTAGTTACTACAAAAAATCTAACACGAGTTATTCTCAGGCGGGCCTAGACTCTATCCGATTCTTTTTTCGCCAACTTTCAGTTATTAAATTCAATATCACTGCTTGCCAATGTTTCTTATGAAATAGTACTTACCTTTTATTTATATCGAGTCTAATTCACACACAAAGTTTCACAATCACAAGTTTTAATTTAACTGAAAATGATCAAACTGACTGCAGCAGTGTTGCCAGTGCCCTGCCCTCAAAAGCTACATACGAGTGTTCAAAAAGTTACGTTTTTCCAGAAAAAGTAACGCTTTATATTTCAGTACAATAAACATTATATTAATATTTTTTAAAGTCTCTAATCATCATTCCAGCGTTATTTGAATGGTTTCTTATTTAATTGATTAACGATATCGACGGTCGTAATCCTGCAAAGTCCCTCCAGTCCCTGCCGTCCTTTCGGTTGGTTACTCACTTCGTACAGCTCGCTCTTTCTATTTACTAATTCAAGCTATAAGTGCAATAGAGACAATCACATTAGTTTTCATTTAATTAGTGGGCAATGCCAAATTGCCAACATTATACACAATACGACCACAGATGCGACACAATCGTCTCGTTTCACCGAGAGAATTCGATTGAACTCTAAAAAATAAAGGTATAAAAAGTCCATCCGTAATGTAAAGCAAAAGTAACGTCTTGTAACGCGTAACGTAACTTTAACGTGAAGGGATCAAAAAGTAACGTAAAACGTTACAAAAGTAACGTTTTGGCAACACTGCTGCAGTGACAATGACATAACTTGTCAAATGTTCTACGTCGAACTGACATTTTCAACGCGTTCAAGCAACTTAAAATATTTTTATTAAAAAAAAAATATAATTTACATGACAGTGCTCAAATAACACAAGTAATAAATATATTTCATTTTTTTTTAATAAATCCCGTATTTTAGGCCATCAAAAACTAAATATGTTATATAAAGAATATATGTGAACGCAGCGGAGAGATTCGTCATTCAATTTATTTCATTCGATGAAAGCGTTTGCCACATAAAGCGCGTGACAGAGTTAGGCGGTCGCTCGAATTCAACGCCATTACTTTTCGAAAGTAAACGCGCACGGTGTCGCGAAGCAAAAAGCTTTGAGTTAGGCGGTCGCACTGCTGGAAATAAAGTAGAAAAATGTATGACATAGAGCCGAGTTCCTACTGGACGTAAACGGAACTACATTTATGGTAAATTTTAAATAGAAAAATATTGGAAAAAATTAACTCGGCCACAAGTGAATTCTCAGACGGGAATCGAACCCGCGACCTTTGGAAATCCGGTCCAATGTTCCAAAGGTCGCGGGTTCGATTCCCGTCTGAGAAAAATGCAAAAGTTACAAAATCATAAAATGGAACTACATTTTCCTATACATTAATTGACATTACGTACGTGCTCCGACACTTACTCGATACTATTTCTAAAATACCATTATTCACATGAATTTTGTTAATTCAAAAGTACAGGCGTTAGAAAATATTTAGAAGTTAACCACCAAAGATATCCCACGGAATTAGCATCTGGTTTTATTTTAATGATAGACTGCAAGCTTTGCCACATTTTAAATTGATTTGCGAGTGCTAATTACGTTAAATATTAGCGTCGGGTCTCGCTGATCGCGCAAACCCGACATGCTGAATTGGTCTCCTATTTTGACGAAGCCGTTAGTGTTTCTTTTTCTTTCCTTTTCTTAATTTGTTAAGTCTGTGTCAAATAAATGTATTTTATTTCTTTTCTTTCTTTCTTTCTTTCTAAATGATGGAACGAAGTTCTCGAGTCCATCCGTCCATATCCGTCCATCGGTCCATCGGTCCATCGGTCCATCCGTCCATCCATCGGTCCATCCGTCCATCCATCCGTCCGTCCAACCATCCATCCGTCCATATCAGTCCATATCCATCCATGTCCATATCCGTCCAATCCGTCAATCCGTCCATCGGTCCATCCTTCCATCCATTCATCCGTTCATCCGTCCATCCGTCCATCCGTCCATCCGTCCATCCGTCCATCCGTCCATCCGTCCATCCGTCCATCCGTCCATCCGTCCATCCGTCCATCATCCGTCCATATCCGTCCATATCCTTCCATATCCGTCCATCGGTCCATCCGTCCGTCCGTCCGTCCGTCCATCCGTCCATCCGTCCATCCGTCCATCCGTCCATCCGTCCATCCGTCCATCCGATGGATGGATATCCATCAGCAAAACGTGTCGTTACAACTTTTAGTCTTAATTTATTCCGTCTAGCCCCCTTTTGCAACGCGCGATAAGGAACTTCGTTTCAAAAAACCTGTTACAGTGTTTTTTTTTAATATTTTATTACTACTGGTTGACATTTTGAAAAAGCAGTAAAATCAAGTAATTGTCGTTACAATGGAGTAATAACATGGCAATAATAAAATGCAGTTTTTAACTATATAAAATCGATCAACTTTGACATAAGATTTCTCCAAAACTATAAGGAATTGCCACCCGGGTGTTCTTGTCCGGTGTTAAGAATAATGAAACGCATCACTTTCTAAGCTTCTCTAAAAAATGACCAGACTGAAGGGTTTTTGGAAAAATGCGGCTGGCGATCAAACCTACTACACCCCTTAGCTCAGTAGGTATGATCAATACCACTGCGCTTTCTTTATATAGGTAAGTACCTAAAATGGTTAAAAAAAAAAAACATTTTACAAAAACGAGATATAATTTGTCTTTCGCCCTGAAGTAAAATGGCACACAAAACTACCCGCGCTTAATATTTTTTTACGGATAAATCAGAAACAGCAAATGTTGGAAACCAAATACACCATTAAATATTGAGTAATTATCATTATCGATACCATGAAATCAACGGTTCGGCTTCAATTCTCAACGTTAATGTTCCATTAAAGGAAATATTCCAAGTATTTCATTTACATTTTACACACTAATCACTGAACAATTAGTGTGTAAAATCATCGAGTGTGGATAAATGTGGAATTGCACACGTACATAAATTTGCGTGGGTACATACTGGTATACTCTACAATAACGAGCAAATTTAAATATAGCTAGGTGCTTGGACGACGATATTTCATAAAGTATTGAAGATAGCTTTAAAACTTTTATATATTATCTAAATTTTTAAAACTGTTACTTAATCATTAGGGATGTTACTATAAGTTAAAAAACATAATGGGCAGTTATTAAATTTTCTAACGGTTGATAGATCACTACAGCAGTAAACATGAGCAGGTTCAAAAATTATTAAGCAGTGCAAAATATAAATGGCCAGTAAAATTAAAGAATGGGCAATTCGAATAGTTCGGCAATTCACGGTGAGCGGTAACACTCGTAATATTACTTCGGTTGCAAAGAGTGATACGCGCTGGTGACGTATAAGGGCCGCATTCATCATTAGCGAATTAGTACAAGATATCAATACGTTGAAATTATTTTTCACTATTAATGCTATACTTTTATTGCCTTGGTTTCTTACTATTATGGAGAAAAACATCAATTGACTGTAGATAAATCAATCTTTATTGCTGTTGTTTTATTTATGATTCCCGCGAGTAAATCAAATCGAGTGCTATTCCCTTCATAGTAATAGTCATATCAACATAAATCCTAACTTGCGCATGTAAAAAGTAATTTAATTTATAGCAAGTTTTTTTTTTAATGAACCACTGTGAGACACAGCCTTCATCATACCTGCGGGCTTACCGTCATCTATTAGAAACCATCATACGTTTTGTTTGCATTTTGTTTTTATTGAAGTTGTTGAAGAACATTGAGTGAAGACGTCACAAAACTACCATCAAAAAACTAGCTTACTTTAGGAGATTCGCAGTCCAAAACAGCATAGTAAGATTGCAACAATACTGCGTTAAGAGATGGCGGTAGGCCCCCTGGGGGTCAATTCTGCTAATGTTTTGTCAAAATCGTCTCTCGATGGTGTTTCAATAGTAGTGTTTATTTACATTGTTGTAACATGAACTGTGTAAAACAGGACTACCATTGAAACACCATTGGAATACGATTGTGACGAAGCATTAGCAGAATTGGGCCCCAAATGTGAAGCATTGATAAGGATGAAGATGAAAGCGGACCTCTCCCGGAATCTTCAATCACTGAGGAACAGGCTATCTTATCTCTAATTGCCGGAACACAAAAATGTTGAAAACATTGTTGTTATGGCGTCAGGCTTAGATAAGATGGTGGTAGCTAGCCAGGCGGACTTACAAAAGTCCTACCACCAACCAAACCGAATACAATATGTACCCCCGCTGGGAATCGAACCCCTGGCTTCTGGGTCTGATACCGCTGGTTGTTATCACTAGACTAGATTTTTATAAGAACTGTTAAAAAAAGTATATTTTTTACAGACTAATACTTCCGATTTGTTTACTACCTATTTGTAACTACCCATTGAGTCATATTACTGCTCAATATTTGTTTAACTTCCCATTTTAATATTTGTTACGAATCATTGCTATACTGCTCAGTTTTAACTGCTAAACTAGTTATTGACATTCATTTGGTAATTTTTAACTTGCTAAAACTACAATAATTAACTGCCGCTTTAAATCATAGCCGTATCTCAATTAAAAAACTGACCGCGCAAACGTGCTATTCTTGCAAGTATTGCATACAACTGTAAATGATAACTAGATACTCTGAAATCGTGATCTATGAACTGGATTCACAACTCGAACAGTCCCCCTGTACTACAACAAGTTTACAAAGTGTCACAACGTTAGTAACACAGTGGGTAGGGAAAAACTAAAAAAACCAGAACCATCCACTGGACGTTGGCAGCCTTCACAAATTTATCTGTCCAGTTTTTCCCGAATACCGTGTGAGCTGCAAAAGCTTGAAAAGTTGAGTTCGTACGTTACGGAATTGTTGCGCTAAATACCGCTTTTTCTAACTATAAATACAAATAAATATAATAAATAAATAAACAAATAATAAATAAATACAGTTTTATAGGGAAGTAGTGTTCTGCGTGTGGCTGCGTCCCCGTGCTCCAAGTTCTCCAAGATCTGACCTACTATGCCAACATTTATTAAAATTGGTTTAAAGCACTTTAACACCCATATTCTAAGTCGTTCCTCCAAAATTTTACTCGTCCTCGACTTAGCGAAACCTCATTGAAATCGTCCTCGAAATCGGTATTCTAAGTATAACTCCGTAAGGACCTGGAGGAGCCAAAGAGAACGTACCCACTCCGTGTTAGGCCTAGCGCACACTAGCATTTTTTCCCACGACGCGGTTGAGTGGAGTATAAAAAGTTTTGGAGGAACGACTTAGAATATGGGGGTAAGACCTGAGAACTAGTGCCTATCTTGCCCAGCGGCTGAGTCTTTGTATTCAGCGGGGCTACAGCGCCAGTGTTCTCGGTACTATGCCACGCGGCTGTGAGTTGGACGGCATTTTTTTTGTTATGGTATAAGATTATACACTCACACATACACACACACTGACTTTTTTTTCTCTTAATTGTTTGTGTATTAAAGAAGGAGCGGTGTTCCGTAATATAGGCAAAAGGGGACTCCGGCAACAAAATTTTAAAGTTTTATTTTAAATGTTAAATGAATATTTTTTCATTTTTTCATAGGACACTTTGTTGACTCGTTTGCCCGTGCTATGTGTACCGTATATTATGTCGCTCCAGTTGTGTCACTTTGCCACTTCTAATATTACAACAATGACCATTCTTTAATACCTCAAGTTCTTACTAAGTAAAATATAGCGAATTTACAACAGCGGTAGTTAAGTTGATGTGTTTTCAAATAAATGTAAGATATTTTGTTAAAGTACCATGTTCACTACCTAACTTGACGCAAACGAGTCAACAAACTCGTTTGCCCGTGCTATGTGTACCGAAAATTATGTTGCTCCAGTTGTGTCACTTTGCCACTCCCAAATATTACAATATCTATTTTTGAAACCTCACCTTAAGTAAGGTTTTCAACCGCCTCTGTGGTCTAGTGGTGCAACCACCGGTATCAGACCCAGGGGTCCCGGGTTCGATTCCCAGCAGGGGTGCATATTGTATTCATTTTGGTTGGTGGTAGGACTTGTTTGTAAGCCCGCCTGGCTAGCTACCACCATCTTATCAAAGCCTGACGCCATAACAACAATGTTTTCAGCATGGTTGTGTTCCGGCAGTTCGAGAAAACATAGCCAGTTCCTTAATGGCTGATGATTCCGGGAGAGGCTCGCTTCCATCTTCAGCCTTATTAATACTTAACATCAGGTATGATGAAGGCTAAATTGTCTCCCCGTCATTCATAAAGAAACGTAAATAAAATATAGCGATTTATAATTGCAGTAGTTAACACGATGTGTTTATAAACAAATGTTGGATATTTGATTAAAGTAATATGTTCACTACCTAACTTGGGACACTTTGTTGACTCGTTTTCCCGTGCTATGTGTACCGAATATTATGTCGCTCCAGTCGTGTCACTTTGCCACTCCCAATATTATGAATGCTAAGTAAGCATTTTGTTCTTGCGCAAGAATATTTTAAATACTTATATATCTATATTAATATTATAAAGAGGAAAGATTTGATTGTTTGTTTGTTTGTTTGCATTGAATAGGCTCCAAAACTACTAAACGTATTTGGGTGAAATTTGGTACACAGATAATAGCCTGGTTATGAACATAGGATACTTTTATCCCGTCATTCCCACGGGAACGGGAACGACGCCGGTGAAACCGCGAGCGGCCGCTAGTCATTATATACAAGTTCTGCTGCGATTGAAAATAAAAATCTAATTTATCATCAGCTTTGTGCCAAGTCATGTGATACGGCAATTAAATAAACGAAAAAAGCTATATGCAATAAGTTGTATGAATGAAGGATTTCGATTTTATTAATAGACGAGACATTCTTAATAATTTCTTTGTCCTAACGTTATAGATGTTGATTATTATTAAACAAATAGAGTATCACTGCTTAATGTAATATAATTAATTAGTATCTAGGCTACTTTCCTAACCTTATTTTTCAATATCATTTCAGTACTTATTGTTTTCAAAGTATCTCCAAAGTGGTTCCAAACCTTCACCGTCTGACCTGAAGGCAATTTACATTATTTTTCAAACTGTTGGCACTAAAATCCTTAGAAATTAATGTTTTCATTCAATCAACCACAGAGGAAAAATAAACAAGTGGCACAATTTTAAACTCTGAGCCCTTTGCAATAGAGAAAGAAATCGTATGGTGATTCCATTAGTTCCCAAGATATTGTACAGCAATTATTGCCAATGTTTTGATAAATATTGCAAGTCGCAGTTTGTTCTTGAAATTGCTTCATTCTGCAATACTATTGAAATTGTGGGGAGAAATTCGAAATAGCAAGAACATTCTCTTTGAAAACCAAAACTATAAAAAATATATTAAATAGCGCTTTCCGTGTGGAGTTAAGTTAGACATTAATTAAAAAAAATGCCTTTCCGATAATCTTATCAAATGTATTAGTGATTTGTGGATCTAGAGTTTCATTTTTATCTTTAACATTATGATATGAAGCCTTTATCTTCATAAAAACATTATGAAGCCCTGGTGATCAAACCCGGGATCTGGATGAACCCACCGGATCTAACACCGGTGGTTACCACTAGACCACGCGGTTGAAAGATGATCACGTCTAAGCAAGCAAACGTTTACTTATTATTAAAAATAGGAATACTTTTTCTCTATTTTCTTTGAACAAATTCCTTTCTAAATATGCAAGTGTTAAAGTTAGCATTTAACAGTAAACTGAGAGCTTAAAATTTTCTTTAAAATATAACAAAAACTTTTCTAAAGAAAATGCTAGCAGATAAGAAGTCCTAAACAAAATAACCGTCTTGCAAACCGAAATACCAGAAATTGCACGACTCAGAAACTTCGGGATAGTGTAGCGAAAACAATGCGAACAAAACCGAGGAACTAGCATAACTCACACTTTATTCTAAAGGGCCGCATATACGGAACGATCTGTCGTGAGGACCGATCGTAACGACCGATCGTTCACAGTTTGCCGCAAACGATTGGTCGTTACAATCGGTCGTCACTACTCGGTAAAGGTATAATTTGGATCCTAGCGACCGCAGCATGCGACCGCGACCATGCCGCGTCGCTAGCGTCGGTCGCCTGCCGCGCCACGAGCCACGACCCGGTATCATTCCGATACACGCGACCGCGACCGACGTGACCGGCTGTCTTTACACAGTTTTTATTATAAACGGGTGAGATAGCACTCAGTATAATTTTAACGTACAATTTACACCGTAACAAAGAAAAGACCTTCCAGCTGTTGTTTGTTGTTGTGTGCCAGCAGAGGAAGAAAAAATATTTTTTTTTTTGTTTTGCTTTCGGAACAAAGAGCAAAATAGACACCAAATCTATTAATAATTCGTCATCAGTGGCAGTAAATGACGACACATGATGACGAGTTAATTGACTGGGTCACGCGGCGGCACTGCTCTCGGAGCAGTAGAGTCGCCGCGACCGCAATCGCGCGGCAAGGCGGCGCGACCGTGGTCGCGGTCGCGTGCCGCGGTCGCCAGGATCCGAATGTTACCGTTAGTCGTTACTTCGTTTACTTCGCAAAAGTTATGAAATGCATATCTTCTGCGAAGTAAATCCTTGTCGTTGACGATCCACAAATACACGAACGATTGGTCGTTACGATCAACCATAGTACAAATTTCAAATCGTCTGCGATCAAGTAAATCGTTGACGATCCTCACATACACTAACGAGTGGTCGTTACGATCGGTCTGTTGCGACGGATCGTAACGACCGATCCTACCGTATCTGGAGCCCTTTAATTCCAGACCGCAAGTTGTGATTTTAACTTTAAGCGACGCTGGTGTAACTTAATAACGATTATTAGTTATGTCGATGTACGTATTAACATTCCTAATTAGGGATTAGTTGTGTCTAGATATTAGCACAGTAATTTGATCGGTTCGTCGGCAGAGGTCATCCTTTCTAGTGAGCTATAGGTCACGGGTTAGATGTTTAACCGGCGGGGCTATTACTAAAAAAAATTGCAATTATCGCGCGATTGCTGCGGAACGTCAAAATATTTTTTATTACGTATGTGATTGCTGGCTAATCGCTCGCTGATGGGACGTATAGCGGCGTCTCACTCTCTCGCGCTCCTTCCTAGGCGAGAGAGTGAGACGCCACGTGTTGCTAAGACGCTAGCGCCAAAAAAAATTTGGTAGCAATAACAGGAACTAAATGAATGCATATTGTAGTTCATCGTTTGTTCGGTAGAGGCCGCACTGTTGATGCGTGACGTAAAGCAATAATGGCGCAATTTCTTCTGTCGCGTTGCTGTTGCAAAGATAGATAGAGCCCCGCGGGACAACCATTGACTTGTGACTTGTGACAATAGTAAGATTTGCTCGGTGTCAGTTTTGGTTATAATTAAAGTTTATGTCTGCAATATCTTAAGAGTGAAGGGCGTCCTTATAGTAAGCTGTGAAGTAAATGATTTCAAGAAAAGCAACCAGTGAGCGAAGGCTTCATTCGCTTGCGAATTGAACTCGCATAGGAATTTCGTTCGTAATATAGCGAACCTCGCTATATTCGTTGAGCGGGACTCAAAGTCAAAGATTTTTATTCAAATAGACTTATAGATAAGTGCTTTCGAATCGTCCAATTTTTTTTTCCTACCAGCCATTCAGGACATATTTTAACTGATAAGAAGAAAGGCCGCAAGAAACGTATCAGCTTTATTTAACAGAAGCAACAACATTTACAAAGGAACATGTCGTTGCCAAACACAAATCAACAATCTTGAAACATATTTAATATAAGAGGACTCGAACGCGACATTTATATTAATATGCAGTAAGCAAGTACAAAAGCACTTAAAGTTTAAAAAAAAAAAAGATGATTTTATTATAAAGTCGAAACAGCAAAACATGCACACTACGTAAGCTCCTCACAAAGTTGCTACGGAACCCTAAAACAATGCGAAGCCCCCGCCCCACCGGCGGCATAATTCAGAAGCTATTCAAAATTCGCTACACCAACTATTCACGCGCTGAGGTGATTTAAACTTTGAGAAACACTGGTTCAGTCCGCGGATGACATTATAATGACATACATTAAACACGAACTGTTCTGAGCTATGCAAGGGCATTTTCTCTGCATCTTTTTTATACTATTTAGGTAGGTGCTGTTTTTTTCATTGGTAACAAAGCATGAATAGTTGGTAATCATGAGAATATTTATTGTTGAAAGTTCAAGATATTTTCTGTTGAATATTAAATTGCCGCATAAGCAATTCGGCCATAAAGAGAAAAAAATATATTCCTAGCAAGAGGCCCGTATATGGGTCAATCAACTACTTCTCGTACCTAATTATGTCCCCTCCAAAACAATCAGTGTGCTATAAAATTTATGACTTTTCCAGATCCTTATTTATACAGATCCCTATAATATATTATTTTATATTCCGACAATTAAATGTAACAAAACGATAAGAAATATTTAATAAAATTTTGTTGCAGGGACATAATTAGGTACAAGAAATAGTTGATTGACCCATATACGTATACCTAGCTATATCATTTATGTCTAATTTTCCTTCATTAACATAGCCAACTTTAAACGTTTTTAGAACTATGCGTCTTACGGGAAAAATTAAATATAAAGTTTTATGAAGTTAATCTTACATTACGCACACACACTCACTCACACACACACACACACATACACACAAACACCCTTCCATGTAAACAGACAATGATTCCATCGTACATATATATAACCTAACTTGTATATACCCACTACATACTTACTTACCTATTTTGTTATTATTTCTGCTCAATAACGTATTTTTTTTATATTAAAAACATGTTAATGTGATTAAAGTCCCAGTGGTTAAGAGGGGAGAGTACTGGTTCTCTGAGATACAGGCCACGGCTTAGTTCAGATACCAGTCTCCCCACAATCTTATGTATGTGACTTAATTTTCATGTAATTTTTGTAAACTTATTTTGTAAACGATGAGATTGTGTAGTAGAGAAGAAATAAACAGTTATTTATTTATTTATTAATTATTATACTTTCAGCGAGCCTACCATCATTTTTTAGAAACCATCATGTCATAAGAAAGTTTTGTTTGCGTTTTGTTTTTATTGAAGTTGTCAGGTCATTTTGACACACTTCACACTTTCGAGGCGATGATTAAGCCAAGACGTCACAAAACTTCCGTCATTCATAGTACGAAATAGCATAGTAAGAATGAAACAATACTGCACTAAGATATGGCGGTAAGCTCATTGGACAAAAATATCAAGCCTGAAAAGTATTACGCACGAATATTACCATTTAAAATAAGTGTTATATTTAAATAGGGTTAACGTGAAATGGTAAAATGCTAAAAAAGGCCCGCAGGCTTGAGTAAAATGTTTGAATAACAAGTTTACCCTAGGCATTAATAATGCAAACACAACCGCGGTATGTCTGAAGTAGGTATATGCCAGTTATTCAAAATTCGTGCCGGTAACTGAGGCACGGCAGAACCGAGAAATTTTAACTTTGAGACTCATTTACACGTAGATTGGGTTACATAAATAAGTTTTATAAGCTCACTTATTTAAACGCATTATTAGGTTTATAGGCTTTACCCTGACAGAAAACAAAACTTAATAAACATTTTTCATTATGATTTAATTTTTTTTGCGTTTTTCAATGCAATTTTTATACTTACGATAATTTTTAAATTAAAAAATATTGGAAAAAATCAAATGAAATCAAAAACAATCAACAACACAAGTGAATTCTCAGATGGGACTCGAACCCACGACCTTTGAGAATCCGGCTCACTGCTGCTCTAACCACTGAGGTACCGAGACTTGCGGAATATCCTGGCATTTGAAAGAAACATTTTTCAAATGTTTAACGATCAATTAAGATGCAACAGCCAATTAACATTTATTATTAAAAAAAAGTGGATGGTGGATCCGCTAGATGCGGACTGCGCAGGACCGATCGTTGTGGAGATCCTTCGGGGAGGCCTATACCCAGCAGTGGGTGTCATGTGGCTGAGACGACGACGACGACGATAAAAAAAAATAACTTAAAAAGAATTCATTCAACATTTCTATTCTTATAATTTTTGTTTTTTTTTATTTACAACGGGAAGACTTAGCCTTCATTATACCTGATGTTGAGTATTGATAAGGCTGAAGATGGAAGCAAGCCTCTCCCGGAATCCTCAATCACTGAGGAGCTGGCTATCTAATCTCTAACTGCCGGAACACAACAATGCTAAAAACATTGTTGTTATGGCGTCGGGGTTAGATAAGATGGCGGTAACTAGCCAGGCGGACTTACTACAAGTGCTACTACCAACCAAACCGAACACATTATGTACCCCCGCTGGGAATCGAACCCGGGACCCCTGAGTCTGATACCGCTGCACGGTGGTTGTACCACTAGACCACAGAAGCGGTTAAAATACTACATTTTATTGCATTGTTTTTTTAAATTAATCGTGCTTTAACATAACATTTATGTAATCAAAATTAGAAACTTAAATTTTTATTGACTAATTAAAACAATAATAAGAAAATACGGAAGCACTTATTAACAATTTTCTTTTATTTTGTGGAAGACGGTGAAAAAGAGGTTAGTGCGATACAATTTATTTGCATAAATATTACCCGATTTTTAATTTTTATTATTTTGCATATGGTTATTTTTATTCTCTCAAACAAAGTATTTTAATAGCTAAGTATATAGTTGAAAACTAAACAGTAAGTCAAGCAACACGGTTGTCATTATAAACTAATACATTCCAGATTTTTTGCAACTTTTTAAATTCGCCAGTCTTTCAACCCGTATGTCGCACTCCAGCCAAACGAGCCGTAACTTTTGATAGCTCATTATAGCTCGCGCCTTTTCTTGAACCGGATTAACACGGTGATGGTATAAATCCGCGATGTAACGCGAATGGTTGAGGTAATTGAAATTTACATGCAGAACGGTTCTTGTAACAGAGATTTGTAAAGGCAACCTCGTGTAGCGGTGGACTAAGGATATTGTGAAGGTTAAATTATAAGAAGAGGTAGGAAATTAAATTCTATGTTTAAGTATGTTAAGTGCTATATCTTGTTTCTTGGCAATTACGTTAGTTTGGAAAAAATAAAGAAAAAGAAAGAAAGAAAAAACATTTATTTTGACACAGCACGATAATCGACAACATACTAAATAAAAACAGCAATGTACATAAAACAAAGACGTGCAGTGTTAAAACTGTGCTCAGCTCAGTATACGCAGCAGACAGGTACGCCTGCTGCACTGATATTCTGCCGAGCACAAAGGTGTTGTTACTTTTATTACTAGGGGTTTTTATTTTTTTTATTCATATATTTCCAAATTTTACATTTAAGTTTACAATATTTTTCATGTCTCATATTCTGAAAGTAACTCATAACTTGCCTAAAATGCGGGTTGAAAGTGATATGTGGCGGCCCTAGGGCTGTAATAAATTTGTAAAAAGAATAGGGGGTGTCATGTCAAATCGATATCTGTAATCTCTTTGGCCTTTTATTTACCAAAGGTATGTAGGCAAAGGCACAGAAGCCGATACAGCTTATTTTGCTACATTATAAAATAATTTTTCTTATTAAATATTTTTTTAGAATATTCTGTTTGTTTTTACTTTCCTCATATTCAAAATGAAAAGTAGAGTGTTTACTTCGGGTGTATGGACCCATAACAGTCTCGAACTATCGGCGCCCTCACTTCGTTCGGGCGCCAAAACACTCGACTGTTATGGGTGTCATACAGCCCTCGGTAAGCAATCTACTATTACTTCGCCAAACTGAAATTACAGTTTGTAGGCGTTGCGCTCATTTCATTTTATTTTTAACCGACTTCAAAAAAGGAGGAGGTCCTCAAGTCGTCGATTTTTTTAATGTATATAACTTCGCCAGTTGTTAACAGATTTTTATCATTCTTTTTTTTATTCGAAAGAAAATGGTTTACGTGTGGTCCCATATAATTTTTACGAAGATCTGGCTAGTAGTTTTTTTCATAATCCTGAAAAATCACGTTTTGGCAAATAGTCGTTTAGCTAGATGACATCATTGTTGTGTATGGGCTGATCTTTAGTGTAAGTAACGGCACATGATGTAACTAAACAATCGGAAATAAAAACATTTAAAAAAATAATTCAAACCGACTTCAAAAAGTCAAAAATAAAACTCTTGGAGTCGGTGCTAGCTAGCTATGGGCAAAAAATATATAGTTAATAGAAGTGCAATGTAGAATGTCTTGGCTGGCACCGACTCCAAAAGTTTTATTTTTTACTTTTTGAAGTCGGTTTAAATTTTTTTTGGAAAATGTTTTTATACTTAATTGCTTTTTACTAATTAACTATGGCTCGCATAGGTAACATTCTGTAATGAGAACGGTGGACCTCGCTCAAAGCAAGCCCAATTTTAAATCAGTTTTGAGGTGCTTGAATTTTTCAATCATATAAGCGAAACTAACCGTAACTTTGAAAAATTAAAGAAGTTATGACCGTTGGCTTAGGGAGATGAGTAGACAAAGTCTGGAGTATACAAGCGGATACTCAGCTTTCGTGACATCTATAAAGTTGGCTTCTAGCGTTTACTTATTTCCAAATTTACTAGCATATTATCAAATAGTTATCTCAAGTAATTCTTAGGTACTTCCGATAAAAAAATATGTACAAAAAAATCGTGACTGTATCTGTTATTAGGTCGTTATTACTCTTTCTAAAATAATCTTAAAGATACCATTTACAGCAAACAGTAAAACCATCTTTATCTAAGAAGACTGATTGTTGAAATTACTCAGTGGATTTTTTCCTCGTCTTAACAGTTTTAGCCAGTAGTGCAACAAAGTAAAGTAAGTTAATAAGTTAAAAATGAAAACTTTTCTTCGGATAATTTTTAAACGATGGTCCATCTTTCATCGTGGACTATGCCTGTCCTGACCTGCAAGCAGAAGGATCTTATGACAACATCCGACAAGGCTGTCAAATTGGCAAAGTTTTGGGCCACAACACTAGTGTCTGCCAACGACACGCTAAAAAGAGATGAGCAAATAAAAATAAGTTAATAGTATGTTACAATCAAAACTTGTTTCCGGTTAAAAGTACTTTTGACTGGACGTATTAGTCATAAACTTTTGTAAATGAAACCAGAAAAAGCTACAAAAAAAACGGTTTAGCAAAATATAAAATCCTATATTAATCTTGCTACCTTTTTATTTTGTGATGAACATCAACACTTAAACCGCTACTTTTAATACCACATTTACCCAACATAAACCTTAAACTTATAAAATCACTCTACTGCAACAATCTTGACTATGGTTTTAGAACAACTGGCCGCCATTTTTAATGGGCATAGATAAACGTACAATTGATGCTTGAACTTTTTCTTCCTCCAAATGGGGACGAATTGTCTTTGGAATTTGTCCCACTCATTTCTAAGTGGCCTGAAAGGTCGAATTAAGTGAAATTCACAAATCTAGAGTTGTACGAGTGTTTCTGAAGCCAGGATTACTGAATTATAACTGCTTAATTGGTGGAATTTGTCAGCTCTTACACGCTTTTGTTTGAAGGAGTTTTCTTTACAGTTAAGTGGGGTTGAAGTAATTTCGAAGTAGTGGGATATATCTACATATTTAATGAAATCTGCTGTTAATGCGACTTGTAAATTTTGTTTAGTATTACTAAATAAATGCGAACGTAATAACGTATAGCACTTTGGAATTAATAGAAGTCAGTTGAATGTAATCCAACATAGGTACCTACTACTACACATAAGCGGAAACTCTTTTTAACCGACTTCAAAAAAAGGAGGAGGTTCTCAAGTCGTCGCTTTTTTATGTATGTTTTACCATAACTTCGCCAGTTGTTAACAGATTTTTATAATTCTTTTTTTATCTGAAAGCAAATGGTTTATGTGTGGTCCCATATAATTTTTACGAAGATCTGGCTAGTAGTTTTTTCATAATCCTGAAAATTTTCAATCACGTTTTGGCAAGTAGTCGTTTACCTAGATGACATCATTGTTGTGTATGGGCTGTTAGAGTAAGTAACGGCACATGATGTAACTAATAAATCTTAAATAAAAACATTTTATAAAAAAAAACAAACCAACTTCAAAAAAAAAAAAAAAACTTTTGGAGTCGGTGCTAGCTAGCTAAGGCCAAAAAAATATATAGTTAATAGAAGTGCAATGTAGAATGCCTTAGCTGGCACCGACTCCAAAAGTTTTATTTTTTACTTTTTGAAGTCGGTTTAACTTTTTTTTTATAAAATGTTTTTATTAGTTCTCAAGACTTCTAATGTTCGATATTTATCCATAAAGTAGTTTTAAATAGGTATCGCAATATTTATGGGCAATTATGTCCCAATCCTAAATACTGTCAAAATTAGCTCAGTTTTTCAGAGTGAAAAGGCAACAGACTGACATTAGGTAGCGAGCATTTATAGAAAAAAAAAATATTACCAATTCCATCTTTGAAAAAAATCTACGTTTTCTTTATCAATATGACACAATTCTTTCTAACATCAAAACTCTTTTCCTTTTAGGTTTTTAGAAGAAAAAAACTCACTGGCCGTCACCTAAAGATGTAATTACAAGTTCCCTAATTAATAGGGAGATGGCCCGTCAAGGCAAGGGTCGGAAACTTTTAAGATTCCTCTTTCGGCCCAAGTGACATAAGGGAAAAGTTTCCCGAGTGGTTGAAGTACTTGCCATGATTATCCGAGCGCATTGAAGAATTACTCAACATCATTATAAAGATGAAGTTTGCTGAGATTTAGTGACTTGAGTTTTGAGTTTTCTCAAGTACAAGTGTTTTAAGAATAGCATTTACCTACTTCTGAATTTAGAAATAGACTTGTGTTTTAATTAAAATTTGATTCTTAAAGTTTTGGGAGTTCAGGAGACGTGCTAATTTAGTGTGCGATAATTAAAAACTACTTATTATTTGAACTTTAACATTAAAGTCTCTGCACTGCAATTTTTTTAAAGAAAAAATTAACTTTAGAAATATAAAAATAAAATAAAAAGGAGAGTTTCGACGGTAGTTCGCAAGTCTCGGTAGCTCAGCGGTTAGAGCATTGGACCGGATTTCCAAAGGTCGTGGGTTCGATTCCCATCTGACAATTTACTTGTGGCCGAGTTATTTTTGCTCAATATTTTCTTTAATTTAAAATTTATCATAAAAATACTTTCATTTATAGTTCTAATAATCTATCTATTTTATCTGTGAATAAAATTTTCAGTAAAGGTATATTTTGAGATAGGACGAGGTACCTATTACCTATACAGTCTTATAATTTGTACAATAAAGATAAATGTCTGCTATTTTGAACATGATTTTTGAAGTACAGGCAAGGGCACGCCATGCCTAACACTTGCGTTACAAACAGCGACCTATAACGACCGACATAGGGCTCTCAACTTCAAACTGTAAAGCCTGACGTGCTGTTTACTGTACCAGTTGGACCGTGATGAGTTTAGTAGAAAGGTTCAGTCCCTATGGACTGTCGACCAAAGTAACGTCTTCGTCTTCTTCTATAAGAAGGACGAAGAAGTTACTTTTGTCGACAACTCTTCATCATCATCATCACCAGCCCGTAGACGTCCACTGCTGGACATAAGCCTCTAGTAAAACACACCATTGAGCGGTCCTGAGCTCTTCGGGGCAACTCAAGGGGCACGGAACAAAGAAAAATGGCCACGTAGACATACCATTCTAAACACATACATACCTACTAGAAGCTTGAGAGTGAAATGTTAATATCACTTAGCCACACTCAACCACGCCATTTTTAGCATAGCTTGGGTCTATAAGTTGTCTGGAAACAATCGGACAGGTTACCAGCCAATGGTCTACATCGAATATTTACGCCCTAACCAATCGACTTGATTGTTCGCACACAGTTAAAAAAAAAATCAATATCTTTTATTCAGTCTAGGCACTTATGAACGTCAAAGAAGCTACGCCATCGGTTCACAAACCCTACGGCGGGAGACCTTGTAACGAGAAGAACCGGCAAAAAACTCGTCAAGGGCTATTTTTTCTCCCTGTTTTATTTCATACAGAGTCGTCATATTGAAAAGTGAGCTTAACATATCAGTAAGGTCAATCTCCATCACAAAAGAAAATACTAATTATAATATTACATTTTATGGTTATCATAACCGTAAACCATTTTACACTCGCAAGGAAGGACTTACATTTAACATTTCTCGCATTACAAGGTTACTGTACTGCAAATTGTGACGTACGTACAGGTCGATAGCAATTTATTTTAGATGAGATGAGTTAGTTGAAAAGACGAAGAGTAACAGATAGGCTACTTTTTATCCCGATATTCCCACGGGAACGGGAACCACGCGGGTTAAAAACCGCAAGCGGAAACTAGTATTAAATATAAGCTCTTACCTCCATCCTCCGGTATATTGAGCAACTTCTTTGCTCCAGGACTCGGTCCTCTCACAGCCGACAGCGCCCTCTGCAGCGTCTCACTCATTTGCTTCGCTTCACCACATTGGCACACTAACACCAACACTAAACACAACACTACACTTTGCACTTTCACTCTACGCCAGCTTGAATCCTGTTTGCCCATCTCAGCCAGATTTGGCCAAATGTTTGACGGCATGTTGCTTTGGCAGAGGAGGTCAAGCTACATGGTAACTTGGCATCGCGACATCTGTAACAAAAGCATCACATATTAAAATGAGATCACAATTTTAATTTTATGAAACTTTAGCCTTGGTTCATAATGTTTTAGTTTTCTTTATCAAAATTTATATTGCTTTTTACTAATAACAAAAAAAACCATGAAAACATGACGTGCTAATTTTATTATACAAAACTTTTTTTTACGATCAACGTAGCAAAACATAATAATATCGTGAACCAACAGGTTTATTTCAACATATGATCCTGAGTATATATTTATTTATTTATAAGGTACACCAGCAGTGCACGCATTAACACAGACAATATTTAAAAAAAAAAACAACAAAGCATAGTTTTGATTCATACACCTTTACAGGTGACACGACATTTACCATAAAACAGAAATTAAAATACAGCACAAAAAAGATCCGCTAGTTGGAAAAAAAAATATCACAATAAACACATTACTTAAAGATTATGTACTATTAAAATATCAATAAAATTCATTCGTCATATATAGAAGCATGATGGCACCATCACCATACCGATACATAAGCAAGATTTGTGCTCTAGCAATTCAAACGGCTGATGATATTCTTTTTCCTATCCATAGACTGTTTGGCGCGCCGTAATAAGTCTGCCTTCTGCGCCAGAGGCCCCGGGTTCCATCCCCGGACAAGATAAATATTTGTGTGCATGCATGAACATGTCTATTTGTCTTGGCCTGGGTGTTTAATATGTATATTATGTATGTATTTACAAAAACAAGTATATAAGTATGTTTATCCATTATCTAGTATCCATAACACAAGTTCTTCATGAAACTTAACGTGGGCTAGATAATTGGTGTAAAAAAAAAAAACTTTCAGCTAGCAGTGCCTTCGATAGTTTTCAATAGCGTTGATAGTTAATGTCAACTTTTACTAGGGATACCAATTGTCAGTTTCCAACCACAACCCCTACTTCTTTTGGGTGAAAATTAAAAGTAAGCTCCTTCATTTTTTTTTTGTAGTTGAATGCAAACATGAATATACTTAGTTCCTAAGATTTTTTAACTAGACCTCTCTTTTAAACTGTCTTTACTACTTACTTTAAAAACAACAATCTGTATAGAATTTTGAAATGTTTATTTTAAAAGTCGAAGCTGTTATGAGTTTCAATTATTATACGCTTTAGAAATTACATCAATTTTGATCTAAGCCATATATGAACAAGGAAAGTCGTAATCCGATTTCTGTAAGGTTAAATGTCTTGTCTCTGGATAACGTCCAATTGAACACCAGAAAATGGACACGAAAACGTGTGTTAATAGTAACTACATTCACTATGAGAACGTTTAATATTCAGTAGGACGACCCACGATCGAGAAAAATAGGATTCATTTGGTCCTAAATAGAATAATTATGGAAAACAGTAATTAACAATACCAGATAGCCAACACATTTCTATGATTAAAGGTTTTTGGAAACTTATTAAAACGACTCTGTAATAAATATTAAAGAGAATAATTGTTATTTAGATTAGTTTTAAGAAATAGTATTTTATACAAATTATTTATTCATTTTACTAGTGTTACTCATTATTAGCTTTATTAATTAATTAGACGGCTGAAAGCATCTACTAGCAATATTTATTAACTTTATAGCTAACAGTCAAATTTTTTATCAGAATAAAGTCAGGAAATAAAGAATAAAGTTTACTCAACAGAACAAACAAAGTCATTGATTCAAAACATGCCAGGAAATGACGCGAGCATCATGAAAGCATCGATTGATACAATCAGTCTGAATTTCAAATATACGTTTCATACTCATAATTGAAATAATGAAGATACCATTAGTATTATATAACAAAGTTATTGAAGCATATTGAAATAAAACAACACAGAAAGTTTACCAACGATAAACATGTAACATAACCTCAAAAACTGACCTACCTTCACACAGTTTTGGAGAATCGACCGAACGATCCAATATCACACCAAATGCAAACACAAATAAACAAATCCCTTTTAATAAAAGCTTTAAAAAAACAAAACACTATCATTCCACTGATAAAACAAACGAATAATTAGCGAAAACAAATGAGAAACGGCGAACGCATCGCCCGCGAGCGCGTAACGCGATGAAACTAACCTAAAACCGAACGATTACATTTCGTCATACAAACATAAAAATTTGACCGAACGATAAACGCTCAGTGGAACTCGGACCCAACAACCCTATTGAACTATCTTAACGAAAACCACAATCGAATCCCAACCCTATTCGTAGCGGATTAAGGCTTAAAAGCTTTGGGAGGTAGCGGAAATTTATTTTTATATGTATCGAGAGACTCTAAACGCAGTCGGCTTTTGTATTCATTTCTCTACCTGCGCCTCGTCCCTTTTTTGTTCGACAAAGGATCGGACAACCCCATTAATACCTTACGGCCATCGTAATAAAGTCTTTTATGAATCGCTTCTGGTATAGCAGAAAGTACAGATATTGCAAACGCCTCTGTTTTTTTTATTGAAATCTATCGCATTGGTTCGATGCTGTTATAAAACTGCCATTTCCAAGAAACAAGATGCAGTATGTTCTTCTCTACATTCTTTACTAGTATATATTGCAAAAAAAAAATATACTAACCACTTTTGATAATACCGACGACCTAAATCTTGTTCATTAAAAACCATCACAACATATGAAAGCCTAAGAAAGCTCTATCGATTTGTAAAAGTGCTCTTATTAATGTCCGAAAAAAGTCACAAGGAAATATTTTTGTTCCACTTAAATAGGTGGAAATGCGATTCATATTTTAAATTAAAGCTCGCTGAAACAAGTTCCATTCAGTTGGACAGTGCTGCTGTCACATGCTGTGACTGTTACACGTGAAGGCAAGACACTCTGGATCTTTCTTAAAATATAAAAAAAAAACCAGCTAAACTTTTTGGACGTAAGTGTGTTGTGTTGTGTGTTATTTCAGATATTTATCTAATTCTTGTGCTATAAATTTGGTCCTTCGATTCAGATATTTATCAAAAAGTGCTCAGCTTTGGTGCTAAGTGTGTTGAAATAATTTAGACTTCACACTTAATTTACTACTGCAGTCCGTTATCTGCAGCTGCAATTTGGTCCTTCGAACCGGATTATTAAAAAAAGTGTAAGACTAAAGTTTTAATAACAGTCGTGATTGTGATTGAAAAAAGACCGTCGTATTAATAATATTTTTCAGTAGTTGAACTATCGTATCGTCCAGTACAGCAAAGTAGAAACGCTGACGGCAAACTATAGGTCCCACGACGAACTTTAATAGTGCCAAACTAATCTGAAGCGGTGATACTGTGGCGGTACGTGAGGCTATAGTTCGACGAGTACCGATATGACTTAAATCGAAGTTATCGATAGCTCGAGGTTTTGCGATTGAGAGCAGAATACAGGTGCAATTATTTTCTTAGTCCTTCTCTAGTATTTTTAGGTGTATGACTTCGGAAGAACTTATTTGCGTGTGTCGATTTAAAATGAAAATTTGTAATTTTGTTCATTTGTTGATAACTTCTATAAAATACTAGTTCGAAAAATAAATAGTTTACTGAGAATCAGAATACATATTCGTCAAGGCATATGTTTGGGTAAATAATACTTGGGTTGGACCCACATAGTAATTTTCAAATGACCAGTACCATGACTTAGGTACCACTCAATTATTAACGAAACTCCTTTCAACGGAAATCGTGGGTTGGTTAATAACAATGAACAATTTATAAAAATATAGTACATTACTGCAGCGGCCAGCAAAAGATGCATTGATGGACGAACGTGTAAATGTAGCACATACGTAAGTCCATCAATGCCTTGTTGTGGCCAAGGCTTGTATTGGTACTTTTCTCAAATAATGCGCGGAAATTAAAACTACTTTTCGAAATCAGACGAACAACAACCCGCGTGTTAATTTGTTGTTTTTTTCTAAAACAGCTTTCTATTTGAAAGCCAGTTAGAAATTTAAATAAAACTTTTGATGTTACCTTGGTTGTCTTATTTCGGTGTAAAAGATCGTTACACTTTTTAATTACACGACAGATATGAGTTTACTATGTAATTTATTTGGCCGCTAAACACAACAGATATGGATTTTGATACAACTTTTCCCGGCCGCTGCTCGCATGTATGTGGCCTGTACAGCAATATCGATTTATCTCGAAGAAGGTTGTCAAAATAATGCTCATATTACCAAACATGTTTGAGAAAATGAATTAATGCATCACTAGTAAATCCGAATTCTGATCAGACTGCAATATTGTATTCAAAGAGCAGCATATACTCGTACTTCCAAAATCAAATAACTCCACTGTTACACTGTCAGAACACAAAACACTCTCAAACAAAACACTCCACCTTTAGATTTAAACAAACTACTTGGGAACTGCATAATCAATCCATCATAGAAGTACGCAGGAAGTCCATTAGACGAATTTGACTATGAAATTCGCGTCTGCGCCACATTTGCATTGCCTGTTTACGCTACTGTGTTTATTTGATGCTCGAAAAAGCAGCTTCTTAATCCGCAGTGCTTTCTGTGAGCGTGGATGATAGTTACACCATAACGTTCCGTAACGATGGTTATAGTACTGAAAGAAATGTGAATCCCGAAATTTAATTTTGTTTTAAACTTGACTTGTTAATGAATATCCGTGATGTCCGTTGGTTACCTATTTATCAGCAATTTCTAAGGTGATGAAGGCATTGGATAACTTTACCGAAACTAGTTAACCATTCATCGTAGTAATAGCAATTAAATTGCATATAATTATGACTTAAATGTAAATATGGATTGCGTTATCTCATTGCCTTGCCAAGAGAGAATAGTAAGCTGCAGTAGGGTTAGTCCGAAAAATCCGAAATTTTTTCCGAAAAAATCTAAGTATTCGAATCGTCACGTCGAAAAAGTTTTGGGGAAATTTAGTTCTGTTTACGTCCGGTAGGAACGCTGCTCATTATTTTTTTATTTTTTTTTATGAACGACGGGAGACTCTTTGCCTTCATCATACCTGGTGTTAAGTATTGATAAGGCTGAAGATGGAAGCGAGCCTCTTCCGGAATCCTCAGCCACTGATGATGAACTGTCTATCTTATCTCTAACTGCCGGAATACAACAAATAACATTGTTGTTATGGCGTCAGACTTAGATAAGATGGTGGTAGCTAGCCAGGCGGACTTACTTAAAGTCCTACCATCAACCAAACCGAATACAATATGTACCCCCGCTGGGAATCGAACCCGGGACCCCTGGGTCTGATACCGGTGGTTGTACCACTAGACCACAGAGGCGGTTAAATCATACCCTCATTACCTCATACATTATCATTTTGACTATACTTTTTCGTGTCAACCCCACAGATTTGTGTTATTTTTTCTCGTCAACATCAATTACACTTCGGTGTGACACACATCCTATCACGTAGAGCCGTGAGCAGCCTAGCTCGGTTACGGTTTCGCTCAGTTAGAGTTATGAAGCTTTAAATGCTTCGAGTCGCGTTGTTTCGAAGCGCTTGCAGTTGCAATTAATGCGCCACAGTATTACCCAGCATTGTACTGAGTTGTGTTGCATTAGCGATAAATTTTAAATGTAAAGATATGCTAATGTAAATATGATTGGACAGGTACACGTTATTTAGGAATAAGAAACTTGTGATGATATTAAATGTCTGGGGCCAACCGCCATCTCTTAGCTCAGTATTGTTTCAATATTACCATGCTATTTTGTACAACGAACCTTTTAAAGTAAGCTGGTTTCTGACGGAACTTTGGAGACGACAAGACGACAAAGTGGAAGTGTGTCAAAATGAGACAACTTCAATAGAAACAAAACGTTCTTATGACGTGATGGTTTCTAATAAATGATGGTAGACCGGCTGTTCACTATTCTGTTCAGCTATATACCAGGGTCAATTAAGAAACAGTCTTCGAAATAACGGTCGAAAGGCAGAATAAAAATAGGAGATTTCTCTATTACTGTTCGAGATTGAATCCGAAAATTTCGAATGATATACCAAAACTAATACAGAATTGCTTTCCTATAACAATTTAGTAACAACACCTGAAATTCTAACAAACAAATCTGCCGCCTTATTCACAAAGCGTAGATTTCGAATCAGATTTCGTGTCCGATGGTTGTGAATCAGCCCGCTGGTCAAAGATACGACGGGAGGTCAATAAGTTCGCGGAATGGAAGGGATGGAAGAGGAAGGTTCATTTGTCCAGCTAGGTATTGATTGAGCACCTCATCACGAGTACATATTCCGAATTCGAAAGTAATCGGGTCATTAATATTTTAGTAATTTAACGTGCAAGCCAGTCGGTAGGGAAGACAAAAACAAACAAAGATTTTTTTGTCGCTTTTGTCGCCCTTTGGAGCTCTGTAGCGAGATAATGAGTGAAGTTACAGTCCGAAATAATACTGAAAATGAAAGCTATGTTCACCACCGTAATCCTAGTCGAAGAAGTAGTCGATACAGTGGCATTCCACCGCCGAAGAGGGCCGAGTAGGAAAATAAGGCAGAAAAACGTTTAAGACTATTTTTTTGTGTATTTTACGCATCGACTATGTAGAATGCTGTGTTAATAGAACCGTACAATACTAAGCTTCATTTCAAGCTACATTTGAAGGGGTCCATAAAAGAAAAATAAGGAGAAAAGGTTTGGTCTTTGGCATGAAAATGCACCTGCGCACAAACGTCACGTTGCAACGGCGTTTATTCACCGATGAAGCTTCGAAAAACTTCATCAACCTTTTTATATTCCAGACCTGGTCCCAAGCAACAAATTAAAATTAACTGCAATGAAAAAAAAGGTGTATGTAAAAAAATATACGGCGACTTACCCCCATATTCTAAGTCGTTCCTCCAAAACTTTTTACACTCCACTCAACCTCGTCGTGGGTAAAAATGGTAGTGTGCGCTAGGCCTAACACGGAGTGGCTACGTACTCTTTGGCTCCTCCAGGTCCTTACGGAGTTATGACTTAGAATACCGATTTCGAGGAGTATTTCGAAGAGGTTTTCAATGAGGTTTCTTTAAGTCGAGGACGAGTAAGTTTTGGAGGAACGACTTAGAATATGGGTGTTAGAGGTGAAATCTGTAATTCCTACTCAAAATACAAATATTATTATTTGAATTAGTAATCAATTTATATGAGCAATTTCAGAAATGTATTTGGGGTAGTAAAGAAATATACGTGAAGGAAAAAAATATTTGGTGCTTAACTGCAACCGACTTCCCCCCCATTCCGCGAACTTATTGACCTGCCCTCGTAGATCACAAAAGTCTAATTGCAGAAACTGAAACTTTTCCAAACACACAAACCCATTATAGAGATTCAACGTAATTAAGTCCATAAATACTCGTATACTCACCAAGTTTTTTACAAAAAAAAAAACAAAACGTTCATCAAGCATTATTTAATTTATATTATTACCAACTAACCAACCCTAAACCGTCTGATTACCGGTATTACCGGATTCCGAGAGAGGCTCGCTTCCATCTTTTCAGCCTTATCAATACTTAACACCAGGTATGATGAAGGCTAAGAGTCTCTCCGTCGTTCATAAAAAAAATGAGCAGCGTTCCTACCGGACGTAAACAGAACTAAATTTCCCTAAACTTTTTCAACGTGACGATTCGAATACTTAGTCTATATTTTTTCGGAAAATTCTCGGACTAACCCTACTGCAGCTTACTATTGTCTCTCTTGGCAAGGCAATGAGATAACGCAATCCATATTTACATTTAAGTCATAATTATATGCTATTTAATTGCTATTACTACAATGAATGGCTAACTAGTTTCGGTAAAGTTATGACTTAGAGGTGAAGTCTATAATTCCTACTCAAAATACAAATATTTTTATTTGAATTAGTAATCAATTTATATGAGCAATTTCAGAAATGTATTTGGGGTAGTAAAATAATATACTTGAAGGAAAAAAATATTTGGTGCTTAACTGCAACCGACTTCCCCCCCCCCCCCCCCCCCCATTCCGCGAACTTATTGACCTCCCCTCGTACACCACAAAAGTGTTATTGCAGAAACTGAAACTTTACTAAACACACAAACCCATTTACCATAGAGATTAAACGTAATTAAGTCCAGAAATACTCGTATACTCACCAAGTTCTTTACAAAAAAAAAACAAAACGTTCATCAAGCATTATTTAATTTATATTATTACCAACTAACCAACCCTAAACCGTCTGATTACCGGTAATACCGGTATTTAACGCAGTTACCGGAATTTTAGCCGTCATTTATCTCATACAGTAGCACGATGCCGACCTACCACAAATTTTGTAGCATAGATTAGTGCACAAAGTAGCAAAACACGGTTTAATTCGTCCCCTAAAGTCCAACCTAGCTCCACCTAGGCTAGACCAGACAAATTAGATAAAGTTGTGCAGATCGAAAGTTGATACTGGAAACGGCAAAATCACATATAGGTACCTATTTAAAATAAATAAGGAAACTGTAGATACCATTTTAATCGTTAAACAGTTTCTTAAAAGCACCAGAAATGGTCCAAAAAGTAATAAAGTGGTTTGAGGGAAACGAGTCCAAAAACTAAAAGCCGCCGGTGAAATTAGTGGAGTTAATAATGAATCATCATCAAAAGATCTCCACAACGGGTCCGGCGCTGTCTGCATCCAGCAGCTTCCCGCGACCATCACCACATCGGTTGTCCACCTTGTTGGGGGCCTACCCACAGAGTTTCGTCCAGTGCGCGGTCGCCATCCACGATAACGATCATCTCATACAATTACCTATCTATACAAATACACTCCAATGCGAAAAACAAGGGGTAATAAAGTTTGTGGTGTATATAGAGAGGGGTTTCTTTCACGGTGTAATTAGAGGCGACCCTAACATTTACTTTTCAACACGAGTCCAAAGAAACAAAACAATAGATGAACATAAGCCATCACATCCAGTAAACTAAACCTCATCGTCGATTCTAACTCCACGCGACTGTTCTAATGAAACTACACTCGGTTAACTGAATAACGAATTTGTCCAGTATTTGGAGCTGTCACGTCAGCCAACTCTATTACCACCGTAGTAAAGTTGAATTTGCAACTGAATTCATTCATTATGACATCTGCCCGAATTTATGATGTTTCGTGAAGTTTCTTCATCGGGTTGAATGTGTAATGGGCGCTATAATTTTATGCACTTGTTAATTGTCATATTAGGTTTTGAGAGTACAACAATAGTAATTTTTTGGTATAACTAAGCAGACAAAAATTAAAGCAGTTGTTTTTAAATTGCTAAAGGATATTTGACATTGATACAAGAGAAAATTTCTAACTAAGTGTTTAAAAGTTTTATATTTTTAATATGGCAACCAAAAACGAAGTCATAAGCGGCTGCTAGTTTAAAAAAAGCGAACTAGTTGCTAAAAATACTATTAACGAAGCTTTAACAACAAATAAGAACATTAACAGCAAAATCTATTCATAGCCTTCAGATTACTATTCAACATCGTATACTTAATTTCAACCCCCTAAAATTCGTTCCCCATTCCGACTTATTAACACTATACCGGATACTTTAAGCCCTTAAGCACATACTCATTTGCATCAACACAGGATTTCAATTAGACTTTTATCCAATTGTCATAAAGCAGTACGAATGGGCTCACAGTTGGAAATTTAATTGATTGCATCCAATATGTAAATAATGCAATTTATCAATATTAATGGATTTTCTTTTTCTTTCCTACGCTGTGGATTGATGATTTTTAAATGCAATTTGTCCATAAATAATAGCTTTTGATTTCAGACGTTCTTGAAATAATAATTAGTTTTTTTATAGGTCGTCGTCACGGACACGACTGTAAGTAATACTAATTAAACATTCTGATAAATCACATTAAGCATTTTGTTTCTAACTAAGCGTCAGTAAACGTAGCCAAGTAGATTCAAAATCATTAGAAATTGCAATGCTACTAGAGTTAACCTAGCTACCAATCACGGAAAAGATAAATAACACCTATAACCACAGACAGCCTATAAATATAATATAGACCTAAACAATCATAAATCATGAATTTACCGATACCCAAAATCCAAGCATAATCTAACCCAATCCTACACATCTTCCTTCCTCCCAATCGTTCACACTACCATACATAACCCACCAAAGAATAAAACACCGCACAATAATACCCCAGATCCAGACGACAATTCGGGCAGTCTCAAATACCCATTACCATTAACATAATATTAGAATGGGACACTCAAAATCGAATATGGCGAGTCACAAGTCACATTTGGATCGCGCCACATCTGTGCCTTGATAAATATTCAGTCAGGGAACGGGTGAGGTCCGTTTGTCCCGTGTTTATGGAAATACCCGGAATTAAAATAACTTCGGCGGATGACGGGTTGACGGTATTTTGGATATTGTGATTCGATACTTTATACAAGTTGTGCTTTCTTTTGCTTCCGTTCTTTTATTGGATAGAGGTGTTGTTTATACAATATCCCGTGTAATATCCCGTAGTAAAAAAAATTTGGTATAACTTTAATTGGCATTTTAAGTTTATACTTTTAGTTATGCGGTGTGAAATTTTGCACAGAATATTTTCCATTTTGCTCCCGTCACAAAATGTTTGAAGTTTTGTGAGTAAAATTAATTTGGATATGATGATGTATCAGGTATTGAAGTTTGTCAGTGTCTTCCTTGTTATCTTACTGTTCGTTCACATAGACACGCTTTAACAGCATTGGATATTCCTGATTAGGGCCTAGATTTAAACTTAGGATTCATGTTCAGGCGATATTTGCTGGATTAGGAATCACGTGGGTACAACCGCAAGCAGCCACTAGTTTTAAAGACTAACACAATTGCAATGCCAACTAAGAACTTCTACAGAATCGCTCAGCCGTTATCATTAAAAAGGTCTTAATCTTAACTGGCAAGTTAGGTAGACTCAATTACGGGAAGTAATTCGAAGAGCGCATCGGGCGAGTAGCCCCGGACAACTTGGACAAGGTTAGGGCCAACTTGCGACCGAAACGGCCAAGTAACTTTAAACTGGAAGGATTCTAAGAATATAAACTTTTACAAATGCAATAAATCCGATTTTGTCTCATCTATTGATATAAAAGCGAAATTAGCTTACCGATTCACTGATCCAACACGAATTCCCGGAATCTACTGGACGGTGATGAAAATTTTGAGAGTAGGTATTCTGTGTATATCCTATATAATCGTAATCATAATAATAATAATATTAAAAATAGTTCAAGAATTGAGTCTCGCAATTTTTTCCGAAGTTTTCCCGAAATATAGTTTCCAAAACTTTTTTCCTGAACTTGTAGTAAAAGACGATATTACTTGCCAAATTTTATAGTTATAGGTCAACGCGAAGTACCCTACGAATTTTGATTGCCTTGAGAGTGTCAAAATATACGTATTTTGTGGCATAAACGGCCTTATCTTTTTTGACGTTAATTTGCGTTTAAGTTTTTGACAGCTCCAACAGACCGTTGACCTAAATATATGGTTCTAATTCTAACTAGATACCTGCTCGCGTTCTTAAGATAAACGAGGTCGGACGGACAAACGGACAGACGGACAACAAAGTGATCCTATAAGGGTTCCTTTTTTCTCTAGAGGTTCGGCACTCTAAAAAGATGAAGTTTCTTCTTACATGTAAAACTTTTTTTTACTTCGACGGGGAAATCGCTTAGACGTCATCATACCTGATGTGAAGGTCGAATCGCACTTTTCACAGAATCCTCAACCACTGAGGACATAACAAAGAAATTAAATCTTAATTTCGATTTCAAACATTTGAAACCCGATGCCTTTTACAAACGCAATTAATTAACCAAGCAACAAGTTACTTGATCTGATCACACAAGGTACTTCCTATGACTTAGATTGATCGGTCCTTTGAGTACCTGCGCCTTTGAGGTTAACTCTCTTTAGAAATGAACCTTATCTTCTGCGCCATAAGACAATTTAATTATTAATGGTAATACTGAGTCATGTTATATAATTTTTGCGACAAAAATCGTACAGTGAAATGAAACCATAAACCGTGTCGATACATAGGTCCATTCCTTCTTTCACTACTTCTAATATAAACTTAAAAATAAACGTTGGCGGCGATGATTGAAAACGACACAATACTTCCCTCAAAAAATAAGTTTGTAGTACGACATATAATGGTAAGATTGAAACAATACTGCGCTAAGAGATATAATAATAATAATAATAATAATAAATTTCATACAATCACACCAATTATCCAGCCCACTTTAAGTTTCATGAAGAACTTGTGTTATGGATACTAGATAACGGATAAACATACTTATATACTTTTTTTTTTGTAAATACATACATAATATACATATTAAACACCCAGACCAAGACAAATAGACATGTTCATGCACACAAATATTTGTCTTGTCCGGGGATCGAACCCGGGACCTCTGGCGTAGAAAGCGGGTTAAGTACACCTGCGCCAAACAGGTCGTCAAAGGCCTCCGGTGTATCTGAGCAGTATGTTCATCAGCGACTACAAAATGTTATATATACAGTGCCGTGAGTGTCACTAGCCGAATCATTAAACATTCAGTTTTGGCTATTTTATCGACACTCGTAGTAGCTTTTATTGGCTACTTTGTCGACACTCTTTTTTATGAACGACGGGGAGACTCTTAGCCTTCATCATACCTGATGTTAAGTATTGATAAGGCTGAAGATGGAAGCGAGCCTCTCCCGGAGTCCTCAGCCCCTGAGAAACGGGCTATCTTATCTCAAACTGCCGGAACACAACAATGCTGAAAACATTGTTGTTGTGGCGTCAGGCTTAAATAAGATGGTGGTAGCTAGCCAGCCGGACTTACAAGAAGTCCTACCACCAACCAAACCGAATATAATATGTACCGCCGCTGGGAATCGAACGCGGGACCCCTGGGTCTGATACCGGTGGTTGTACCACTAGACCACAGAGGCGGTTAAAACTCATTGCATGATAACTGTCTCTGGCCCACTCAAAATCCCACATCGTAGCGGGGTACGCTAGACAGCATCACTCCCTACCTATATCATGGTTCTGCTAGGAGGACTGATTACTGTAATCACAGTATGATAATGAATCAAATAAAACCAACCCAACATAATCCTCATTGCACAACCACAACCCTTACTTGGTCGGTATTCATCAAACAGTGCCAGGCCGACCGCCGACCGAGTTGGCGGAATGCCAATTGCATTTGGCAATGCTGACACTCGAATGTTTGTTTACATCGGGTGTCTTGTTTTTGGGTCTGCTCGTCCGTGACTTTGATAAGATTAAGCTTAGTACTTAGCCCTGAAGAGCTCAGTAGCTGTGCCTGCGATTGTAACGCTTAAGCAACTTTCGCAAAGGTCGGTCACGGAATTGGTGACCAAAAATTTGTAATCTCACTCAAGCTCCTCCTTGTTTCGGCATATTAAGTACTTTGATAAGATAACAGCTTATAGTCACAGATTACTAAATAGTTTTAGTACTAACCCCTGAAGAGCTTGGTGGCACAGTAATTCTCACGCGCGAACTGTGATTGTTGCGGTTAAGCAACTTTAGCAATGGTCGGTCGTTGGCGATGGGGAAGAGTTTCCCTTCGTGGTATAATCAGAAATGAGGAGATCCGTAGGAGAACTAACGCAACTGAGTATCGCTCGAAGGATGCTCAGCTGAAGTGGCAGTGGGCGGGACACATAGCGAGAAGAACCGATGGCCGTTGGGGCGGAAAGGTTCTGGAATGGCGACCGCGCACAGGACGACGACAAGGTGGACCGACGATTTGGTGAAAGTCGTGCGAAGCCGCCGGATCCGGATAGCGCAGGACCGATCTTCTGGAGATTCTTGGGGTAGGCCTACACCCAGCAGCGGGTATTATGTGGCTGAGACGACGATAGACGATGGGCTACCAGCCTGCTCCTACATCCAACCAATGCCAAATGTGGCGTTGTCGTTGAGGGGGGTGTCTGTGAGGGGGATGTTTATACATATCACTCTCAAGTTGCACATTTATGTTCTGCCATCCCCGTAACCGCAAGCGATTTATTTTGAAAGAAAAAAGAAAGAAAGAAAAAACATTTATTCGCACACACACATGCTTACTATGAATTAAAAAAAATATTTCAATTGAATCAAAACTTATGGGATACTGGCTCAGCATTTTGCTTCTGTGTCATTCTTAGATGGGCAGAATAAACAGAAGCGTTATTCTGCCAGGATCAATAGACGTACTTATAAATAAAACAGTTAAAATTAAATTACTAAATAACTACATACTGACACTTAATATATATATAATAAAATGAAAGAAGGCAGAGTGTTCCATTTCTTTGCCATTCTCAAGGTAGGGAAATGGAACGTTTGAAAAAAAAACTTTCGACAAGTAAAATGCGCGTAAAAACGCCACGAAGCCCACATCAATGTATGTGAATTATGTAAATATTATGCATGCATGAGCATGAGACCGATGAACGTCAACAAATGAGTTCACACACCAAGCGAAAAATACTTTATAAATACTATTATTATTAAGACACCCTTACTACTTACTTATTATGAAGTTGTAATTCTTTAACAATCAACTACTTAAGTAAGTTTCAATAATATTAATACTTTAGGTTAAACTGATATCTGAAAAGGCTGCGATGCCAAACACGTTTGGCTTTCTTCCAAATATTATGTCTAAAGGTTTAGGCCTAGGCCTTCTAACGGCATGGAATAACAATTTTCAGTTCCCATACTGCAAGCATAAAGTGATAAAGAGCTCAAACTAAAACAATTTCAAGTTTCTATCATTATGAAGACTGTAGCTTTGTTAACTGACAAATAACCAAAGAAACTTAGTATCTTATGGTAAATTTTAAATAGAAAAATATTGGAAAAAAAATTAACTCGGCCACAAGTGAATTCTCAGACGGGAATCGAACCCGCGACCTTTGGAAATCCGGTCCAATGCTCTAACCGCTGAGCTACCGAGACATGCGAACCACCGTCGAAATTCTCCAATACTTTTATATTTTTAATACGCTGTAGGCCAGCGTTGTTACATCAATGCTAGGAATATCCTTGCATTCGAAACTACTAGTGATGTACGAGGTCATATCACCTTGGTTTTCTGTCGGATGACCTCATTGCGGATAAACTTAATAATTATAGATTTCGAAAATTATGACCTAAATATTTCGAAAACATAAACAAATTTAAAAATAAAAACAATCTCATCAACCGCCTGTGGTCTAGTGGTAACGACCACCGGTATCAGACCCAGAGGTCCCGGATTCGATTCCCAGCGGGGGTACATATTGTATTCGGTTTGGTTGGTGGTAGGACTTGTTGTAAGTCCGCCTGGCTGGCTACCACCTAAGTCTAACGCCATAACAACAATGTTTTCAGCATTGTTGTTATGGCGTTAGACTTAGGTGTAGGACCAATGTTTTCAGCATTGTTTTGTTTCGGCAGTGAGAGATAAGATAGCCAGTCTCGCTTCCATCTTCAGCCTTATCAATACTAAACATCAGGTATGATGAGGGCTAAGAGTCTCCACGTCGTGAATAATAAAAAAAACAACAAAATCTCATCAGCAAAGTCCTTATCAGGAAAATAGACTTAACTAGTGCTTCTATGTAAAAAGAAATTTGCATGCCAACAGTGCCAAATGCGCTTGGCATACATCCAGATTGGTCACAATATTGGCCTAGGGCTGGTCAATGGATGCAATGTTATGTTAAAGCCAGTCGGACATAATTATGTGGTATTTAACGCCACTTAATTTTTAGTGGAAGTTTATTTATTAAATCTTTGTTGTACAATAAACACAAAGTTAGGTACAAAAGGCGGACTTAATACTAAAAGTATTCTCTACCATTCAACCTTTAGAGAAACAGGGAGCAACTATAACTATATAAACGTGCATCACTTTATTTCATACATAAATATTCAAATTCATACATACTATACTAATACTATATACATATAATATTTATCAGATACATAAATAAACAAAATACCGTAAAATAAAACCAACTATCAAATATAGGTACGTAGTTTATTGTAAATAGTTTATGCAGATGACGTAATAATACATTATGATATAAGTGTGGTAAGTTGAAAATTACTAATTATCAAAGCACACGTATGTCTTGACGTTTTATAACATATTTGCGAGGAAATAAATAAAACTCGGACTTTCTTAAACGAATATTTTTTTTGTGTTTTTGTTACATATAAATGGTTGTAATTTATTGTAACAATTAATTAAATTAAAGAATTAAATGTTTATTTATAATGTTTTATCTCCCAAAGTTAATTTTATTCATAAAATTTTGACCTCTTTTAACAAAAAAGGACTTCAAAAAAAAGGAGGAATTCGACGGAATCTTTTTTTTTTTTTATGTATGTTACTCGATTACTCGAAGACGGCTGGATCGATGTGAGTAATTCTTTTTTGTTTGAAAGGGTATACTTCACATGTGGTCCCATTTTCATCATGTCAGGATCTGATGATGGGATCCTGGAGAAATCCAGTGAACTCTTCAAATATTATAGGCACTCCTATAGCGATTTCGGTGTTTTCTATAGTAACTTATGCATGTGCTTCCGGAATGCACCATTTGGTGAAGTGGAACTGATGATGAAGACCACAAATGGTCATCAGAGCTATTAAATACTTAGCATTTCACGGCAGCTAAACGATTACTTTAATGTAGTTCATAAGCAATTTATGCTCGACTCAATGCATGTGATGAAGTGCAGCTGATGATAAAGTATCAGGAGAACTCCTCAATAAGTAACGTCCCTGCACCGGGAAAAGCAGCATTTTGTAAAAGGTGATGAGGAGTTGTCATAAGGTTATCAGCGTAGGCATGGGACCTCTTCTACCTTTAAAAATTGTGAAATAAAAGGCATTCTATTTTGCGGTGCTACTATTTTATTTTTCTTGCCTTGGCTGGCACCGACTCCAAAAGGTTTATTTTTTGCTTTTTAGTTTTTTGAAGTCGGTTTTAATTTTTATATAAAAAGTTTTCTGACATAAAATCTTTGCTATGATTTAAAAAAAATACCGTTCGTTTTAGACGGAGCATCTTGATAAACCGTGCGCTTTACATTACAATAACGCACAAGTACGTAATGAGATACAATACGATATAGAAATTGGTGTAATAAGAGACCCTTTACGAGCAAATATGTTATAATAATTATTTTCCGTGGTCTAACCGGGGCTGGGGGCAGGGGACGAGTACCCTCTTGACGGGATCGCCTTGAGATCGAGATTGAATGTCAATAATTGTTACAAACTTTCGACGTTGGTTCAATTTGGATTGGCGCTAAAATCGATTTCTAGAGTCCAAAATGAAAAATTTTGAAAAAACCCACGACGGTTAAAACGTAATAGAAAAAAGATAAAATAATTTAATACCCCCTGACTTAATTATCCGTCGGGGGCTGCCATTAAATGAATTAGTTTTAGTTCTGTAGTTTTATATTAACGAGAATAATTGGATTTATTTCTATTCATGCTGAAATTTATAGCCCCCTAATTAAGTCGGGTTTTTAGGGTTTCGTAGCCTAAAGGCAATAAACGAAACACTTATAGATTCGGCCAAACCGATGTATGTCACACCCTTTTTATTCCATAAGTATGAGGATTACTTGAAACTTGGTAGGTAGATGTATTCTGTAAACCGCTTTACGGTTTTTACACAAAAATAAAAAAATATATGAATTAAGGGGGGGCTCCCCATACATGGTACTGTTACTGAAATATTTTTTTTATCAAACCTATACGTGTGGGATATTATTAGATAGATCTTTAAAAATTACATTGAGGCTTCTAAAACAGTTTTTTCTCAAAGTCAACTGTTTGAAAGTTATACACTTCCAAATTAGAAAAATGTGTGTCCCCCCCCCCCCCCTCTAACTTTTAAAATAAGAAAGTAAAAATCATAAAAAAATATGTGATGTAGATCTTTATAAAAACTTTTAACGAAATTTATTTAGTAGTTTTAGAGCTATAGCACATTTTCCAAAACCGCAAATATAACTTTGTCATTCATACAAACACTATAAAAAACAAACTTATTTTTGCAGACGAAAAATTATAATGGCATTTTGCCAATCATAATAATAGAAACTTAATTGCACACGATACAAAAACAAACACATACAGAGAAAATGTCAAAAAAGAGGAACACACAATAGGCGGCCTTATTGCTACGTAGCAGTCTCTTCCAGGCAACCTTGGGTGAGAATCTCTTCATGTTCGACGAGTTCGACTCTATTTCAATAACGTTTTAATTTTTAATTTTGCTTTTTATGTAATACTTTTTAGAGAGCATAAATATTATGTACATTGTACTACATAACACCCATTACTGAAAACCACATCAATAGCGGACTAGTAATTAAGGTTTTGCTTAAACACATGTTTACTGCAGCGCCCCCTGGTGAGTTATCACCGTAACACCTATCTAAGAACATTCACCAATCAAACCCAAACCCAGTACTGAAAACCGCATCAAAATCGGGCTAGTATTTTTGGAGATAAATGGTAACATTGGTTTTCAAATCAAATGTTTACTACTGCAGCGCCCTCAGGTGAGTTGGCACCTTAACAGCTATCTAAGAACATGCACCAATCAAACACGAACCTTTCACTGAAAATCGCATCAAAATCGGACTAGTAGTTTTGGAGATAAATGGTAACATACAACAACCTCTTACTCCAAACGGTATACCATCTCCGCACCGTTTTTTTAATGTGGTTGGACCTAAAAAATTACGTGACGAAATTAAGAATACGGAAGCTTAGATCCTTTAAATGAGAGATAGTTATCTTACCCTGGCTCGAATCCAACCGTTTACGCTCTTAAACAGCTTGATAAGATCTTCCTAGAAGTCAAACATACTTTGTTTGATTACAAAAGGCAAGTTTATTATTCTGTAAATCTTATAGGTAGAATATTTGAACTCGATGTGTTTCCACTATACGAGTTGGTAAAGTATTTTCAGATGTCTTGTGAAATATTTTACTTGTCTAATACTTTAAAAAAAAAGTCTTCAAGAATCTGAAGCCAACTGATAATGCTGATGCGGTATTGGAATTGGGACGTGGATGATTTTATCTAGAATTCGATTGCACAGTTGCTACTAAAATGTAAATAAGTATAAATTTATAAAAAACACAAAGCACCCATTTTTTCCCATAATATAATGTGGGCAGTGAAATCAGCAGAAACATGACCGAATAAATTAAAAATCAGGTAACTCTGAGTAGGTACCTACAACTCTGGCAAATAGCAAATCGTATGTTTCAACAAATGACAAATATACCTAAATTATTTAAATTCATGATCGTCCATGTCAAAGAGATACCAAGTGGTGGTGGAACTATATTCCACATGACGGAGAGCTATCTCATCAATCAGTCAGAAAATCTCCACATGATACTTTCAAAAAAGACTAACACCCATATTCTAAGTCGTTCCTCCAAAACTTACTCGTCCTCGACTTAACGAAACCTCATTGAAAACCTCTTCGAATTACTCCTCGAAATCGGTATTCTAAGTCATAACTCCGTAAGGACCTGGAGGAGCCAAAGAGTACGTAGCCACTCCGTGTTAGGCCTAGCGCAAACTACCATTTTTACCCACGATTGAGTGGAGTGTAAAGAGTTTTGGAGGAACGACTTAGAATATGGGGGTAAGAGTTCAGATGCCAACGGAATAGTACCGGTACAATTTTGGGACGTGATTAGCTAAAGATACTTTTAAAGACAGATAACAGTAGTCGATTTTGTTTAACAAAATTAAAAATTAGTCTCCGAGTACGTACCTACAACTGACAAATATAAATTATTTAAATTCGAAAACTAAACCAATGCCAACGAGATACCAAATGGTGGTAGAACTATATTCCACATGACGGAGAGCTATCTCATCGATCAGCCAGGAAGACTCCACATACAATTACAAGTTTCCATTTGGCTCGTATCCAGGCCCGTCTCGTGATCGTCCCGTCCAAGCTATTTAGATTTTATCGTCTCACCCGCTGGAATTAAATCCGATGCAGCATTCGATGGATTAGCGATAATATTTACATGTGTAGATATGCCCTTTGACTCATGCTTTAATCGTGTCTTGAAATCTAGACGATACGGACATATTTTTATTTTAAACATAAAAATATGGTGGTTCGGATGTAGTTAATTTAAGAACAAAAGAGAACCATTAAAAAATATCGTCCATTTCAAACGCCATTTCATCCTTTGAAATCAATTGAACCGTTTATTCACACTTTTGTAACATCATCATTACACTTTTGCAAATGTGCTTGTGATTCTGATTTATAAAGAAAGTTATAGAGAAATGCCACAAATTAATTAACTCCACTTTCATACGAATGCAGCTCAGCATGAGTACTCAGAAATATAATGCGTTTCAAAAGTACATCCTGCTAACCTACTAAATTTTAAATGCGAAAGTATGTCAGTTTGTTTGTTCCTCTTTCACTGCTGAACGGATTTGGATGAAATTTGGCACACAGTAGATAGCCTGCATTAAAACGTAGGATACTTTTTATTCCGATATTGCCACGGGAACGGGAACCAGCGTGTGTGAAACTAGCTGATGCTAGTGTTTATATATGACATTTGTGTTTTGTTTTATTGAAGTTGTCACATTCTGACACATATCACACTTTGGAGGCCATGATTGAGCGAAGACGTTACAAAATTTCCATCAAAAAACAGCCTTACTTTAAGAGACTCGTACATAGTACGAAATAACTTGGTAAGAATGAAACAATACTGCGCTAAGAGATGGCGGTAGACCCCCTGTACATTATTCTTTGTTGTGGTCAACTTGTTTATATCGAAAATACGTTGCGATTCGTCTATAAGACGCTGAAATTTGAAATCAATTATGCAGCTTGTAACAATGAAATAGAGACAGAGCAGACCAGCAGGTGAGCAGTTATTTAAAGAAAAATACCAAAACTTTTAAAAGTCTTGAATGCAATAAATAATTCAATTCGGAAATACAACTAAACAAACAAAAACTTAAACCAACAAATGAATGCGAAACCCAAAAAACTTGCTGTAAAACAAAACAACTGAACTTGTCGGGCGAGCAAAATAAATTAGTATTTACCTTCGGGGGTCAAAACCGGCCATATTTTAAACATCAAGACAAGGTACATGTTGAAATTAATTCTTGGGGCAAGACTTGCCATGCTTTTGGAAAAAAGAATTCGTACAAGTTGTTATGCTACCTCATACGCTAACCCATCTGTGGAATTAATGTTGTTCTATAGAAGTAAGGACCATAAACATTATAAACCCACTAAGTTGGATGTTTAGATTCCAAATACCATTTTTTTAAATGATTCTTAGTTACTCAGGTCCGGTTGCTCGTAGCTCGGTTACGCTAACTTTAGGGTTAAATATGGTTAAAGTAAAATTAACCGGCGGACAAAATAAAAAGCGTTGTTAAAGCAGCGGTTACTTTAAGGAGCAGTCAAATTACAGATTGAACGGCAGTCAAAATAACCGACAAGGACGTTAGTAGTCGTTTTGACGTTAGTAGAATTTGTAGTTATCGCTTACCTACCGTTTTTAGGATATTTATTTAAAATAAACTTTTAAACCTTGTTTAATTACACCGCCGCGTAAAATATTTTTGGGCAACTGAATGATATAACCGACGTATTTTTTTTTACCGAAGGCAAAATTGACAACAGTAAAATTTTACTTTAACTTTACTATAATATACGAGCAACCGGACCTCAATCATAAAAAAACGGCGGATCCGAATGCCTAATTTGCACACTAATAGTTTATAGTACCCTTAGTCTGGATTAAAATTACAAAAAAAATATCCCAGTCAAATGTTACTCAGGAATTTACCAATCTCCGTAGCTACAAAGTCGTGGGCAGAAGCTAGTTTTAAATTCTTCTGAGTACGGAATACACGTAATTCCGTACTCATATAATTTTTCTTTTGAGGTATTTATAAAAAAGTCTAGACAAACTGATTTGATCTAAGTATGCAAACATAATTATGTCGTCGGTCGCATTGTAACATCAAAGAGACAATAGTCAGACCTCAGATTGAACGATAAATTTGTGCTAATAAAGATGTTTTCAAGATTTTTAAAATAGTTTCAAAATAATTATTATTATTTTGTATTTCACATAAGATATTTTTGTAGAAATCACACTTTATTTCCATCTGCTCAGACGGGACGGGAGTTGGGGACGGGAGTTGGAGAAATTCTATTTTATTTCCTATTATATTATTAAAAAAATAAAGGGATAAATATTTAGATCCACAAAAGGTTAGGTTTTAGAGTATTTTTCTGATCGATTAAATAGCAGCCTAAACATAAAACTCTAATGTTCAGGATAGAAATATACAGCTAATATTAATATTAGCTACTAGGGCTTCAGAAATAATGACGAATAAGTTTTTTTAATGATGATGCATTTTTTATGAAAAAATGGGGAGACGATATGCTTTCATCATAGCTGATGATAAGTAATAATAAGACTGAAGGTGAAAGCGCGCCTCTCTCGGAGTCATCAACCACTGAGGAACTGTCTGTCATAATCTCATACACTATTACATACAACTGTTCAGGTGTATCACAGAAATGCTCCTAATGATACTAGAAAAAAACATCTTGACTCATGTCGACCTGACGGGATTCGAACCCGCATCCTTGGAAATCCGGCCAAATGCACTAACTACAGAGACTAATGAGGACACGTCGATTTTTTCTAGTATATTCACCTTTCTATTGTGTCGGCCATCGTCGTTTCGTCCATGAGAGAAATATCCTCGCATTCGATATTAAAAAAAATACAAATGTTTTACTATCGATTAAGATCGCTCCTTCAAAAATGTAATAATTGAAAGATTCGCAGATACTCAGTATGCATGAGTGCCCATGCTTTCAATCTTGCATAATATTATTATATATGTAAATCTATAATATATATTTTTTAAACAAAACCATTATAGTTAAACAAATGTATATTATAAGTCTATGTATCCTTATAAACATACATACTCTTACGCTTCTCTATTCTATCCTCTTTCATCCATCTTCTCCTCACTATCTAAAAGAATACTTTCACTATCGTTTCTCTTCCACTCAATGCACCTTACGCTCTTACTCTAATCTCACTCTTGATATTCCTTCCCATACCACTGATTTCCTCTCCTATTCCTTCTCTGTGCATGCTGTTCGCCTATGGAACTCCCTTCCAGAAGGTATTAGAAAAGCTCGCTCATTGAAGTCTTTTAGCGATCAAGTCAGAATGCATTTCCTTTCTCATATTTAATATTTTTTTTTTCCTTTCCCATTCCTACTATATGTTTATATATTCATTCTAAGTATGATTATTTATAATGTTCTATATTCAATTGCACCCACTCCCCCCCCTTTTCCCCCTTTTCTGCTCTTCCTCTTATTTCTTTACCACTCAAGGTTGCCTGGAAGAAATTGCTACCTAGCAATAAGGCCGCCTTTTGTGTATTTCCTTGTACTGTCTGTTTTTTTTTTTTTCTTTGTGTTCATATTATGTGCAATAAAGTGTTTTATTATTATTATTATTATTAAACTTAATCATCAATATTAAGGTAAAGTATTATGTATATAATAAGGGGTTGTAAGAGGGCTCGAAATTTCGTCGTCTGTGTGTGCTGGGTTACTTGATGCTCATAGACATAGTAGTCTCTCTTGTTTATATTTCTGACTTATGAAACAGGTATATTTTTTTGTTTAAGTTAAGTTGTGGATAACGGTTTTGATTATCCAATTATTATTTCTCACTTTATGCAACACACATTGGTCAATTGTTTGTTGTCCCAAATAAATAAAAAAAAAGACGAAACAGCCATGTAATGCAAAATCAAAAAGTTATAAAGCTCCTGATGTAAACGTAGGTGATTTTTCCATACAATTTTAACCGCCTCTGTGATCAAGAGGTACAACAGTCCCGGGTTCGATTCCCAGCGGGGGTACATATTGTATCCGGTTTGTTTGGTGGTAGGACTTGTTGTAAGTCCGCCTGGCTAGCTACCACCATCTTATCTAAGTCTGACGCCATAATAACAATGTTGTGTCCTGCAGTTAAAGATAAGATAGCCAGTTCCTCAGTCATTGACGATTCCGTGAGACGCTCGCTTCCATCTTCAGCCTTATCAATACTTAACATCAAGTATGATGAAAGCTAAGTCTCCCCGTCGCGTCGTTCATAAAAAATAACCATGCACTGTAGCGTATGTTACTACTCCACCCGAATAAAATAAAAAATGAATAGGAAACCAGACCTGCAGAACCAATATCACCTCATCAAAAGCCTCACTCAAAACGAATTTCCTAGTTGACTTTACCGTGTTTGTTTTAAGGTCGATTATTGTTTGGCGGGAACATTAACCGACTTGTGTGCTCAGCAAGTTATTAACTAAACTAACATTGACTTTGCTGGTAATCTGGCGTGTGACGTCATAACGGAAAATTGTGGTTATTATGTGATATCGGCGATATGGTGTTTATGATGCATAGATAGTTTATAATCTTTCTTTTAAAAAAGACAATGTATGTAAACAATCTAAAGAACTCTCTCTTAAAAAAATCTTGAATAAAACGTACCCACTGAAAAGTGGTTTGTTATGTATTAAATTTAGGTTTGTAACCTTCACGCGGTGTAAGAAGAGTGGCGGTTCTGGTTTTTGCAAATCACGTAGCTGTTAGGTACTTAGCTCGTGGTCTTCATTATCAACAGCCATTTAAAATTCCAACTACTTGGGCACGGGCTTATGGATGCATAAAGATACCCCATGACAACACCACTAGGCGAAGAAGCACGCAGAAGCTTAAGGTAATTAATTTTCGGTCCCCCATTTCATAACCAACCTAAGTGAAAGTTGATTAACCGTCGCAATCGCAAGTTTGAAGACTCTCAACCACTTTATTAATTTACGGTCTTCCTCAAATTGACGGAAACACTGGCTGATAGCGAAAAAGTAAAAAGCACAGGAAACGACGAGTCTGCTAACGTATTCCTTAGCTCAAATGGAAAAGCTATGACTTTGATAGGCAAAGGTAGGTGGTTCAAGACTCGTATGAGCAAAACTCCCTTTTTTAGCATTGAGAAGAAAAAAACAGACCTTGTCAATTGCGAAATAAGTTGCAGAATTACTATTATAATGCTAAGTTAAATACGGAGTACATTTGGAGATAAGTTTTTTTTTAGTTTATTATAATTAGGTAATTAAAGGGTAATTACCATAACAAAGAAATCAATCTTGTTTTATACCAACATATAAATAATGTTTACATGACTTTTAACAGTTTTAACAGCTAACTTCAGTTAATTATACTCTAAAATTTATATTGGAAAGGTTAATATTAAAATTAAACGTTGTAAAAAAGGGAATCAACTCAGCGGATGTGGACATAATATTAGTCGTAAACTTGTAAGCACCATGGGGAGACGATAGGGTTGGCAAAAAGTTAAATCTATACTAATATTATAAAGAGGAAAGATTTGTATTTTTGTATGTAACGAATAAACTCAAAAACTACTGGACCGATTTTGACGAAATTTGGTATAGAGAATCCTTAGACCCCAAGTAGTAACATAGGCTATAAATGATCCCAAAATTCCCACGGGAACGGGAACCACGCGGGTGGAACCGCGCCCGGCCTCTAGTATATATAATAATATAATAATATTATAAAGAGGAAAGATTTGTATTTTTGTATGTAACGAATAAACTCAAAAACTACTGGACCGATTTTGACGAAATTTGGTATAGTAAATCCTTAGACCCCAAGTAGTAACATAGGCTATAAATGATCCCAAAATTCCCAGGGGATCGGGAACCACGCGGGTGAAACCGCGCCCGGCCTCTAGTATATATAATAATATAATAATATTATAAAGAGGAAAGATTTGTATTTTTGTATGTAACGAATAAACTCAAAAACTACTGGACCGATTTTGACGAAATTTGGTATAGTAAATCCTTAGACCCCAAGTAGTAACATAGGCTATAAATGATCCCAAAATTCCCAGGGGAACGGGAACCACGCGGGTGAAACCGCGCCCGGCCTCTAGTTCAATATAAAATAGAGAACACACAGACTGAGGAACTGGCTATCTTATCTTTACTTCAAAAGTTTATAATGTTATTGTTAAAGTTATCATTTAGGTATTACAGTTCTACGCTTTATTTGATGGAAAAAAAATGAGTTACGTTACAAAATAGGCCATAGGCCATAGGGTATAGGCCAATTCATCACACATTTTTATTTATGTACATGCTATTTCTTGTACAATATATACACGGAACATACATTTACACTACAAAATATTAACAAGCCACAAGAAAAATCATTTGATAGAATCAGGCGTTACTTGGCGGAAATCCATATCTTAGTAGAAAACGAAAAATATGTAGCATAATTCCGCAAGAAAAAACTTACATGCAAGATGCACCGCCCGTCCGCCCGCAAATACAGATGCGGTGCTGGTATTGCACGGTCTAACAACTCCTAAGGATGCTCCGTGTGTGGGCGAAACACGTGTAGAGTAGTCGGTGAAGGTGCAAGGTGTGTCACTGTGCATCTTGTATGTAAGTTTTTTCTTGCGGAATTATGGTACATATTTTTCGTTTTCTACTAAGAAAAATCACCACATGTTTCGTGAAAGCGTAAGCAGGCATTTAATTTGCATTTTTAACGAGCTTTCTTGTAAACAATTAGGTGTCAGCCCTACAGGCGCGTCTCGTGTGTGGTCACCCTTATGTATGTGGTTTATCGCATTAATATTTTCCGAGGACGGCCCGTGTGTATTTTTACGGCTGATTGGCTGTTTAAAATATAATTTTTGTACATCGCCATGCGATATCAAATTTCATACTCTCATAATATTTAGAATATCGTTAGAGATTTTATAAGTCTATGGTTCCTTTCGCGACTTCGTGTAATTATATTATATTGCGTTTCTTAGATTTCTAAGATCCCATTAAAATCGCGAATAGCATTATGCCATCTTTCAAGGTCTAATCAATCTCTTTGGCGGCAAAATTCATCGAAATTGCGTCAGTTACTTTATTTCTGCGATTACTTTTTAAGGTTCCCATTACGCCACTTTCAAGATTTATTTTCAAATTTAATGGTAACCCATGAATTCAAGAATACAGCGGGCCTGCCATCAACTTTTAGAAACCATCATGTCTTAAGAACGTTTTGTTTGCGTTTTATTTTGTTTATGTTGTCGTATTTTGACACACCTCACAATTTGAAGGCGATGATTGAGTGAAGGAATTTAACCCGAGTTCTTTTTACAATAACACGTGTTGTGAGACTCCATTTTAACTCAATCCACCGTTCAATTTCTTTAATATTATTTTAATTTTAATAAAAACTGCATACTGGCGAAATCCAATAGGTCACCGAATATAAGAAGACGAAGATTGAGTGAAGGCGCTACAAAACTCCCCTTAAAAACAAGCTTATTTGTTGAGCATCGTAGTAAGAAATAGCATGGTAATATGGAAACAATACTGCGCTAAGAGATAATAATAGGTTAAGGGGCAAGGTACTCGACTGAAGCGAGATAGTTATGAAAACAGGATGCACGCGGAGCGAGGCCGATTTTGCAGGTTAGGCGAAAAACCACGAAATCTTCCACGAAAACTCTAAAATATATATATATTTTTTCTCTTTATTTATTTAAAGGGGCTTTTGTACCTTGTACATGCCAGCCCCATCGTGACTATACATGTGTTACTTAACTAATTACTTATATCTAATCTTACTTTAATACTTTGGGCTGCGAAACTGTAAATCAACAATGCTTCTTCAGACCAGGGGTTGGACAGAATACTCAGGAACACACCGATATCAAGGTTGCTGACTTTCAGCTTCGCATAAAATATAATTGCTGTCCACTAATTAAACCAATTTCCAATAGTATATGTACCTCATTTGGGAATAATCTTGAAAAAAAAATGTATCGATACAAAATCACAACATCGTGTTTCTGAAACTTTACAAGTCTAGATAAAGATATTTTATATATAGTTATATTTTATAATTTTTAATTTTTTGCATTTTTCAATGCTATTTTTATAGTTATGATAAATTTTAAATAGAAAAATATTGGAAAAAAGAACAACTCGGCCACAAGTGAATTCTCAGATGGGACGCTGGCCTACAGCGTATTAAAAATATAAAAGTATTGCAGAATTTTGACGGTGGTTTGCAAGTCTCGGTAGCTCAGTGGTTAGAGCATTGGACCGGATTTCCAAAGGACGTGGGTTCGTTATATAGTATTAAACCGACTTCAAAAAAAGAAGGAGGTTATCAATTCGTCGCGTATATTTTTTTTTATGTATGTTCGCAGATTACTCGACAACACCTGAACCGATCGAAATTATTTATGCGTTCTAACATCGGGTTTGTAGCAAGATGGTCCCAATTTTTTAAATTTTGAATTCGGTTCAGTAATTTTAAAGAAATCTTGAAAAAAACTGTAGTTTTTTCGATCAAGCGGTTTGACCCAAACGGTTTGACTCAAACTAGTAGTTGCCTACACTACTAGTTTGAGTCAAACCGAAGTGCGGGATTTATCCTAACTTTAAAAGTTGTGAAAAAAAACTTTTTATAAAAAGTTTTTATACCAAAGAATACGTATTTTTCCCGATATAGCGTCTTAAAAGTAGTGCCCAGGACGAAACACAGAAGCTGTCCAAGCATATCTCTTTGTATGATTTTTAACATGGGATACCTAGGTACTTTTATCCTGATATTCCAACGGAAACAGAAACCACGTGAGTTAAAACCGCGGGCAGTCGCTAGTTCATTTTGTAAAGCGTACGAAAAAAATACATAAACAGAGGAAAGCTCTTCAGTTAAGAGTTAATTTCAACTTTACCTTGATTTAATGTATCAATTATACTCCACAAACATTCATCATTTCAGTCCTAAAATACATTTGAAAGCGTCAATGAAACTTATTCAACACCTAATTTAACCGCTAAAATAACCCACATCTGCTCACCCCGTTAAGGTTGTTATAACCGTAGCAATAAGTCTCAAAATTGAATAAATCTGTCAGCGGCGTTAATAAGACCAGCGCGGAGGCGTATTTTTCAAACACATTGGCTTATAAAAGTTATTGTTGTTTGCATGTTTAGCTAAAAGTTTTTTAATGTTCAAATTGCTTTGAAATGTCAGAGGTAGCCCACAGATTTTCTTTTCATTAATCATCGATAAGTATATTTTTTTCTTTTCAGGGCTAAGTAAGATTCATTACAAGTTTCCATTACATATTATTAATTTTGAATGTTAATGAAATGGATTTTGGTTGGTGGTAGAACTTGTTGTAAGTCCGCCTAGCTAGCTAGCTACCACCATCTTATCTAAGTCAGACGCCATAACAACAATGTCTTCAGCATTATTGCGTTCCGGCAGCTAGAGATAAGATAGCCAGTCCCTCAGTGGTTGAGGGTTCCGGGAGAGGCTTGCTTCCATCTTCATCCTTATTAATACTTAACATCACGATGAAGGCTAAGAGTCTTCCCGTCTCGTTCATAAAAAAAAATACAATTAACTCTCGAATTTGATTATGAATGTAGTTATGTTCCGAACATGGTCAAACAACGGTAACAGTCTAAAAAAACCTTTTGAAATAGTGCCAAAAAATCTACCGGCCTCATCAAGCATGTTAAATTATAATCTGTATAAAACTTATTCAAATAAACCAATCTTTTTGCCACGGGGTATTAGGACATCACCGTTCATGAGTTACTGAAACATTGAATAAACTTGAATTTATAATTTCAGTTCCTTTGAACTGAAGAGGAAAGTGTAGACATAAAACCGTAGAGTTGCATTTGATAGCCCATATTCTCGAAGAAAATAAAACAGGCTAAAGCCTGGCCGCTGAAAAATTGCTTTCGTGAAGGTCGTATGAGTACTCGATATCAAGTAAACAAAGCTTATTAGAAAAAATAGTTGCAGAAATAACACAATTCTGAATAATCTGTTGTGCTGTTGCTGAAAAAGCACGCTAAATTCTCTTTAGATTCAGTAAATGCGCGTCCAGAATGACATGTAGTTTCCGCACATGCCATGACACGATCGGTTTGCGAGCATCGGAGGATGTGATCGAAATAGCGTCGCAGTTACACATAACACGCATAACACGCAATAATCATATTGCAACTGAGCAACTGAAACATTGAATAGGCTTGACTTTATAATTTCAGTTCGAAGAACAGTGTAGACATAAAACTGTAGAGATGCATTTGATAGATCATATTCTTGAAGGAGGATATTGAAGATAATGCTTTACCTCTCATTGACTCTAACATAATATCGTGATAGACGGCGGTTCTTAAACAATTGCAAAAATAGTTTTGTAAAATCTGCTGTGCAGTTACTGAACAAACACGTTAATTTCGCTGTATATTTTGTAAATGCGCGGCCGCAATGACATGTAGTTTCCGCACATGCCACGACACGATTGGTTTGCGAGCATCGGAGGATGTGATCGAAATAGCGTTGCAGTTACGCATAACACGCACACTAATCATTTTACAGATGAGCTACTGAAACATTGAATGGGCGACTGACTTTATGATTCGAGTGGATTAGATACCTAATGTGATAAAGCTTTTATGGACCAGCCAGTAGAGTTGCATTTGATAGACCACCTTTTGAGGCAGTGAACATTTGCGGTTTGTTCACAAGTGACTTTGCAATATAACTTATCAGTTTTTTTTTATAAACAACGGGAACGTTAACGAGACGCTAAGCATGCGCTAAGGCTTCGATATAGATTGAATCCGACCGAGACGGTTGCATCGAGCCGGAATTCCCCGGAATCCTCAACCACTGAGGAACTGGATATATTTCATAGTTGAAAGGTCACAACAATGCTGAAAAGATGTCGACAGTCTTATAAGAGATGGTGGTAGTTAACTAAGCATCACGTCAAATACAACATGTACTTACTAGGAATGTATATTATATAAAATGATGATATGTACATAAAATAAATTCCTTTTATATACCTATTATATCAAGGTTTATCCTATCAAGTTACCAAACCAGCCAGTCCTAAGCTTGGAAAAGTATGAAGGGAAGTTTCATTAATTATATTGTCCAGATTCATTATTCCATTCAACCGTTCACTCAAATAGACTAAGTTAAAAAACAATGAACGATGATTTAGACTTTAGTTGGCGAGTGGCGTAGCGTAACGTCTATACTCGTACTTAGTTTAACTTCTAATAAATACGTACAGACAGACCTGTTGACGTTTTAGCTAACCTGTCAAAAACGTCAACTGGTTATTCAACTAGTTGACCGTTTAAAGAAAACCGTCAACGACCCACCTCTAAGGAATCGAACCCGAGATCTTGGGGTCTGATACTGGTGCGGTGGTATTACTACTAGAACACCCGGAACCGTAGACAAAGCGAAACGATAATTCGATTCGTTATTGTCTATATGCGCCAATTAACTTGCGGTAAGACCACGTGATTTAGCAAGGCATATGCCAATCCGCCAATCCCATACATTTAATTCTTTTCGAACTTCGTTATCGTTTTTGAATTGTAATTTTGGCTAGGGGTCCAGAAGAGGTTAAAACTAAAGCAAAAATAAGCTTTATTTATTCGCTGGTATTTATTTATACATGTATTAAAACAGATACATCATCGGAATTCAGTTCTTCAGACCACGTTTGGTGATAACATCAAAGTCGAAGTGAAATATTAAAAAGCTTATCGAAGATAAGAACTAAAGACAATAAACAGATACTACATTAAGTATGTAAGTAAGTACCGTATTTAATATAATCCTTGGACTAAGCTCGAACAGTAAACACAGCTATTATAATGTAACTGTATATTTTTAGCCAGCATTGTCATAACAACAAATCCTGCTCACAGTAAACATGAAAGCAGTGTCTAAAATGAAGAAATTGTTCAAAAAAGTCACTGGTGAGTGAAATAATGGATGAATATATTAAGAACAAAATTACTTCTTCATTCTGACTTATTTTGTGAAAATTATTGATTTTTAATAACGTCATGGTCATGGATGGATATTAACTAATCGATATGATCCAATTTAAGTCAAGATTGTTACCGTTGCTTAGTGAAGGTCTAGAACTCTAGCTGATATACGTGCCCTCAATCAAAGTGCTTCGAAATCAGATCAGTGTGTGTAATGTTGTCTTATTTTAATCAGCCTAAGCCTAATATTTATTTATTTGTTAACATAAAAAATGTATCTTCATGTCAAGTGGTCCTCAGTTCGAACAACATCTAACGAGACGGAGCGCTCTGGATAGAGCGAAGTGGAAAAGGAAGACACGGAATGCAGACCCCACCATCATGGGGGAATAGTAATTGCGCAGGAGAGAGATATACAAAAAAAATACATTTAATTTTACAGAAAAAAAAAATCGAAAATTACGATCGTACAAAGTTATCCTACCCCTCTTACAGTCACTATAACGATAGCGATTAACCCGAATTACGCTAAAGTAAATATTTGTGGGCTCGTTAACCCGTTTCACTTGTCGGTACAATGGGCCGTTCAGAAAAATCCGTTGAGCAATGTTTGCTCAAGGATATGTGTGGTTTCAAACGTGAGCAGTTTCCGCTGAAGCAGCTGGAAAATCGGTCAAGCGCGAATCGCATCCCTCGAATCGCAGTTAAAGGTTTTCTAAATCCGTAAATCGTTGATAACTAGCTAAGCTATTCGTAAATGTCGCACCAAGCAATACCTACCCAACATTTTTTTTATAATGCGCACAGCAAAGGAGTGGAACTCCTTCCCTGCCTATGTATATCCGAGTTCATAAAGCCTTATTTTAGCCAATTCTAAAGTAAGCTCTAAAATGTAAGGTTCATCGGAGATCCTGTCTTGCCCTAGGGCTAAGTTGGGATCACAAGATCAAACACATTCAAGAAAAAAACTGCGTACCTAGTTATAAAAATCATAAAATCAAATAGAAGCGTATCTCGCTAAAAACGATTCGAAACGTTGAAAAGACGGGTTGCGGCCGATTTTTTTCAATGGTATTAAGTAACCAAGATTTACCTTCATTAAGTGGGGGCAAAGTCAATCATTTAGGTACCTTACCTCTCTTATCTCAGCTTGCCGCTTGAGCACAAACGTTTGGGGACCTCTGATAAGGTAATTAATTCAAATTAACGTCTGAAGACATACACCAAAGTCTATTATGTCATACGCTGATTAATTGAAATATTTGAGGCACGAGATCAACGTGTTAATCGTTTGGGAATTATATCGATATCGATAAATTGTGAGAGATAAGGGATGAACGCGTTTAGTTACAATTATTATATAATTCATATTATAGGTAATATAAGTGTATTCGTCGTGTCGGCCACTTAACAACCACTGTTGGGTATAGGCTTCCCCAAAAAGAGGGGGTTTGCCATAATGGCCACGCTTGGCAGGCGGGTAGGCGATCGCAGTATGGCCAAGTTTGTAGAAGACGCTGCTGCCCATCTCCTGAAGGCTGAGTACCTTAGTCGCCTTTTACGACACCCACGGGATGAGAGAGGGGTAGTGTTATTTTAAGACGGGTATAGATTGGTGAAATGTAACATGCAATGTTACAGGAGTGGTATGGAGTATTGCTACTGTGTGCGCGTACCTTTTTAAAGATAAAGATAAAGATATTTTATTTGCTTGAAATGCGGTAAATACATGTGGTAGGTATAATATTTAATAGAACAGACACATTTGCTACATATAGCATGCAAAATTTGTTTTTTAATTAATTGAATTTAAATGAATTGCTTAAATTATATAAATTGAAAGTAATTAATGAATTATTATAAATTATAAATTTAAAAATTTAACTGTCACTTCGGATTAATTTCACAGTCGTCATTTTACTTAGTTAAGTCACAAGCATCGTACCTCAAACGTACATCATTAAAAATAAGTCGCAACGAGAGTCGGAGTTTTAATTCAGTAGAGATTTTGTAAAAATAATGCTGAATTAAAATGTAGCTATAATGATAATATTGAATTTGTGTGCGTGAATGGAATCAATGCTTACAACTGGATCGGCGCAAATCATTACGAAAACAGTTTAAAGCAGGATTATTTTTATAAAGTGACATTTACTGTACAACACTCTGAATTTACTCTACTTTATTAATTTACACTACTGAACTAAAATTTACTCTATTGAATGAAAAATCCGACTACAGTGGCTGCCCGAGATTCTACCCATTCCCCGTTCCCGTGGGAATATTGGGATAAAATGTATATTACGTCCTGATTCGGGTCATTGTCACAACAAGGTTAAGGCTAGTCTGGGCATGTTTGTTTTCCTTTGCCGTGTTTAATCGCTATTAAAATTTGCAAATGAGCAATCACACGAAAATGTCTTTTCACACTTCACTTAATTTTTGGGGATTTCATTGATGCTTATAAGGCTGTAAACAAGATTCAGAAGATTTTGTTTCTTATGATTTGACTAGCGGCCGCTCACGGTTTCACCCACGTGGTTTCCGTTCCCGTGGAAATATCGGGATAAAAAGTATCCTATGTTGTAACACCAAATTTCATCCAAATCCGTTCAGTAGTTTGCAAGTTTATTTGTTGCAAACAAACAAACAATCAAATCTTGCTTTTTTAAATCTTGCTTTTTTATAATATACGGTTTCTTGATAGAAAATTTATAAAGCAGGCAGACTCTTTTTAATAATAGAATAAAGAATATAAAAAGATGAAGAGTTTTATACGATTATTTTTTTTTTACTTGAGTAATATGTACGCTGTTTAAATTAAGTTTCAGCCTTGTACAGTAACCTCACGCGAAATTGTGGGCAAAGGCAAATTATAAAATATCTAACTATGTCTTTTAGACTAAGAGAATGATCAGAAGCTAAATATATTTTCCGTGAGAAAAATGTTAGTGTTCGGCACTTCGGCTTTAAGCGCTTAAGCTTAAAACCAATTACGCCAAAGGAAAATAAAATTAAAACTATCAAAAGCATATAAAATAAAAATTTGAGCGCTACCGTTTTATGATCGAACTACTTTCGATAAATTTATATGCATCTCAAAGTTTATCGATAATTTATATGCGCGTCACTCGAAGCGTTTTGAGTAGATTTCGTTCGAACACAGTAAATAGAAGTATATACAGTATGATATCCCAGCTTTTTTTTAGATAAAAGTTAATTATTATTATTGCAGCCGCGTGGTACGCAATACGCGATAGGGCTGCCCGCCAACACAGATCGTTCAAAACTTTCACAGCGTGCTTTTACCACCGCTGCGGCGCATTAGAATCGAGACCGAGACTCTTGCCGTGCTCTAACCGAGACGAGATGCGTCGGGTAGTACTTGCAAACGGAAATTTTGTAAGAAGGATCTTACTTGGTGGTAGGACCAGTTGTAAGACCTGGCTAGCAACCACCACATTATTTAAGTCTGTCGCCATAACAACAATGTTTTCAGCATTGTTGTGTTCCGGCAGTTAGAGATAAGATAGCCTCAGTGAGTGAGGATTCCGGGATAGACTCGCTTCCATCTTCAGCCTTATCAATACTTAACATCAGGTATGATGAAGGCTAAGAGTCTCCCCGTTGTTTATAAAAGAAGATAAAATACTGTATGTATATTTATACTGTGGTTCGAAGTACCATCTCTGCATATTGTCTTGACATTTCATCAATTTATTGTGCTTATGCAATAGTTTACTTGGCAGTTTGATTTACTATTGCATTTCTTTGCTGTTTTTCAAAAGTAGAACTTTACTTTCCGCGCACTATTCAAGTGTTACTATTGAAAATAAATCCCATTTATAATTTGCGAACAGTGATTTGGATAGGAAATTTGAATTGATTTTTTTAGGAAAGGAATTATATTGGAAAAAAATTATAGAAATATGCAAGATACAAGAAAACATTAGTGATGATGATGATGTAATGATCATGAACCAAGAAATCTGAGGTCAGTCTTGAAATGAGCGGGTAATGGGAAGAGCTATGCGGCGTAATCTAATAGTAATAAATGCGATTACCAGTTATTCAAATAAGACTTCGAAGCTGAAACTGCTCATCATCATCATATCAGCGGCACGATACTCATTGCTGGGTATAAGCCTCACCCAAGGATCTGCACGACGCCGATCGGTCCATATGTGTGTGTACTAGCAGTGACTACTAGCATTCGATCGTAGGTCCACTTTGTCGGGGGCCTACCCACAGAGCGTCGTCCGGTGCGCGGCCACCATTTCTAAGCCTTCGATCGATAGCCGTTGGGGCAAGGGCCATCGATTATTCCTGCTTTGTCCCGGCCCCTGCCACTTCAGCTGAGCAATCCTTCGAGGAATGTCGGTTACTTTAGTTCTCCAACGTGTCTCATTTGAATTTGCTTTCCATCATCAGCCTGTGTACGTCCACTGCCGGACATAGGTATCTCCTAGCTCACGCCTATTGTGGCGTTCATAGGAGAATATTAGCCTATTGCTACCACGCTGGCCAGACGGGTTGGAAGACAGTTTGTTTCAAGTTTTCCTTCTCTCGCACAGGTGTTCATTGCGTGGAACCTCTTAGTCGACTCTTACGACATCCCAGGTATGTAAGGGAGTTGTGACACTTGTATTCTTAGGCCGTCACCACACGGCGTAAATTTGCTTAGTTTTTGATAAAACTATCAATATTATCGACATTAAGAAACTAACGTTAACAACACTACTGAAGCGATCGTGCTCACGACAGTCTAACCTTATTGTTTAACTCGAGTAATTAGTCCGTGTAGGGGGTTGGGGGGATGTAACTTGATAAACTAATTTCAGCGTTTCATTGTACGCATGCTGATTGGTTTGATTCTACCTGGTTTGGTTATTAATATCGAATTATTGTCATTCGAAATTGGAACGTGTGGAAGCTGAGCTCTAATTATGTATCGAAATATCATGATCGCTTTGGTTATGAATATCTGTTAAAGTATTTAATGTGACTGTCACTCGCTTAATAGACAGTCAGCTCAGCGTATGAAACCGAATGCCATGGAATGATTATGTTACCGCTACAATAAAAAAATGGTATGTGGTGTATGTGGTATAAATTGACTTGTTTTAGTTCGTCATTTTCTAGCAGGACACCGGTGTCCAGAGAACAATGGAATCTTGTCTCAAAATACAGTACCTGAGAGGTCAAATCCGCCTTAGTAGTTAGTAGCTACCACCATCCTACTTTTGTTTGAGGAGAAAGTTTGTGAGGATGTTTGTTACTCTTTCACACAAAAACTACTAAGCCGATATGGATGAAGTTTGGCAAACACATGGAAGATAGCCTGGGTTAAAACATACATTACTTTTTATTCCAATATTCCCACGGGAACGGGAACTACGCAGATGAAACCGCGGGCGGCCGCTAGTCTTATCTAAGTCTGTTTCTGCAAGTTTCTGGAAACTTGTGTAAGTTCTGTAAGTATCTGGTACTGTAAGTTTCTGGAACACAACAACGTTGAAACGTTGTGTTCCAGAAATAACAAGATAGCCTTTTCTTCATTAATTGAGGATTCCGGGAAAAGTGCGATTATTAGCTATTTAATTTTATCCGATTCTCAAACATTTTTAAAGACGTTTCTTTCGAATATGTACGGTATTCCTTAACGCTGTCTTAGAGCGAAAATTTAAAATGTACTAGAAAGTTTCGACGAGTCATCCAAATTCAAAGACTAGATAGAAAAGAAAGAGAGTTAGCTTCTGGATAGCGAAAGGTTGCGGGTTTTATTTCCATCTATCTGTCTCTAACTCAAGTGGCTAATATTTTATTCGTTTGAACGCTAACGCAAAGTAAAGTTTTGAAATAAAAAAATAATAATTGAATAGATAACACACATGGAAGTATTCGTATGGGATTGGCAAGATTCTTTGTAGTTAATTTCTTAATAAAAACGTTTTAGTTGAGTAAAATACGCTATGTCGCCTGATGGTAAGCGATGATGCGATCTAGGATGAAACGCGCTTGCCTAGAAGATACCTATTCACACGCGACTTGAAGGCCCCCAAATTGTACCTAAGTATCAGGAAACACAAACTCAGGCAAAGCATTCCACTCTCTGGCAGAACGGATGATAAAATTTGGCGCAAAACGTTTAGTGCGAATCTTTGGGATCTCAACCATAAAGCGGTGGCGCATATTTGTGTGTCTGGTTGTCCGATGGAAAAAGGGAGATGGTGGAATTAGGCTGTGCAATTCAGCCGCACACTCACCGAAATCCTACCTAAGGCCCACTTGCGCCAAGCTGGGTTAACTATCACATTTAAGGCCTTGCAGTAGCGAGCGAGGGGTCGAAATAAGGCGTGTGGATGCCGCACCAAAAAATTCTCAAAAAAATGTCCAAGTACCTACTAGTATATTGTGGATCGGTGGACTGGGATTTCTAAAAGGGAAGCCGATGGGAATCGGGATACATGGTATAATTTTTTTATTTTTTTTAAAGTGAGAGGAATCCAGTCTTACAGATTTCTTTCGCCGAAAGGGATTGCGATAGATTTTACAATTAGCCCCCAGGTTTTTATGGAAAAAAAAGGAACTGAATGAAAGCAAACCTTTAATTCCTGTAAATTCCTAGTATTTTATTTTGTACTGTATTTCAAAGAATTCAGTTTCAGTTGTTTCTCAGAAATTGTTTTTCCAACGCTTTTTTCATTTCTATAAGCTTCGTTTAATAAGCATATAATTCATAATTTGCATTCACTGCTCTCAACTCTTAGTGCTAATAATCAAAGTACATTTAAAAACGAATATAGCTCCGGTTCTTCAAACAAATAAATCAGCTAAAGGTACAAGTCGTGTACGGGTGTAATTAAAATTCGCGTAGAGCTAAAAACATACTAGAAGTGCCACGAAAAATATTTACTAAAATTTATAAATCTGAATTCGGAACTGCTATAATTTACATGGATATTCGGTGTATTGGATGCTTCAACCGAATAGCACTCTTACGAAATATTTGGTAAATAACAAACATCTCTATGTTGTGGTTTTGTAGTGCAGAGCAGAAGGTCCTTGAATAAAACATTTTATACACCACCTGCATCTGTAGCACGTATTAAATATCAAGCATTCTTAATTTGAAAGCAAGTTATTCTTGCCCGGAGGGAGCTAATGTTGTAAGAAACTTCCCTTGGGTAATTATTATAACATTGAAATTTGTAACGCCAAAATGTCAAATCAAAATAGTTTCGAAAAAAAACAAGGCTGTTCCGGCAACTTCCTGGTCCAAGGAGGTTTTAACTATAAAATTGACACTTCAAAGAGACTTTACTCCTATGTAAAATATAAACATAGCTGTATGTATCGGGGTCCCTAGTACCAAGAAAACATTTGAAATGGGAATTATGTTATATTGTGCACTCATTCAAATATCCTATTAGCTATCTCTTTCATTTCCGTGCCTTTTCTTGTCTTTTGTCTTACTTATCAGTAAAACATGGCCAGTTATCAAATTCTCAATGTGTGTAGTCTTGAATCTTGGTCACAGATATAATGAAAATTATCATTGCATTGTCTACGGAACTAAATATCTAAAGAAAAAGTCGGTGAATTTCGATCCTTTCGATATTTTTTCCTGCGAATTTTTAAATTGTTGTCATTTATTTGTTTTATAATTTATAATTTCTTTTTTATTTAACGTCACAGTAGGCACAGTAGGTGTATAAAGTATAGTATGCTCCTCGGGGATGAAAGTTTCTTGGCCTTGGGCAGACTTCAATACTTCGCTTCATTCACGATTACCATAATTTCTACAGAATCCTTCATTTCGCTCAGGATTCAATATGCTGCTCGTGGCATAAGACACTGCTTTTTCCCCTTAGTGCATAATCTACTATTATGTATACTTCATTTCCGTGTTTCAGGTCCGTTGTCAACGACACAGCAAAGGTCTAAACTACATGTGAAAATAAAAATGCTGTTGCTAATATTTTAAATCTATTAGCTCTATTGAGAAATGTTATATGAAAATAAATAAAATAGCAGTATATATTTACTGCCCGCCAAAGTGTTAAGCATTTTCCACCATCACTTTTCGTACCAGCCAAATTCACTAATAGGAAAACATAAAAAACAACGGGTTGCACTTTGGGAATGCCGGCAGAAGTGAAAATCCATTATAAATTGACCACAACTTCATAAAAAGTTGATGAAAACGGAGACCAACTTGATTTGGCAGGTAAATCCATTCAAACTGACCTTGCATCAATATGAAAGTTGGTAGTAATGTGAGATCTTCAAAAATGGTTGTTATTTACAAATATAAGTAGATCTTTCAAGTGTGAGACTTTATGTAATTTAAAATAGGTCAACGGTAAATGGTTTTCACTTCGCCGCTAAAGAAGTTTTCACTTCAAAAATAATAGAAATTACTTAATGGAAATAAATATTTTCCGTCTGCAAGAGCTGTTTCCGATTTGGAAATTAATCACAAGTTTCATAAACATTATTAATTATTTACTGCAACTTTACCTATGGCATGTCGATTACAAAGTTGCCAGTTGGCACTTCTATTAATTTTATGTCTGAAGAAGCGAAGAGAACGTTTTGAAGTATCTCCTTAAAGGAATGTAAGAGTAATTATTTCGGTGAAGTTAATTTCACGGACGAGTTAAATCAATTACAAGGTTTCTAATTAGCATTTGTTTGTGATGTATGGAAAAACGGTTTTTAGTTTAATTTGATTGTGTTTGTATCTTTTGTGCGAGAGTAAGATTCAGGACAGAGTCCTACAGTAGAGTTATGTACCTACAGGTACATACGACAGGGAGCCTACCGCCATCTGTTAGCGCAATATTGTTTCAATCTTACCATGCTATTTCGTACTACGAATCTCTTAAAGTAAGCTTGTTTTTGACGGAAGTTTTGTACTCATGTGTGTAAATCATCGCCTCCAAAGTGTGAAGTGTGACAAAATGTGACAACTTCAATAAAAACAAAAAGCAAACGAAACGTTTTTATGACATGATGGTTTCTAATAGATGATGGTAGGCCTGCAGGTCAGGCTTTAAAGTTTGATCTTGAGACTGAGATACAGCTCGTAAAAGCGGCAGGTTTAGTAGTGAAAATGTAGTCTGATTTCCTGTTGACAGTATCTAAGATCGACAGCGCATGCTTTACATCGAGTTACACCATCATCACCAGGGGCATAGCAGTGCCTATATTAATATTTTTATATTGTATGGACGGAGAAGATGGTCCCATAGTGTTTACTTCACTCACTAGGTAGCGTTTATACGTCTTTATTGCAATTACCAAGAATAAATTGAAATGTTACATGGTATTTAAAATAAATAATATATTTTTTTTAGTTTGATGACTTACAATCTGACGCCAAAAAGCCAAATTAATTAATTATTACACAAAAAAAACTGGAGATTGCAATATCTTTGGACTAGGCAGTATATGGTCTTGACCTTAGCCTGTTGCTTTATGCGATAAATTAAAAAAAATGACATTTTCCGACTTATGTTTTGTTTGTTTCAGTTGCCACTTGATTATTTTCGTAAAATTAATGTGCTTTTCACCTACGAGTCTTACGGACTCGGATTGTTATGAAGACGAGAATCGTTTTGAACTGTAGTGCAAGTTTTTAATTAAGTAATTTCGTTTTAGTGTACAGGGTGTTAAAATACCCTTACCGAAGCTGTAATATGTGCATAGTGTACATCAAACTAAATAAGAATATGTAAAAACAATTGCTGGGAAACGACTTTTATTTTTAGTTTTCAAAAAGTGGGTGTTAACACGCAATGAAACTCGTGCAACAACGTGTTTGTGTGTCTAGCTAGAGGGTACGAGTAGGCGGCCGGAGCCCAGTTTTATTGTTTGGTTTTAATATTCATTACGGTTTTGTAACTTTAAACGATAAACTTTAAAAATAAATATTGACTTTGATCCTCAATAATTCCTTAACTATCAGGTTCCCAGATTTGGCCCCATACAAGGAAATGATAGTAACGATGGGGAGAATACATGGTTTGCATTTTCGTTATGGGTCTTTTAACACCCTGTATAATTGTGTTAGTGACTAGGACGCATGAAATATTTTAACCATTCCTTGATGTAAAAACATTTGATTGAAAAAAGTGTATAGAATAATTATACTTTATGTGTTTGTAATTGAATTTAAAGCACTATAACCTACCGATGTAAATAGCTGAATTTATTGTCCACTCTACTCAAGAGATGGTGCTGTGTCAGAGATAAAGTTTACGTCTCTATACCCTATATATGTCGTAGGATAATTTGATAAATCGAATTTCGCGAAATACCTAGGAATTCAGCGAAAACACGGATAGTTAGACAATGGTGACGAAATTTCTCAATCTTTCTGAAAAACGACAGGATTTTTGCAAAAACACTGGTTGTGTCAGTAAGATTGGATATTCTTAAGGCTGATTGGCTTAATTATTGCTTGCTTGGTAACTCGTATTCTGATTGGTTCCTAGTTTACAAAACAACGTGAATTGACATTTGAAACGTCAAGTCGTCAACCAATTAGAGAAGATCTTGTTCTGCGCGGTCTAACCAGCCAATCAAAATTCTTATGGTAAATTTTAAATAGAAAAATATTGGAAAAAATTAACTCGGCCACAAGTGAATTCTCAGACGGGAATCGAGAGCATTGGACCGGATTTCCAAAGGTCGCGGGCTCGATTCCCGAGATCCCCGAAGATGGGTATTCCGAAGCGCGGAGAAGCAGATTATAGTATCATATTTTGTGACCCATCCTGTAATCGACCACAGTAATCGCAGGCCGAGGTCGCTATTCACACTCTTTCTCTTCTTTTCTCCATCCTGTTCCTCCCAACTACCCCTTCTTACCTTAAATAATTATTCAACTTTCTATCCTCAACTTCATTACGCACTTTGCGTTCTTCCTCTAATCTTTCTCTCGCTACTCCCTGTCACTCAACAGATTTCTTCTCCTACTCCTTCTCTGTGCACGCTGTTCGTTTATGGAATTCTCTCCCAGAAGGTATTAGAAAAGCTCGTACTTTGGCATCTTTTCGCGATCAAGTTAAAAGCATTTGCTTTCTTTTTCCTAATATTTACTAATTTTGTATTTGTATATTTTCCTATTCAATTCCATTATTATTATACTTTATTTCTTTTATTTATATTATGTTATCAACTATCCTCCCCATAATTGCACCCACTCGCCCCTTTGTCCTCTTCGTTATTATTTTTCTAACCAAGGTTGCCTGGAGGAGATTGCTATTTAGCAATAAGGCCGCCTTTTGTATGCTTTCTGTCTGTTTTTGTTATTTCTTTTTTGTTTGTCTTTGTGTGCAATAAAGTGTTTTTTATTTATTTATTTTATTTTACTCTTCACAGGATATAAGCCCATTTTAGTCTCTGGACTATTTACCTTCTCTAATCGAGTATCGTATAGCTTCTTACTCAATCCTGAATTATTCGTAAGCATTCATGTGTTGTAATTTGATGTTTATGATTCATTAACGGCTAAGTATTATTCGCATTAAGGTCGAGATTTGCTTGATCGGATCAATTCGGAACTGATGTAAGAATTCGTAATACCTGTAACAAAAAGATAAGCTTTTATTATTGCCAAATTAAGTTAATTGTTACCTAGGTACAGTTTATTGACTTTACTGATGAGAAGTTGATTTCTGCAAATGACAAACCTAAGGCAGTTTTAGGTGGTGATTACAATATAGCCGCCTGCGGTTCCGACCGCGTGGTTCCCGTTCCCGTAGGCATATCGGGATAAAAGTACCCTAAGTTTTAATCTAGGCTATCTACTATCTCTGTGCCATATTTTATCCAAGTCCGTTCGGTAGAAAAAGAGTAAAAAACAAACAATCAAACTGACATACTTTCTCATTTCTATAATACTAGCGGCGGCTCGCGGTTTCACCCTCGTGGTTCCCGTTCCCGCGGGAATATCAGGATAAAAAGTATTCAATGTTTTCATCCAGGTCATCTTCTACCTGTGTGCTAAAATTGATACAAATCTGTTCAGTAGTTTTAGCGTGAAAGAGTAACAAACAAACTGACATACCTTTGCATTAATAATATTATAGTAGGATGAATCTGAATATGAATGTGATACCGGTATTAAAGTCGCCTTAAGTCTGTGCTTAAAGTAAAAAAAAGAATGCATACCAAAGGGTAAAGTAGAAAAATACCTATGCAAAAAAAAACAACGGTTTAAAAAAACTAGAATTATTGTAGCAGCAGTTTTTTGGGTGATAACACTAACCTTTAGTCGGTAACGTTTGTCAATTTTAACCAGATTGAACTCAAACCCGAGACAAAGCGTTTTAGCAAATAGGTAACGGACAATATTTCGTTTTGTCCTAACGAACGAGATAAAAATTCAGATGGACTTAAGATGCGGACTGAGTGTATAAGCGGCGAGAGAGCGGACGCGGGTGCGATGACGGAATCCATACTATAAAATATCATATAAATAAGCATAAATAAAAAATCACAACGATTAAGTTTTTAATTTAGAAAAATATTGAAAGTAGACTCGGCTTCAATTTATTTTCAGACAGGAAATCGGAAAAGGAATCGAACCTTTGAGAATTTCGACGTTCAGTCGCAAGGCTGGGTAGTTCGGTGATTAGAGCAGTGGGCAGGATACCCAAAGGTCGCAGGTCGCTAGTCCTGTCTGAGAATAACTTGTGGCCGAGTAGATTTTTTCCAATATTCTTATATTAAAAATTTATCATAAGTCTAAAAATACCATTAAAAATTCAAAAATTACGCATTCGAATCCGGAAAAGTGATTGTTCAATACAGTACGCGCAAAATGTAAGATATGATGTTTATTTTACTGTAAATGTTTAGTTTAGGAACTTTTGACAACACTGTGCGCTAAACAAATGCTTGTTTTGTGTCTGGGAGTTATACATACCCTCACGCCATAAATCCCGTGCCGGGTAGGCCGAGTATAAAAAATTATAAATAACATTTGTGCGGATAGTAAGTTCGAATTTCTAAATAAGCCTGTCAGAATTTGTTTAAAAATTAAACTGATAAAAATATACATTCTTCTCGTTACAAGGTCTCCCGCCCGTAGAGTTTGTGAACCGGTGGCGTAGTTTCTTTGACGTTCATATGTGTTTGTAAAAGCCTAGACTGAATAAATGATATTGACTTTGACTTTGACTACGGTGTCTCCCCGTTGTTAAAAAAATTGCAGGGGAGACCTTCTTCAGTTCTGATCCATAGCATGAAATCGTAAGTTATTTATCTAGAAACCAAATCAAAATGTGTAAGTTCCTGTGTAGCATTGTATGATATTTATTTATATTAAAATATGTTATTTCACATCGCCCTTAGCACCGCTCGAGTCTCCACTCTGAACGTGCACAAAAGGAAAAATCTAAAACTAACGGAAAATAGAATTAAAACAAAACCATTGGCGGTCGGGAAATAACGTCCGACTATGGAGTTGGAATTGAATATGGGATTGATTGTGGATTGTAAAAAAGGATTGTGGTTTCAAATCTACACTTGTTTTTAAAGAAGAGCTTTCACGTTTTTTTTATATTGTATTTCTACTTGCAAATAGTGTCTTTACAAACTTTGAGACAAGAAAAGATCATAGACCTATATCGAGATAGACGAAAAGAGCGCTTCAAACTGTATGACAACCTGGCGAGTCGAGTTTTTCGTACCTACGATGACGTCACATTTACACATCACTAAATCGTGCATTTAGTGATGTGTAAATGTTATTGACGAGCTCTTGCAAGAAAGCACTGCACAATTAACCATTTTGTTTCTGAGTGACGCGTGCTTTCATGGCAATGGTCTCAAACAGACTGACTTAGGTCGGAAAACTTTGACCGTGGATCAAACTTTTGGTACGCAAGATAGGTACACTTTTACCGTCTATCTCGATATTGGTCTGCAGTTCATCCCCTAACAATCAAGTTAACGGCAAAGGAAAGAGTAAATAACTTACCCTGCGACCTAGGTAAGCAAGCAATTTTCATCTCATTTCGATTATTATTCATTATGCAATTTTCATATCATTTCGATTAGCGATCAAACGAACACCTCATAAATATATTTTCTGATCCTGCATTAGTAATAACATTTCCAGATCCTTTAATAAACCAACTTTCAAATAAACATCACAATCCCAGTACATTTTCTATTAAAGCCTTTTTATTAACACTTTTGCGACACCAAGGGTACGTCAGTTCACAAAACTATGAGACCTGGGGGCCTACTACCGTATCTTAGCATTGTTTCAGTATTATTTCAATCTCACCATGCTATTTGCTACTACGAACCTCTTACAGTAAGCTTGTTTTTGGCGGAAGTGCTGTGACGTCTTTACTCAATCATCTCTTTCAACGTTTAGTGTGTCAAAATTTGACAACTTTAATAAAAACAAAATGCAAACAAAACGTGCTCATGACATGATTGTTTCTAAAAGATGATGTAGGCCCACAAATGCAGGCAAGCTAATTTTCATCTCATTTCGATTATTATTCTCAGCGATCAAACGAAAACCACATAAATACATTTTATAATCCTACATTATAAATCAACATTGCATCTTCAGATCAGATCCTATAATAAACAACTTAACATCTGGACCAATTTTCTGTTAAAGCCTTTTTATTAGCACTTTCGCGACACCCAGGGTACGTCAGTTCACAAAACTATGAGATCTGTATGAAATATGTCGTCGACGCTGATATAGGTCTGACGTGCCTCCTCGTTCAGATCAAGAGATGGTGACAGCTCTTCATCTTTTTGTTTCAGCATATTATGTTGACATATTTTAGGAAATGTTCCTTTTCCAACTTTTATTAAAGTTTTATTGTCATCGGAATGAGAAGAAACCTTTTTATTAAGAGGGATGGAGGTGTGAACATGTAATGTTAATATCAAATAATATGCGGTCTGATTGAGGAGCTCTTTGGTGCCGTTATTAGCCCGTTCGGCCTGCGATTATATCGGTTGTTGTTATATCAAGCCGTTGGTCCCGGCTGTTTTTGCAGAAGTTAAGACCCACCTTAAAATCCACATTGTGCCCGCGTGGTGTGGTGGCCCATTCGCCATAACCATCCCATAAGATACCAAGGTATCCAGAGTCCCAGCAGTGGGAACATCATGTTTATGATGATGATTCTTAGTCGTATTTCGTATTTACCAAGTTGAACTTTTTACTTTTATCTTACCGATCTAAAGACGTGGCCAGGGATTTTTAAGAGCGATGTTTTCTTTTTTTGGTAATTTTGATAATGTTTCATAATAGACAAACTATTTCAGCACTCGCTTTAAAAAAAAACTCATTCAACATATAAGGCTATTTGCGTTGCGCTCTAGTCAAATAGCAACCGCGAATATGCTAAGTGACGTTCTGCATTTGATGCAACGCGCTGTTTTAAAATAGGATTCATTTAGACCGAATCGTAACTGCAATAACTGGAGATGTAATATTGATTGAGTTCGGTGGCTCGGTGGTTCTAGCGCTCGGCCTGCAATAGCAGCAGTTATATCTTTCCGTGGCCAAAAAATGTACTAAAATTTATTTCAACGAGATATCTTCGGAAGGCATGTAAATCCGTTGATTCAGGCTGTATTTTTCTCGTCGTAGAATGTGTTGCTGGATATTATTACCATACCATCACCGGGAACTGTCACTAACAGCACAATCCATAGGATTTGCCAAGCTTCGAAGAAGTGAAAAACTTGTCTGGCAGATATATCCTCATATATACTTAAAGCGGGGCCGTGCCGTGCGAATACCTTCAAACTTCTAATATCTTTTTGCTTTACGCTCAGATTCTTGATAATCCGTCGAAGAAAGACCAGCTGGCAACTTCTTCGATCAGGAACCGAAGAAAAGCCGGTCGCAACAGCCAGCCTACTTTCGTTATTACTGAACTAAGGGACGAAGCTCACTTCGGTGTTATTAAGGCCAACAGCAACGTTCGACTTTAATATTCATGTACGAAGCTTATCCCAAAACGGAACATGTTGTACATTGTAGGTTGTAGACTCTGCAAGCCACCAATGCAGAGATTAAAAACTAATTCACTCAAGTTGCTACGGAATTTAGAGTATTATTTGATTAATGAGCACTCAAATATGTTTTGCTACTATTTAAGGACTTTTAAAGATATTACTATCGCCGTTGACAAAAGAAAGAGTCATTTAAAGTTAGGTTCATACGTAAGTACATCTTAAGTTTTGGCGCGCACAGTTCATTAAAATAAAATAACTTTTATGGATTTTAAGCGCACTGTATTTCATGGGAACTAAAAAACTAAAAAACCTTAAAAAACACGGAAAACTAGATCTGAGCTCGTGAAATACAGTGCGCTTAAAATCCGAAAAAGTTGTTTTATTTCAATTAACGATAGGTTGTTTGTACAAGTACCTATAATATTCTTGGGATCCTAGAGTTTTAGTTTCTTGGATCAATGAGTTTGATCCAATAATCAAGCATTTCCATACATCTATCTCCACTCGAAAAAGGTATTAAGATACCTGGAGAATAAAGCAGCTCTCTAGATATCTTAACTTAATGACTTTTTTCGACCCGATCTTAAAATAGTTTCTAAAGACAACAATATGCTGCTTGACTGCTTGTTCAATTTTCAAGACAGGGAAGAATTTTTTTCAAGAAAAAGAAAAGCTCTAAAAGAAGTAAAACGGAGGAAGAATGTGTGTAAGTCCTCTTAGTAAGTCCATTTGAGGTAAAATAAAAACCGAAGCTTTAAAACTCCCAAACAAAATACTGGAAGTTGCGAAATAGCAGTGTGTGTCATAATTGAGCTACAGGCAGGGCTTTCGCCCTTTTAAAGTGGCGACTTTTAAAAAACCATTTGTAGGCGAAATTGGCAATATGGCGGAAGTCTTTTCGTGCGCATCACAGGTGCAACACCGGCCGATTTAATTGGTTGGCTCACGTTCTGAGCTGGTCTGCTATTTTTGAAGCTTCGTTTCGAAAAAGGGAGTTTTTTTTTACACAATGAACTCAATGAAGTGAGATTGCTAGTTTTCTGGAAGTGGTAAAAATAGTCACGGGCTGATTTGGTTACATAAACATTAATATGTCTTTGTACGTAATTCCTATCGTCATCAGCCATTTTTAATGTTCCCACTGCTGGGCCACTGGCCTTCCTTATGGATGGATAAGGAGAACGGGCCATGACCCACCACGCGGGCCCAATGCGGATTGGTGGGTTTTAACGACTGCAAACGCAGCCGGGACCAACGGCTTAACGTGCCTTCCGAAGCACAGTGGAGCTCGAGATAGTAAATTTTTGGTCACCCATCCCGTGAGCGACCATTGCGAAAGTTGCTTAACCTCAACAATCGCAGGCCGAGCGCGCGAACCGCTGCGCCATGGGCTCCTTAACCGTCAATATGCTCAACCTAATTCCTATATGGTTATTTAATATTTATTGCAAGAACTATACTATGATTCTATACTCTAATGTAAAGATGTCGAGGAAGTATCTTTTTTCAGATATAAGTACTTTAAGCCAGACTTTTGGCATTTACTTTTAGACCCGTCTTTAGTAGTCTAGAAATTAAATTCTGGTTTGAAGTAATGTAATGCGCATCATTACTTTCGGAGTAATTAATAACTATTTAAAACGCATTCATAGGTTCTAGCATAAGGTTCAAATATTCTTTCTAATACATGGCGTCATATTATAATTCTTAAAAACTTGCTTCTGACTAAACAATCGTAGAAGTATCGTTATAATTTTAGCAAAATTGCAAAATACAAAAATACACTCTGATGCATTTGTCAACAATTCGCCATGACTGTTGACAATAAAAAAACCGGCCAAGTGCGAGTCGGACTCGTGCACGAAGAGTTCCGTACCATTATCTATAAAATTGGCAAAAAAAAAAAACACGTTTGTTGTATGAGAGCCCCCTTAAATATTTCTTTTGTTGTGTTTTTATTATTTGTTGTTACAGCGGCAACAGAAATACATCATCTGTTTCAACTGTCTAACTATCACGGTTCATGAGATACAGCCTGGTGACAGACGGACAGACAGACAGACAGACGGACGGACAGCGGAGTCTGAGGGCCCGCATTTCAATGTCAACTTCTCTAATGACTTAAGATAAGTCCATCATGATAAATGCATTTAAGCTAAGTATCACTTATGAAAGACAACAGCGTATTTCAATTCTGACATAGGATCTAGGATTAATCGCCATATAGCAACATAACAAACAAAATATGGTAATTGTCTATGAATTTTGATGTCATTTGGTGACATTGAGCGCTTATTGGCTGCACGTGTGCACGCGACGAGCGAGCAATGACAATCGTTGTGAAGGCTTCACAATGAAAAAAAGCGCACAAAAACTACATAATTTTAGATTTTTTTCTAACTTCAAAATTTTTACATTACATTACGCATCATCTTCAAAATTTCGCATAATATACTTGTAATTTGCCATTATTTCTACAATATAATAATTTTTATACACCACCTGCATCTGTAGCACGTATTAAATATCAAGTATTCTCAATAGGAAAGTAAGCTTTTAATGCCCGGAGGGAGCTAATGTTGTATGGAACTTCCCTTGGGTAATTATGATAACATTTAAATCTGGAACGCCAAAATGTCAACAAAATTTTCTATCAAAAATAATTTCGAATAAAAAACACGGCTGTTCAAGGCATAACTTCCAGCCTGACAAGCATGACCGCCGAAACGCGATATGATATAGCGTTTTATCCACACTCAAACGTCAAAACCCATTGTCTTTTGACGGTTAAACGCGTTAAAGCGGTGTATCATATCGCGTTTTGTTGGTCATGCTAGGCTAGCTGGTCCAAGAAGTTTTTAATTATAAAATTGACACTTCATAGAAACTTTACTCCTATGAAAAAAATAAACATGGCTGTATGTATCGGGGTCCCTAGCACCAAGAATGCATTTGAAATTTAAGATCTGTGATATTGTACACTCATTTAAATTCAAACATAATGTAATAGCTATCTACTTTCATTTCCATGCTTTTTCGTGTCTTTTGTCTTAACTTATCAGTCATCATCATCATCATCAGCCTGTCGCAGTCCACTGCTGGACATAGGCCTCTCCAAGTGCACGCCACTGAGATCTGTTAACTTATCAGTACAACATGGCAAATCATCAAATTGTGAATGTGTGTAGTCTTGACTCTTGGTCACAGATAAAATTAAAACTATCATTACATTGCCTACGTAACTAAATATCTAAAGAAAAATCGGTGATTTTATTTACTGATCCTGAAAAAATAAATAATAAATACCTACATGTAAAACTAAAACATCTTTTTGCCAGACAAAATTTAGTTACCATAGCAACTAATCCCAGATCGGCACTTAAGTCACTGAATTATTGCGCTTTGATTTTGGTAAGTTAGGATGGACTTTAATGTGTCACTTAACTTTAATTCTATATTGAAATATACATAAGTCGAACATGTTTTCAATCCTGGATCAATTCAAGATAAGTCGATATTGAAATACCGGCTCTTATGGCCGGTATTTCAATGTCACCTTATCTTATGACTTAAGTTAAGTCCAACATTTGAGCTAAGTATCACTTGTGAAAAACAATAGCGTATTTCAATCCGGATATTCCTCGCCTTAGCAAATCTAGGATTCGTCGCAATATTGCAACATAACAAACAAAATATGATAATTGTCTATGAATTTTGTTGTCATTTGGTGACAGTGAGCGCTCATTGGCTGCGCTTGTACGCTCAGCGACCAATGAGAATCGTTGTGGAGGCTCCACAATGAAAAAGAGCGCCAAAAAATGTATCACTTTAGAATTTCTTCTCATTTCGAAATTTTACATTACGCATCATCTTAAAAATTTCGCATAATATTCTTGTAATTTGCCATTATTTCTACACTATAATATTTTTTATGCTTCAACTGCATTTTATTTACTGATAATAAATACCTAAATGTAAAACTAAAATATCTTTTTGCCAGTCAAAAATATGTTACCATAGCAACGAATCCCGGATCGGCACTTAAGTCTCTGAATTCCTTAGCTTAAATATTGGCTAGTTAGGATGGACTTTAAGCGTCACTTAACTTTAATCGTTTATTGAAATACACATAAGTGGAACATATCTTCAATCCTGGATCAATTTAAGATAAGTCGATATTGAAATACCGGCCCTTAGTAATAGGGTCCCGTTCTACCCTTTGGGTACGGAACCCTAAAAATCAGCAACTCTAGTCACGACTTGATTTCTTGGAACAATCGAATAACTTGCTTGCTGGCTTTTTTTTAAAGTTTTATGTCAATAAATATGTCAGGAACGTTGGATGAATCATAACCAAATACTTCGACAAAAAAGTATAAAAAGTTGATATTGGTTCCACGAACATTTAAAACCAGTAAGAAATGAACAAGGAATTAATTAGTTAAGCTGTAATTAAAATTGAAGCTTGAAACAAATACAATAATTTACGGAACTTGTTCTAAGGGCCGGTATTTCAATGTAGCCTTATCTTATTGCTTAAGTTAAGTATTACATTTAAGCTAAGTATTACTTTTGAAAGGAAAAAGTGTATTTCAATCCGGATCTTCCTCGCCTTAGCTAATCTAAGATAAACCGCAGGGTGACAACATAATAAAACGAAATACGATAATTGTCTATGGTTTTTGTTGTTATTCACTGTCAATGGAATGACTTATCAACTGTAATATTATTACTTGTACTTTGAAATTACCTAAAATAAATAATTTAATTTGTGGTTCACGGATATAAGTGGCGAATATGAATGAGTAGTTATTACCACAGTTTAGAAGTTTTACGTAAGTACCAACCTATACCATTTTCATAATTTCTTCTCCATTTTACACAATTTTGTTAACCTTAATACGTTTATTGATTCAGTAATTATTATTCTAACTAAAGTTCTAAAAAAAAAAAATTACATTATAGTATTTTTTTCCGAGTAAGTTACTAGGTAATCTGGGATAGGAACTTAAGCGATAGAAATCCTCTACTTAGATTAAGGGTAGATAGGATGCACTTTAGGTGCCGCTTATCTTTAATCCTATAATGAAATACACTTAAGTCATACTTATCATCAATCCCGGATTATTTCAAGATAAGCATATATTGAAATACCGGCCCTAAGTCTGCCTGATTAGCTACCACCATCTTATCTAAGTCAGACCCCATATCAACAACATTTTCATCACTGTTGTGTTCCATCCTCAGTGCCAGTTCCTCAATGGTTGAGGTTGAGTGTCATCTTCAACTTTATCATTACGTTACATGAATTATGATGAAGCCAAGCCTTTCCATCTTGCTTTTAAAATAAAAGAGATAGTGGAAAATTATTATGCTAAGAAATTAGTAGACTAATTCTTCACACACAAGCTGATTAGCTAAAATTACAAGCTATATCTGTTGCCTCCAAGCTGAAAAGAATACAGCTTATACCTTTCCAAAATTAGGCAAAGAGTGTTTTTAAAAAACCATCACTAATTTGATAACGCGGACAACACACTGCACTTTCATTACATTTTTTTTAATTACTAACGTTGCAGCACGGCCTTTTGAGAGGGTCGGCGTGAGAGCGAAGACAGCTTTTTTAGTTTTGTCGTTGATTCGGGTTGTTGGCTCGCTTTTAAGGGTTCCGTAGAAATATGCTTTTTCAGTCATCGTGGACAGAGAATTTAGGAGGTTGGTGGTGGTGTCACTTGGTCACTCGCAGTGGTTGGTCACAGAATAGGTGACCAAAAATGTGTTACCTCGACCTCCTCAGATGTTTTTGCGGTCGTTAAAACGCACCAGCCCACAATGGGTCACCGTGGCCTATACGCCTTATTAATCCGGCAGCGGGGAAATAAAGCTAGGTGATGATGACTAGTCATCCGTTGTCTTGGAAAAACTTGAGAGAAAAACATTCAAAATAACAAATATTATTCCTTATCAGTATCGAGAAATTGTCGAGAAAGTTTTGTCGTTTCGTGATGCGCATGCTACGCCTGCTGGTCCTGAAACTTACAACCCTGACAGCGCAATACTATACAAGACTATAAAATCCATACGGAACCTTTAACTTTAGATCCATTTACTTCTCACAGTGTGGATGAAGTGCTAGTTTTAATTAGTCATCCCTTTGTCAATTTTAGTCGGAATGTTGCTTCTTTATCGGGCGTCAAAACACTGCCATTTTGAATTTGAATTCAACGCCATTTTGAGATACACTTTGCAAAGAAATGTTCACGTGGAGTATACAAACAGCATTTGAATTACCTTTTATAGGTATATAGACTATTGTAATGCTGTTTCGGGGTTACTTAGTGTTGCCATACTTTTAAATAACGTATCCTACGTTATTTGCCATACTTTATACTTTAGAATAAAGTATGGGAAATAATTTGTTTTCGACTTGTTCTTCTTGTTCGCATGATTCCTAAACAAAATAATGATAATCAGGTGAAAAGAAAATACGTAATTACGACGTAAATTTTGATTGCGGTGAGTCACGTTGCTATTTCAAAAAACGATAATAATTATTAAATATTGCAAGCAAGAGCACAAAGAAAACGTAAGGTTTTCTTTGTGCTTAACATTTATAAATAGCTTTTAACATTTATAAATAGCTTCGCAAAATACTTTGTTTCTCCTTCAAATACTTGTTTTTAAACTTGACAGAGATTAGATATACTTCATTTTCCTAATAAATAGTTGGCAACATTAGAGTTACTAGCTCGCTATTTATGAAACTACCTTTGAAAAAAGTTTTGACGAAGCAATCGTCATCAGCCATCTTTAATGTCCCCACTGCTGGGGCACTGGCCTTCCTTATGGATGGATAAGGAGAACGGGCCATGACCCACCACGCGGGCCCAATGCGGATTGGTGGATTTTAACGACTGCAAATGCAGCCGGGACCAACGGCTTAACGTGCCTTCCGAAGGACAAAGGAGCTCGATATAGTGAATTTTTGGTAACCCATCCCGTGACTGACCATTGCGAAAGTTGCTTAACCTCAATCGCAGGCCGAGCGCGCAGACCACTGCGCCACTGGCTCCTCTGAAGCAATTCGGAAGCAATGCTATTCTCAAAATCCTCAAATCTAAGAAGTCGGTTAAAATGGATGCTAAATGAACAAAAAAAGTTTTTTTTTATATTGAACTTCAAACAATATCACGTTAACGAGTGTACTTAAAACTAGTAAAATAGGTACTTAAGTAAGACTACATAATTGAAATCACTCTCATGACATAGTACATTAATTAACGCTGTTTTCACAATATTAATAATTTATTCATGAACATGAATATATTAAGTTCTACGTATATTAAACGCTAAATTCGGTAACATGAAAATTTAATGTGTTACTCGGGGTATTTAGCATAATTTTATCAAACACAAGTTCCAATGACATTATCATATATTGGTAGTACACAGGACATCAAGTTAGATTTTACATTTGACCTTGAGATAGCTCTATGTCGCTTGAAATAGCAGCGGTTTTCGTACGGCAAAAGCAAACAATGACGTGCTGGTGACTGTACACTGAAATTCGCTTGATTGGGAAGCCAATAATTGTATTGGACACTGGTTGATTAAGCAAATTAAAATTATGAAATATTTTTGGCGACATACTTTACAGAATCAACCTATTTTAAACTATCAACATAACACTAAGATTTAACATACTGAATATGGAACTGTTATATGTCTGTGAATATGTATATAAATAATTAATTCTCATCTTATTTCGCCTTTAAGCCCCTTAGACGCTCAATAAATACTGTGATCCATCATAATTTTTATTATTTTGTGATATAATTTATACTGATCGTGTAGTCTATACTTCGGCTATTTTAAAGAATGTTTGTAAACAAACCGCCCATTTTTTATTACACGTTTTCGAAATATGTATACCTCATTAATAGCTTACTTACGTTGTTCAAGTTGCATGCAGCATGAATTTACTGAAATGTATTGTATTTGCGGAATAATTATAAAAATTCACAAATTTTCGTTTACAAACATTCTTTTCGTAAAATGGGTGGAGTATAATAGTGTGTTGACGACTGTCACTATTTATTGCGGATTTTTAGATTTCTTAATTCCGTATTGGCAGATTGTGATAAATACTGACAGTTCAAATTGGAAAAACTTTATAACGCATATTTCTTATTATTCTACATTATTCTGCTCTGCATAACTGAATACTAAATATGCGCAAAATTTTAATTAGCATAACGTAAATTGTCAATATTGTCTTTATAATGACTTGGGATCAACGTAATAAGCAAAACGTTACTTTACACACGTATTAAATGATATTTAATAATGTAAGACAAATTAATAACAAGTAGGTAGGTACTTCTTGTGTCTGAAAAAAATTACCTCTAAGTAACACTTTTTCTTACCTATCACGTGACCTATAGGAATAAGACAAACTAAGGGCCTGCGCAGACGACGGACATTCGAGGACTTTTTGTCCGCGACACGACCTTATAACTAAGAACATAAAGTTGAATATATAACGAGGACTATCGTGTACTTTTCACGGATATACGCGGTCTAAGTTCAATCTTATTTGGTAAACAATAAAGACGTGTCGCGGACAAAAAGTCCTCCGTTATCCGTCGTCTGCGCTAGCTATAAGCGTTTTAATTTTAGGCATTCAAATACGTGTACCCTCTCAGTGAGAAGTTAATTACGATGTGAAAATATCTATTATCGAGCTGGAACAAAAAATGCCTAACATTTAAAGCTAAGGTGGGAGCTTCGCTTCTTTTATTTTATGACAATTATAGTTATAGTTAATAATACTAATAATAAGCAGATTTAAATTATACGAATTCATTATTCTGCGCAATAAGTGTTGTTTTATTATTATTATGTTCAATGTTATGAACAATTATGTTATGCCAAATCTGTTATACGAATTCATATTATGTGTATGAAAATTGATGTAAGGCGTATTAAAGGGCTCCCAATAGCCACACTAGCTTTGGTTGCCACATTCATTTCACGCGTGTAAACTGTATGAAAAACTTTTTAATACTGACGTGATAAATACTGAATGTGTAGGCTTTCTTGTTCACTCCGATAATGAAATGAAATTTATCATAATGATGGATCAAAGTATTTACTGAGCGTCTAGGGGGCGCCTAACAGACGTAAACTCTAAGCAAGTTTAACTAAGAGAAAACATAATTTTCTTGGAAACTGCAGTGAGCAGTAATGTTGAATCAAGGAGGAGAACTATTTTACTGTGTTCAAAGTTTTAAATGTAGTAGTTGCAGACGTTTGTTCTTTGAAGCATAGGTATACTTTTAAGTTAAACATTTAAAAGAAAATTACTTAATTATTTGAGGAGCTCGGTAGTCCATTGTTAAGCGTCCCGCAGTTGTGACGGTTAAGCATCTTTCGCAGTGGTCGGTCACGGGATGGGTGACCAATAAATATTTACCATATATTTGTGACATTAATATATGGTAATATATGGGTACCGATATTGTTCCTATATCTCATTTTCAAATGAATTATAGGTCATATTATGTCTGTGAGATTATAAACTTGAATATTCTCCGGGATATAGGCGTGACATCATGTATAGGTAGGTATCTAGGTATATAAGTACCTATCTATGTATGAACTAACATTTGTATACTAAAAATGCACGAGTTACTTAAGAAAACACCAAAATCGATTTAGGTGCCTATAATAATATATTTGAAGAATTCCCTTCATTTCTTCAGGATCCCATCATCATATCCTGTCTTGACGATAATAACCTAGATAGTCTGTGTCTAGTGGTAAAACCACCGGTATCTGACCCAGGGGTCCCGGGCTCGATTCCCAGCGGGGGTACATATTGTATTCGGTTTGGTTGGTGGTAGGACTTGTTCTAAGTCCGTTCGGCTAGCTACCACCATCTTATCTAAACAACAATGTTTTCAGCATTGTTGTGTTCCGGCAGTTAGAGATAAGATACTTAGTCAGTTCCTCAGGGATTGAGGATTCCGGGAGAGGCTCGCTACCATCTTCAGCCTTATCAATACTTAACATCAGGTTTGTTAAAGGCTAAGAGTCTTCCCATAGTTCATAAAAAAACAACTATAAAGTACACCCTTTCAAACAAGAAAATAATCATTCAAATCGGTTCATAAATGACCGAGTATTGAGTACTATTTAATAGTTCCGATGACCACGTGTGATCTTCATCATCCGTTCCACTCTACCAAATGGTGCTTTATAGAAGCAAATGCACGAGTTTCTGGAAACACCGAAATCTATGTAGGTGTGCTTATAATATTTGAAGAGTTCTCTTGATTTCTCCAGGATCCCATCATAGATCCTGTCTTGACGACAATGGGACCAACTTGAAACTATACCCTTTCGAACAAAAAACGAATATTTCAAATCCGCTCATAAATGACTAAGTACTGAGGTAACAAACATAAAAAAACATACACACGAATTGATAACCTCCTCCTTTTCTTGAAGTAGGTTAAAAAGCACTGTGCCTTTACACCATCGAAAATTCCAGATCTCAAATTATTAATTTGATATCGGGGCGTGTTGTTCCAAAAAAAACTCCTATGAATATTACTCGTAATAAAGAACATTTGCCAATAAGCACTTAAATAAACAGGCATCTCAAATTTCCCCATAACCCATCGAACAATACACCCCATCCATTCAACTATATTAGACTTTATTCCTCTGACATAAAGGTTGTTTTGCTTTGTCTTTTATGGAAGACCTTAGACATACAACGATTAATCAGGGAGAACCATAAAAATATGACATAAACGGTTGCCCTAAAAACTATTGTTTGCGATTTCTATAGGAACAAAGTGTGTTCAACAATAGTGTGGGGATTTAAGAACCCACATGGGTTGTAGGTGGTTAAATGTTTTTGGTTCTAGTTCAGTAGTACAGTTGGGTCCGATATTGAAATCGGAATTATAAACTTTTTAATTTTACATTTTCTAATGCTATTTTTATGTAACGATTTTTAAACAAGTACTTAAATATACTAGAAAAATGCAACTTGTCTCATGCTGCCCTGACGGGACTTGAACCCGCATCCTTGGGAATCCGGCCCAATGCACTGACCAATTATGCTATATAGACCTATGAGAACACGCTGAAATTCTCTAGTAAATTTTCTACGGTGTTGGCCACCGTCGTCGTTTCATCGATGAGAGAAATATCCTCGCATTCAAAAGAAACATCTTTACAGATGTTTGACTATCGATAAAGATGAAACAGCCATCTAACTTTTTAATTTTGCATTTTACAGTGCTATTTTTATGTGTCGATTTTTATACAAGTAAATATACTAGAAAAAAGCAACTTGTTTCATTTTGCCTTGCCGAGACTCGAACCCGCATCCTTGGGAATCCGGCCCAATGCACTGACCAATTATGCTACAAAGACCTATGAGAACACGCTGAAATTCTCTAGTATATTCACCTTTTCTACGGTGTTGGCCACCGTCGTTTCATCATCGTCAGGGCGACATAAGACAAATTGCTTTTTTCTAGTATATTTACTTGTTAAAAATCGTCACATGAAATCGGAATGTTGTAACATTTTTTTAAGGAGAGTTTGTTTTTTTTTTTTTTAGGAGTTGAGTGGCGTGATTGGTTGGATGTTGTCACCTTGGTGCTTCGGATGCCGTGTGAAGTCATTGTGGTAGCAGCTGCTTTTGCAAGATTTAATTCTCACCAATTCGCAATAACGGTTCGCTAATCATATGACGTATTGTTTAATCATTCGAAATTTTCATGCGAATTCAATTCGCATTCGAATTGAAATTCACCGAATTCACATTTTTGAATCAATGGAATACGGGGTTGCCGTTTTCTTAAACTTCCTTGACATTATTTAATTTTACGCAGATATTTAAAAACCGGAAACTAACTCTCCATAGATTTACTGAAACGGATTTGAATCACGTGAAACGAAACGTTTTTAAGTTGTCAAACTATCAGTCAAGTCAATGTCGATTCGAAAATGACATTAAGGGCTAAACGTCATACTTTCTATCGCTCGAATCAAAACAGAGTGGTCGGGACCACTCGTTGCAGATTCGAATGCGAATTGGAAATTTAAAAAAAACTTTTTTTTACGCCTGAGATTCTTGCGATTCCGTATGGGAATAGTAATTCGAGTGATTCAAAATTACGTTTCCATGTCTCTTTCCAATGGATGCTGCGTACCTTGTTCCTTCATAAGATATGACACACAGAGTCACTGGCAACACATACTGAGTAGACTTTTGACTTGAAACACCAACTGAGGTAACTTAGACGCAATAAAAAATATGTTTCTTTAAATTTAAATTAAGCTCATTTGAACCGTCAATATTCCTACCAGCGTAAAAAAAGACAAGTCAAGAAGATAAAAAGCAAAAAAAAAAAATCAAATACCTACCACTGTTAAAACGTCACACATCCCAAAAATTTTAAACTATGATGTGCACAACGCCGCTAAAGAAGTTTTTATTTCATAAGACTAACAATTACATTTCCGGACAAATTAATTAACACATCTTCGTACAAACCTGCAGCATTGCAGCAAGCGATATCGGAACCGGGGATATACAGTTCCGGGGAACAGCAACATATCACTCCACTCAATCAATCCCGTAGCAGTTCCAAGTACTAGCTATACATTTCACCTGTTCCGCACAACTACTTTACAATGTTCCAAATTGATTATCGGGTTTGCTGTGTTTGCAGGTTTACTAGGGCTTATTTATTGAAATTGATTTTCAAGATAGGCAAGATGTTCTTCAAATATATCGTCTATATAAGACGGTTATTTGAAAAACCGCTTGCGTAATTACTTCGCTTAAATACTTTAAGCACATTTTAAGTTTTCCCATGTACTTTGTAAAATAAAACCATTTTTACCCGCCTATAAAGGAAGGGTTACGTTTTTCGCGCGTATCTTGTATGTGTTAAAGCGCTATGACTGAAATGAGATAGCGATGAGAAAACGACGTGCGCGGTTTTTTGTTGCACAACTGACATCTTGAGGTAAAAATTTACCCTAATCTTAAAAATTTAAAAATAAATACGAAAATATTTTAAATAGCTAATATTTATTATTATAATGTTATAATGGTCGAGCGAGACCGTTTTTACAGAAAGCGAAAAAACCACGGAATCACTTAGTAGTAAATAACTATAGCGATTAAAGAGAAATGAAACTACACGATGCTAAATATTATTAGTGTCCACTAATTAAACAAATTTCCAATTTGTAACCCCATTTGAGAATAATAATAAATTTTGGAAAAGAAAAAGTATCGAAGCCAAATCATTAAATCGTGTCTCTGAAACTTTAACCTTTCTTATTACCAGATTTGCAACATCGCTAACCATCATATAAATTTATAATAAAGTACGTACTTTTTCCGTATAGCGTCTTAAAACATTTTATCCGTAAAGGATGATGAAATATGTTCACTAATACAAGATTATTTTGCAACTTCTAATTAGGAACTAACGTGGTGTGAGTTAACCTTCCTGCAGTCAAACTTAATTAACTTCATTATTTTTGAAGTGAAAACTTCTTTAGCGGGGCGTTGTGCACTTCAGAGTTTAAATTTTTTAAGATGGGTAAAAAATATTAAAGTCGCGTCAGGACTCTTTCAAATTACATAAAGTCACACACTTGAAAGATCTACGTATATTAGTTAATAACAACCATTATATAAAGATCTCTCATTACTACCAACTTTCATATTGATGCCAGGTCAGTTTTAATTTCAAGGGAGGAATATTCTTTTCTTTCATTACACCGCCATCTAGATATAGTTGCCAATAAGTTTTGATACTTGATGACATTGAGTTGGTGCCTTGAGTGATAAATTAGAGTTTCATACTACGGTACCAGATGGCGTTTATATTGTAGATTCATTATTCATTATTACCTTACTATTGTATTTGTAATTAAATTAATTACTTATTTCAAAGTTTTTATTATTTGTTATTATTTTAAGCGATTTTTACTTCTGCCGGCACTCCCGGAGTGCAACCCGTTGTTTTTTTATTTATATCGCTTATAAAATACAGGAAAAATATTTTAATTCATGAGTCAAAGCGTCTTTAATCCGAGCCTTCATAACTTGAAGCAACCCAGTAATATTTGCCAGACGTTTCGAGTTAGCGAATCCACTCCACAAATTGTAACTTACGCCTGAATCGTGTTGCAAATTCGGTTTGGTTGCGGTGAGGACACGGTGGGGGGATATAGCGATTTGTTAATATAACTGTCGTTACATCTTATGTTTTGGCGCGCACTGTTCATTGAAATCCCGTAAAATTAAGTAATTGTCCGTAATACGGACAATTACAACTTAGTTCGTGGAAATATAGCGCGTTTGATATCCGTAAAAGTTGTTTTATTTCAATAACTGTCGTTGTTTAGCGACCAATATTAAAAGAAAGACTAAAGCTCACAGTATCCTCTGAGTATGACCATTTAAAAATAATTGGCTAAAATAGAAACGTCCAAAAGGGCCTACACGGGTAAAACACTAAGGCCTCAGATTTTATAATCCTAGCCTTCGTAACTTGAAGCAACCCAGTAATATTTGCAAGACGTTTCTAGTTAGCGAATCAACTCCACAAATTGTAACTTTCGCATGAATCGTGTGGTGGACACGGTGGAAGAGGGTTAGCTAGCAGTTTGTCCATTGACTGAATGACACCTCTAAGGACTAGGAGAACGTTTTGTTTGCGTTATGTTTTCAATACTCTTCAAATTTTTTACCGCCTATGTGGTCTAGTGGTACAACCACCAGTATCAGTCCCAGGGGTTCGGGTGCTATTCCCAGCAGGGGTACATTACATATTGTATTCGGTTTGGTTGGTGGTAGGACTTGTTGTAAGTCCGTCTGGCTGGCTACCATCATCTTATATAAGCCAGACTGTTGTGTTCCGGCAGTTAGAGATAAGATAGCCAGTTCCTCAATGATTGAGGATTCCGGGAGAGGCTCGCTTCCATCTTCAGCCTTATCAATACTTAACATCAGGTATGATTAAGGCTAAGAGACTCCCCGTTGTTCATTAAAAAATATGTACCATGACCCTCCAAAATAAAATTTTGTTATTCCTGTCCATTGTGATAGATCTATTGGATATGAAATACCAACAAAAAAACGTGCTTATCTACATTCGATAAGCACATTGGCAGGCAAAGCAACCGCAGCGTAGCATTAAGCAACACCCTTATTACAGGCTACTATTCACAAGTTTACCAGTCTTAAAAAATACGAAGAGTAATTTACAGTTTTTAACATTTTTTGGAGCGAAATCTCTCCGCTTATACCCTGTGTCCTAACCTTGAGCACATTGGCAGGCAAAGCACGCGCAGCACTAAGCGACACCCTTATTACACGCTGCTATTTACAAGTGCCCGTATGATTTACCATTGATATGGTAAATACGGTGTAATGGAAAACCGTGTGTTTATGTACCTTTGAAGATTTAAGTAGAAACAGATATTTGTAACTTAAGTAAGGAGGAAATGTTTGTAATAGTATCACGATTTTGAACTAAGAAACCAAATTAAAATCTTAGTGGTTGAGTTGTGCGTTGATAGATGAGTCAGAAGAAATACCTCTTGTTAAATACAGATACTCCTTTTCTTTTAAAAAAGTATCTGTACTGAAAAATAAAATGTTCTGTAAAGAAAATGTTCTTTAAATTTTTCCTTTAAATTTATATAAAAGAAGATTTTAGCCCTTGTACATTAAATACTAAAATTAGCAATAATTACTTACATTATAATGCAATAATAACACAATTATTTGCAAAGGCATACTTCAATAATATTGTTAACTAGTAAGCAAGCTATAAATATAAGCTGATTATTTACTCGATGCTTAAATAACTCAACGTGTAATGAACTTTCTATAAAACCACAACATAAGCTTAATTTATTAGTTAATCGAATAATATATTTAGGTTCGCTCATAAATAATTTATTGCCCAAAATAATAAACTTATGTAACATAATGTTTGTTCATTTAGTCTATGAAACCAATGATGTACGGAACCTACGTAGAATAATAAGTGGCCTTAATAATGGTGACCATGTGTGCGGTGTTAAGGCGGAGAGAAGTAAGGTTTTTACTAGACTTGCAAAGATGCAACGAATATTCGGTCACTATTCGGTATTCAGCCTATTCGGATACTTTTTTAATATTCGGCCGAATGCCGAATATCTAATATCGAATACTTAAGAATATAATTTTCATAGTGAAATAATAAGTAAAATTTAAGAAAAAATATAGAGTTATTAATATTTAATAATTAATAATATTTTTTATCGATGATTATTAATTATTATATTTTAGTTATGTTAAACACAATTTCACTTTTCAAAAATATATTAAAACGTAAAGAGTACGCTTAACTGCACATAGGCCCATACTAAACTTAACAAAACACACAACGGTAGCAACATTACAGAAAAGAAAATCCCGACATTTTAGTAATAAATCTAACAAAAAAAAACTAACTCGATGCATTGTAAGAACATTTAAATTAATTGAATGATAAGCATTGTAAAAAATAAAAACAATAAAAATTTTACTTCAGCTTATTTTTTTTATTACCTATCTTTCTTAGAAAAATCAAATTCGTGGTCGCCACATTGCGTGTTTTCTCGTAAGTAAGTTGCATATTTACAAGGCAAACGTCCAGTAAGCATGTGTCTTGAAGTTTTGTATGCTAAATAAGATAGAAGTATTTAGCATTGGGTAATGCATTTTGCATCCACAATTTAAAAGTTTGACCCATGCCACTTCAAAATAAACTTAGGTACTTGGCTTACTCTCTTGACGGATGCGAGGTGCAATCTAAATCAGATCAACGTCAAGAATGAGAAACTTTAGAAGTAATTAAACTAAAAAAAACTTGTTAAAAGATAATAAAATAATTTTGTACTCTGGGAAATCAAAATCGAATCAACGACGTCGAGAATCAGTAGAGGTAGGTAACCTTACAGCGGGCCTTCCATCATCTACTAGAAACCATCATGTCATAAGAACGTTTTGTATTTATTGAAGTTGTCACATTTTGACACACTTCACACTGTGTGACGTCACAAAACTTCCGTCAAAAAACAAGCTTACTTAAAGAGGTTCGTAACACGAAATAGCATAGTAAAATTGTTTTTTTTTTATATTCACGACGACGGGGAGACCCTTAGCCTTCATCATACCTGATGATAAGTATTGATAGGCTGAAGATGGCAGCGAACTTCTCCCGGAATCCTCAACCACTGAGGAACTAGCTATCTTATCTCTATCTGCCGGAACACAACATGCTGAAAACATTGTTGTTATGGCGTAAGACTTAGATAAGATGATGGTAGCTAGCCAGGCGGACTCACAACAAGTCCTACCACCAACTAAGAGATGGCGGTGGGCCCCCTGAAGCTTGATGTTGCTTCGACTTCGACAGCAACTCGATTCCATCAAGACAAGAGTAAGCCCCCATTTTATGACATTGGAAGTCATAACGTGAAGAAGTATTTTGCTTTTTGACACGTAACTTCTTTACAATCTTCTTAATTTTTAAATTGGTCATCGCATCACGCGTGAACGGATGAAACGGTGTTTATTATTGTCAGGAGAAGGTTCTTATGAAAGAAAAAAAAAGGGTCGAAATACCTGATGTGGAACCATAGCAGTCCAGCCAAACTATGAGAGATATGAAAATAGCAACCGAGGAAAAGTTGCTGAGCGTAATGACCATTTTCTTTTTCCTCTTTTTTTTTCTCTTTATTTTGACACATACAGTCATTAGTACAAATTACTATTCAATTAAAACTTACATTATAGACAATGAGTGTCCACCATTACTATTAATGTTAAGTAGGTACTTGCTAGAATTTACAGATATCTTTTGCAAACTTAAAAAATATACTTAATAATAAAATACTTGATACAGTTTTTTTGCTAAAACTTAGAAAAACAAACATATATTGTGTGGTAGAAGATAACTTTACTATTTTAGATTTATATTGACGTACATCCAATATCGAAGGTCTGGTACACCCGATGTGGAACCCTAGCAGCTCAGCTAAACTATAAAAAATACGAATATAGCACCTTGGGATAAGTTGCTTAGCTTGATAAGTATTTTCAATTGACGTATAAAAATCGAAGGTCTGGCACACGTGATGTAGAGTCCGGCAGCCCAGCTTAAGTATAAGAGATATGAAAATAGCGCCTTGGGTAAGGTTCTTCAGAGAATGAGCCTTTCTATTTAGGTATAAGAATCGACGGCAGTTGGGGCAGAATGGTTTCGGAAAAGCAAACGCTCATCGGGCGATGCTCTGTGGGTAGGCCTCCGTCAAGGTGGACCGACGATCTGGTGAAGGCAGCCGCTGCATGCGAGCAGCTCAGAACTGATTGTTGTGGAGTTCTTTGCGTGGGGGCTATACCCAGCAGGCAGTGGGCGTCGTGCGGCTGATATGTAGATGATAACAAAACTTAAAGATCTGGTACCTACACCTGATGTAGAACCCTAGCAGCCCTTCTAAGGTATAAGAGATACGAATATAGACAACATTTAATAATTCTGAGGCGGTACGAAGTTCGCCGCGTCCGCTAGTATAAAATAAAATCCCACCTATGAATCAACCTGAAGCTCTATTTTTGAATCACTCGTCGCGCGAGAAGCGAGGCAATCAGTGAGGCGATCAGGCGAAAAGCGACCTTGCATATGTAGACATAGGACGCTTTTCGCTTTGCCCCTCGCGCGTTCGCGTATAGAGGCGGTATATATAAATTAAAGCTATGTATACATGTGCAAAGTCGCTATTACGGAAGTAAAGTAAATACGGAAACCCAAACGGAGACGAGTGAATAAAAAATAGAGCTCTATTTTTGAATCGCTCGTATATATAAATATATAAATAATATTTTATTTCACCAAAGAAAAAATACATTCTTTGGCAAGTTACAATAACTTACAACTGTAAACATAACTTAGTTCTTAAATGTAATAAACCATTGATTGTAACAAGCCAATAGTAAACATCTGCACCCGAGCTAGGAAACCTGTATCTCAGGTGCAGTGCTCTTACTCTCACTATGTACAAAAAAAGGTTTAACCAGAGAGGCAAAATGGTATAAACTAAAACTAATAACAAAATATGCCAGAATCAAAACTAAACCTTAAAGGTAGATTATATGTAGTGAAACTCTCACGGTGAGTAAAATGAATATGAGTGAGTGTGTGTGGAGAGGGTGTGTATATTGTTGAGTCCTAATGATATGTATGACTTAAGTCACACGCATGCGACTTAAGTCACGCGTCGCACGCTTGTTTCGCTCGACTGCAAAGAGTGGGTGAGAGCACTCGTTGCGCTCGAGCGATTAAAAAATACGGACATACGTATGTCGAACGAAAATCATTGGAAACGAAACGCTCGACGCGCGACGAGTGAATCAAAAATAGAGCGCCAGTTTATTACTTCAGTGTATACCCAGCCAGGTGAGCTGCACTCGTATTAACTTGCTCAATAAAAATACAAACGAACAGTTTTAATACACAAGACCATTATTCACCACATACTCTTCACCATAAAACTTTATTTCCGAATATAAAAGCTTATAAACCGCAAGCTATTGTTATACGACCACGAATTACAAAAAGACAAAAAGAGTGTTTTTTATTAATCAATTAAGTTTCAGAATTGAATCGATAAATATTCCGGTTTAACGTTTACGGTCTGGCTTTAAATTCCGATCATTATTTATCGAATGTAACCTAACACCGCGCGTTGGCTCGAAATAATAAAAGTTAAAAGATATTTTGAGCACCACTGTACAATTGCGGGATCGGGCAACTTTTGTCTTACATTTTTTTCATTTTATAGTTTGCGAAATATTTTAACTTACTTACGTAAACAACATCAGACATTTTTTTTTTAAAGAATTGACGCAGTCGACATTTTCGATCTCTATGACAGTTTCCATAATTTCCAAAGTATTTTTTTTAATAATAAGTTATAATTCTATTATATATATTTTTTATAATAATAAAATTTTGACGACCTGTTTGTCTCAGGGGCAATTATTTATTTATAATTAATTACCTTTTTTTATTAGGAACGACTTTTTGTTATTAACAAACATTTTTCGCATATTTTCCAATGAAATAAAACACTTTTACTGATAATTATCGGTCAATTTCAATAAACTATCCTCAGTTCTTACTGAGCCTCAGTTCATATCTCCTGATAGGCCAACTAAAGTTTAGTTGTCTAGTTTTTTTTAATTAGACCAAATTAACCGCGACTGCTAGGTAATATAGGTGTCTCTAAAATATCAGTTAGCCTTTTGCAGTCATACTTGCACAATAGATATCAAAAAGTAATTGTAAATAATACTGCTTCTACTGGAGCCCCCATTATTATGGGCTGCCCCAAGGTTCAATATTGGGCCCTCTGCTGTTCTTAATATATATTAACGATCTCCCTAACTACGCGAGTAATTTATGTGAGACAGTACTATTTGCAGATGATACATCTTTAATTTTTAAAATTGATAGAGGAAACAATTGTTCTGACGAAGTAAATAGTGCTCTCTCTCAAGTCGGACATTGGTTCAACAGTAATAATTTGCCTCTTAACCCTACCAAAACGAAATTTGTTAAATTCACATTACCTAATGTAGGGCAGGTCGACATGCACATCAATTTGAATGGGGATGTAGTAGAGTTAGTTGAGAGTACTAAATTTCTTGGTATTACATTAGATTCAAAACTACAATGGGATCCACATATTGAAACCTTGTCGAGTAGACTTAGTTCTGCGGCTTTCGCAATAAGGAAAATAAGGCTCCTAACTGATATTGAAACGGCAAGACTAGTTTACTTTAGTTATTTTCATAGTGTAATGTCCTATGGCCTGTTGTTGTGGGGCTCAGCAGCCAATATAGAAAATGTTTTTATACTTCAAAAAAGAGCTGTGCGCGCCATTTACAACCTGCGACAGAGAGATTCTCTTAAAGAATTGTTTAAAGAGATTAATATACTAACTTTGGCGGGACAAAACATTTATGATAATATAGTATATGTAAGGAAACATCACGATTTATTTATTAAGCCTAACGATGTTCATAATTTTAATACTAGAAACAAGAATAAGCTTGCCGTTCCAAGATTTAGACTTGAAAAATGCAGTCGCTCGTTTTTGGGGAAAGGCATAGCCTTTTTTAATAAAGTTCCACAACAAGTGATTGAGCTGCCTTTGCATAAATTTAAAATACATGTTAAAAAAACGCTCTTAAGCAAAGGTTATTAGAAGGTAGAAGATTATTTGAAAGACCAAAATGCATGGAAGTGATACTAACATAAAACATGACTATTGTAATTGTATAAAAGGAAAATATTCTAATAACTGAGTATAAGAAAATTTTCCTCTTATATTAAATATGTTTCAAGATTGTAGATTTGTGTTTGGCAACGACATGTTCCTTTGTAAATGTTGTTGCTTCTGTTAAAGCTGATAAGTTTCTTGCGGCCGTTCTTCTTATCAGTTAAAAGATGTCCTGAATGGCTGGTAGGAAAAAAAATATTGGACGATTCGAAAGCACTTATCTATAAGTCTATTTGAATAAAAATCTTTGACTTTGACTTTGACTATATCATCAAGATGTCACCAGTATTATTGAAACTGCCAACTGGCCGTTGAATGCGCTTTTAATTAATCAGCAACAAATATTTTAGTTCTAAAGAAACACTAATCAAACTCACAAACTTTCCCATTTTTAATATTACTCGAAAATAACTTTATATATCTTATCCACACCGATCCCGCTGTTATCCGATTCAGACAATAAGTGAACGCGAGTCGATCAGATCCGAATATCCGATGTTTCGGTAAAAATATCCATTTTCACAAAAGATAACCGAAACTAACAATGGGATTATCAGAGAGAATACTAACGGTTCTCGTTTGTATTTCGAGTTTTTTCGCTTCATTTGTACGTTTATTTTGTTTGTGATTCTTATAAAATCATGGGCTGTATTTAGGTACCTATCTGGTCAATAAAAGAACTTAACTAACGAAACAAAAGGAGTTCGAGTAATTTTCAACTCAAACATCTCAATGTAGAAACCGACAATATCTATATTCAAAATTTCGTCTAAATCAATTCACAAACTACCAAATTCCATGTACTTGATTGTGGTGAAGCCGAATAAATATTTGATACAGTAAAAAACATTGTATTATTTATTATTTACACTTTTTTTCTGTAACATAAAAAATAATAAAAAAACAGCAAAGTAGTACGTACCTCCAATGTAAATAATACCCTATTTATTCACACAATCCATAGGGTTTTCGAATCTGACTCGGATATCTCTGGAATACTCTGGATTACTTCAAAGAGTGCGGCGAGGAGTGAAGGGATTTGATCAAACCCAAGACATGACATCACTTTACATCCTACTAATATTACAAATGTGAAAGTATGTCAGTTTGTTTGTTTGTTTGTCACTCTTTCACTCAAAAACTACCGAACAGGAGACATATTTTTGAATCACTCGAAATTCTCATGCGAATGCAATTCGCACTCGAATTGAAATTCACCGACTTCCATTCTGTCGCATTTTCGAATCACTCGAATACGTTATTGCCGTTCACTCCCTTGACATTATTTCATTTTACGCAGATTATTTAAAAACCGGAAACTAACTCTTCATAGATTTTCAAAAACTGATACTGAAACGAAACGTTTTTAAGTTGTCAAACTATCCGTCATGTCAATGTCAATTAGAAAATGACATTGAGTGCTAAACGTCATACTTTCTATCGGTCTAATAAAAAAAGAATGGTGGGGGCCACTCGTTGCAGATTCGAATGCGAAGAAACCGTATTTTTGAAATCCCAATTTCAAAAATACGGTTTCTAGCAATCGCATGCGTATCTTGCGATTACGTACGCGAATAGTTATTCGAATGATTCAAAATTACATCTCCAGATTTGGATGAAATTTGGTTTGTAGCGACTTCAAGTAGTGGACTAACACATAGGCTACTTTTTATCCCGATATTTTAACGGGAACAGGTACTACGCGGGTGAAACTGAGGGCGGAAGTTGTGTATTCATAACCCAAGTGGACTGGCACATAAATAATCGTAACTCTTGATAAAACATTTATATCTTTACAGGAAGGCGAAATTAACCTAAATTGGATAAAAACATGAAATCATTAAACTTTGTATTTTTTTTTCTATTTAAGAGTCAATAAGTATTACTTTTAAACGAGTAAATTACTTAGGATAAGAAAGAGGTATGAAGAAGCATGTTACGCATTTAGTACAGAAAGAAGCATCGCCTCGAAAACCGGCATGTATTCATAACAATATTGACAATGCTGTGAAGAAACTCAAATTAGCACAAAGGGAAATGCATGACTATGACTGCTTCTGTGTTTGGCTTACTATTGTACATTCTGTGGTTTGGCGCAAAATAATAGCGACGCCTGACAGACAACTTAACTAACTTCTTTCGTGTTCTGCGTCAAGTTCTTATCAACTTTTACGGATATCAAACGCGATATATTTCACTAACTAAGATGTAATTGTCCGTTTTTTTTTCCCGACGTTTTGTGACATGACATTGAGTGTGTAGTCATCCCGTGACCACGGCAGCTAAAAAAGGTGCCGAAACGTCGGGAAAATAAAAAAACCCCTAAAAACCAAAAAATACGGACAATTACAAATTAGTTCGTGAAATATAGCGCGTTTGATCTTATGATGTAGGTACGTAAGTTCTTATCACATTTACTTCGTCACTATTCGTCTAGTAAACCTAACCCAAAATATATCTTAATTTGCAAACAAGAAAAGAAAATTTCAACAACACTCTTTCGGCGTTTGTTACTATTTTATTAAATGTCTAGATTTTCGTTTTTATTGTTGCTAAATTTGAAACGTTATTATTTCGTACACAGTGCACGACTCCCATACATCGTCATTAGTGCATCTAAACAGAGTACGAAACGCCATAATGCACTTAGAAAGTTGTCCGGGTGTCCGGGTCATCTGGACGCATGGCCCGCTTTAAAATAAAACCCAGATGATTTTTTTTACTATTTACGTATCGGTAATATGAGCGAACGCGGGCGAAGTTATAGAGCATAAAATTACAATTTTAACTTTATCATGCTGTTACCTAAAGCTTAGTACTTTGACTTTTATGGTTTAATACAAACTTGAAGTTTCTGTGGTAAAGTAGTTTGTGTTTGTGTTTGTGTTTGTGTTCAGAGTGCGCGGGTTGGATCCCTGTCAATGTGGAAAAACTTAACAAATTTATTATTTTAATGGTCTTGAATTATGTCGAATCCGTCATTATTATATCCTTAATTTATTTATAAAAAAAGCAAGTAAAATCTCTACTAATGTCAAAATCTTTTAGTTCCAATTATCTTTGATAATCCTATAATGTCGATGATTGCTTTTAGTAAGCTTTAAATACAGGTTTTTGACTGAAAAATGTCGAAGGAACACTGTGTCCTTAGCTATTTTGGTGATATAAAAATAATAAATAAATAAACATCTTATTGATTTGCCAATCAAGCATATACAAATACCCACATTTACTTACCCAAATAAATTGAAATCACATTCTAAAGTACCTAAAACTGAAAATGACAACGCTTTGAATTAGCTTTCCCCTTAAAACGTCTCTATAACTATATATCTGAACAACCAGTGTATAGATTTGTCTTAGTTCATACCTAAAATAGTTATGATTTGAAGGGTGGAGTGAGCCTGGTGACTTGACATACAGTGGGGTCTGACCCCACCTAGCTCAAGCACCAGTAGGGCAAGCACGAATAACTACCATAATAGTATCGAGTAAGTATCGAGCACGTAATGTCAAAAAATGTATAGGAAAATGTAGTACCTACCGTTTACGTCCGGTAGGAACTCTGCTCAATATGTCATACTTTTTTTTACTTTACTTCCTCGATACTTACTCGAAAGTGCTAACCCCACGACATCAGCCATTTCTAATGTCCCCACTGCTGGGGCACTGGCCTGCTTTATGGATGGATAAGGAGAACGGGCCATGACCCACCACGCGGGCCCAATGCGGATTGGTGGGTTTTGACGACTGCAAATGCAGCCGGGATCAACAGCTTAACGTGCCTTCCGAAGAACGGAGGAGCTCGAGATAGTAAATTTCTGGTCACCCATCCCGTGACCGACCATTGCGAAAGTTGCTTAACCTCAACAATCGCAGGCCGAGCGCGTGAACCACTGCGCCACGGGCGCCTAACCCCACAGTTCTCTCAAATATTAGCTATTTTTAACATAGTTTATAGCTCAATATTGTTATTTAATAATACATATTTAATATGGAAGAGAAAAATGAAACTTTTGGAGAGAAAAATAAAGATTTATTATTATTATTCAATACTGCTATTGATTCCCCTTAATGAGTAACCCAAGCACTTTGCACTAACTAACCTACAAACCCACGACCTGGCTTAGTAAGCATCAGTACCACTGCGCCACCGAGAAAGCACTTAAACCGATCAACGTATGCACAAAATGTAAAAAGAAGAAAGTGAAATATCTTAAAATCCGGGTGAAATAAAAACTCGGGATTCCGCAGCAATAAGTGCTTTAATAACGGATTCCCTGGAATCCCGGAGTGCTGAGCTCGGGATAAGCTCTTATGAGGTTCAAGACGAATGTAAGGCGTTTCAGATAAACGTATGGAAGTAATAATGTATTTTAAATCCGCTACATGATAATACATACATAAGTCACCCTCCTTTTTGTCTATATGAATAATAAGATGCCGCCCGCATGTTTTAAGGGTCTTGTGCTTGGACGAATAAATTGGCCAAGGTCGTGTTCTGACATCGTATCTAATAACATTATACTACATACTAAATTACTAATATTATAAAGAGTAAAGATTTGATTGTTTGTTTGTTTGTTTGCATTGAATAGGCTCCGAAACTACTGAACGGATTTGGATCAAATTTGGTACACAGATATTTTTTATTTGGAGAGGGTACACCAGAAGGGCCGGACGGGTGATCATGATCAGTCTCCATAGTCGGAACCATTTCACCCAACCGGTACTATCTGTGTACCGGTTGGTACACATATAGTAGATAGTCTGGTTATGAACATAGGATTTTTATTCTATACATTTTTATCCCGATATTCCCATGGAGACGGGAACCACGCGGGTGAAACCGCGAGCGGCCGCTAGTATCTTATTACTTAAAAGCTATAAAAGCTATAAGTAGCCAGTCATCCCATCTCCACGGCAGCTGAAAAGGTGCCGAAACGTCGGAAAAATCAAAAAACCACTAAAAACCTAAAATACGGACAATTACAACTTAGTTCGTGAAATATAGCGCGTTTGATATCCGTAAAAGTTGTTTAATTTCAACGAACAGTGCGCGCCAAAACATAAGATGTAGATAGATTTTGCTAGTAATTTTTGATCAGCTCAGTATCATTACAAGGACTTTCCGAATTCAGTCAAGGACGGATGCTAGCTAGCCATTCCTTTTACTTAAAAACAATGGACGATTAAATACATCTTAGTTGCTGTAATGTCTACGTTGACAAAAATCACTCTGCCTTAATTTAATTGTAATCTTTTGTTACAACTAAAGAACTAAATCCCTAACTTAACTATCTTGGCGTCTCTGATCGGATAAACACGCCATCGAAGTTTCCCATAAAGGGTAACTACCCTCTTCCATACAAAGTAATAAAGGTAACGTGACACCTTCCATTACATGATAGTGCCAAGAAACCTTAAGAAACTGATAAACAATAGCCTTCCTTCATAAAAGTTGGTTTTGTTGGTAATACTGTCTTGATAAAGGGCTGTGATACAGTCTCTTGTAATACGTGGTAATACTAAAATAATCAATTGTAGTCAGGTGGTGGCTCTTATATATTGTTAAAAAGAAATATCATATACATTGATAAAAGAATGACGAAAATTACTTTAAATGTTCCGCGTACCTTAACAGAGAAAGTCACCTCGTCGAGACGATCAAAATTTGTTCGTTTGTCAAAACAATATCCCTTTAAAGGGTCTAATAAGCTAAAAGAATATTTTGCCTTCCGCAATCTCGGCACGCACTATTCGAAGGCGTTTGGTTAAAGAAAAACTGGACTTCTGTCCAACTTTGCAAGAGGCATGAAAACTGGGCAGTAAGACAGTGGAGAAATTTTCTTTTTTTGACCAGACAAAAATAAAACAGGGTATGTTCTAATGGAAAACGATATGTACCACGCCCTCCATAAGTGCATTCGACTCCAAGTAGGTACTTACCTACACAAAAGTGTCAATGTAACGGAGGGGAGAGGAAATAACGTGGACTGTAATTATAAAGTGCAGAGTAAAGCGTGTATTGATAAAATATATATAAAAACAGGAAAAAATAAGATAATCAAACATACCAACCAAGACGAAAAACAGAACGACAGACCTTCTGTCATGAACAGAAATAAGACCTTTCACATTGAAAAAGGGTATAAAAACTACAAAAAAGTATTTAGCTCCGCAACACTCATTAAAGGGGAAATGTGAAAATTTGGGGGTGCTTTTCTGAATATAGATTTGGACATGTTAAGCTGATAGAAGGAACATGGATCAATTCCAATACCAAAATATAGTGGAAGAAACATTGTCACCATAAGCTGAAGACGTGCTTATGGTATTTTTATTTATTTGGACATTCCAGCATGAAACTGATCCAAAACATACTGCACGCAACCTTAAGGAGTTTCTCACATTGCAATTAGTTTATGTCTTAGATTGGCCAGCTAACAGCCCGGATTTAGACCTAATAGCATTTTTGGTGTGAAGTCAAGAAAAAGATTTCAAATTGACAGTGTGACAATTTAAGAAGCCATCTGGCGTTTTTTTAGGCTAATCTATTACGAAAAGCCGCTGTAAGATAGTAAGTAACTGTAATGCAATTTGTCCAATTTCATTACTATTTGAATTTGTTACTTAAAAAATATTTTATAATTGAATAAATAAATTTTATAAAAAAAATTGTCAGAGTTTTTATTGTTTATTCCTATTCCCGTTTGCTGTATTCATGTGGCTATGTCACACAACTAGTTACATCTAAGAATAAACACATGACTGCACATGACATCATTTAGGGAACAAAATTCTTGAATTTCAAATCGTTCTTAAATGACCACCACTGTATGTCGTTTATTTCGTCACAGTTCGCAAAAACTACTGAACAGATTATGACGATATTCAATATTCCATTTAAAGATTACATACTTACTAGCCGGGAAGTCATCTAGGATACCTACTTCATGTTGCGGTAAAATCTCTCATTTCAAAGGGAAAATGCAAAATGTACTGATTGACAAACAAAAGCGGAATCTCAGAGTAGTCCACTCCACGCAAACGAAGTCCTAGTTAGTAACTAATTAAGTTGCTTCAATTCTTGCCCATTCAAACTATTTTTAGACTCATCTAGTTATCTTGGTAGATCTATTCCGAAATTATATACTTATTTATCCGTATTTTGCGGATCAGTCCGATACTTTCCGAAGTTTCGATTGTTACTCCAGTAAATAAGTTTGTATTCGTTTACTTAGTTCGTAACCATGGTCTAACTTCAAAAGAGTTTCGTAACGAATGACGTTCTGAGGTGGTCCATCTTGGCTTGATAATATATAATTTTATCGATATTTTTTATAGATTGTAGGGTAGGTAAGTTCTGAGACGTCACCGCGATATATTGAGCAATGTTAAAATAATATTGAAAGCGAGATGGCGCTATTCACACCGTTCTATAATCAACATTACTTTAATATAGCTTTACAGCAGCTGGCGTACCTTTTTCGAAGCGATAGTAGATACTGAGATATGCTACTTTACCTGGAACAAAACAAAATACACAACTTAATAAACTTAAAATTCAAGCAACGTTAGATAATATAGAGATAAAAGAAATTCGAAAAAATACATTATTCTCGTAATGTATCAAAACAAAAAAATACCAAATAAAAAAAGTTTTATTTTTACGCATACTCAAGTTCGACAACGAAGAAAGGATCTCGCATTCTTGTCGCTTGACGTAACTTACGACAAATTCCAAAACCACCTCTTAAAAATTTGCCGAAACCCACAATTAGGGGCACTGAATCCAAGATGGCGGAAACAGATAGACATGCAAACGTCGTTGTTTCTCGTAAACATGACCGTCACAGCACCAGACATCAGACATCAGACATTCGCAGCCATGAGAAATAAAGAACCGTGGGTTGGTGTTACACCGAAGTGTGTTAGCGAGCATAATTCGGTTCATTTTACATTCTCGCACAAACACAGACATGTTATAGTTGTCGGAAAGTTAGGTTTTGGTGTTAGTAATGGTGTTAGAAATAACTAGATCCAATTATTATAGATTCCAAAATTCAAATCCAAAACTAGAGCAAATTAAAAAAAAATATTTAAAATTAATATTAAAAATTTTAAAACAAAAAGATTATACTTCTAAATCGGACGAAAGTCAAACAGAAATGACGACCATAAAAAAGTCACGAACTCTTCTCACTTTCTAAGTTTTTTGAACCGATTTCAAAAAAAGGCAGGAGGTTATCAATACGTCGCGTATATTTTTTCTTCTAATCTGTAAGCTGTGTAGTTTCAAATTATTTCAGCTCAAATGATCAAATATAAAGCAATTAGATACTTCATAACCCAAAGATCAAAATTATTTTGATCTTTACATTTCAAACAAAGTTAATCAAGAAAAGCCTGTATCAAATAATATTTTTTTGAACTATTAACTCATTGACTACATTAAATTCAAATAAAAATACGCTAGAACAGAACTCTCATTAAGTTCGGTGTGACAGGTATCCGAAATAAATAGCGGGCAGAACTCGATATTCCCGATTCCTTAATCTCGATTCGTTCATCGGTTCTGGAATCGATTAACGGTATACGATATTCGATGCTTTCGCCACCAAAATAATTGCACCGTTTGGGCTATAAATTAAAAAGCGAAATATTCGAGATCGAATCGATTTAAATTAACCGATCGGTGCAACGATTGGTCGCGCTTAATCGATTTTTAATAATAATTTGATAGTAACATTACGTGGGCGAATAGTAGGAATTTCTGGAAATCGTTAACTCAATTTGTATCTATAATGTATGCTAATGCGGGGAGAGTATTAATATTAATTGCTAAGCTGCTTTCTAAAGCTGAAAGATGATGTCAACGACTGAAAAAATTTGGCCATGACGACTTCTAGTCATATGATCTAGCTGTTTAATTTATGGGAAGTAAGAATATGTAAAAAAATTAAAAATATATATATTTCTTACACACAACCTTGCCCCAAATCAAGCATACTGTACGGCTTGTGTTATGGGATACTATGGTAACGGATATAAATACATAGAATTATACATATATAAGTATTTAGACTCAGGTACAAATGCTCGTATTCATCATACAAACATTTCCCCTACCGGGATCCGAACCCAGGACCTCAGAGTATGCGACACCTTGAAACCGGCGTTCGTACCACTCTACCACAGAGGTCGTCGAAAGTCGTCAGTCAGACAATATGAACGATTCAATTTTAATAGTATTTAAGTCGTTAAACGTACATCTTCATCGTGATTCCATTTAGTAAAGCATTTTCCATTGTAGTAACAAGAACTCTGTAAAAAAGCATTACAATGGAACACCAATTAAATACGATTATGACTATGTGTTAATAGAAATAGACGTCAGAAGAAAAACAATCTGGTAATGAGCTGACAAACCTGCGGCTATTTCGAAAGTGTTTCGACTTTCAAAATAGTACCGAGGACTATGAGATAGAGAGACTACCGATAAGAATGTACATGGAAATAGTAGATTGTACCATAAGGGAGCAAAATAATATTTTTACGGCGAGGGCGCTTTTTTGAATCCAGAGCGAAGTGAGGGATTCTAGAGTAGAATCCCGAGCGTAGCGAGGGATTCTTTAGTAGAATCCTGAACGTAGCGAGGGATCCAAAGTACGTCGCCCGAGCCAAACATATATTTTGCGGCCGAGTGATACACTCTACTTTTCATCCCCGTCTATGCGAAAAAGAAATAAAAGGCGTTTCTAGATTCAACTAATGAATGTATTTATAAAAAAAATATTAAACACCAATATAATGTTATAATGTTAAAACAATTATAAAGTAACAGCTTAAAATATAATATTAATATTTGAAACATTTGTGCAATTTTGAAATGTTATAGTCATAGTTTAAAAAAAAAAAAAAAAAAAATTGTCGCTGCTTGTGGAACTAATTTTTCGCAATTATTGCACTGCAAATATCACAAAACACTGTTTACTCCAATAAAGTCCAATACAAGGGTAATACGTAGTTCGCGCGTTTTTTTTTTTTCTTTTTTCTTTTGCGGCGCTGCACGCGCAATATGTCACCTAATAATCGGCCAGTGGCTTTTTCATACAATATTTTCGTGCGATCTCTTTGGTCACCGAGCACTAAGGGACGATGTTAATGTTCGAAATTCAAATCTCATTACTGCCCCGTGAAAAAGTCTCTTGGAGAAAAGACTTACTTTGCTCGCACTTATCAGCGTTTTTCGAATAGATGGGATGAAAATGTTCCGTATACGTCCGGTAGGAATGCTGCTCAATATGTCATTTTACGCGCTAGGCCTACTCGAAGCATGGTAACCCTAGACTGGAGTAGTTTGTATTGCCTTAGGCCACGTCAGTCACGGCTTACAGTTTCGGTAACGTCATATGTCGGGCCATACGATAGGTCATGATGACATGACGGCTTTATCAGGACGCATGTAGTTGTGTATAATTTAGAATGTGAGTTAAAACTTAAATCTTTGCTAAAGTAATGAGATTTAAGACACCTTAAATTTGCAAAAGAACTTTTAAGAAATATATGGTACGGAGACGGCATGGGCGTTGCGTTTGGGGTGAGAGGATGTATGTTTGTTTGTTTGTTTTAGCAAACCTATGTTGCAATTTATCTCAAAAACTTCTAGTTCGATTTTGATGCGGTTTTCAGTGATGAGTTCGGGTTTGATTGGTGCATATTCTGGATTCTAAAATATGGGTGTTACGGTGAGAACTCTCCTGGAAGCGCTTCAGTAAACATTTGTTTGTGCAAAACCAAAACTACTAGTCCGATTTTGATGCGGTTTTCAGTAATGGGTTTTATGTAGTACAGTACAATGTACAAAATACCCATGCTATCTAAAAAAAAAATATAATTAACAGAATTTAAATTTAAAAAAGGATAAAATAATTAAAAGAACCTGGACCTAATTATACGGCTGACATCACTATTTTAAATTTGAACATAAATATATTCGTCGTCTCAGCCACATGACACCCACTGCTGGGTATAGGCCTCCCCCAGTAAATATATTAATATATATTAATTAATAGCTATAAAGTATCTCCAATCGTTCAGGTTACTATAAAACTGCAAGAATAGTTCATTTAATGGCAGCTCCCGACGGATAATTAAGTCGAGGGTTCTTTTAATTATTTTATACTTTTTCAATTTTCGATTTTATCTGTGAGCTTTTTTATCTTCTCAGACCGCGCACCAGAACGACGGTCCACCTTGTCGGGGACCTGCCTACCCACGGAGCAAGCGTTGTCGTGGTTATCACCTAACTACAGCAATCCTTCAGATGGACTACAGGTCTTGTAGGTTGATTAGGAAAGATAGTTATTACATTACCCACCACGCGTGGGCAGAACCAATTTTAATGACAATATAGAGATAGAATTTACTTTGAAGGTGTGTCATCTTGTCATGAAAATAAATATCAAAGGTGGCAAAGTAGACGATAAAAGTTTGTACCTATGCGAAACTGGAACAAACTCGCGGGCGTAACATCTTCCAAGAACCATCTGAGAATTCACTTGTGGCCGAGTTGATGTTTTCCATTATTTTTCTATTTAAAATTTATTATAAATCTTCCAAGAACCTAAAACATATCAATATAAAACCAAAACAATATCAAAACCAAACAATGATAAAAATATTGCGATTCAAAAGACAAAATAAAAGATGGAGGATTGAGAAAAGCGAGCAATCGCCCGATATAAATAAACTGAAGTAGAAACAAGAGGAGTCCAATCGGATTAATGTCGCAAGTTCGATTCCTGAGCCGGGGAATGCACGATTTATTCCAGCTAGAGACAGTAAAATGTATTGAATAATAGTGCTGTTTTGAGATCGGGACTTGTTCGTAAACATTACTTTGTTAGTTTATTCTACCTACCTACTTGATTGTTAAGTTGGAAGTTGGAAGCTTTTAAATCGGAGACTTAACTGTGTTTATAAGCGCAAACGTTATTAACGTGTTCAAGTTTTAACAGATTTATCATACGCTTACGCTTATGATGAATACGATTCGTAAGGACAAGAGATCGAGAAGTGAAGTCAACGCAAACGCGATATCACACATTTTAACTAGATATAACCTCTAAAGTCAGACTCAAATGGGGATAGGCTTTTTAAAAAAAAAAACAAAAATTAAATAGGAAAAATACTTTTACGCATCCCTCGCCCAGGTGCAGGGGCTATTCGTATGTTGGATTCTTGGGTACTACCAACAAAAACTCCTAGTACTTGCCTTCCTGGCCGCCATTGGTCACGGGGGATAGGGTTCGCAATCACCCCTAAAACCAGGCGGAAATGGGGATAGGCCTGCCACATTGCCCGCAAAACAAGAATCCTGGTGCAAACGACTCCTAGATTGAAGGCCGTGGGACCAAAAACTAATACGAGGGAGGCCACAAATGCGATGAAAGAATGACATCAAAATCTACGACGAATAAATACTACGACTCTAATTGCCCAAAACAGAGAAAGATGAAAGTAGTTGAAGGAGGCCTACACCAAATCATTGGTTGACAACGGCTAAAGAAGAAAGAAGGAAGAAAGAACTATAACCTCTAATCAAAATACTATACTCGTATTGAAAACTAAACCGTTTTTATTAAAACGGGATGACATCCCGTGACTACTGCAGCTGGAAAGGTGCAGCTTTTTAACCTTTGTATTGTAGTGGTATCAGCACGGAGCCAGAGGTCGCAGATTCGATTCTCAGTGGGAGTATTGTACTCGGGTTGACATGTTCAAAGTCACCATACAACAGTCTTGCTATTTTTATAGGCTGACTAGCTTCCGCCCGCGGTTTCACCCGCGCGGTTCCCGTTCCAATGGGAATATCGAGATAAAAAGTAGCCTATGTTACTCTCCATCCCCTCAACTAACTCTATGCTAATTGGTTGCTTAGTTAGGGCGTGAAGGAAGGACAAACAAACACACTTTCGCATTTATAATATTAGTTAGGATTAGGATAAGTATCTTGAGCCCATTATTGTCAGCTAAAACAGTCAGGTAAAAAAATTACGGTTAAAAACGCTTGTTCCAAGTGTCGTCATTAGCCATTTTTTTATGTCCTTACTGCTGGGGCACTGGCCTTCCTTATGGATGGATAGGGAGAACGGGCCATGACCCACCACGCGGGCCCAATGCGGATTGGTGGGTTTTAACGACTGCAAATTCAGCCGGGACCAATAGTAGGACGAGCGCGCGAACCACTGCGCCACTGGCTCCTCGTTCCAAGTTTATTAGTCCAATATTTAGATCAATACCATCAAGACAACTAAATGCATGGAATAAAGGTTCTAAACTTAAGTATCTTATTATTTATACAAAACAGCAAAGAAGTAAACATCAAAACTAACAGTACTATAAAATACCAGGTATATAGCGAGTAGGTAACCTTTTTAAAAATCGATCCGCCTCACGAAATGTACATTACCATTTCGCTTGCATAATATTTGGTTGCAGTTAAACGAACAGGTGTGTGGTACAAGATATAAGAGCAATAGATTTATTTGGCAACCTAGTTATTTCCGAAAACCGTATTACATGGCAAAACTAGTGCAATAAAAAGCGGTCATATTACAAGTGTTACGTTATTACTAGCGGTTGACACAACTTTTTAAACTGTAAAAAGATAAATGTGCTCAGCAAATAAAATAAATACACATTTTATATCCCTTATTAGAGGAATAACGATAACATAACTTCACCATTTTCTCTAACCCGATGGATAAGTGATGATGACACCATGGAATCGTATGGGTGATCAATGATCATGTTGTGTGTTCTCCAGCATGCTAAACAAAATCTTGAGATAAACTTGACCTTAGAGCTCTTCTAATTGCAGGTTTATCTCAAGATTTAGTCACCTTTGAACACACACAGCTTTTGTTTGAAGTCACGTCTATCACGACCTACCCACAGCCGCTGGCCGGTTTCAGAACAACGAAATATTTCTCTTCTTCTTTCTCATTTTCTTATAAGTACCTAGATATGACGAAAGAATGTACACAAAACTCTTCTCAGGTTCCATCTTCTTTTTCGCAACGTCTGCATGTTGGAAAAGTCATAACCCGCTACCACTTTTAATTTACACCACACGCTCGAAAGAAGTCAAAGTAGCTTAGTGTTACTATAATGGTCGCGGCACACTATCGCGTAGATACTCGTTGCAAACGATAGTATGTGCGTCGTATCGAAAACGCCAGTTTTCCTTTGCAAATAGTTTAGAACCGAGGATTCTAGCACTTGTAATAGTTTTGAGTTTTGAATTTCACATGTAAAGGAATCTTTGGTAACTTAGGTATAAATAAAGTCTTTAAAGAACTTTGAATCTTTTTTAAGAGCCTAGCGGCCACCCGCAGTTACCCTCGCGTGGTTCCCTATCCCGTGGGAATATTAAAAAATCCTTTCTTAGTGCTCGTCTACATCGTTAAAGGATCTTATGTACTGATGTGATCGTACGCAAAATTTCAGCTTAATCGGTTCAACCGTTTGGGTTGTGCGTTGTCTGTCAGTCAGTCACGGTATTGTTTTATTAGTAAAAGTTTCATAACACAAATTAGTGTATAAATAGCCCACATTCTAAAAAAAGACAATTTCATAACATGCATATCGCCACATTCAGACATAGTCACAAACAACAATACATAGTAAAAATGAAAACCAACTTTGGAGTCGGTGCCAGCCAAGGCATTCTACTTCGCGGTCCTACTATTTTATTTTTATTGCCTTGAATCATTAGGGTCCCAACTAATTAAAACCAAATCTTTACTTTTTGATTTTTTCTAATAAACTTGATCGTGAATTCAATGTAATGCAAACAACAGTATCGCTCAACTTTTTCGGAGCTACTCGGAACGTCTTTTTGACAATTAATGTGTCGGTGATAGAAAAATAATACTGTCTTACTTACTTACTATCGTAATTCATGAATCCACGTAGGTATTGTTTTCTTTTTGGAGTGTTTTTTACATTCAAAGCCATTTCCACATTGAATTACAAATTGTGTAAATGAATCCAATTCGATTACTTACATTAAAATTAATTTAAACTGAAACCAAAGAAATTCCCATGACATTATTCTGACTTTACTTATCAAAATTATTCTTTTGAATTTACACTCTTTTAAAACTATGATCTTCTTTATAAAAACATCATAATGTAAAAAGCGTAGAATCCATGGAATTAACAGGTACTACGTACTAGTACTTAATAATTCCATGGCTGAATCTACTTGGTACAAAGAGTATAATTGGTATTGATTGACATGACATGTCATGCATGATGGATAAAATCAAAAACAGATAACTGTCATTGCGATGTTTAATAATAAACTAATTTTAAATAATTTGAAACAGAGATTTTAAGCTATGGGAAGTAGCGGGGGCTGTTGCTATTCAAGGAGTTAAAGGTACATTTTCTGATGGATAGTGATATCATGATGTTTTGCGGTAAGTTTTTTGTTATCCCCTGTACCATGATTAGTTCGCAACGTTAGCGATAATATCGTTTTGCAATACTACACTGGTTATGAATCGTAACTTTAAATTCTTATTGTGAGTAATGCATGGGTTTTGATTAACTGAAATCTTTTCAGAATAAATACTAATACTCTAGAGAGTCTCTATTTTCAATATTTTCCCTGGTTATAGGCCCCACGCGGTATAAGTAAACCTTAATAAAATATCGATAACCTCAATAAGTTAATACAACAGACCACCATTTACTTTTTTAATAAAAAAATAACAAGGCCTATGAAAACTTGATACTTCCGTGAAATGTCAAATTAAAAATAAATGGTCCGCAGGCGACTCTGTGGCCAGATGCGTAGGAAATTTTTTTAATTAGCTTTTTTTATGTCTCCACGACGAAATTACTTTTTCCCGTTTCTGAAGTGAATAATTTAATGGGATATAGGTTATTGTTTCAAGTAGATTTTTAGTCACTTGAATTTTAAAACAGTCATTAACTTTTAATTAACATCCTTTCATTTCAAAAAGTAATATTTTAATGCAAAGAAAGAACGTTTACTTTTTAATTGCGCAAACTGTTGTATTGGGAATTGGGAAGTAATCTTATTCTAATCCTAATTAATATTATAAATGCGTAAGTGTGTTTGTTTGTCGTTTCGTCACGCAATAACTATGTAACTAATCGACTTGATTTTTGGCATAGAGTTGAAAGGACGGAGCGTAACATAGGGTATTTTTTACCCCGATATCCCCACGGAAACCACGCGGGTGAAACCTCGGCCGCTAGTAAAACATATATTTAAAGAGTAGAATATTTAAAAGTCGTACCAGAATTGAAACTAAATCCCGAAATAGGGTACGAAAGTTCGACAAACTTTGAAAAAAGTCCCCAAAGTGACGTTTCACGACCGAATGCGAGTTGCTTTGACAAAACTACACACATAATAGGGGTAAAGTAATACAATAAAAACAGTAGTGTTTGCAACGATACTCATTTAACACGACAGCCACTGGGTTCCAATCTGTGTTAGAAGGACCCCTAATACCATTGCCAGGGTTCCTTCCTCGAAATTTATCGAGACAGCCCTGCCCGAAACAAAGTTAAGTTCAGTTAGTCTTTGGCTTGTGGTCCAATTTATAAGCGACGGACGTTGGGAATATTTGAGATATTTAAAAGTCACAGTAATGACATCTGGGAGTATTGTATGAACTTCTTGTCCTCCTAAACTTTAGAGACTTCACTTTTATTAAGTAAAAAAAAAGTGAAATAACTTGCAGTGATAGTTTAAATTTTTAATAAAATTACTAATAACATATACCTAAGTTCTAGACTAGACTTTATCTTCAAAAAATTATTACTAAGGACTCATAGGGACTTTTAAGCGACTTTAATTATTGTAACATAACAGCCTAAAGTTTTTGGTAAATCAATCTCATTTTAACCGACTTCATAAAAAGGAGGAGTTTATCAATTCGTCGCGTATGGCGATTATTACCAGTTCATTCGTTTAAATTATTTACTTCCATTGACAATACTAAAAGTCGCTTCCTCCTCTGACTTGAATAAAATCTTCCGAACTGATGAAAATGAAACAGAAATAAGCTTAAATCTTGAAGCAACTGACGTAAGAGATTTACGTTGGACGTTTTGATTGGATGTGTCATTTACAACGACGCAACGCGATATTAGGGGAGAATAAAATAATGTTTTTTGATTACCATAGGAAAATGTGGAGAATGTAAAGGTCAGGAAGATATAAACTTTATTTCTTACATTTTCTTCACATCGCATTCCAGGAAATGTTAAGGTCAGGAAGACAGAAACTTTATTTATTACATTTCTTTCACTTTGAATTCCAATTCCTTTGGGTTGGCTAATATAGTATGGGCTCTTGAAAACTTATCATTGATTAGCAAAGCATAAAATACATAATATGTGGGAAACACGTTGAGAAATTATAGATGCCCATAGCAGAAACTTACGTGCCAAAAGTGCTCAAAGCTTTAGTATAGTAACGTGAATAGCCTATAACCTTACGCCAGAATTGAGAATCAAATGCTTAGGATTTTTAAGGGCTAATTCATTGGCTTTAGTATAGATTTGTGGACATCTTAGAATTTTTATTTAATAAGATTTGTTTTTAATTGAAAATAGGATTACGAATTTAATGACTTTGTCGTAATGACAAACCACCGGCGGTGAAGGGTCCTTAAATACCGATTCCCATCAGCTACCTGTTTCGAAATCCTACCCCAGTGGTTCATCATGCAGCTCATAAAAATTATGTCATTGAATTATTGTCACCAATCAATTAAATATACGAATTACGAGGTTGCTTGAGGAGTTGCAAAGTGAACAAAATGTTTAATTTTTCATGTTTATTATGCCCTGATATGAGAAGTTTTGTTAGTCCGGCTGATCTTCGCCATATTTTGATCCCTCGCCACTCCAAATCACAGAACATGAAATACTTTCTGTGTTCTGTGTGACAAACGGAAAAATTATTTCTAAAGTGACTTTTAATTTTAATCTATTGATTGATATCCTTATTCTTTCTCTAATTATTTTACTTTCGCAGAATTTAATATTATCCAAGTTTCGCTAAAAATTAAGTAACTAAATATAAGGAAATTAAACTGTCATAAATTAATTGTCCTGCTGTCCAGAGCATAGTCGAACACTTCGTCATCTACAAAGCCGTCCAGAATATAGAAATTGAACAAATCAACACTTACAAAATTTCTGTTAATGACCAAACTTAAGTTATTACTTAAAGTTTGTATCAAAAACTCCGGCCGACCTTTTCTCGAAACTTATTCAAACGAAGATTTTAATGAAAGATCTTTTGATAGAAACAATGAAAACCGAAAATGCCTTTACTTTCAATTCATCTCTTGGACTTCAAATAAAGCTAGCAGAACAATTGAGCATCGATTTTAAGAAACCGACTGTTTTGTATTTCAAATCGATTCGATTTCGTTCGACGAAATGGACTATATTATTTTCTGTTGGATAAAAGTCAGTCGTGCGTCAAGCGAATACTGCTTAAGTTTAGTAAGCCCGTTTTCCGTGGTTACTCACTGCTCTGATGAAATTTCACGTTTATTCTTGAATCAATTTTATTTTAAAGTCTTCCCAGACATTACTCATTACTATATACAAATAAATTTACCGAAGACTATTGACATCACAATTCTTTATAAGTATAACAAAACAATCAAACATATTCTTGCATCCATAGTGCCTAAACGTACCGTCGTTCTGTCCTATTTCTAAAGGATAAACCTTTTATTATGGATAATACTATTTTATACATATTGCGTAAAAGGAAATTCTTTAATTATAACTTTTCACATTCTGTCATAATTAATTATTTACACTCCAGCAAACAGCAATAACTAACGAACAAATGAAATATTGGCCCCAAAACGCCTCCTTGCGCGACCCTTTTAATACAAGCTTTCATAAAACTTATGCAAACCGTCGAAGGACGTAATGAAGGAGCTACAGTTAAAGACAATGAAAGCTGAAATGCTTTCTCCTGAAATTCATTCCGTTGTACAATACCGGAATACTTCGCTTAATGAGGGTAGTTCTAAGAGTTTCTCCTCCGTTTGAAATATGTGAATAATCGATTTGAGAATCGATTCGACGACAGATTCTGTTGCATTTTATAATTCAGAGTTAAGGATTTTAAAGAAGTGATTGAAGTGATTATGTCATAACACCTACCTTATTTTATTAACGATAAAGTTTGTTGATCGTTCACGCAAAAACTACTGGAAGAATTTTAATGAAACTTTGTTATATCAGAATAGTACGTAGGCTTTATTACATCACACTATATCCCTGCGGAAGAGGCCGATAATACGAGCATAAGAAATTAAGAGTAATACTAAAAAACCACTTATGTATAAAATACAATTATATCTAATGGCTCAGTCGGATGAATATTTTGTAAGTCTCTGCATCATTGTTAATTTTTATTATTACCTAGGAAACTTTATTTAAGTAGGTGCTAAGCATTATAAATACAAAGAATTTCCTTTTTTTTATGAAACAAGTAGGCCTTTCAGTTTTCCTTTTGTTCTCAAAACATTATCAATTTTACGTCTACTCTTCATCTTACACCATTCAAAAGACAGGATACGTTTAGGATCAAACGCGGAGTTAAACGTTAACACACCAGCTGAATGTCACACCACAAATCACTCGGCTAACCAACATTTGAACTCCGCAGTTAACACAACAAAGCTTACTGTTAGCTTCGTATTTTATGTTGTTAAATGTTGTGGATCTATAGGTTTTTTTACAACGGGGATGCGTTTATCTTTTTAACCGACTTCCAAAGAGGAGGTTCTCAATTCGGAAGGTATGTTTTTTTTTTATTTATTATTTTAATGTATCTACAACGATTACGCCGAGACGTGATTCTTTTTGTTCGATGCGGAATAGTTGCCATTTGGTCCCATAAACATTTGGTTAAGTTTAGCCCAGTAGTTTGTATTTTATGAGCATTTTTGTTAACTTGGTCGAAGTAATTTTTACGACGCTTTGTTTATAAAGTAATTGAAACCTAATCTAGAAAAATCCTGTTGTAGTTTACATAACAACCTATTACAGATACTAAAAAGTAAAAAATAAAACAACCGACTTCAAAAAATAAAAAGGAAATAATCAGCCTTTTGGAGTCGGTGCCAGCCAAGGCAAGAAAAACAAAATCACAGGAGCGTAAAGTAAGAATGCCTTGTCTTAGCTGGCACCGACAGCAAAAGGTTTATTTTTGATTTTAGTTTTGTCTTACCATGTTAATGATAGATAATGCTGAAGGTGGAATCTTGGAAGCTTTAAGAAAATCATAACAGTTCCTACAGTTTTTATCTATCGTGGTGTTTTAATTTTTTATATCTAAGGTGACAATAATGTGACAGCGAATAACATATTGCATTTGCTGTGTAGTGGTCTGTAGACTGAATCAGCTTCAGACAAAACCAAACTAACTATATAGTAAAAAATACATTTTTACAGTAAAGTAAAATTTCTCAATAATATTTTCTTGTTTCCATATTATTGTCCAATTTATTTTTAGCATTGATCATCAGCCTGTGGACGTACACTGCTGGACATAGGCCTCTCCTGGCTCACGCCTGTTGTGGCGTTCATAGGAGGATATTAGCCTACTGCTACCACGCTGGCCAGACGGATTGGTAGAGGGTTTGTTTCAAGTTTTCCTTCTCTCGCACAGGTGATCAATGCGTCGAGCCTCTTAGTCGACTCTTACGACATCCCAGGCATGTAAGCGAGTGGTGACACTTGTATTCTTAGGCCGTCACCACACGGCACATTTTTAGCATTAAATTACACAAAATAAACTATAAAAGTATACTTACAGGTTTTCTAATATTATTAAAATTTTACTCTAAGATTGTTAATTTATAGAATGGAACTACACCGCTAGTCATATGCTTTATCAAAAAAGATTGTTCGTTTTGCTAACTTTAATGTTAATTCCGTTATAACAAACTAACGAAACCCATCCACAAAACTTTCCACATCTTAAGCTAATGTAATCTCGTGATTACTTAAACCATTATCCCCATTTCAATTCATTTGAAATCCCGAATCGATACATTCAATCGGCTAATTAACTCGAAAACCGAGGCGGAATCCCGCGGCCACTACACGGAAAGAGTATAAGTCCCTGGATCCCGGGATTAGCCGGGATCCGGCAGGAGCGATCGCGGTCAGAGTTCAGGAGGCAATAAACAAGTTGAGGGTGACATGTGGGGCCAATATGGACAGACAATCTCTTATGGCTAATGATTACAGATTTTCCTTTACAACAAGCGTTTTGTAGCTAAATATACTTAACGCAATTTATGAATTATGTTATCTTAAAAGCTTCTTTACTTTGTTTTTAGATGTTTTATGAACAACGGGGCAACGCTTAGTCTACATCATACTTGATGTTAATTGTTAAGGAATGCCTTCCTTTGGATATCAGAATGTCCACCAGTCGGTACGCCTTCAAAACTAAGTTGCGCAAATATCTAACAGAGCAAGCAAAACAGTCTTAAATTTTGATATTCGTTCATTACTTTGTTTGTCCCTATTTTACATTATATTTATATGTATGTATATAAATAAAAAATATATAAGTATGTCTATATAAAATATTTATTTATGTTAGTATTTTGTATGTAGTATGTTTTCTATACTAATATTATAAAGAGGAAAGATTTGATTGATTGTTTGTTTGTTTGCAACGAATAAACTTAAAACTACAGAACGGTTTTGGATGAAATTTGGTATACAGATAGTGGATAGCCTGATTATGAAGATAGGATACTTTTTATCCCGATATTCCCACAGGAACGGGAACCACGCGGGTTAAACTTCGAGCGGCCGCCAGTATTTTATACCTAGGTTGTTCCGAAAATTGATAGCCACGAATAAACACAACCCGCTTCTTTCATGAAACTATTTTGAATTAACGGCTAATTTCAACACAACCCTCCTTTGTGAAAATCACTGGCCATGCACCTATGTGTACCTATGTGTTCTTGAATACTTTATTGGCTTTTTATACAAAACATTTTGAATTGACTAAAGCGCTTCGTGCCGTGTGGTGACGGCCTAAGAATACAAGTGTCACCACTCCCTTACATGCCTGGGATGTCGTAAGAGTCGACTTAGAGGCTCGACGCATTGAACACCTGTGCGAGAGAAGGAAAACTTGAAATAAACCCTCTACCAACCCGTCTGGCCAGCGTGGTAGCAGTAGGCTAATAGCCTCCTATGAACGCCACAATAGGCGTGAGCTAGGAGAGGCCTATGTCCAGCAGTGGACGTCCACAGGCTGATGATGTGATGTGTGATGTGAAAGCTCTTTTATTGCAATAATCACATACTTTTTCTTATTTTTTTTAAGCTTCCCCTATTTAGTACCCGTTGTAAAATTTTACCAAATTATTTTTTAAACTCATTTTTAGGGTTTCGTATTTTTATTGTATTTTTGTGGTTGCTTCTTACGTGCATGAGGTCTTCACCTATAATATATTGTAATAGCTTTAAGCTGAATTATCTCATAATTTATGTACATAAAGTGTTGTGTCAATGTATATTATGTTGTTGATCATAAAATAAATAAATACTTAAATAAAATAAATAAATGCTGTTTTTCCACAATAACACAAAGTTTCTTTATACGTTTGAAGGTACCTTCGATACATATTTGACCTTCTCCCTTAATCAAAGATTAAAGTTTTGTTCGCCCCAAACTTGCAAAACTTGGTGTTTGGCCATTATTATTGCACCGGCGTTGTTAAGTTGACCAGACAACTCCCTAAGACAAGTTATTGGAAAAACTTGAGAAGCACTTTGGCGTCCCTCAGGGGCGTTTATTGGGACCAATATTGTATAAGTAATATTGATTACTTAATTTTTAGGGTTCCGTACCTCAAAAGGAAAAAACGGAACCCTTATAGGATCACTTCGTTGTCCGTCCGTCCGTTTGTCAAGACCGTTTTTCTCAGGAACGCGTGGAGGGGTATCAAACTGAAATTTATGTACTGTCCCTTGGAGCTGAGAAAAAATCAAACTTCTAAGCCAAAGCAATCAAAAGATACAGCCGTTTCTTTTGATTGCTTTGGCTTAGATGCCGCAAATTTCCGCAAATTTTCGCACGGGAATCAAAACCTACAGGGTACTTCCCGTGAACTTACACCCATATTCTAAGTCGTTCCTCCAAAACTTACTCGTCCTCGACTTAACGAAACCTAATTGAAACCTCTTCGAAATACTCCTCGAAATCGGTAAGTCATAACTCCGTAAGGACCTGGAGGAGCCAAAGAGTACGTAGCCACTCCGTGTTAGGCCTAGCGCACACTACCATTTTTACCCACGACGAGGTTGAGTGGAGTGTAAAAAGTTTTGGAGGAACGACTTAGAATATGGGGGTTAGAATCTTGAAATTTGGTACGAAGTAACTTCTTATAGTACAGATAACGGAAAAATTGAGAAAAACGTAATTTTTTTGTTACATCATATAACAAAAAATATTTTATGGAACCCTCGGTGCGCGAGTCCGACTCACACTTGGCCGTTTTTTTTATGAACAACGGGGAGACTCTTAGCCTTCATCTTACCTGATATTAAGTATTGATAAGGCTGAAGTTGGAAGCGAGCCTCTCCCGGAATCCTCATCACTGAGGAACTGGCTATCTTGTCTCTAACTGCCGGAACACAACATTTTTGTTATGGCGTCAGACTTAGATAAGATGGTAGTAGCTAGCCAGACGGACTTCGGACATCAAGTCCTACCACCAACCAAACCGAATACAATAAGTACCCCCGCTGGGAATCGAACCCGCGACCACTGGTCTGATACCGGTGGTTGTTACCACAGAGGCGGTTAAAAATTATTAATTCTACAAATCATGTCGACGTCTATTTGTGGGCTAAAATCTGGTGTTTTAGTATTAGTAACTTTAATTATGATCTATCGTCGTCGTTGTGCTAGGGATGAAACTTATCTTAAACTTTAAAAGTTACGTATAATAAATGTAACTAAACTTACGCAGAATGTTAACCATTTGTAGTCAAAAATTGTACAAACCTGAAACAAAAACAAAAGCTTATTAATATTTTTGCTCATACCTAACTTACTTTAAGAAAAAGAAAAAGAAATCACGAAATAAATGTTAATCTTCCAAATGATGCGGTACAAATTTAACATCAGACAACGTGTACCAAATTGATTTAAAAGGTACATTTTCCATTTTATATAAACGAAATACAAGATAAATCTTTTGATGTTCATCATAGATACTCCTTTAAACAACAGATATTCCCTCAGGCGATCTGGTTTCTGTTTTCATTTCCTTGATAATGAAAATCCGGTGTTTTCGCCAATTCCTCGCATCGAAGGCTTGAGAACGGTTCGGCCATATTATATTATATTGAACATAAGTGGGTACATTCACGTCCAAATTGATAGATAATATGTACAGTTCATTTATGTCCATTATACCAAATATTTTGTACTGTTACCGTAGGTGAGGTAAGCGGATAGAGATAACACCTACATTGAAATGTAGTTAGTTCACGGCCACAAGTGAATTCTCAGACGGGAATTCGAATTCCCGTCTGAATTCACTTGTGGCCGAGTTAATTTTTTCCAATATTTTTCTATTTAAAATTTACCATTTGGGTAAGAAGTTTTTTTTTTTCAAAAGTCTAACCTAAAAATGATGCATGATGAAAATTACATTCTTGCAGGGAGATTTATTATTCACTAGCTTATACCCGCGGTTCCCGTGGGAATATCTGGATAAAAAGTAGTCTATGTTACGCTCCGCTCTTTCAACTAACTCTATGCCAAAAATCAAGTCGATATTATTAGGTAAGATAGGATTTAAAGGCCTCTGCGACAAATGTTGTCTCTGTACGATTGCAGTAATATGTACTATCACGTCGTACTCAATATTGGACGCTTTCATTTATTCGAACGTGACGTTACATATTGCATTTGTGAATTTTGTACGCGGAATTAAAATTCGAGTTTTGGTATGTAATCCGAATATACCTTTTTTATGCTTTAACGGCAGCACAAATTTTTTTTTATTAATAACTAAAAGTAAAAAAAATCCTACTATATTATAAATGCGAAAGTTTTTTGTTTGTTGTTTATTTATTTGTTTGTTAATCTTTCACCCTAAATCTACTCAACGGATTTGGACGATAGCCTGGACTATAAACATAGACACTTCTTAAGCCGATATTCCAACAAAACGAAACTGCGGGCGGCCGCTAGACCTACTTCCTACTAATACTATCCTACCTACCTACCGGCATACCACATTTTATCCAAATTCGTTCAGTAGTTTTTGTGTGAAAGAGGAACAAACAAACAAACTGACATACTTTACGTAGGATTATTAGGATTAATAGGCATCTAGTAGCGTAGACTAGTTTTGACACAACTTACATCTGTGTTCCGTCCGTCCGAAGTCATTAGTTGAATATTTTTGTAATCGGTGGTAGTTGCAACCATACTAAATGCAACTACCTACGACATGGTGACTTTTTGTTATATCTGTTTAAGTACGCTCATTGACAATGCTAAATTATGAATTTTGTTTATATAAGTTTCTCAGTAAGTAATTTATATGTAATTCTTATGAGAAATAAAGTTCTTTAACCATAAAGAATCAGAAAACAAGAAGCCGCCCGTGACTTTGACCGCGTGTATGAAGTAACGGCTCATTAGGTTAATTGACCTATACATTTTTTAAGAATAGCGGCAACTTACAATAATCAATCCCTAGTAAGAGGTAAGCCTATCTTGGTTACGTCTTAGCTATCGCTTATTATAATATATCGCGACTTATTAATAAAAATTTGCTAACAAAACTCTAGTAACCCTTACTGAAGATAGGTAATTGAGAAACCGACGACGGGAAGTAGTTCCAGACAACTATTTTAATTATAAATAACTAGAATTCTTCCAAAATCATCAAACTTCCAAAATCTGACTGACTGACAGACAACGCACAGCCCAGACGGCGGAACCGATTAAACAGAAATTTTGCATACAGGGTCCATTTTTTATGAAGTACGGGTAGAGTCTTAGCCTTCATCATACCTGATACTAAGTATTGATAAGGCTGAAGATGGAAGCGAGCCTCTCCCTGAATCCCCAATCACCGAGGAACTGGCTATCTTATCTTTAACTGCCGGAACACAACAATGTTGAAAAAATTGTTGTTATGGCGTTAGACTTAGATAAGATGGTGGTAGCTAGCCGGGCGGACTTACAAGTCCTACCACCAACCAATTCTTTAAAGATGTAGGCGAGCACTAAGAAAGGATCTAAATATATTCCCACGGGAACATAAAACAAATCCTTTCACGGCCGTTAGTAATAGTAATAGAGTAATTACTTACTTTGTTTTAACGACTTAATAAGTAGGTAATAATAAGAAATAAGTATTGAACTATAAATAAAAGCTAATCGCAAATAGTATACGGCGCAACAAGCGCGTCTCTTGAGCTCAAGTATTTGTGATTCAAATACAAAACACTACAAGCACTATCGGAGTTCCATTCTTGAAGTATTCGATTTTATCATTTTCATATAAAAAGTTAATCGAATCTAATTTCACAAACGACATTGAATTAAAATTCTGACGTTGAATTTTTAACGCTTTTTTTGTTTTTCTATGATTTTCCTTTCCGCTTTGCGTACCTATAGTTGGTTTCTCGCAGAGCTTAATTTATTCACGTCAATTAATATATTCTTTACTTCTCACTTATTAGTAATAAAGTTCAAAATCGCCTGCTCTCAGCAGAAACATGCTTACACTTTAAAGCACAAAATAACCCTTGTTCTAGCAAGATCAAAAGTAATTGATACATATTTCGTTGCACTCGCAAGTAACATTGGTTAGTTCGAACTGCAACATTGTATTGAATTAGTCCAATGATATTCGATAAGAAATGCCTTCGTTACCAGAATCGGCCCCTGATCTAACTAAATATGTGCGCCCGAAGGCTGCGCCCGCGCTGTGTCACTGACACCGGCTCGGTTAGGTAGCGGACACGATGGGATTGATTAGCGGAGTAACATACTCAAACTAATTTTTTTTGTCTTTTTAGGGCAAGTATGACCACCATCTTGTTTGGAAACAGGAATTGGCCTAGGATGTTACATACTTGCCCAGGAAATGCCTAATCACTCTCGCCTTGATAAGGCCAGCAATGTAGGAATCGGGGAACACATGAGCAGGCAGCGCATTCCATTCCTTAGCGGTTCGCATAAAAAAACTGTCAGCAAGGCGCTTGGTACGGACCGTTGGAATGTCAACGACGTACGGGTGATACGCTAACCTGCGACTGGTACCACGATGGTGGAAAGAGGCTGGAGGAACAAGATCGTCCAGATGATTTATTCAGTCCAGGCTGTTAAGAGTTTGTGGATATCAAAGCTACACCATCGGTTCGTAAAACTCAGCGGGGCCTGAGACTAAGTAACGAGAAGAACAGAGCAGAGAACTCTGAGAACCTCGTCAAGGACTGTTATATTCGCCCTGTCATATTTCGTAAAGAGTCATCTAATTGAACAAAATTAAAAATTTTGGAAAGCCCACGACGGTGAAAACGTAATTGAAAAAGGATTAATAATTTAAAAACCCCAGAAAGACTTTTTTATCCGTGGAGGGCGACCATTATATGAAGTAGTTTTAAAGTAACGTGAATAATTGGATCTTATTGCTATACTTACTTATGTATATTCATGTTGAAATTTATGAAATTAAAAGTCGGGGTTTTTTTAATTTTTCGATAACGTTTTAACCATCGTAGGTTTTTAATTTTATTTTCATCTGACACGCTCTGAAAAGGAGGTTTTGTCAATCAGTTTCGTAGAAAATAGCTTTTTGCGGCCTAGCGCGGCAAAGTACTTTTTTAATTTAATACCAAAAAATTTGTCATAATGCGTTCCGAATCGTACTGCCTTTTTTGTTACATTTTATACTTATTTTTAATATCTTTAAATTAATTACAATACTCCGTTTTGGTTTTATTATATTATTTTAGTTCATTGAATCATAAAAACAATAAAAATAAGATTAAACTTTTTGTTATAAAAAAAATATATAAGGCTGGCTGAGTTTCACAACCTATGATTGGATTTCGGAACGTGATTTAAATCTTTATTTTTAAATTGTCTTTGTCTTGTACCTCATGTCAGTGTCAACATTTACGGAATCGTTTTTTATGGTATTTATAAGTAACAATATATTCCTACTTTAAATAACTTTGAATTAACTATAATACTCCCTTTTTTATTATTTTAGTTTTTTATATCATTAAAACAACGAGAATAAGGTATATTTAGATTAAACTTTATGTTTAAAGATTTTTTTACCGGAAGTTAACCGCGGAAACAACCATAAAATGTTCCTCGCCGTTGTGAGGTGAAAAATTGTGTGTTGCGCTCGGCAGAAAAGTTTTGAGCGTCTTGTACCTTTGAAATCCTCGCTTCGCTCAGGATTCAATCCTAGAATCCTTCACTAGCTCAGCTTTCAATACAGGTAACTTGCCGCTAAATAACCAACTTTCCAGCCTTGCATAACAAATAACTATTTTATTTCTTACATTTTAGAGAGCATAGAATTATGTATTGTGTTGTACTATTACATTAACCGCATCTAAATCGGATTAGTAGCTTTGATTTTGGTCAATAAAATCTTTACTACAGCGCCAATCTTTACTGCAGCGCACCCTGGTGAGTTGTTATCGTAACACCTATCTATGAACATTCACCAATCAAACCCAAACCCAGTACTGAAAACCGCATCAAAATCGGACTAATAGTTTTGGAGATAAATGGCAACATTAGTGAGCACAAACAAACAAACAAATGTTTCTTTGTTTGTTTGTGCTAACCAATGTCACCAAAGAGGATGTCCTCTCACCCCAAACGCATATACCGTCTCCGTGGGTAAAAATAATCTCAACGATGGTAGAACCTTTAACTGTAGAGGCTAGCTAGTCACTTTCCATCGCAAATACATATGCCATATCCAAGACATTTACTTGATGTGACTTTTTGTTTCATAATCTATTTTGTTACCTTCCATTATGATTCTAATACAATGTGTTAGGTCTTATTTACCGAATCTAATTAAATAATCGAAATGTACTAACTCACTCATGCTTACATAACATTCTGAGGCGAAATTTTCCTTCTTCCTAAATAAACAGAACTTGTCTCTAATCTGTAATGGTTAATGTCATTTGTGTTCGAAAAATAGCATTGTGAATGTAAAAAAATTAAAATAACTTCAAATTGCCATGCCACGATTTTTACAAGGCCCATACGCTATCGCTTCTATAACAAGTTCTCTATCTTAGCAGACGTCTAGAGCAAGTTAATGCAACCGGTTCTAGCCAGCACAATATGTAGTAATGTCTGTCCGTGTGAGTTTTGATTTATTTATATATAGTTTGATTTTATAAGTTTGTCATCAAAGAATTATAATCTTAATCATATAAATCAAAGTGTGATTGAAAGTTGTGTTTTTAAAGGAAACTTTGAATAAAGAAAAGGAGACATGTTTTGTTAACGCTTTATTTTATGATGACAAGATTTATTTATTATGTTTGTTGTTTATGTTAATGTTTTTATGAGGTTTTTGTACTATTAATGGCTTTTGATTGTATTTGAATATTACAAATGACACTGATTTATGAACTTTGTTTGGAATACAAAAACAAAGACAAATATTTTGTGATCTACTTCAAAAGTTATGAACCTACTTAATTTAATAATTATTTTTTAAACGACTAGTACCATGCAGGGGTAGCGAATCCTGTTTTTTTCCAGAGTTCGAGGACAGACTCACAAGACAAATATTTGTGGCTTGGTTTGTGCGTTTTCTACGTAGAATAAATAACTTACATGACAATTTATTTTACGTTAGATGATTGGTGTGATTGTAAGAAGTGTTTTATTTATCTTTTTTTTAAGAAAACATAAAAGTGCGCTTCCTTTCCGCCCATCCAAGAATCAGGATTCAAAACATTACAACAAAAAAGTTTTTTATATTTCTAAAAAAAATTAAGAGACGTTTTGACAAACGGCGACAAGGCACATTCCTTGTTTTCAGAAAACTGCGTATTAATTAGTTCAGAAATCCGAAGACTGTTCCAGATATAAATAGCAGTACCTAGGAATCCGAAATCAGACATTGCATAATGGTGCAGCGGTCGGGACTCGATCCCGCTATCTTACATAATCGTTCGGCCTGAGGCTAAAAACGGGCCTAGGAACGTATGAACGAAGGGCGGGGTTTCACTGTCAGCGAATTTGGCACAAAGGTTGATACAGTTTTCTTGCTATAATAAATGCCAGTTTTTTAATTTAAAAAGTAAATTGTCGTTGATATTATTAAGTGTTTAAGTAGCATTTTTTGTTCTTATTTCTTTATCATTCTTAATAGTGGTTGAACCAAACAATGATATTACAGCATAGCTGTTTCAACAAAAAGAAGATAAAAAAGGATAAGATATTTTTTTTTTATTGAAGTTGTCACATTTTTACACACTTCACACTTTGTAGGCGATGATTGAGCGATGATCTCACTTACTTCGCTTACTTTATGAGATTCATAGTACGAAATAGCATCGTAAGATTGAAACAATACTGCGCTAAGTGATGGCGGTAGGCCCCTAGGTTTGTTTCTTGAGTGCCAGTAACTACTATTTACTTCTTAAATTAAAAACGCATCTCAAGATTTAACAAGACATAACGGAAAAACTGGTTTTGCCGACTTTGTCGTTTAAGTAAGTACGAAAAACGCTGTGATTGAGACCACGTACCAAGATATCGTATCACTTCGCCTTTATCGCAGGGATCGTGATCTCGGCTAAATATTAATGTGGCAGATACACGATACCGTTCGGCCCGCGTCACGTTCTGGTGTCATCCGGGACGAGGCCAACGGGAACGCATTTGGTACGAACACCGAATAGATAAATGGGTATGTATTAATTGAATTATTTTATTTCTTTTGTTTTTAGTTAGTAGTTTCGCTTAGCTTTCGCTTTCGCTATATTTAAAATGTTTAACAGTAAAACTCTTAAGTATTTTACCATTGAAATTATCTAAGATATGAAGAGCGGAGCATCCTATCGCAAGTACTTCTGTGCTCAAATGGCTGCTCCATTATCTATTACTGTCTTTGTATTCCAGTTATCACAATAAAACATTTTATTTTATTTATTTATTTATTTATTTATTAATAGAGGTTGAAGGAGTTCTGTCGCGGAGGATTTATTTAACTAAAAAGTAAGTCTGGTTTATTTCTTTAGAGTCAGAAACATTATTTTGTTTTTACCTAAAAACGCTTCTCAAGATTTAACAAGACACAACAGGAAAGCTTGTTTGCCGTGTAGGTAAGTAAGAAAAAACGCTGTGTTTGAGACCGCATACCAAGATATCGTATCATCGCCTTCATCGCAGGGATCGTGATCTCGGCTAAATATTAATACGACAGTTAAACGATACTGTTCGGCCTGCGTCACGTTCCGGTGTCATCCGGAACGGGGCCGACGGAAACGCATTTGGTACGAACACCGGATAGATAAAGGGTAGTATTGATGGCGATTAAGAAGTTCTGTCTCTCAGGAATTGAGCAGGAAGGAGGTACGCAGGAGCTTCTTGACTATGTATGGACTTTACGAGAGACTTGACTAATGCTGCTCGCCCGCTTGGATTTGTGGCTTGGACTTCTAAAAAAACAATCTGTGTTTTTTTTACCATTTAAATATCATAAGCCATTTTAATGACTGTGCTAGGTAGCACACATGGCCTTCCTTTTTAACCGACTTCAAAAACGGAGGAGGTTCTCAATTCGGTTGGTTTTTTTTTTAATGTATTTACACCGATTACGCCGAGATTTTTGAACCCATTTCCGTGATTCTTTTTTGTTCGATGCAGAATAGTTGCCAATTGGTGACATAAAAAATTGGTTTAGTTTAACCCAGTACTTTTTATGTTTTGAGCATTTTTATTTATATATTTCATTTCATATTTGTTACTTGGATGACATGATATTATCTACCTTTAAAAACTGTGAAATAAAAACTTTTTATAAAAAAAAACCGACTTCAAAACACTAAAAAGCAAAAAATAAACATTTTGGAGTCGGTGCCAGCCAAAGCATTCTACTTTGCGGTCCTACTATTTTATTTTTCTTCCCTTGTTTTGAAGTCGGTTTTTTTTTTTTTTATAAAAAGTCTTTTAAATGGATAAGGACGATGGGTCCAATGCAGATTTCAGGGTGTTGAATACTGCAAATGCAGCCGGCACCAACGGCTTAACGTGCCTTTCGATGAACGGAGGTGCTCCAGATAAAAAATAAATTTGGTCACCCATCCCGTGGCCGACCATTGCGAAATTTGCTTAACCGCCACAACCACAGATTGAAAACACTAGTCACTGCGCCACCGAATTCCATTGATACGTTTTGAATAAAAAATCTTAAATCTATTTTTTTCTTACATCAACCACGAGAATAGCTAAAACCATAAGAACCTCCCTTTAATATGTATGAAGAATGAAAAATGGTGTATTAACACCGGGTAATCCTATGTTCTTGACTTAATAGCCGTAAGGTTTCAGGAACAGTGAAAATACGGACAGAAGGACAAGTGGGAATCTCCTTCTCCATATAATTTTATACTTTGGGACATTTCCCATTCAAACCCATCTAATTTCCCATTTACTCCTACTTGGCAGACGGTTTCGCGAACGCAGTCGCCAGGATTTCAGTAAACAATGTTGTTGTTGATATGTAAGTAGTCTAGTATCTAATTTCTATCAAAATCTGTTAACTCTGTTGCTAACAGATTTTGATAGAAATTTACATATGTTGCAGATAAATTGCTGCTTTTGTAAGATAGTTCTGACATTGGTTTTTACTAAAGCAGCAATGTGACTGCACTTTCAATCAAACGTTGATTGAAACAAGCTACAAAATCAGCAGCCCGACCGCCTAATGGTATAGCTTGTGCTATCGCTATAGCTATCGATTTTTCAAACCCCCCTACAAGGGCTTTCGCTGACGCTATCACTTTCATACTAAAAATGCAATAGTGAATCCAATAGGTGAATAGAAATATGCAGGAATTAGTCAAAAACCCTATCGTTGAAGGGTTTTATGAGAGTTTGAAGTTTGATAGCTATAGCGTTAGCACATGCTCTACCGTTAGGCGGTCGGGCCGCAGGGGGCAGAAACTTTACACCTATGTCTAACTGGGTAATTTTTAAAACTCGATGATAGTTTACAAATAAATAAAATAAAATAAACATTATAACTTTTAATTTTCCATTTTACAATGTTATTTTTATGAGGAGACTAGTTGCTTTTTTCTAGTATATTTTCTCGTTTAATATTTATCACATAAAATTAACATACTGCGTATTCCTACACTATGTCAACGTTTAAGTACAAGTTGACCCTTACTTCCTTAATAGCCTGTCAGGGTTGCCGTGTCATTGCCTCTTATCTCGTCGAAACTGATGTTACAGCAAAAATGTAGTTTACAACTTAAAAATATAGTTAAGTATAAGAAAGCAATGTACAGTCAACAGCCTCGTTACTTTAAGGGTAAGTACAATAAAAGCCTTATCAACTGTCGATCAACCATAGTCAAAATATATGGCTTCGCTGATTCGTTACTAACATAACTATTGTGAAGCAGAAATATAATTAACACTGAATATTTTTTCCCGTTACGCCGATGTGTAGCGAAACGGCCAAGTCACATATTTGGACTAAGGTGCAGAGTTGGTCAAGTTAGAGCTTGTAGAGTTAGTAGGGTGTGTAGAGTCAGAAGCTTGGCTCTACTTGAGATCTGATAACTTTTGTCAGTGTGAGCTATATGATGACGTCTTGGCATAATAATTTAACATGGAAATGTTTTCGGTGGTATAGTATTTCTTGAACAAATCTTCTCGTAAATTGTAAATGTCATTAGTTTCGTTTCTTGTTCCCGTTCTTCTTGTCAGTTACCAAATCGTTATTAGAAGATAGATTTGACGATTCAAAAGCGCTTAATTCCTGAGTCTATTTTGAACTAACTTGTATTTTATATTTCTATGTTGCTAATATAAAAAAGAAAGTCCATTACTTTATTTCGTTCACAACACTTGTCTAACAAATCAACAAGGATGACAAGCGAGTGGCTGTCTCCTCAAAAACTATTCATTTCTCGTGACAAATGTCACAGACAAGATAGGACATGTCAGAATGAGTGACAGTGAGTGTCACTGAAATGTAATTGTTACCGTTTACCGTCTCATGTTAAATTGCGAATGGAAAACAAACTCGGTACAGAAATGACTTGTAGTTCTAGTAAGGGAATAATTGTCTAATTTTAAATCTATCGCAATCCCTTTCAATTCGTAATTTGAAAGTTATTCAGGCCGTCACTATTTGACATTTGAAAGGGATTGTGTTCGGGACGCGTTTTAAAAGGTATGGAATAAACGAAATTGAACTGTCTAAGCAATATGACAGACGAAAATATCACAATCACAATACCTCTGAAAGGGATTGTGATAGATTTTAAATTAGACAATTAGGGGGCCGGCCTGCGATTGCGTTGGTTAAGTAACATTCGCAATGGTCGGTGACGACATGGTTGGCTAAGTTTTTTTATCTTGAGCTCCACAGTTCCTCATCAGTCATTTTTTATTCCCCATTGCTGGGGCGCTGGACTTCTTTATGGATGGATAAAGAGAATGAGCCATCATGACCCGACACGCGGGCCCAATGCGTATTGGTGGGTTTTAATGACTGCAAATGTTAGCCGGGACCAACGGCTTAACGTGCCTTCCGAAGCACGGAGGAGCTCGAGATAGTAATTTTTGGTCACCCATTCCGTGACCGACCATTGCGAAAGTAGCTTAACCTCAACAATCGCAGGCCGAGCGCGCGAATCGCTGCGCCACGGGCTGCTTTGTGCTCCACAGTGCTTCAAGTTAATTAAGTTATTTTATCTATCTACAATAAGGCCCTCAAGGTGCCCAGTAGTGGGGATAAAAAAATATCTGATGATGGTGGTGCTGATGACGTCCCGCTTGTTAATGTAATTTTTGTCCGGTCGCTATCACGCAAATAGACAATACTGATTTTAACGCAACTTTAGGAAGAGATAACTTGAAATCGGGTAGACGTAGAATACTTACAAATTGCAAAGTTCAAAATGACTAGAAATGCATTGGGCTATCTGAGATTGTTGCCTAGAATACTGGGTTCGTTGCCTAGCAACCGTCGTTATTTTGGTTGTATTAACAAAAATACCCTAGACAACTATCTCAGATAGCCCTATCCATATCTACAGATAGGTTATTAATTTCGGGCGTTTGACGATGTTACGTGGATCAGCTTGTATTAAATACAAAATATATTTGACAATTTATTCGTCACGGTTCAAACTGTCATGTTTTTATAGTTTCAAAGCATTTCAGTAAATTTTTTCGGCATTTTATTCAAAGCTTTTAAATGTGCATGGATGCGAATACGATATTTTACTGAAATAAAAAATATTTTATTGTTACGGACACTAAAGTTAGACCTGTACAGTAAACGGTAAGTGGTATGAGAATCTGTAGTTCTGCTACTGCCCTCTAGAGGCGGTGTACAGATTCGCATACAAAATGTCTCCCATTTACAGTACAGTAAAGAAAAACTCATGGTAGACCCACAGGGGCCGTACCGCTCAAGTGGCGACGGCATCGAAATCGGCTTCATTTGACAGATGGATGTGAAACATTGCTGCTTCTTTTTGACACAAATGAAAATTTACCAAAGACTAAGAGCAACATGTCACTTCCATCTGTCAAATGAAGTTGATGTCAATGCTGACGACAGTTGCGCGGTAGGGCCACAGTTATAGTTATTAAATTATATACTAGTATACTAGGTACTACATATTTAACGGCTGAAAATTGTTTGTGAACATTTCTGTAGTCCTATTTCTTATTTTACTTATACCTTTGGAAATAAACGAGACACAATAGTTTTTATTGTTAAACTAATAATATGTCTGCTTGCTATAAAGAAAAAGTCAAAGAACCGAGTCAAAACATATGTCATTGTCATGCCAACAAACAGCTTTTCATATCAAGATATACCGCGTTGAAAGTTGTTTGTGAAAATTTCCCTTTTTAGCAACAAACTTTAAATTTTTTTCAAGATAATCCAACGGGAACCAGGCGGCCGAAACAGCGTGTGTCCACTAGTACATTAGAACAGAAATAACATTTCATATCTTACAAATGTAACTTCACTTCGTAAGGATATCAATTAGCAAGCCAAATGGACCAGAAACTGTTAACGTACGAGCTTAGACCGTAAGCATATCGTGGCACGCATGCATTCTGCTAATTAACGTACATCGATACCGTCGCTAAGGCTCTTTAGTCTTACACGATAAAAGCATGCGAGCTGCACGCTTGGTGGGGAAGAGGAAGCGGGTAGCGAAGACTTGGAAAACATAGCTATAGTCTAATAAAATGGGAGGGCCGGATTCACCACCAACAGATACAGATCTGGAAAAATCTTGATCACTTATCTAGCAGATAATTTGACAGTTGTATATGAAAAACAAAATACTTACGTCAAATCATCAGCCATTCAACACATGTATGCTGCTAATTAACGTATACATCGATATTCGCTACCGTCGCTAAGGCTCTCGAGTCTAACACGATAAAAGTATGCGAGCAGCACGCAGAGGAAGCGGGTAGCGGTAAGAACTTGGTTAAAATGGGTAGATAGTTATATACGTACATCTTATGTTTTGGCGCGTACTGTTCATTGAAATAAAATAACTTTTACGGATATCAAACGCGGTCACGGGATGTCATCCCGTGACCACGGCAGCTGTAAAGGTGCCGAAACGTCGGGAAAATCAAAAAACCCCTAAAAATCTAAAAATACGGACAATTACAACTTAGTTCGTGGAAATATAGCGCGTTTGATATCCGTAAAAGTTGTTTTATTTCAAAGATAGTTATATTTTAGTGTATTTTTTACTTTTTACTTTTTCGCTTCATTGGCGGCAGCGAATCGTTGTAGATGTGCATCCATTCTTTAGTACTTTAGTTGAACGAGACGTAAGCTGACTCGTGTCCATATGTTTTTTTTCTATTTTGCGATTAAACTATTGGAAATACTATATCTATCTGTAGTCGTTGTTCTTATTTTACTTAGGTATAAGGCAATTTGGCAATGAACGGACTTAATAGTTTTATTGTTATACTTATAATATATCTGCTTGCTTTAAAGAAACAGTCAAAGAACCGAGTCAAAACATGTGTCATTGCATCACAATTAGTTGATGCCGACAAACAGCTTTTCTAGTCAAGGTATACCGCGTTTTCCTTTATTGTCGCTATTCCGATCGGTCATTTTATTCTAACCAATAAAACGGGTTCGTGGCTGAAGCCTCCAGTTGCCGACGCCCCTGTGGCGGACGCCCCCAATTTTATAAAGAAGAATGCCTGCTCAAAATCCATACTAATTGGTACTTTATACCTTTTTGTGACGCTCAAACTTGCGCTCAACGCTCAATTCAGGTTTATTTGCCATTAGTAGAGTTGTAAATCGCTCCGCTCGCTAATATGTGCGCTGGCTAAGTGCTCACGCGTAGGCGATAAATAATCAGGCGCTCAACCGTCACGGAGTGCCTTACGGGCGCCTGTATTTCACACCGGCTTGGGACATTGGAGAGAGTGTAGGGAGAGTAAACGTTAAATATACGATGACGTCTTTGCGTCTCACGTTCAAATCAAGTTGCGTGATAGATTTCTTAAAACTAGAGCTTCATGAAATTCATAGAATCCATATCCAAGGCCAACCATAATACTAATGGAATCTGACTAGTTATAGAATCGTCCTGTACAGTGGGCCAAAAAAGTCGTGTACCAGTTTTGATTTAGTTTCCTTGTCATTGAAAATTTCAACAAGGTTCATACTAGATATCATTGAAAGAAATGCTACATTAACTTCGATAAGTAGGTAAGCAATTCATACGTCATAATGTCACTTATACTTAAGTGCATGACATTTTAACCTTTATTATAAACGGATAAGACAATGTTTTCTGCACATAAAATTTAAATATTTCGAAACAGAAGTTATAAGAACTATGATTTTGTAATTTTTGCATTTTTCAATGCTATTTTTATACTTATGGTAAATTTTAAATAGAAAAATATTGGAAAAAAAGTCGGCCAAAAAATAGAATTTATTTAAATAGTTCTTAGTTTGTCGTAGTGGAAAAAATTAACTCGGCCACAAGTGAATTCTCAGACGGGAATCGAACTCGCGACCTTTGGAAATACTTGGAAAGAGCATTGGACCGGATTTCCAAAGATCGCGGGTTCGATTCCCGTCTGAGAATTCACTTGTGGCCGAGTTAATTTTTTCCACTACGACAAACTAAGAACTATTTAAATAAATTCTATTTTTTGGCCGACCGTTTCTGCATTAAATAGAGTCTTAGAATCTATGATTCCGATGTTTGACGTGACTGTTTATGACATAGGAAGTCATCGAGCCCCACAAGCTAACGGTTTAGTTTCAGTTTCGTCTCGTCATATCTGTAACATTTTCATACTGTATGACAGCCACAATAGCGACGAAATCGTGCCACAGACCTACGGATTCTATTGTCTTTTAGTTAGCACAGTCAAGCACAGAATAAAATTTCACAACCTTTGACAACGGAATCGGATTCGAATTCTGTGCTTTGTCATTGTCTACTCTGAAGTGAATGACAGTGGCAAAGCATACATTCCCCTTTTGCGGGGACTTTTCCGAATATAAGATTTTAAACTTTCGCGTTCCATTATAATTATATATTAAAACAACAGGACTTATACGCGACATTTATTATGTATTGCAACATAGCCGAAACGTCAAGCTGTAAGTAGGTACTAGGTACATAGTTGTACTACATAATAAATGTCGCGTTTTAGTCCCGTTGTTTTAATATATACTTAATTACTTTTCCGAATGTTTGCGATTTGTGAAAAAGGGGGCTGCTAGGCGATTGCGTAAAGTCAATCGTATTCATTTGACAGTTCATATTGTATCATATTAAATGTCATTCCATACAAATTGCAGCCGATTTAATACGATATGAACTGTCAAATGAATACGATTACCTTACGCAATCGCACTCCTGATCTGTAGCCCTAGCACGAAAAACTAACGTAAAATGTACATATTGAGCAGTGTTCTTACCGGACGTAAACGGAACTACATTTTACCATAAAATTTTTTTTACAGTACGTTGTCGATACGAAGATGCAAGTTGTTCGTGTCGTGCTGGAGGTACAGTGGGGTTAGTACGAAAATTATCGAAATAGTATCGAGTAAGTATCGAGCAAGTAATGTCAAAGTTGTATAGGACAATTTCAAACGTTTACGTCTGGTAGGAACGCTGCTCAATATGTACATGTTTAAACTTTTTTTACCTTATTTCCTCGATACTTACTCGAATGCTATTCGTGCTAGTTCTGCTGATCTAGGTTCTAGAATAGAAGTAGCAGGTCTGGGGCTGCGCTAAGAGTATTAAAACAAATCACAGTTTCACTGACATTCCAAAGAGATTTAATAAGAAGCCACGCCCACGGTTTACAACCTCGTCCCCCTCGCCTCGCCGCGTGTCATTACAAATTCAAATGATCTTGATAGCTGGACGGATTCTTCAAAGAGTAGGAATGTAGAAGCGACGGACAGGTAAGAATGTGCGTTGAAATTAATGGAACCTCTGAAAAGAAAAATACCAGTAGCCTCATCATGGGACTACTCCATTGAGACTACTGGTCATTCTGCGCCAAATCGCCGGGCGCTGGGTTATATTTAACCGGCTTTATTGTGACAATGACAGATTATTTTATGTGACTGACTGTTCAATATAGAACAGAATAGACTTGGCAGGTCTGTGGCAGCGCGAAGGTTAAGAACAAAGGACAGTTTCACTTACAATCCAAAGAGATTTAATAAGAAGCCTTGCCCCGCCCACGGTTTCCAACCTCGTCCCCCGCGCCCCGCCGCGTGTTATTACAAATTCAAATGAGCTCGATAGCTGGACGGATTCTTCACAGAGTAGGAATATAGAAGCGACGGATAGGTTAGGAATTGCGTTTAATAACCCTGGATTCATGGAACCCCTAGGATGAAAAATACCAGTAGCCTCATCATGGGAATACTGGGAATTTTGCGCGAAATGGCCTGACGCTGGGTTGGGACCGGGATTTTTGTGACGATGACGGATTCTGTTATATGTGACTGTTCTACTCTACCTATAACAGACTAGAATCGACAGGTCAGGTTAAAACTTGTAATCAAAGGACAGGTTCAGATAGTTATACCAACCAATAGTAGTCAACCAATAGTGTTTTCAAAGTGATATAAATAAGTACATACAGTTCTTAACATAAGCGAGAAAAAGTCAATTGTCTCTCTCTAGAAGGTATTTCGTAAATATGAATTACCTACCTGTAAATCTTGTTTCTTGCAACTCAACATAAAAATTATTTTTAACTGAATAAACAACGAAAACGATAACTTTTTAAACGTATTAAAGTCCAGGACAAAATACCGACATAAAAAAAATGTGAGTATGTTTATTTATAAGTTCAAGTTTGTTAATTTATAGGGAATGGATTTATCATCATTCAAACCAACACTTGACCGTTCTACTTCCTTGCTTAATCTATACGAACGTGTTTATAAGTGTGAGTCTTTCTCGATGTCAATGTTAATACGAATTATGTGAAATTTATATCGTTACCCGGGATCGGTCGACGGGATTAACAGAACAAATTTACATATCAAACATGCCACTGACAAATGGATAGATAATAGAAATTACTTTGTTCCGACGGTTTGAAAGAAACCGTATCACTAACAGTAAAGTAATATTGATTTATTTTTTTTACTAGCTTCCACCTGTGAGCTCACCCTGGCTTGTGCTTAGACGACCTCCGTGGTAGAGTGGTACGTACACAGTTTCAAGGTGTCGCCTACTCTGAGGTACAGGGTTCGAATCCCGGTAGGGGCAAATGCACAGACCTATATCGAGAAAGACGTAAAGAGCGCTTAAAACTGTTTGAGAACCTAGCGTGTCGAATTTTTCGTACCTACGATGACGTCACGAGCGAGATTTAGTGATGTGTAAATGTTATTGACGAGCTCTTGCAAGAAAGCACTGCACACACACTTAACCATTTTAGTTTCTGATTGACGCGTGTTTTCATGGCAATGGCCTCAAGCGGATTGACTTAAGTCGTAAAACTTTGACCGTGGACCGTGGATCAAACTTTTATTTTTTTAGTTTTAACGTCTATCTCGATATACATCTGTGGGAAAATGTTTGTATGATGAATACGAGCATTTGTACCTGAGTCATGGATGTTTATAAATATTTATACCTAATGAAGTAAATTCGTATACTTCTAGTTACAGAGAAAATGCAGTTGGCCTTCCTCAAGGTAGCGTGCTAGGACCAATTTTATTTATTATATTTTAAAATGACATTCCTGAAATAACTAGACAATAATGTATTTTATTTGCCGATGACATCTCTATTATTGTGACATCAGATAAAAATTTAATTATTAATCATGAAATAGAAATCAATAATACAATTAACAACATTATAAAATGGCTAGAGCTAAATAACTTAAAAAATAATCTTGACAAATCGAATTACATACAATTTAATCAATCAAAACATCAACAATATAATTTTAAATTGAATATTGCAAAAATAAATGCATTCACTGAAATGAAATTTCTTGGTATAACCATTGACCAAAACCTAGATTGGAAACACCATGTAAAAGATTTGTGTAACAGAGTAAACAAATTTGTATACTAAAGCGTAAACAAATTTATTAATATATATATAATATATAGGCAGATGAGACGTATAACCAATAAAAATACAACAATAATGTGCTACCATGCCTATATAGCGTCAGTACTACGCTACGGGCTTATAACGTGGGGCAACTGTACGGATATCGAAAGGGTGTTTATTTCGCAAAAGAAATGTATCCGGGCTATTACTGATGTCCCCCTGATGTATCTTGTGCACCTATATTCAGGGAGCTTGGTTTCTTGTCACTACCGTCAATGTACATTTACGAAACATGTTGTTTTGTTGAAAAACATAAGTCTTTGTTTAAAACAGCTAGTGAATCAAACTCTATACTAAAAAGAAACTCTGATAGACTTATTATAAAAGTCCCGCCAAAATCTATTAAATATAGTAAGAGCTGCCTGACAATATGTGTACGTATCTTTAATTAAATAACAAATGACATTAAAATTGTACCTGAAAAATTATTTAAGAATCAATTGTATAAATGGTTGAATGATAAAAACTTTTATAGTATTAAGGAGTTTTTTGACATGTTATAAGTAATAATAATTAAAGAAACTAATTCAAATATCAAATTAATAAATGCAATTTTATGTACTGGAAATCTTATTATATTTTAATAATTTGCATGCTATCTTGATCCTAAAATTTTGTAACAACTTTTATACCATGTTAAAGGCAAATTAAATTTTATCTTATCTTACAAAAAAATATGTATAATGTATAACTATATGTAATTCTATCCGTTACCCTAAAATGCCTTATAGTGCTTCATTTGGGGCTAGGATAATTGATGTGAGCGTACGAAATAAATATTTATTTATTCTGTTGCCAGCCCATCGTCTGTATTAGTTTCGCATATACTCTGTCCATTGGTAGGCTTTTACTAACTAAACTGTAAAGATAGCAGCTGACACTTTCTACTTAACCCTCAATCCCAGCATGGGAGCCCAGTACAGCATGTATCCTCATCTATCCTCCAAAGCTATCTTTGAAATCGACCCTGTAGTGCTGAGTGATCAGGACAATCGCCAAGCCAGCTAGACCTCATCTCACTTAGTTTTTTTATTTATATTTATAAAGCGTCCTTGAAATTCTTGACAAACATCGAGATCCAGACACTATAGCAAAGGAGTGGAACTTCCTTTCTGCGTCTATATTTCCAAGTAGGTACTTATAACCCAACAACCTTCAAAGGGTGAATAGGCACCTTCTGAGTTAGCTCGCTCCATCATGGATACGGTCTTAGCCCCCGGGCTTGATTAGGATCAAGAGCAAAGCTATTCAAAGAAAAAGAAATTGTGATCAGATCACCCACCCCTCACCCGACCATAAACCTGATTAAACTTTGTGCCACTATGTTGACAAAGGTAAAAGCTATCTTTAACTTTGACCCTGTTGCCTCTTCGACCTCTATTATTAATTACATATACTTATTCCTATTCAAGAATTTAATGGTTGGCTTGCACGTAGAACATCGATAAGCTGAAATAAATAAATTCCGTACACCCACCACTGGAAAAGTTGTTTAAAAACTGTGCCGACTCCTTACTTTCGTATCTATCCTTAGATAAAAATACTATCTTTGACATTGACCCTGTACTGAGCCAGCAAGACAATCGTTAAGCCACTTAGCCCTCCATTATCAGAGTCACGCTTCAGAACACATGATCAATTCTTCAGCGTATTTCGGATCCACATTATCTTATTAGTCACTCAAGCATAGAAAGATAGGCGGGAGTAGATTTTGAGGTAACGCACCGGTAAGATTTTAATACGTACTAGTGGCAGCCCGCGGCTTCGTTGCCCTCGATATCCCCTCATCTTATAGAATGATCAAATTTTCCTACATAACAAATTCCTCGTAAATAAGTTTCAGAGATTGACACAATCAATTCAATGAAATAAAACAATTTCCTTAGCTCTATTAAGATAGTACAATCATTACCAAAATAACATATAAATGTTGAATAACTAGATATAAACGATGGATTAGTCTAGCTCTTAAAAAAAGATCAACATATTTTCTCCTAACATTGTAGGTTTCGTTCCTTAAACCAAATAACTTGTTGATTAATTATATCGTCATCAGCCTGTGGACGTCCACTGCTGGACATAGGCCTCTCCTAGCTCACGCCTATTGTGGTGTTCATAGGAGGCTATTAGCCTACTGCTACCACGCTGGCCAGACGGGTTGGTAGAGCGTTTGTTTAAAGTTTTCCTTCTCTCGCACAGGTTTTCAATGATCGATCCTCCTAGTCGACTCTTACGACTTAATTATATAATAGAATAGAAACAACTGCATAACATATAAAATATAAGGTTCTCAGGGCTGATTATTTACGGTTAGCGGAATATTATTTCATTAATATATCCTAATACTAACTATACTAACTAATATTTTAAATGTGAAAGTGTGATTGTTTGTCCTGTGTTGACGCCCTTACTAAGCAACCATCGACTTGATTTTTGGCATAGAGATAGTTGAAAAGACAGAGAGTACTATAGGCTACTTTTTTATCCCGATATTTCCACGGGAACGGGAACCACGCGGGTGAAACGCGGGCGGAAGCTAGTTTATTATAAACTAGCGGATCCTCGCGGTTTTACCCGCGTGGTGCACGTCACCGTGGGAATATCGGGATAAAAAAGTAGCCTATAGTACTCTCTGTCTTTTCTTGCCTATGTCATTCGGGAGAAACGTAGCTTTCTAATGGTCTAAGAATTTTCTAAATCGGTCCAGTAGTTCCTGAGATTAGCGCGTTTAAACAAACAAACTCTTCAGCTTTATAATATTATAGTATAGATTGGAGAAAGGATTCATTCACTTGGTAATAAATATTCCTAATAAAATTGTATTACAAAAAGTTGGCACACATAAGCCAAATTAATATAATAACATAGATCATTACTAAAAGAAAACATATAAAAAATAATGATCAATTTATTTCTTACGATAACAATGTTACCGTCTTCGTTGAAAAAATATGCTAAACCCGTATTTTATGAATGGGATTCATGCCATGGCGTGTACGTGGCTGAGAATCGAATGCGTATAAATAGTTGTCTTTACTATCTGACTAAGACAATTAGGCACATGACAGCTGAGAAAAACGAAAAAATCCAAGTAAAACCAAAATTTTCAAAAAGCCGTAATGTATCAGTTAATAACTGTAGCGCTAATTAATTACATAATAACAGAAGTGCGATGATAGAAGTGGGCTGCAGGTTTCAAAAGTGCAAAACCGCATTCCTGTCATGCGCCAAATTGTCTTGGTCGTGTAGTACAACCTATTTGTTATTAGAGTTACTAAATACTTGGATTAGTATTAGTAATCAAAGTATATGTTTGTAAGTCCATGTCAGTGGAGCCCCCCATTATTTTTTTATTTTTATTATTGTGTAACCGTAAAGCGTTTTACAGAATACATCTACCAAACAAGTTTCAACTGTGTAATCCTCATAGTGTTGGAATAAAGTGTCTGTGACGTACATCGGACAGACAGACATTACGAATCTATAAGGGTTCCGTTTTTTGTCATTAGGCTACGGAACCCTAAAAATGCCACCGAAATAACGAAAATTTACTGTCTATAAAAATCCACCCAACAGCATCTTGCATTGCATTCCTTTGATATTGCCTGCAAAAGCTCTCACAAAGACTGATAAATGTGACGAGATTTGAGATTTTCCACGAAACGAAAATCTTTCGAGTAAGCATCGAATAAGTCAAATGTATGAAATATTTAGCAGCATTTCTACCGGACGTAAACGGAACTATATTTTCCAATAAATTATATCCCAAAAATTCTTACTTAACGTTTTGCGACAAATTTAATCATCCGTACTGCTAGAGAGTGGAATTCTTTGTCTGAGTTGTTTTTTTACAAGTAACTGAGCAGGTTCGTGACCACCCTCGTTTTTTTCTAATACTTACAACTTGGGGGCCAAATATCCTAGAAGATACATGACTCATGACTTAAAAGCGCGTTTCACCCTAAATTGCATCATCGCTTACCATCAGGCCAGATAGCGGTCAAACGCCGACCATCTTGTAATAAAAAAATATATTTAGATGTGACGATTCGTATACTATTATGAAAGTATTTTGTGCAAGCCCTACAGAACTACCTACCTGTTGTCAGTTAATAAATAATCTCCACGTCAAGCACGCAACCCTGGTGTGCGGCGCGGCGTTGACCGTGTTTGCTCGGCTAATTAAGCGTCAGAAAAAATGCATTTAGCTGCACCACGGGCGTTAAAAATGTTGGCAAACACATTGTCTGGAGTTTTTTTGAAATTTCGTTTCATTTTCTGGCGTCTGGAATATTTTGTTTTACGGACAGTGTACTGCGCTGATCCCTCTTCAACAATATTTTGAACTATATCCGTAACTTTTGTTCTTCATCGGATCAATACTCAATACTCAATAGTTTATTGCAAAACCATAATGTACATGTAGATGTTATAAAATAATGTAAGACCATTGTTATGGACCCGGTTGGGCACGCAATTACGGCTAGAAGAGAGAGGGGCCGTATTTCATCTGAGAAATTATATGATGATAATTAGAATTATAATTATCATACATATATACATATATCATACATATTATGTATGATCAAAAAATATTCATTAACACTATAGTAACATTTACTAGTTAGTAGCTCTTTTAATTTTCGTATAAATATAGCATCACTGTTTTAATTTTTTATTATATCGGGTAATTTATTATATATTTTTATAGAGGAACTGAAGGTACTTGAAGATGTTAGTTTTAATCGGAAATTTGGTAATATTAATTTATTTTTATGTCGTAACGCGTACTCTCGTCATTTCTGATTTGATCATGCAGGGAATAGAACAAGTTTGTATAAAGGTAACATTCGGATCCTGGCGACCGCGGCACGCGACCGCGACTACGGTCGCGCCTCCTTGCCGCGCGACCCACTGCGTTGTATAAATTTATATAAAGCACTAAACAATGCAAGCGACCGGTGGGCGTGGCCAGCCCGCTACCTCGGTGGCGGCGACTCTACCGCTCCGAGAGCAGTGCCTCCGCGCGACCCAGTCCATTAAAACGTCATAATGTCGTCATTTACTGCCACTGATGACGAATTATTAATAGATTTGGTGTCTAATAACCCGTATGTATTCGATTCGACATTTTGCTTTTTGTTCCGAAAGCAGAACCTACAAAATGAGTTTGTCTTAATTGTTTTCTTCCTCAAACAACGCTTGCGGCTCTTTTCTTTGTTACAGTGTAAATTCTACATCAAAATCATACAGAGCGCTATCTAGAACACAACCGTTTATGATAAAAACTGCGTAAAGACAGTTGGTCGCGTCGGTCGCGGTCGCGTGCATCGGAATGATACCGGTCGCGCGCGGCAGGCGACCGGCGCTAGCGACGCAGCATGGTCGCGGTCGCCAGGATCCGAATGTTACCTTAAGACAACAAATAATTTTAAATACTTTAATGTCCTTTCCTGAATTTTTGAATTAGCGGTTTCACTTGTGGTTACTGATTTTGTTCGGTTTCAATCTTCGATTACATAAAAACAAGTCTACAATGGGAATTAACAACAGTTCATGAAATCGCTTGACATTAACACTTAACTCTGTTACAGTAGGTATATATAACTTAAACGTATAAAAACTGAACTCTTTTTGGTTTATTCAAATACGTTAGGTTACGTTAGTTAGTTAGTTTTTAGTTTCGGATTTACAAGTGTTCAAATACGTGACGTCATTCTATAACGTTTCATACAAAGAATAGAAGGCGACTCTCTGACCAAATCGGTCAAGCGCGGCGCAAGCTTCATACAAAGTGTTATAAAGTGACGTCACAAAATAAAACGCCTACCCGAAGTAAAAAGAATAAATATTTAATTGTATTTATATTATATTATAAATACATATACCACATAATGAAAAAATAAAAACAGATTGTTTTTTTATTTTTCATGAACTACATGATGTCAAGAGGAGCCCGTGGCGCAGTGGTTCGCGCGCTCGGCCTGCGATTGTTGAGGTTAAGCAACTTTCGCAATGGTCGGTCACGGGATGGGTGACCAAACATTTACTATATCGAGCTCCTCCGTGCTTCGGAAGGCACGTTAAGCCATTGGTCCCGGCTGCATTTGCAGTCCTTAAAACCCTCTAATCCGCATTGGGCCCGCGTGGTGGGTTATGGCCCGTTCTCCTTATCCATCCATAAGGAAGGCCAGTGCCCCTGTTAAACCCCATTCATCTTCTATTATATTTTGAATCCCCTAGCTAGTATCTGAATCATTATGCCCCTATATCGATAAGGACAGAGATCTTCCTGACAACCTTTAAGTATGGAGAAATCCTCACAGAAAGAATATAGCAATTATATAACTAAATGTTAAACTATAGGCGCATTATGCTAGATTCTATATTCTTCTTTCAAGGCAGTAGATCATCTCTAACAAAACAATTCCATTATCAACTTCCACCATTTTAATTCGTAAAAGAAAACAAGCACGCCTCTAGCGTGCATTTCCGAGCTGTTCGCGAGGGTAATTAAGGATCTGCAAAAAATGCAATCAAGCTACACGTTGGGCGCCAACATAGGTAGGTACTTACTGCAGGAGTGACAGACGAGTTCGTGGAATTGCAAATCCGATAAAAATTCATGAGAGTTTCTTTAGTAGTTTTAAGGAATGAAGTTTTTTGGCATAGTCAAAATGATTTTAGCATCACGCGTAGGTATTTCAATACTTAAGAATAGCAAACGACTAATGGCTTAGGCCGAAATACTCGTAATAATGAGAAAATATATTTCACGTATGTATTATTATTTGTGATAATTTTAAAGTTATATTTGGATACTTACTAGTTATTCGGAATTTAGTTAAAATTAAAATTCCAGGCACTAAAATTATCCGTTCTCTTGAACAGAGCTATTATAAAGTAAATGTTCTGAATAAAGCCACAGTGTACATATAGACGAGAAGGTCTAATCAAACATTTGCAATTTTTGCTTTTCAGTGACATATGAATTTGTGTTTTATTAATGAAAAAGTCATCATCGTCATCATCAGATTCTAATGCACTGGCACAGGAGTTATGCCCGATCAACACCAGGAAAGTACAGTGACAGCTCCTGATTTACAGGATCCACAAGATCCACTTGCAAGGCCACTTGCAAGCCAAGTTGACTCGCCACTGTCTGATCGTTTACACCACTGTACTTACCAACTTCGCAAAAGATTTGACCGGTCAAAAAGAAGATTACCTAACACTGCCTCACCACCACAGCAAAATGTTGATTGGAGCATTGAGAACGTGCTTGATGCTTTCTAAAGCATAAAGGAGTGCGAAATATTGCACCTTTGTTTACCCATCTCATAACCAGCCAAAGCAGAACTCTCGTAACACTTGCTAAAGACATTCTCAAAATGTCTATTTTTACTAGCGGCTGCCCGCGGTTACACCCGCGTGGTTCTCGTTCCCGTGGGACTATCGGGATAAAAAGTATCCTTTGTTTTAATCCAGGCTATCTACTATCTGTGTACCAAATTTCAGCCAAATCCGTTCAGTAGTTTTTGCGTGAAAGAGTAACAAAATCTAAATATTCTAATATCCTTACAAACTTTCGCATTTATAATACTCGTATTAGGAGGCTAAGTAACAAAGATTTGATTGAATAAGGCGTTACTTGAGGGAAATGCATATTTAACTATGAAACCAAAAATATCTAGCTTAATTCTATAAGAAAACACATGAGAGACTTGCACTACTAACTATTTTTTCTAAAACCTACACTCAGCTGTTTATTACAAAATACTTTCTTAGATAAGTATATATAATTTTTTTTTTCACTCTTTATTCAATTAATTTTTCTTTTCATTTCTTATAAAGTAACTTCAGAATACCTTGACACAAACTCCAATAGGCAACAATGTCGTAATTATGTCTAGGGGCCCTGTTGCTTGTAACACAGGTTCAACCTACCACTGTAGTCACCAATTTCAATTCTAAGTTATACAAAAGCCTTATTGTGTCTTAAACATGTTATTGAAACAGTGTAACTCATTTATAGCTAGCGCAGACGACGGATAACGGAGGACTTTTTGTCCGCGACACGTTTTTATTGTTAACCAAATAAGATTGAACTTAGATAGCGTATATCCATGAAAAGTACGCGATAGTCTCCGTTATATAATCAACTTTATGTCTTAGTTATAAGGTCGTGTCGCGGACAAAAAGTCCTCCAATGTCCGTCGTCTGCGTAGGCCCTTACTGAAATAAACTTTTTTTTTTTTTACTCTTCTACCTACACGTGTTTCGCCCTCACACAGAGCATCTTCAGAAGTTGTTAGACCGTAGTTAATACAAAAATATTTACATAACATTTTCTATAGTCTTTTATTTTACTGTGATCGGCAAAACTTTGCTCTGAAAATACTAAAAGCGGGCAAACGATCGTAAAATAGATATTGTTATGGCAACACTAATCCTTCTAACATTATTTAGGTATCTAAATTGGGTCTATAATGGAAATTAAATATTAATAGATGTTTATGAAGTGTTAGCAAAGAAGAGAGTTATGGAGATAATAGATGAGATTTGGGTGTTTAGACACAAAATGATTGAAAATATACTTTAAGTTTTATCCGGGTATCTAACATAGAAAGATAAACGAAACAGATGTTTTCAGCGTTCTTTAATTTTAGGTAATTATTAGGGAAGAGAGGACTATATTAATTAGACTACAAATTATAAAATTAAACTACGAACTACAGAGGGTAATGGAGGATGTAAGATAAATTATGGAAATATATCTTTAATTATTATTTCGCGTTTCGCTATATTGGTTTGTCAAATAAAGTTCAAAATAAAGTACGTAGAGGTAGAGAAAAGGATAGACAATGCATATAAGTAACTGTCTGAAATAAAGATACCTACTCATTTTAATTTTCCAAAGTTTTAGTGGATTCATCACACTGAAAATCTGTTCCCGAATTTTTTTTTCTCCCTATTAATCAAACTACCAACCAAGCAAGATTTTAAAATCCCAAAATCCGTTCATATTCTCCCAACCCTCAACCCATATGGGTCGATGCAGCCAACTTTTAGCTCGTATAAAACTGATAAACTCTTAATGCAAATAAGTACATCTGAGGTATATTTTAAGTTCTATGTTCGATTCCGCACCCTGAAAATTTGGCCCTGATATCTCCATATTAATCAAACTACTTTCAACCAAGCACGAGTTTAAAATCCCAAAATCCGTTAATTTTTCTCCCAACCTTCAACCCCTGGGTCGATGCGGCCAACTTTTGGCTCGCATTAAACTGATAAACCCTTAATGCAAATTGAAAGCGGCGCGAACAAGCCGCGTGCTACCACATCGATTTATAATTGGCACGGCTGATGTTGGTGCGATCCAGAGAACACAAAAAACTTTTTTTGTATTTAATAATCATCACAATAAGTCTCTCTCGCAAATAAAATAATTAATTGTTAATTAATATCATCACTGGTTTACTGACTATTACGCTTACTGATTTAGATAATCAGTAAGCGTAATAGTCTCTTTTGTTACACCCTGGTTTGCATTTTACACGCCTACAAAAGAGAAATGTCATACGGAAAGTCGTGTGTGTGGAACTTGGGTAGTTCATCTAGACCGCGGACAACAGTAAATGGACAAGTTTACTAAAATATCTGGACTGTCGCCAAAACCTATAAGTAATTAAACATTATCTAAATTGTTGGTCTGTCAGTCAGAGTCAGTCGGCACGTTTTAATTTTAGCTTTGTTATATATCGAAATATTGGAATCGAAATTCAGATAAAATGAAGTTATTTACAGTGAAAACAAATCGCCGCACCATCACCAGTCGCACGTCTAATACAGCATGCCAGAAAGGTTATTATGCGGGGGGATTTTCGACCAGATAGCCCACTTAGTGAGCTATGCAACTGCATAGTATGCAGTGCTTAGTTAATGTGCAGACCACGGCAGAGTTATACGCGCTACTCGTCGTTGAGCCGGATAGATGGCTGCACGCTAAATGTATGTGTGCTTGTTGCAGCTTGTGTATTAATAAAGATAAACATGTTTCAGTTTTGGTAAGTTTAAAAAAGTGGTTATAATACGACCGCTAAGCGTAATTTTGTTGGAATAGTACATTCAACGGCACGTCAGGCTTTACAATTGCACTGTGAACACCGTTGTTATTATGAGCGAAATAAAACTGTAAAACTGTATCGTGTTGCGAGTGTAAAGTATATAATGCATTAACGCATTATGTTTGTCACATTTCATTCGTTCATGTTTGTTTGTTTACAACTTAGGCCCACTTGTGCCAAGCTGGGTTAACACATTTAACCCAGCGTTAGTGATACTTTTATATGAACTAACTCTGGGTTTAATGTTAACCTAGCTTGACACAAGTGGGCCTGAGTGACTAGCGGTCATAGTAATTATAGGTACCGCCTCTGTGGTCTAGTGGCACAACCACCGGTATCAGACCCAGGGGTCCCGGGTTCGATTCCCAGCGGGGGTACATATTGTATTCGGTTTGGTTGGTGGTAGGACTTGTTCTAAGTCCGTCTGGCTAACTACCACCATCTTATCTAAGTCTGACGCCATAACAACAATGTTTTCAACATTGTTGTGTTCCGGCAGTTACAGATGAGATAGCCAGTTCCTCAGTGATTAAGGATTCCAGCTCGCTTCCATCTTCAGCCTTATCAATACTTAACATCAGGTATGATGAAGGCTAAGAGTCACCCCGTCGTTAACAAAAAAAAAACCTACCTACACTACCCACTAAACGATGAAACCGTCTGAAAAAAAAATCTATTCGTTTTTTTTCGTTCGTTATTCCATATGATTTTGTCCATTACTTTCCTGACATTTTTTATTTGATTATCACACTTCTAATGGTATAAATACAAAATAGAGAAATGCTTTTGAGGAGAAAATTAATAAAGATATACTCGTACTAAATCCAGTTAGACAGTTCACAGATAGACATACCTTGAAAAACAATTTTAATCTATCACAAAGACAGCTGTAGTGGCGTCAATAAATATGCAGATGCATTCTAACTTAGAACCTAGGTCACCTACGCTACGCCTGACCTCACCTACATCCTAGATCTAGATTAATCCATATGCAAATGTCTAAGTTTACCTACTCTAAACGAGTTACTGATAGTCATTAGGAAAATGGTTTAGAAAGTATTGTGCAGTGTTATTAAATATTAATATTCTGTTCTGTGTTAGAAATTCGATTCCAAAATGGCCATGCAAGGTAATTATTGAAACACCAGGAACTTACTTTTATGAGGTTCGCACATGAAAATCAACTTAGTCCTAACTCAAAAATATTGAATTTTGAGTTATTTATATATTCGAAATCAGCATTTTTTTCTCTACAAACTGGTAAAACATCATATTTCTAAGACAGTTAGCTTCTTCAAATGATTCCGTTTTAAGGCGGTTTTGCTTGTTGCCGCGTCTGTGTAGTATAGTCGCATCATACTTGATACGCTGTTAGCTCAGTAGCCGTGGACACCGCACTTCCGTATGTGTTGCATCTCGAATTCAAAGAACACCGATTTCGAAAAATATTACCAAATGTGAGTACTCAATAGCGTATTATCTTTAATTTGATACTGTATTGCATGTCATTTATTACACAAAAAATATAATTTCTTCGAGTTATTACTGTTTAGCTTATTTTTTTACACCTACCTTGGGGCTGGCAATGTATTATTTAAATGAGTAGGCAACATAATATTAAATCAAAGTGGTTCTAGAAAATAGCTTGTAAATCCTTAAATATTAGTTCCAAAGACGTTATTTTTGTATTAATACAAAGTAGAAGAATGTGGTTTTCTAACGTTATAACAATCAAGTTTTTAAATGTTTGAAACGCTATATCTCAAACTAAGTTTTTTGAGTTAGGACTATGTTGATTTTCATGTGCGTATGTGTTAGTTCTAATTCTGGGTGTTATTTTTTGTTGTTGTTAAGTTGTTGTTATTCCAGGGGTGACTTACGGCAGTGAAACGAGATCGCTATGAGTCTCATATGGAGGCTCAAGGTCACCCAGCGTGTAATGGAGAGTGTTCCTGCATGATCAAATCATAAATGAGGAGATCCGTAGAAGAACTAAAGAAAGTGACATCTATCAAAGGATTGATCAGCTGATGTGGCAGTGGGCCGGACACGTAGCGAGAAGAACCGATGGCCGTTAGGTCGGAAAGATTCTGGAATGGCGACCGCGCACCGGACGATGCTCCGTGGGTAGTCTCCCGACAAGGTAGACCGACCGAACCGACGATCAACAGCATGTCATGCTTTACATAGTCAATGTAAAGCATGACATGCTGTTGACTGTACAAAATCTTCCAGTTTTCTTTAATTTTAACGATTATTTCTATTTAAAGAGATTTTAATTATTTTTCTACAATGTGCAAAAGAGTGTTACTATAACTTTTAAGTATCTACTTCAGTTTTATTTTCTATTAGAGAGCTGTGCTAGCCGCTGCAGCAAGTGAGAAAATCTTTGTTTTTTTTTACTGTCGATGTCGTTTCGCTGTGAGACTAACTTTAAATTATTTAAACGAAGGTCTTATGTTACCTGTAGGATGATGATGAACAGTCACTAGTTTTTACCTGAAACAACAACAAAATTGTAAGCACATAAGGAAGTAAATCCAATTTTACTTTTAATTTTATATGCCATCATGTAAAATAAAAAATACTGTATTATAATTTTTTCCATAAGTGACATATTTCTAGAGATATTTATTTTTTTTACTTCGGGTCGGCGTTTCATTTTGTGACGTCATTGTATAATACTTTGTATGCAGCTTCTGGCTCACGCTTGACCGAATTGGTCAGAGAGTCGCCTTCTTTGTATGAAGCGGTCTACAATGACGTCACGCAAAGAGCGCGGGAAATTTGAAGATTGAACACTTGTAAATCCCAAACCAATTATCGTATTTGAATAAAACAAATAGAGTTCAGCTTTTATACGTTTAAGCTATACTGTAACAAAGGTTCAAGCAATTTATTGAACCTGTTGTTAATACCATTGTACAATTCATTTATTAATACAATTTAAACTGAAGAATATAGAAACAGTTCTAAGGGTTCATTTGAATCCTGATCGTAGCACAGTATTTCTTTGCGGAGAGAATCATGTAAGCCATAAAACTGTGATATTTGCGCATACATAAAGAAGTAACGAAGCTAAACCTGTTAGCGAATTTATTGCTGACACTAGTATCACAAGAAAGTATAATGAACAATGACAAAGCCCTCAATGAAAAGGAGATAATCCCTTAATTTATTTATATAAACAAATATATCAATTCAACATCAGTTAACATGTCCGTAACGGGATAAGCACGTATAATTAACGATTCGGCCAAATTAATCAATCAACGAGCTGCCGCCATTTTTATATAATAAATGTAGGTATCGGCTGCGAGCGGCCTGCGCTGGCTAATTACGTGGAAATCACATGTTACGAATTCCATTGCATACTGCACTCGGAAACAGTATGTGAAGAAGTTTGCCATTTAGCATTAATTAATTAACGAATAGAAACTAAACAATAATTGAATGGGGAAGTCTAAGTCTTTAGTTAGAAGATCTGAAGTCACCTCATTTGTCGCAAAAAAGTTTATACGATACACAGTCCTATATCGAGATAGACGAAAAGAGCGCTTCAAACTGTATGAGAACCTAGCGTGTCGAATTTTACGTATGTCCCATGACGTCACGATCGAGATTTAGTGATGTGGAAATGGTTTTGACGAGCTCTTGCAAGAAAGCACTGCACAATTAACCATTTTCGTTTAATGAGTGACGCGTGTTTTCATGGCAATGGTCTCAAGCGGATTGACTTAGGTCGGAAAACTTTGACCGTGGACCAAACTTTTTACACGCAATGTAGGTACACTTTTACCGTCGATCTCGATATAGGTCTGTGCGGGGGTAGGTATTTTATTATATTCCCTACTTCAACGACATCGACACAATACCATAAAAAAGTTGCATTAGGTAGCTGAAATGAAACGTTGCTTATCTTTTCAACCTTCGTGGTTTTTTGTGAATGTGTAAGTTTACTTTATAAAACTATTTTGTAAATTGGTAATAAATAAAAAAAAAAAAAAAACTAACAGAAACTCGGTTCAATTTCAGTTTCGTTGCTGTTGTGGCTGTCATACAGTGTGAAAATGTAACAGTAATGACAGTGAAGAAACGGGTTGCTACACGGAGCTATACGGAGAAGGGAAGAAATAGGTCAATGTCACTTTGTAAAAATAACAAAAATGTAGCTATAATGATAATATTGAATTTGTGTGCATTAAAGGATTCAACACTCACTGAAGTGGAAAGCTTTTTTTTTCTTTTTAGTGTTTTGAAGTCGGTTTTCATTATTTTATAAAAAGGTTTTTATTTCACAATTTTTGAAGGTAGAAGTCCCGCACCTACACTAATATCTTTATGTCAAATGCTCATCACCTTTTCCCGGTGCAGGGACGTTAATTATTGAAGAGTTCTCCTGGTACTTCTTAATCAGCTCCACTTTATGACAAGCATTGAGACGAGTATAAATTGCTAATGAACTACATTAAAGTCATCGTATCGCTTCCATGAAATGCTAAGTATTTAATCATTCCGATGACCATTTGTGGTCCACATCATCAGTTCCACTCCACAAATTCTTAAATATTTTATTTTTTATTTTAATAAAAAAAAAACAAAGTTATAATTTAAAATTGAAAAATATTTAATATTTCACTGTGCAGTGTTACCAGTGAACAGAAATTAATATTTTCCGATACCCGTGTTTGTTACGGATATACAGGATGTTTATTGCCGCTCGGGTCTTTTTCTATGTACCTACAAGGATTTTACATAGATTTCGTTCCAGAAAGATCATCATGCACCATCTATCAGCTCTTTTAATGTCACCAGGCCTTCTTAGTGGATGGACTAGAAGCATAGGCCATGATCCACCATTGTGGATTGGCGAGTGTTAATTCCAGAAAATTCAAACGGACCCACAGCTTAACTTAAAACCCTCTGTTCCTCGAGCCTTTTGAAGGACAGAAGATCTAAAGGTAAACCGAATATTACTGAAGTTATTTACCGTTGTTATCGCAGGTGGAACGCGCTAGCCACTGTCCTACCGGTCATCTCCAGTAAGATCTCTATTAGGAAAATCAACAATATGATATCATGTTATATCTCTAATTTAAGAAATGAAGTATTCTTACAAAGACAAACAAGCAAACAAACACTATACCTAGTTTAAATTTAGGTACGTCCACATTATTGTCAGTGTAAAAAACGATATTACGAAAGCGTTAATCACAGACCCATATCGAGATAGACGAAAAGAGCGCTTCAAACTGTATGAGAACCTAGCGTGTCGAAGTTTTCGAACCTACGATGACGATTTTGATCACGATGAGATTTAGTGATGTGGAAATATTATTGACGAGCTCTTGCAAGAAAGCACTGTACAATTAACCATTTTCGTTTCTGAGTGACGCCTATTTGAATGGCAATGGTCTCAAGCGGACTGACTCAGGACGTAAAACTTTGACCGTTGGATCAAACTTTTGACACGCAAGGTAGGTACATTTTACCTTCTATCTCGATATAGGTCTGTATCGTCAATTACTTTAATTAAAAAAAAATCACATCCACATGTAAAATATCTGTTTTAAAGTTTAAACTCCACAAAAAAACACACCCTGGACAGCACAATGAGCCTCAGGCGTCAACAGGGCTTTCGAACGTCATGTCAGTGGTTGCAAAATGGTTGCAAAACAATACGAAAATGTTTGATTACTTACTTACAATAATATCGGATGTCTAATTGGATGCAGTGCGTCTTTTTCAGCTTTGCTTTTTAACAATTGGTAATGAAATGACTCTAGAATTACTTGATGAACATTAATTTATAATTTTTGTTTGATGAACGTTGTTCTTTATTTGTTATGACATCCGTTGCAACCAGGTTGCAAAACAAGTTTCAAAGGTACTAAAGCTTGCGTAAACGATAAAATTTTCAGTCAGATTTTCGTGCTTGTCAACTTTATTTGACCGTCTGCGGCTATATTTGATGCGTTTTATTTTCAAAAATTTATTTGAAAGGCGTAGTTTGTTGAACAAACTTGTCAAAAAAAATGATCGTTTTCCGGGCCCATTATACCGAAAAACTTGAAACTAAATATTAGTTTCAATATGTGTATTGATTCTCAAACAAAATGGCACGTTTTAAATAACTCCATTGACTTTGAATGACACACCTGTTTATCTTGCCAAGTACGAAAATGTCAATGATTTATGCCTCTGATAGTTATTCGAAAGTGACCCTTATTCTCTACAACATAATGACTGCACACATCAGCCGGAATGACGTTTATCTGGCAGTTAATTGTCGGACATGCGAAGGCTTTTAGCGGGTTGAGCCTTAATTTAGATCTAGATCTATTGGCTAATAGACATCTGTCTACACGGGCTTGGTTCTTAGTCCGGTTTATACTGCTCATAGATTTGACTATTTAGCTTAGGTAAGAACCCTTCTAAATAAAATATATGACGTAAATAATGATTTTGTTGTCATAAAACAAACGATACTTACAATTATTATTATATAAAAATCGTTATTTTGTTATAATTTTATATGGAACTAGCGGCAGCTCGAGGTTTCACCCGCGTGGTTCCCGTTCCCGCGAGAAAATCGGTATAAAAAGTATTCTATTTTCATAACCAGGCTATCTTCTATCTGTGTACCATTTCATCCAAATCCGTTCATTAGTTTTTGAGTTAACAAACTAACAAACAAACAATCATATCTTTCTTTGTTAGAATATTAGTATAGATATGTTGGTTTTTTTACTAAAATAAAATAAATAATTATAAAATTTATCAACCTACATCACAAGTATTGGTTTGATTCGGAAATAAGAATTGTCCTGGGCGGGGATCGAACCCAGGAACCCTAGCGTAGCCGTTTATAATAAACATTTTAATCATAATTATTTGTACGACAGACAATATTTACAACTACTACTTTCGAATTTCTTGTATTACAAACATACATAGGTCCTAATAAATTATTTCAATGCAAACATAGTATAACTAAACTTTATAATGGTCAAAGCTAATATTTCATGAGCACTCTGTCCCATAACTTCAGGGGACAGAAAATACAACCCCATAGGGAAGCATTAATTTTTACCAACCATTAATGACTATTTTAGGTCACGAACTAAGCCCATTTTAGTTAACAACTGCAATTATTAATGATTAATACAAATAAAAAATTATAAAGTAAATTTATGGTATCATTTCACTACCTATTTAAAAGAGACTAGGTTATTTCATGAAAACGAAATTAACACTTTTTAGCTTTAGCCACTGAAACAATTTTCATTTTGAAGTTTCATCATACGGATACGTAAAAATACGGACAAATACAACTAAGTTCGCGAAATATAGCTCTCATCCCGTGGGTGTCGTAAAAGGCGACTAAGGGACTCAGCCTTCAGCGGACGGGCAGCAGCGTCTCGTACAAACTTGGCCATACTGCGATCGCCAACCCGCCTGCAAAGCGTGGAGATTATGGCAAACCCCCCCTTTTGGGGAGGCCTATACCCAGCAGTGGGTGTTATGTGGCTGAGACGAGACAGAGCATTTGTACTAGGAGTACGAGTTGGAATTAACTATCGACGTTCAAAAACTATCAGATGCACTGTTCATGTTGGTAAAGCAGTCTATCGATATGAAGTTGAATATTGGATAAGGAGACCAAGCGATAGCTTAGAGTTAGTTTCGCGTTTATAGATTGCCCACAATTTGCTGTGTTATAACCTATCCACGGCCTACCGCCATCTCTTAGCGCAGTATTGTTTAAATCTTACCATTGTCACGTTTCGTTTTTCGCATTTTCGTTTCACATTTATTTAAAATTTAAATCTACAAAATAAATAATTAGATAAATATATTTTTTTTTTATTTCAATGTTGTCTATTCTGTTAAAGATTTTTTTTTGTAGGTTGGCAGATATGAATTCTCAATTTTCTGCGTATTTCTCTTTAAACTGAATCCTTTTGGCTCAAATATCATATTGTTATAATGTCTGACAGTTTTCAACATCCATTTCAGGTGTAAAAACAATAGAATATGCCTTTATTTAGTAATTATAAAGTCGCTATGTCAGCAAGGCGCGAATTCAAGAAGGCGGTGTTGCCAGTGAAATGATGACTCGTTGAACGCCCGGAGAATTCTTTCCCAGACGTGGCAATAATAAGGATGACATTTTGGCTGAAAACACTGAACAAAATGGCTTGATAGCTGTCAAACGTTGTATCATACTTTAAAAAGTGTTTTTGTGTTTTCGAGTAATTTTTGCAGTTTCGAGAGTGAATTACAGCTAAAATGGCTTTTGGTTGTGGGAGAGTTTCCTTGATATTAGGGTAAATAGTACTCAAAAGTGGTCGTATCGATTTTTTTATGGAATGGTGATTGATGAAATTCTTGAAGGGATTCTGGTCTTTTTACATCTTTACCTCCGACCTGGTCGGTCATGTGTTAATATTCTTGGTGATTTTCTTGTAAGTATTGACTGCAAAGAAAAGGAGTTCTCACAGTTGTCGCAGAATAGAAAGAAGCTGATCAATTGTTTTATTGCAGGAGTTTATATTGAAGAACGGTTTTGTTCCACCTGTATATTGTTGTGGAAGCGTTCCTCAGACCTTGGGGTCGCATTCTGGGAGGCGGGTGCAGCTTTTCTCTTTTTGATGTTGTTTGGAGCGAGCTGGTAAGTTTGTTTGTATAATTAACTTATATAGGAGACATTATTCCTCCATGCAGGCATGGCACCATAACCTCACTTGTTTGTTTGTTCTAGCGTGGGAAATCAGAAATCCTTATCATTAAATCAAAAATCATTAAATCATAAACCGCGTTATAAGTCAATAACTCATTAGAAGTCTGAAGAATCAGCCGGGAAGTACTTGGAGTTTGAACGGGCCAGAGGTCCCTCGAGGAACTCCCCGTTTCATACATAAGTACTGCTGTTCAGGTACCAAGTTGCTTTTCCTTGTTGTTATATACCCGTTTGCAGTGGCCGAGCCCATGGCACACCCCAAACTTGGTTTATTTTAGCTATTCATGGTGGTATTGTCAAACATGTTAGTGTAATAAGTAGTATTTTTATAAATTTGATATTACCCAGTATTGGTTTCTAAATTAATTAATTGTTTTCAACATTTTGAGTAGAACGCTGGTAGCCATTAATCAAGCTAATGTAGAATCCACGGTTTTAAAATACTGACTGAGCTAATTACTCTGTAACGTTCACTACCAGCGGCTACATGGTTAGGGTTTGTACCTAGTTGTACCTTTATTTGTGATGTGTAACTATTATCTAATTAATATAAAAAGAAGGAACCTCATTTGTGTTGTTTTATTAGTACAAACCCCTGGTTTAATTATCTAATTTTGTTTATGTTTCAATTTCATTCTTTCCACAACGGCGAATTCCACATAACAGTATTATTCCCCCGGACAAAGCAGGAGTCTTTAGAGTGTTTACCATCAGTCCTGGGGTGCTGGATTAATTAGGAATCGGATTACTCATTGCAAGTTTGTTGGACGCCATCTTGTTGTGGGAAGAAAGGAATCTAAACATGACAATGGCGCCCTATTTTTGTTTTAGCATGATTGTTTATTGTGTTTGACAGTACCATCCATACCTATTTTAACCTTTTGGGTAAATTTTATTGATTTATTGTTAGATTAATAAGGTGTTTTAATTGTTTAAATTGTGTTTGGAACCAAGTTGACAAGGTTTCAAGAATTGAATTGTTTCTTTTGTTATACTTTTGATGTTTTATTTTATGATTACCTTGTAATCAGTGGTTTGAAATAATTATTTGTTTACAATTTAAGGACACCTGAACAAACATTTAACTTGAAATTTTACTTGAAGTGCATACTTGTATTCCAAATCACTTGAAATACATGTTTGTAATCCAAATTTTACTTAAGATACATATTTGTATTACAATTTAAAAACAAGATAATTCTCCTTTTACATATATTTTTATGTAAAGGGACTTTGTTGATAAAATAATTTATCTATATTAACATTAAAACATTTAAAAACATTTAACGGCTAACAAAACTTCATTTTAACAACAATTCTTTTGTTGTTTTACATTAAGTTTTATATTTTTACTTTGTTGTTGTGTAACCTTAAGGGGCTTACACACTTAATATTTTTTTGTTGTAACATTGATATCAAATATTTCCAATTGGAAAATTGTTGTTGTTGTGTGTCAGCTTAGGGATTGATATGAGTTTTTGTTTTGTTGTTGGAGAAGTTGACATACAATAATAATAGTTAAAAATAGTGACGGAATATATTATTGTTACTTTATTTTGTTGTGTAAAGTGAATATTTATTTTATAAGAAAGCGTATTATACCACCATTAATAACTATTTACATACCAATTTATTTTTGAAGAATTGGAAGTTTACCAATTTATATATTATTTTGTTGATAAATACTTAACATTTTAAGATGGAATCTGAACAATTTTATTTTCATTCGCTTTTGAAAGATGAATTAGTTTATGAAGTTGCTGTTCGGTCAGAGACACCTTTAACTACTGTTAGAGAACTTAGGTCACAACTGCGTTTGTTGTTAGTACAGTGCCCGGCAGAAGCCATTATTGACTCAGAATATCCTGCAGATGCCGAACTCAAAGTAGTATTGAGTAAGCTCGAGGACTTGGAACAAAATATAAGTAAACTTGAAAAGTCCAAAGACAAGTATGCATTCTATAGGGCTAAGGCTTTGAGTTTTCACGTTCAGCATAGGTTGGCACGTATACTAACAGAGGACCCGGCTCTTCTTTTATTAAAAACTGACTATGCGAAAAAATTTGATAATTTGTTATTCAGATTTCAAAAACTTTTACCTGAGTCTGGACCACAGCCAGTTCCTACTGTTGTTGAGTGTACCGGTGATAGGAATGTAACAAAGTGGAGTGTTAAATTCAACGGGGTAACGGATCCTAGAACTTTTGTTGAACGGGTGGAAGAATTACAGCATGCTAGCGGTGTATCCGATGCTAAACTTTTTAATTCCATCTCGTTACTTTTTGTTGATCAGGGTAAAATCTGGTTTAATGGTATTAAGGATTCGGTTACTTCATGGAGAGAACTCAGGGAACTGATTCTGGAGGAATTTCTGCCTCCAGATTATGATTATAGGCTGATGGGTGAAATTAGGTCTCGGGTACAGAGTACCAATGAACCCACTCACATTTATTTTGCAGTCATGGCTGGTCTTTTTGCTAGGTTGAATAAACCGCTACCTGAAAATGATCAATTTAACATTTTGAAATATAACATTAGAAAAGATTTTAAACAACAACTAGCTTTGGTTGAAGTCAACACGGTCGCAGGTCTTAAGGAAAAGTGCAGGAAGTTGGAGGCAGTACAGCAGCCCTCCGGGTTGTTTTCCGACTTCGGTTGTAAAACCAAGCCTAAGCCGGTTGCGGCTGTTGAAAAAAGTAAGGTATCATATCCTGCTACTGTACCTAAACAAAATAATAGCGAGCAAAAGGTGCAGTCTTCACCAAAGTTAGTCTGTTACAAGTGCGGTAAACCAGACCATTGTTTTAGATTGTGTAAATTTAATCAAGATAATCCGATAAAATGTTTTAAATGTGGTGAATTAGGTTATACGGTCCGGACCTGTCCTAAGTGCAATAAGAGTAAATATTCAAAAAACTAAATGCGCAGGGCTGTAGTTCGGTTAACTCAGTTGAGAAATTTTATAGTTATGGTTCTATTTCTACAGTCCTGTTTTCGCCTAAGAAAGATGATATTAGGCCTTATTTAAAATTTAAAGTTGGTGATTGGGATGTGTTTGGGTTATTGGATTCTGGTGCTTCCGTTTCGATTTTAGGTAACAACGCACACTTAAAGTTTCTTAAGTTTGGTTTTAAGTTTCAACAAGTTGTTGACAACTCATGTAGTGTTGCTAATGGTGTTGCTATTAAGTCACTCGGATTTTTGTTTATGCCAGTAACTTTCAATAACACAACACACGTTGTTAAGTTTTATGTTATACCAAATATTGTTACTGACATTATTTTGGGTTGTGATTTTTGGACAAATTTTCGTTTGGCACCTCAAATTTTTGAACATATTGACTATAGGAACATGCCTGCAAACTTTGTTAACATTTGTAATGGTTCTGATGCAGACAACATAGCCTCGGTTAAGTCGTATGAGTCTTTAACTACTGATGAAAAGGAGTTAGCAGATTCGATTGTTAGGTCATTCAAAAACATTTCAACGGATGTGAAAGGCTTAGGCCGTACGAAGTTGATTGAACATGTTATTGACACCGGTGATGCTGCTCCAGTAAAGGTTAGACAATATCCTTTGTCGCCGGAAAAGAAAGCTGCTTTAAACAGTGAATTAGACAGGATGTTAGAACTTGACGTTGTGACTACTAGTGAAAGCCCGTGGAATAATCCGGTTTTATTAGTTAAGAAGACAAATGGAGATTGGAAGTTCTGTTTAGACTCAAGGAAATTGAATGAAGTTACTAAGGGGGATTCTTATGCTATACCTTATATCCCACAAATCCTTGACAGTCTAAAAGAAGCCAGATACATCTCTTCTTTGGATTTAAGCTCTTCATTTTGGCAAATTCCCCTACAGGAGGCTTCACAGGAGAAGACTAGTTTTAATGTTCCGCGTCGCGGATTGTTTAAATTTAAAGTCATGCCGTTTGGTCTATGTGGTGCTCCGGCTCGACAGCAGAGACTCATGGATATGTTGTTTGGCAATGGGTTTTGTAGTGACGTGGATAAAGGCATTGTTTATTGTTACGTTGACGACATTGTTATAGCTAGTGCTGATTTTCAGACGCATTTGGTCTTATTAAATAGAGTTTTGGAACGTTTAGAAAAGGCAAACTTGACAATTAACTTTCAAAAGTCCAAATTCTTTAGATCTTCCTTAAAGTACCTGGGTTATGTAGTGGATGAATTTGGTTTAAGAACAGACCCAGAAAAAGTTGCAGCCATTCTGGACTTTCCAACGCCTACATCAGTCACTCAGATTAAATCTTTTATTGGTATGTGTTCCTGGTATCGCCGATTTATTCGAAACTTTTCGACAATAGCTGCGCCGATTAATAAGCTTACTTGTAAAGGCAAATCTTTTGAATGGACACAGGGAGCAGATAAAGCATTCATTACTTTAAAAAATGCACTAGTAACAGCACCTGTGTTAGCAACACCTGATTTCGAAAAGCCCTTTACAGTTCATTGTGATGCTTCAGCATACGGTTTGGGCGGGATGTTGTCGCAAAGTGTCGATGGGCGCGATCACCCGGTTGCTTTCGTTAGCAGATCCTTGTCTGCGGCGGAAAGAAATTACAGCGCTACCGAAAGGGAGGCTCTAGCTGTTCTTTTTGCCGTAGAGAAGTTTGAACCCTATTTAGGGTCGCGACAATTTAAAGTCGTCACTGATCATGCGTCACTAAAGTGGTTCACGAGGTTAGAAAATCCATCGGGTAGGCTTGCACGTTGGTCCTGTAGGCTATCGCAATTTAACTTCACCGTTGAACACAGAAAAGGAACGGACAATGTTGTTCCAGATGCACTATCACGTTTGCTTAAGGTTGATACCATAGATAGTACTGATCCAGTGAACGACGATTGGTATGATCGTGTTTACGAGGGTTGCCAAACACAAGCTAAAAATTTTCCAAATTTTTTTGTTAAAGACGGTGTATTGTACAGGTATAGCGAGAGTAAGTACAGTCTGCTACGAGAGTTCGATTGGAAGGAAGTAGTTAGGAAAGAGAGACGGGAGTCTATAATTAAGGACAATCACCTCGAACCTACTGCTGGCCATTTGGGTGTGTTTAAAACTCATAGGAGACTGTGCTTACGCTATTACTGGCCTGGCATGCACAAAGACGTCATGGAGTTTATTAAAGGGTGTGACATTTGTTCTGCGTATAAGCATTCGCAGAAGGCCACACCGGGTCTTATGGGTAAACCAAAAGTTTGCCATAGGCCTTTTCAAGTTGTTTCGATTGATTTAGTTGGTCCTTTGCCCAGATCAAGGTCAGGGTATACGTTTTTGTTAGTTGTTACTTGCTGTTTTTCCAAGTACACTTTGCTTTTTCCGTTAAGGCGTGCCAACGAGTGCGCTGGTCGCTAAACATTTTGAGTACGGCGTTATTTTGTCTCATGGGGTTCCGGAAACTGTTATTACAGACAATGGTGTGCAATTTCAGGGTTCGGAATTCCGTCGATTGTTACAGCGCTATAATGTTCCCAAAATGCATTTCACTCCGCTTTATACTCCACAGGTGAATCTGGTGGAACGTTACAACAAGACTGTGATGACAGCGGTTGCGTCTTATGTGGAAGATGATCATCGATCATGGGATAATCACCTGCTACAAATACAATTCGCCATTAATAGCGCTGTCAACGAGTCCACCGGTTTCACCCCATTTTTTTTGGTTTATGGGCGAGAGCCCGTTATTAACGGTAACTTTTATAAGGATACCGATAAGGAGTATGAAGTGGGAATGCCCCGCGAAGAGTACGCGGGCGAGTTTGGACATATTAAGGACATCTTTGCCAAGGTTCGCCAGAAACTTCTTCATGCACATGCGGAAAACTCCACACGGTATAACCTAAGGCGCAGAGTCGCCAAGTATTCGGTAGGAGATATCGTGTGGAAGAAAACGCACATACAGAGTGACGCGGAAAAATTTAAAATGTCCAAGCTGGCCCCCAAGTACGAGAAATGTAGGGTTACAAAAGTTTTATCTCCATTGGTGTACGAATTAGTTCGTTTAAGTGACAACCGTCCAATAGGCTCTTGGCACATTAAGGATTTTAAATAGTATTTTATTCATTTTGTTTCAACATAGACAATTTGTTTATGGTATTTGTTTTGCTTTAGTTTAGTGAGAAGAAAATTGCTGCTTCTGTGCGGTTGCACATTTTGTAAGATCTACCCTGATAGTGTATGTAAAAAATTATAGTTTACTTACACATTCGTGCGTAAGGAATGTGATGTGGTTCGCTGATAGAAAAACATTACTAAGCTTTGTATGAGGATGGATGAATGAAATGAGTGAAACATTGATGAATAAAAGTCGAAAATTTACAGGAGCGAAGAATTTTTTTTTCTTCTCTTTTAGATTTGTTTTGTTACTCACTGCATGTGAGTGAGTGAGGATTTTTCCTCTTTTTGTTTTCCCGTTCACTGCATGTGAACTGGTGAGGATTCGTTCCTTCCTTTTGTTATCCTACTCTATGGGAGTTGGTGAGGATTTCCCCTCTTTTTGTTTTCCGGCTCGCTGCATGGGAGTAGGTGAGCATTTTTTTTTTTTTGTTTGCTGTTTTTTTTTACTCACTACGGGTGAGCTGAAAAGGATTTGCTTCTCCTGTTGTTTTATTACTCACAATATGTGAGTTGTTATGTGAATTTTTTTGCCCTTTTGTGGTGTTGGTTTGACAGATTTCATGTCAACCATTTTTTTTATTTTTTTATTATTTCGCTGGTGTGTACATTCGAAGAGAGTGACCACTTAATTTTTTTGTGTACATTCGAATAGAGTGACCACTTATATTTTGTTGTGTGCATTCGAATAGAGGACCAGTACCGACCATGACGGTCATTTAGATATGGGTTTTTACTATATTTTTTTTTTCTACCCAAGGGTTCGGTATGGTGGTTGTTGTTGGTGGTGGTTGTTGTTTTGTTGTTCTGGTCGTTGTTGTGGTGTTGTGAGGTGAACGTTAGAGAAAAAAATAAAATGTTTTCCCCTAATGGTCACTCATAGGGTTGTGTTGGTCAACATGTACCTTAGTGTACATGGTGTTTTTATTTTCTTTTGAGGTTTCATTCTTGTATTTTGTGTAAATGGGGGGTTCGAACATAGATTTTGGTTTTAGTTATAGTCGCTGAGGGCAGCGACTTTATTTTGGAAGGGGGGTATTGTCACGTTTCGTTTTTCGCATTTTCGTTTCACATTTATTTAAAATTTAAATCTACAAAATAAATAATTAGATAAATATTTTTTTTTTTTATTTCAATGTTGTCTATTCTGTTAAAGATTTTTTTTTGTAGGTTGGCAGATATGAATTCTCAATTTTCTGCGTATTTCTCTTTAAACTGAATCCTTTTGGCTCAAATATCATATTGTTATAATGTCTGACAGTTTTCAACATCCATTTCAGGTGTAAAAACAATAGAATATGCCTTTATTTAGTAATTATAAAGTCGCTATGTCAGCAAGGCGCGAATTCAAGAAGGCGGTGTTGCCAGTGAAATGATGACTCGTTGAACGCCCGGAGAATTCTTTCCCAGACGTGGCAATAATAAGGATGACATTTTGGCTGAAAACACTGAACAAAATGGCTTGATAGCTGTCAAACGTTGTATCATACTTTAAAAAGTGTTTTTGTGTTTTCGAGTAATTTTTGCAGTTTCGAGAGTGAATTACAGCTAAAATGGCTTTTGGTTGTGGGAGAGTTTCCTTGATATTAGGGTAAATAGTACTCAAAAGTGGTCGTATCGATTTTTTTATGGAATGGTGATTGATGAAATTCTTGAAGGGATTCTGGTCTTTTTACATCTTTACCTCCGACCTGGTCGGTCATGTGTTAATATTCTTGGTGATTTTCTTGTAAGTATTGACTGCAAAGAAAAGGAGTTCTCACAGTTGTCGCAGAATAGAAAGAAGCTGATCAATTGTTTTATTGCAGGAGTTTATATTGAAGAACGGTTTTGCTCCACCTGTATATTGTTGTGGAAGCGTTCCTCAGACCTTGGGGTCGCATTCTGGGAGGCGGGTGCAGCTTTTCTCTTTTTGATGTTGTTTGGAGCGAGCTGGTAAGTTTGTTTGTATAATTAACTTATATAGGAGACATTATTCCTCCATGCAGGCATGGCACCATAACCTCACTTGTTTGTTTGTTCTAGCGTGGGAAATCAGAAATCCTTATCATTAAATCAAAAATCATTAAATCATAAACCGCGTTATAAGTCAATAACTCATTAGAAGTCTGAAGAATCAGCCGGGAAGTACTTGGAGTTTGAACGGGCCAGAGGTCCCTCGAGGAACTCCCCGTTTCATACATAAGTACTGCTGTTCAGGTACCAAGTTGCTTTTCCTTGTTGTTATATACCCGTTTGCAGTGGCCGAGCCCATGGCACACCCCAAACTTGGTTTATTTTAGCTATTCATGGTGGTATTGTCAAACATGTTAGTGTAATAAGTAGTATTTTTATAAATTTGATATTACCCAGTATTGGTTTCTAAATTAATTAATTGTTTTCAACATTTTGAGTAGAACGCTGGTAGCCATTAATCAAGCTAATGTAGAATCCACGGTTTTAAAATACTGACTGAGCTAATTACTCTGTAACGTTCACTACCAGCGGCTACATGGTTAGGGTTTGTACCTAGTTGTACCTTTATTTGTGATGTGTAACTATTATCTAATTAATATAAAAAGAAGGAACCTCATTTGTGTTGTTTTATTAGTACAAACCCCTGGTTTAATTATCTAATTTTGTTTATGTTTCAATTTCATTCTTTCCACAACGGCGAATTCCACATAACAGTATTATTCCCCCGGACAAAGCAGGAGTCTTTAGAGTGTTTACCATCAGTCCTGGGGTGCTGGATTAATTAGGAATCGGATTACTCATTGCAAGTTTGTTGGACGCCATCTTGTTGTGGGAAGAAAGGAATCTAAACATGACACCATGCTATTTCGTACTAACTCATAAAGGTGGATTTTCGAGTGACGTAGTGGTTCCAGCGTCACTAACGCTAAGGATCGAATGTTCACCTTAAAAAGTACTCATCACAATAAGATGGACATTCAATTAGATAAGACAACAAAAGCAGATGTCTATTTTGAATACGGATATTTAGTGAATCTATAAAGGTGGACCTTCGATCCAAGCGTCAGTGACGCCGAAGACGCTGCGTGACTGACGCTCGGATCGAAAGTCCACCTTAAAGCAAGCTTGTTTTAAGACGCAAGTTTTGTAACCAAGTAGTCCAAAGTAGGAAGTGTGTCAAAACGTGACAACTTCAATAAAAACAAAACGGCAACAAAACGTTATTTCTTATGACATGATGATTTCTAATAGATGATGGTAGGCCCGCAGACGGGGACCAGATGGCCGTGCCAAACATCATAGACGAAATAAAAGCACACAGACTTCGCTGACTCGGACACCTCAAGAGGATTTAGGAAGATCGTGCCCTGAAGCGTGCGTGCGTACCTGGCCAATTGGCCGTCCCAGATACTACTGGGGAGTCTTGACACTCTGGGTCGCTGCGCTATCCTAGTAAGTGTTTCATAACTTGCACCTTCAAAATACAATAATTTGAACAAACAACATCACCAAAGGTGCATTCAAATTAGAAGCGTACGAGAGAATTTAATGCAACATTACACTGTGGTTTCTTTGACCGGGAGCTCGCGAAAATAAGGCACTAATTACACCAGGCGACCGAAACGCTGTGTTAATAATAGGAGTAACCGTAGTTGCACAATTATAAAATTTGCTTTAAACCTCATCACAGTGAAAAAATGTAAAATTCAAAATTATCATAGCGCACCCGATGTTAACAGAGATAGTTTCTTTTCTGTTATATAACATAACTCTTTGTAGTTAATCGAACGTAATTATCCATTTTCAATTTTCTTATAACACTTAACAAAAACTTTGTCAACATTATCCTCTGTTACTCTTGAGAAAGTTGATACTTCAAGAGTCATATCATAACAGCAAAAGTAATTGTACATAAGAGTTATGTTTCATAAACATACTTAAAGTAATGAAAAGTGAATATATTAGGGAACGCAGCTTTCATCCCGTCAGTTTTAATTGCAGCCTTAGACAATTATGCCAAGTTTCCAAGATATGAGTGAATGTAGTTTAAAATACAAATGGAATATGAGAAACATTTCCTGAGAAATAGTTCTGGTTATAAGTTATGAAAATTATTTTTAGAATTGAAATTAAAAACATAGTAACATTTTATAGAGATATATTTAATAAATATATTTTAATAAATAGCCTCACTGATATTATTATGTGAATATTCATTTTCATCAGGTCGTCCATCAATCAGAAACCCCATATTTCGTCAGCGTGATAAACCCAGCTTTTGATTAACCCCGATTTTAATTGCGTAGCTTTTTATTTCCAAATAATAGATGAAAACCAAACTGCATAACACACATTGATCTGATTCCGAAATAACTAAGTAACATAGTACTTAAGAACCAAAGACGGAATTACTAAGTCAAATATATACCTACTTATAAAACCCAGACACGGAACGGAACTTCCTTTGTTTTGTCTCGGGAAAGTATCGAAACTATAGGTTCGATACTCTTTTTATTTGAAAATTAATAAAACCTTCATTTATTGTTGTTTTGGAGATCACTTTGTAACTGTATAATTTGTATAATTTCGAAAAAAAATATTAACAATTAAATTTTTTTTCAAAATAATAAAAATTCCTTGAATTTTTTTTCATATTAAAATAAATTAACAACGGGGAGACTCCTAGCCTTCATCATACCTGACGTTAAGTATTGATAAGGCTGAAGATGGAAGCGAACCTCTCCCGGAATCCTCATCACTGAAGAACTGGCTATCTTATCTCTAACTCTAACTGCCGGAACATAACAATGTTGAAAAGATTGCTGTTATGGCGTCTGGCTTAAATAAGATATTGGTAGCTAGCCAGGCGGACTTACAACAAGTCCTACCACCAATCAAACAATACTAATTGTAACCTCCGCTGGGAATCGAACCCGGTCTGATACCGGTGGTTGTTACCACTAGACCACAGAGGCGGTTTATTACAATTAAGCATTTTTGTTTTAAAACAACATCACTCGCGTACCCTGGCCCAGCACTGGATTGGGATTGTTTGAATTATCTATCTAGAAGTTTTTACAGTTGATCGAATTCTATTTGGGTTTGTAACAACAACAGCAATAGTTGTGCTGAATTAGATGTCGTCGCCTAATACCACCTAATCCACAATTATCGTCTTGCAATTTGTACTATAACAACTGAAACTCAATTAATGTTGTAGCATAATAATTAAAAGCCTATTGTATGGTTCGACATGTCCATTTGAACACAAATTGAGTGTAACACCATCTTAGATAGTTTTGAAGATCACTTTGTAACGTTGCAATTTTGCAGTTTAAAAATTTTTCATCCTTTCACCAAATTTGCAAACGAGACGACTTTTTTTTATAATAAACTGGGTGTGGTCAAAGGTGTTGTATGAATTTATAAACATTGCAAATCAAATGAATGTTTTAACTAGTTATTTTATTTTATTATTCTGAGTTTATCTATACATTCCACAAGGTATTTTGAGGTTTCAATACAGTTTTCAATTTGAAACGGCAAAATTGCAATGTTACAAAGTGATCTTCAAAACTATCTAAGATGGTGTTACACTCAATTTGTGTTCAAATGGACATGTCGAACCATACAATAGGCTTTTAATTATTATGCTACAACATTAATTGAGTTTCAGTTGTTATAGTACAAATTGCAAGACGATAATTGTGGATTAGGTGGTATTAGGCGACGACATCTAATTCAGCACAACTATTGCTGTTGTTGTTACAAACCCAAATACAATTCGATCAACTGTAAAAACTTCTAGATAGATAATTCAAACAATCCCAATCCAGTGCTGGGCCAGGGTACGCGAGTGATGTTGTTTTAAAACAAAAATGCTTAATTGTAATAAACCGCCTCTGTGGTCTAGTGGTAACAACCACCGGTATCAGACCGGGTTCGATTCCCAGCGGAGGTTACAATTAGTATTGTTTGATTGGTGGTAGGACTTGTTGTAAGTCCGCCTGGCTAGCTACCAATATCTTATTTAAGCCAGACGCCATAACAGCAATCTTTTCAACATTGTTATGTTCCGGCAGTTAGAGTTAGAGATAAGATAGCCAGTTCTTCAGTGATGAGGATTCCGGGAGAGGTTCGCTTCCATCTTCAGCCTTATCAATACTTAACGTCAGGTATGATGAAGGCTAGGAGTCTCCCCGTTGTTAATTTATTTTAATTTGAAAAAAAATTCAAGGAATTTTTATTATTTTGAAAAAAAAATTAATTGTTAATATTTTTTTTCGAAATTATAATTTTAAGGTTTATTTATTTAGATTTATTATCAATATTTTTAATTTTATTTATGGTAATTATTTATTTAAATAAAACACCAACTACTTATGTTGATTTCGTAATAATTAAAAAGTTTTCTTCTGTTACTTATTAACGATGTTGTATAGAATATACGTATAGTGTACAAGGATTTTTTATAAAAATAATATTTTTCTAGTTTATCTAGTTCTGCGCATAAGTCAGAGTCCCACGGTATGATGACCTGATGATTTAGCACAGGGGTAGTGTACCTGCCTTCATCGCAATTAGCACAATACCAGTGCTGGTATTGCACGGTTTAACAACTCCTGAGGATGCTCCGTGTGTGGGCGAAACAAGTGTAGAGTCGGTGAAGGTACAAGGTGTGTCACTGTGTTGCATCTGCATTTATTTGCGGGCGGGCAGCATTTGTATGTATGTTCTGTCTGTGTGTGTGCAAATAAAGTGTTAAATAACAGATACGTTATTATTATCGCAGATAAACGATTATAAGATATTTGCCTTAACAAAATAAATCACTAGAGTGATAGATCTGGAGTTGTCGCGTTTCACCAAATGTTACACGATCAATGTTAATTTGGTCTGAGAACATGGTACAATAATTAGTTATGTCTGTTCATGATCTAATAATTAATATTTCAAGATGCTGATTGCGTGTAATGTCTCGAACCGCACTATTGTGTAATTGTGAAATTAGACGATTAATATCAGATTATATATTAAGAGAAGATTCAGGAACTGGTTTATTCTATTTGGTCTAAAAATAGTTGTATCCATATCTTTCTTGGTAATATCTAGATTTACAATATCGCTTTGGAATGTAATTTCGATATTGGGTATAAGATTGAGACTAATAGCCCTTGACGAGTTTCTTGCCGGTTCTTCTCGTTACAAGGTCTCCCGCCGTAGGGTTTGTGAACCGATGGCGTAGCTTCTTTGACGTTCATAAGTGCTTACTTCTAAACAGCCTAGACTGAATAAATGATATTGAATAATATTGACTAAAGACTAATACACCATTATTGTACCTAGGTATGTTTATGAATAAATTGTTTCTATTTCTAATCTTACAAATTCAAATAGGACGACAGGCGGGCGATTCTCGCGCTGAAATATGTCGAATTCGACACTTTTATATCCTTAATTTCTTTATAAGAAATGTAAATAAAATCCCTACTACTGTCAAAATCCTTAGATTCAATTATCTTTGATAATCCTATAATGTCGAAGATTGCTTTCAGTTAGTTTTTAATACAAATTTTGGCTCCAAAAAATGTCGAATCCGGGTTGTCGAAGGCGCGAGAATCGGGCCCCTGCATTATTGATTTGATTATGATCTAAAGAGATTCCGTTAAACACTAATCCGTACTGTTCTCAAACTAAAATGTAAATTGCATAGTGTGTTGTCTAAAAAGAGCAATCAAACTTTGGTTGAATTGGTTGTAAAAAGTCTTTTAGAAGCGATAAAGTAGGCGCTTAACACACTTTTAACAGTATTCAGAACAGGTAGATACACAAGAGGGGTGGCAGCGTTGAAGAATGTGAAGTCTTTCCCTTAATACTGTGCATTAACGTGATTAAGAAAGTTGCAACATCGATCGGTTCAAGCCCCTCTATATTTTACAGTAAGCTTGTTATAAAACCTGTTTAGACACGTAAACGAAACGCACAGTAGGGGTGGGACACTGTAGAGAGGGAATAAGGTTATGTTTTCAAAAAGTAGAAAAGAAGCTACGCTGTCACACGATGCTTACTCTTGGATGACATCCCTCTTGAATTGTCGGAACTTTCCTATTTACTTAGTGCGTGCCCGATTGCATTCCTCCCCATGATATTCTTGCTAAGTGCTGAATTTTGTAGTAAGTATCTACAGGAGTCTTAACTCTTCATGACTTTATATCCATTTAAACAAAATCGATATTAAGTCATTAGGTGTTTTGTAAAGTTATAACAAAGCTTGCATGAGTGCACATTCACAGAAACTAAAAAAAAATACAAAATATCGATAACCCACACACCACTAAATTAAATGGCCCTTGGTGCGATTACACAAAGATTCACAAGTTCAGACATTCAGCCGGATGGTGATAAATATCAAGAAAATTTCCTTAATAAAAACACAAAGTGGGAACGTTTCATTTAGCCCGGATAAGTTATGTATTGGGGTGATTAGTGCGAGGGTCCCGCAAGGAAGCACATTAGGCCCAAATTTTTATATTAATGTGCATTTTTAAGTTATGTGTAAACAAGAAGGGGAAGTGTATAGGGGAAAGTCTTCTGTTTCTTAATGTGAAATTCCGAAGAATTGGGGTCGAAATTATGGCCATTTGCAGCATGACGGCGTTAACGAATCATGCTTGATGCGGAGATTAAATAAGGTACAAAAAAAAAGTAATGTTTATGTAATAATTATTTAGCAAATAAATTGATTAGCCGGCCTATCGTACTATGACATGACATGTCATATTAACGATTTGATTGAAGTTGTCACATTCTGACACACTTCACACTTCGGAGGCGATGATTGAGCGAATACGTCAAAAAACTTCCGTCAAAAAACAAGCTTATTTTAAGAGGTTCTTATCGTAGTACGAATTAGCATAGCAAGATTGAAATAATACTGTGCTAAGAGATGGCGGTAGATTGAAATAGTATAAGATTGAAATAATACTGTGCATTACTAGTTTTTGATCTACAGCTTTTACAGAAGTAATAAATTTGTTACGTTTATTTCAATGGAACAGCCCTAAATTTTGAGCCAAGCTGTCGAGCTGGTCATATCTTAATATTTAACAGTGTTTGTTGAACATTTGAACAAGTGCCAAGTTAACGTTAAAATATAAAATTTTCAAGCGATAGTTTTGGCTTTCACAATAAACAATCAATTCGTTGAAACGTAGAAAGTACTAGTACTTATTTTAGCAGCTGTATAAGTAGAACTTGCTGACTTATAGTTATTTCAGGTTAGTAATAACAATACATTTTACCCGACTGCAAAGGAAGGGTTATGTTATGTTTATCTTGTATGTTTGTATGTTTATATTTAATATTATTCTTACCTCTTATCTCTCAAACGGCTGAACGGATTTCTTTATTCAAGATATCGTTAGATTTGTCTTGACAGCCTAAGTGTTCTTAGGTGGGTGATGTTAAAAAAGACTGTGCGGTAGTATTAGGTTTATGAAGAGATTTTTTTTTGTAGGTATATAAAAAATATATAATTTTAAAAACTCAAATACCCTCCTACATCAAAAGACAAGTCAACTGAAAAGATGGAAACAAGATCAAATATAGGAATTTTGTTAAACTTGATAATATGCAGTCGGAAGCATAGAAAAGTTCGAATGTCATGTTTCTTCTGACTGCATAAAAGTTCTATATTTGATCTTGTTTCCATCTTTTCAGTTGACTTGTCTTTTATGCAAGGTTTTTTAATTATTATTTTTTTGTCAAAGTTGAGTGGAGTCTTGCTTCTTAAAAACTTAGATAAAATATTTGATAAACGATACTCTTTAAAAAACCTAGTCGAGACTAAAGTACCTAGATGTGGTAGTAAGCTTTTCTTCCAGTGCAGATAGAATTAAGCCTATGACAAAGAATATGTAAGGTGTTGATGATCAAGCGCCGATCGAGCAGCGACTGCTCAAGTCGACGATATAGAACACAATTTATACAAAACATTTTTTTAATTTAATTTTAGTTGTTATTTTAACTTTCATATTTTAAGCATTAGATACCTATTGAATATTCCGCATAAGCAGAACCAAACGTAAAACAAAATTTGTTTTAAGGAAATGGGTATAATTAAATAAAAAAAAAACAAAATAATTTCTTTTTGCCAAAACTGTGTTCTATATCGTTGACCTGAGCAGCCCTTGCTCGATCGGCACTTGATAAATTAACACCTTATATACACCTATAATATGAATGGAATGGACGGACATTTGTAAACTTTTAAAGACGATCATTTGGGAAACTGTCAATATTGTTTCTAGACGACATCATAGACCCAACCAATGCAAAAGGCAACAACCACCGGTATCAGATCCAGCGGTCCCTTATTCGATTCCCAGCGGGGGTACATATTGTATTCGGTTTGATTGGTGGTAGGACTTGTTGTAAGTCCGCCTGGCTAGCTACCACCATCTTAGCTAAGCCTGACGCCATAACAACAATGTTTTCAGTATTGTTTTGTTCCGGCAGTTAGAGATAAGATAGCCAGTTCCTCAGTGATGAGGATTCCGGGAGAGGCCTTATCAATACTTAACATCAGGTATGATGCAGTCTCCCCGTGGTTCATAAAAAAAGCTACGATAGTGATTATTTAAACGTTTAATTTTCAAGTTGCACCTTTGATGGTCTGCCAACCTAGGGAATTATGACCTGAGGGTATGTATGTATGAAAGTACCTACCTACATTATTTTTACGACGAATTTAATTTGAGCATGAAAAACACCGTTTATTTGTTGCTAAAATACATTCACTTTCCACCCTAATCCCCATTGGTATCGCCACAACAAAATGCAGCGCAGCAACGCCGGAAAAATGTCGTTAAATATAAATTACAGTGGAGTTTTAGAGTTATAATCGTTAATTAAAACCCCCATAGCTCCCCTGTGAATTATTACGAACCCCTCTGATGTAGTTGTTGTTTTACAAGGGCGCCTCTGTGCTTCAAGTTTTTTGGTGAAAATCGTGAGGTGTTTTTCCCTTTCTGATAAAAAAAAATAAGCGTTGCGTTTTTGAATCCTACCTGAGTTGATGGAGTTGGAGATCTTTAGAATAGAATCAAATAAAATGTAAGAAAAATAAGAATAAAAAGTACGTATGCAATGCAGGAAGTCTGGAATGTCACTGATAGGTGCGTGGTCACCGGGCTAATAACACCTAGCCTGGAGAAAGATTTTTCATTTTCCTTTCCTATCATCTCTCCTACAAGTAATTCCACCTTTCAAAGTTTGCGTGGGGTACTTAGGTAGTCAGATTTCGAATATTTTTGCCGATAATAACAGAGCTTTATCCAATTATTTGCAGGTGCGAGAAAAACTCACACGACAAATTCAACCAACATCCAATCGTGTGGGTTGACTTTCCTTACGCGTTTAATTAATTGACTCGTCTTATAAAAAAAAAACATATACTTACTATATAAATTGCCGAAAAAAGGATTAGAAATAGAAATAACGTTTATATAATTCCAACAGTAAACAAATTATACAAACATCAATGTCTCTTTGTAAATGCTTCTACATTCGGGACTTCAGTGGGGTTAACACGAATAACTATCGAAATAGTTTCGAGTAAGTATCGAGCACGTAATTTTAAAAAAATGTATAGGAAAATGTAGTTCCGTTTACGTCCGGTAGGAACGCTGCTCAATATCTCATACTATTTTTACTTTACTTCGTCGAAAGCTATTCGTGCTAGGCCTACAGTTTGTGTCACATATTATATTTGGTATGCAAATGTACCAAGTATGGATGGATTGGCAATGGCATAAGTACCTAAATTGGGACGAGGAAACCTTTAATGTTTAAGTAGAATTAAGTGGAAGTGTGGAGTGACCATTAATAAATTATGGTTTTCTCGGAATTAAAAACCCTTTTTTTGTATTCGTATACCCTAAGAAATGTTTTTGTTTTTCTTTCATTCAAGGACTTGAGTGTTGTGCACACTGGCAGTATGAATGTGACTTTCAATACTTTTTCTTTTTCTTTACTTTTCAACTCGAAAGTCTCCATATAATTTAAAGTTTCTAGAAAAAAACCAGACCGTTATCCATCTTATTATAACTGTAGAACTTCTGTAAATCACCTTGGTAAAATGAGATAACTTTTGGAGCGAGTACCTATCTCTAAGTTTTATTGTAAATTAAGTACTAATATTATTACGTTGAAACGTTCCCACACCGAATTTAATAAGTTAGGTATTAGGTACATCGACTAAGGGGGAAAATCTTAAAATAAGTACGTTAAATTTAAAATGCATGAAGAACTTGCAAATATTTAAATACATTATAAATGCAGTAGTAACTCTATCTATCTGTTGCCTTTTCACAGATAAGTCGCTGAGCCAATTCGAATGAAATTTCGTTTTAATTAACTTAATTAAATAACTTGAAACCTGGCTGGAGATGGACTTAAGATATTTTTTAGTCCGATAGATGGCACCGCCACGCGACAAAGTCGCGGGGGGAAGGCTAGTTTATTTATTTAATCCTAATATTAAATACAGCAAATGGCAGACTAAACGCAAAAAATTTTTAGCGTTAGCGTAGTTAACTAGAAAATTAAGAAAATACTTTGATGGTAAGCTAATCCCGGAGAGAATACCGTGGCATGGCGTAAATAATGTTTAAACAAGTTAGCAGCGCCTGCTAGTTAGCAGGCACAAAATAGACTTCTAAACCACGTGACAGTTGTTATTGTTTTGTAGTGTAGAAACTAAAAAAGTACATTTGACACATGTCCAAGGTGTCCTAAACTCATTCCCGTTGACCAAAAAATGTATAAACTGTAAGGACAATAAAAAACATCATAAGTCTAATTTGTGGTCCTAATTACCAAAAACCAGAAACTTCCATTATACCATAAGTGTATTTACGTAAATTAGTTTTAAATCCTTTAAATAAAATGTAATAAACATGTACCGAATATCAAATGACGGTATTAACGTAAATCACAGCTGCGTAACTGGCGCTAAATTACTTCGACACATCCCTAAGGAGAGTCACGTTGAGATGGCGTCGTTTTCCTACTTAATTTGTACCTAAATCAGGGATCCCGCTACTGACACGAGTTAAAATATGTTTAAGACGTAATTAACACACGTTGGGAGTAAATCTATTAATCTTTGCATCATATCTTTAAGATAGATAACATACTTCCTACTTCCTTTTCTACTATCGTACTAATCTATACTAATATTATAAAGCTGAACAGTTTGTTTGAAAGCGCTAATCTCAGGAACAACTGGACCGATTTAGAAAATTCTTAGACCATTAGAAAGCTACATTTCTCCCGAGTGACATAGGCTATATTTTATCCCGATATTCCCCACGGGAACGGGCACCACGCGGGTAAAACCGCGAGGATCCGCTAGTATTTATTATAAATGGAAAAACTGGTGAGAATATTTGGATGCCTGTTACTGTTTTCACGCTAAAACTACTGAAAGATAGCCTGAAATAAAACAAAGGCTACTTTTTATCCCGATATTCTTACGGGAACGGGAATCACGCGGGTGAAATCGAGTGCGAATGCTAGTGTCTAAATAAATAATACTTTATGCTAGGAAAAATGCAAGTTTTCTCATACGGCTCAGTTCAAATTATTCCGTTATCTACGAGTAGTTTCAAGTTCTTGATTACAAAAAGAAGAGGGAATGCACGTATGGCAGCAGCAAAAAAGGTCGGGCGTTGCTTTAGCCTGTCAGCTGTCATAGATGATTAGCTGACACCTTGAGATGAAACTTCAACAAAATTTATTTGGAAGCCATGGTCAGCGAATATCTCACAACTGACATCAAGGTCAAAATGGAAAACCCCAAAGGGAAATTTTAGAATACCAGGAATAGCTTGCAGGAATAAATAGCACTGATGCTAACTAACCGTCATAGGGTCGTGGTGAAAGGATCGGCTAGTCCAGCGTTACCGGCTTGCCGTCCGCAGACCATTGCCCAGGGTGCACTGGACATATACCTACTTAAATTTTATTGCGACACACAGGGAGGATCTTTTCATACACCCCAACCGTTATACGATATTTGTTTACCTCGTATGTTCTTAAAGCATTATTTCTAAATAAGAACATTATCTTTAATTAAGAATGTTTATTTAATCAAATGTAAGCCTCTTAATTTAGTCAAGGTCTTCGGGGAAAGATCGGATTTCATTGTACTGCTGATTGCGTAGGTTGCACCCTTTTAATTGGTTTTTCGGTCCAAATCACATGCTAGATAGGGTAATGGGTAACGTGTCCTTGATTAAATTGAAAAGAGATTAAAACCGTTTTAACGAATTTTGGAGTTCATTTTTTCTGTTAAGATAAGACTGGTCGAAATCATGAATTGATCTAAAATACCAACAAAGTTTGTACCTATATTGTCTTACAAATGTTTAGAGCCCTCTAGGCTCTGGAGAACAACCCAAATGCTCATAACATAGAATTGTCCCAAGTAGGGATTAAACGACCACTGACAAGTACAGTAAGAAGGTTTAGTCATTATTTCATCATCAGCATTTTAATGTCGTCAACTGCTGGGGCACTAGCCTTCCTTACTAGTCGATAAGGAGAAAGGATCATAACCAAGACGCGGGCCCAATACGAACTGGGGCCTTACCATCAACTGTAATGCAATTCATTGTAGGTTGTGAGAGTGGAATGCTGCCATATGGCGCGTCTAGCGGCGTCCCGCACTTACTACCTTAAAGTAGCCTAAAGTGAATCGCATTACAGTTGATGGTAAGCCCCCTGGTGTGCTTTAATGACTGCAAATACAGCCGGGATTAACGGCTTAACACTTCCGAAGCAAGGAGGAGCTCCTGATATTAAATTTTTGGTCACCTATCCCGTGACCGACCAATGCGCCACCAAGCACTCAAGTCTGAATATAAAAATAAATACCTCAAAATATAATCTCACAAGCCACAAGCTATTAATTTATTATCACTCAACGCCTAAAGTCCATAGATCACGCGAGATGGAGCTGCTACAAAACAAACAAATCACATCAGTCGCCTGCCGACCTCCGTCGGGAGCGCACGTAATTTATGTTGATGGCTCGCTTTATAGCGGATTAGCACGCCAACTTTGGTATTTAGTTCAGTTTAATATTTCATTTAAAGACAGTTTGGATTATGCGGTGATGCTTGATCGCTAGAGTTCACGATGTTATTTTTATGCGTATTAAGAGGATTTTTGTATTGGTGAAGGTAAATAACTATACTTGTTGACGTGTTTAGAGCTTAATACAAGGACGAGACCAAAGTTCCTAATGTTGCTAGGTTAGGTACGTATTTGCTTCTTGTTGGAGACATGTCGAAAACCACAAAACGTTTCCAATGACTCCTTTCTTCTAATTCAATATCATTTATTCAGTCTTGGATATTCTAAGCACTGTGAATGTCAAAGACCTTACGGCATCAGTTCGCAAAGCTCAACGGCGAAAAGAATAGGCATTTAGAAAACAATTATTAAATTTACACAATGTTTCCTTTTTTTGAATCGTCACCAACATATCCAGGTCAAACCTAAATCATGTATAAAATTTCTTATACAAAACCACGAAGAACTCAACAATTCCTAAATGACACAGGCCATTTGCGTTTGAATTGTCATTAACATATCCTGTTCATATATAAAGTAAAAGCATGTTCATTGTCCAAGGTTACTTGTACAAAACCACCAAGAACTCAATAATTCCCAAATGACACAGGTCATTTGCGAGCAAAGTCACGTGTGAAAGTATGCAAGTTTTGACGACAGCCGAAGAACGATTTGTTATCATAAAGAAGTTGGGCCATAAAAGGCGTTAACACGTTATTATGTCGCACTAACGTCGTGTAAGAGAGGCAAACTGAGATAGGGTTGTCATTGCCACTGGCAAGTATTATTTGAAAAAAAAACCTAAGAAGAAGTCACACTACATATAGCAGTTTTAAGTTAGGGTTTAACAAGTATCATAAGTATTATACAAGCATTTTTTTTGTCATGTTCGGTTCATAAAATGGGGTCTTACTGTCATCTTTTAGAATCCACCATGTCATAAGAAGGTTTTGGTTTGCGTTCTGTTTTCAATACTCTTCAAATTCGTACCATGACCACCACAAAATAAAATTTGGTTCATTAAGATATATCTATGGATATGAAAACCTACAAAAAAACGTGCTTATCTACACTCGATGATACTTTGTAATGGCGGACTTAACTAGGCCAGCTACTGAAAATTCGCAAGAATAATATCAAAATACGATATGATTAATAAATTGTAAAGGTAATGAAAGTTTCTAAAGACAAATATCTCAGTTCCATGTACTTCTGTAATCATTGTTCCTGCGAAAGAACAAATTGAAGTTGTAGATTTTTGACACACTTCACACGTGCCTTCAAAAGGCACAAAACTTTTGTCGGAAAATAACCTTATTTTAAGAGGGTGGTAGTACGAAAAGGCGTTGGTATGATTGAAAGAATACTGCGCTAAGAGTTCTCAGGGTGAACATGAGAACTATTTTATTAGGCTAGGCTGGGAATACTGGGAAAAGACGCTACGCGTTTACGATTTATTGTCTTATTCATATGTCTGAAGGCGCTGTATGCAAACTTCTGTACAGAGACGAAATAGACGTCCGATTTTCCTTCAGATTCTCCATCCGATTTGCCAGTTGATTCTCTAGCGCATATTATTTTACTCTTTGGACTGAGTTTAGAAACAGTCGGAAAAATTGGACAGGTTTTGAGTGAATCCGATCCTATAGTCGATCAGACTTAATGTTAGTAAGTAATAATTGCGAAAATATTGTAAAAACGAATACCTAGGTAAATAGTACGAAAATATTGTCCCTTAAAAAATATTAATTGTAAGTTTCTTCTATAAAACATTACCAAAATATTAAATAAACTTATCAAATACCACATCTTTTACAAAGATATTATTTATTACTTTTGGAAGAAATATTATCGTTGTCAACCCTACGTAAAAATAGTTTCCTCTTAACACTGTTTCTAGAGTGGAAGTTGTAAGATATGGCACGACGCTTGATTCTTTGTCACCGAATGTATGGAATTAGGGGAAAAATAAATAAAAGCCTTTATTTACAACATATTGCGATAATAAAATGTTGTTGCGACAAGTGGATTCTTTTGGGTACATTCGAATGAATAACTTTACCTGTGGAGCAGATTAGTATATTATAGTGAAAATATTAATACTCGTAAAAAAACACATTGTATTCACATTTTCAACTGATATAAGCATTATAAAAGTTAATTCCTATCATGAGATCCTTACGGCGCCCCCTAGACGCTTAGCAAATACTGTGATCCATCATTATGATAAATATTGACAAATATCATTTGCATTATCGGAGTGAACAAGAAAGCATACACATTCAGTATTTATCACGTCAGTATTGTAAAGTTTTTCATACAGTTCATACGCATGAAATGAATGTAGCAACCAAAGCTAGTGTAGCTGTTTCATCTTAATCGATAGTCAAACATCTGTAAACATGTTTCTTTCGAATGCGAGGATATTTTTCGCATTGATGAAAAGACGGTGGTCAACACCGTAGAAAAGGTGAATATACAAGAGAATTTCAACGTGTTCTCGTAGGTCTTTGTAGCATAATTGATCAGTGCATTGGGCCGAATTCCCAAGGATGCGGATGCGTTCGTATCCCGTCCGGACGACATGAGACAAGTTACTATTTTCTAGTATTAAAAATTGTTTAAAAATTATAACATAGCACTTATTGCGCATAATAATTAATTCGCATAATTTAATTATGCATGCATGCATTATTGAGTGTCTAAAATTAAACGCCTACTTTGTCTTATTTCTGTAGGTCACGTGATAGGTAAGAAAAAGTGTTACTTAAATTACTTAACTTTCGTGTTTTTTTTTTTGACAACAGAAGTAAGTACTTGTTTTTAATATGCCTTATATATTTATACCATTTAATACTTATGCAAAGTGAGGTTATGCTTATTACATTTATCCCAAGTCATACGACAATTTACGTTATGTGCATTAAAATTTTGCATACCTATTCAATAATGCAGAATAATGTTATTCGTATTTCCAATTTGAATTAGGAATATTACTTTATGCGAATAATTATAGACCCGTCAGTATTTATCGCAATCTGTCGTCGCAATTAAGATATCCAGAAATCCGTAATAAATACTGACCGTAGTCAATACACTAGATACACGATCAGTATTTATCACAAAATAAAATAAATAATGATGGAAAGCAGTATTGACTCAGCACCTAGGGGGCGCCTAAGATTTATATTAGCATGTACGCCTGTATCATAAAATCTTTTTATAAAAAACCGACTTTAAAAACCAAAATACAACTTTTGGAGTCGGTGACAGCCAAGGCATTCTTCACATTGCACCTGTATTACCTATATTTTTATTTATCTTACATAAAAAACAACATTCCTTTTGAAGTCGGTTAAAAATTAAAATGTGAAATGGGCGGATTCTGATAGGAGAATTTCAAGTTGAGCACGTCAGTCAAGCACGATAATGTATGAACATTTTGCTTTGAGTTAAATAAGCTTGAGTCGTTTTCAACTTGAAATTCTTAATTCAGAAACCGACTGAATAACTACAGACGGTATCTGAGTCATTCTTTAGAACACGTTTTTCAAGCGGTTTTACTTAAAAATAATAGAAAACGAAAAGTCAGCAAGCCGTTTTTTGAGTGAGTGCTTATGTGATGGTGTGTCGAGTTTTCGAAAAATAAAGGTAAGAACCTCTTTGCGTGGGTTTGGTTTCTTAAAACTTTGATTTTCGTGGTACAATTTTCTCTGGTGTCTGTGAATTTCTTTATTTAATTAAATGTTGTAGCGAACAAATACAAGGTATTGTAACTTATATTCAAAACACAGTTTATTTGCTTAAAAGTTTTTGTGTATTTTTAGCATAAAGGATTTATTTTGATTTTCGTGGTCGTGATTTGCGTGGTTTTCGTGGTAGTTTTGACCTACGCAAATGAAATATCTTTTAGTTTTGTACTAGATGGATGATTTATAATTGTAAATTCGTTTAAATCAAAGTTAAGATGTCACATGGGATGGGTTTCTGACTTTATAAGTACCTAATAATGATAAAAATACAACATAGAAATAAATGATTGGCAGAGAATGCCGTATGCCATTAAGTTCGCATTTGTACATTAATTGTGCATAAATAAATAAAGCTAATAAAAATAGCTTTATATTAGCTACTTATATTATTGTTACATAAAATTGTAACGGATTATTAACATTTTAGACCAGGGGGCCAATTCTGCTAATTTTTTGTCAAAATCGTCTCTCAATGGTGTTTCAATAGTACACGGTAAAAAAGGATTTCTTTAAGTAAGAATGACCAATTTCTTGAAATATTTGTTTATTCTAAAAATATATTTACTTAGGCCAATGTAATATTTTTAAAACAAAAATACTGCTCATCTTTTACTCAGACAATTTTTTTCTTATTTATTAAGATAAATAATATTTATTTAAATTTATATCAATCAAATTGACTTATTTTAAATCAAGAAATATCCATCTTCTTGCATCAAATTAAAATTATCTTAAATCAATTACAAGTTACTTTGATTGAGATTTATCTTTTTTTAAATTTATTATTCTTTTCATTCTAAGTAAGTTTAGTCTATAAGAGAAAAAGAAGATTATTCGTATGAAGAATACCACTTACTTGACTGTACAAATAGCGGTGTCTTGAATGAAACAACATGTCTTGGATTAAATTTATTATTCTTGTAACAACTAAATATTATTAAGAATATTTTTTACTATCACGAAGAAATTGTTGTCTAGCGTCTATAGGGAGAGGATCGTTTTCTTGTATTTAATGAATATGTCTTAATCCAAAGCAATTTGTCTTTTTATAAGAAATCTGTTTTTACCGTGTAGTGTTTATTTACATTGTTGTAACAAGAAATGTGTAAAACAGGCCTGCCATTGAAACACCATTGGAATACGATTGTGACTAAGCATTAGCAGAATTGGGCCCCAGAAATGCCATTAACAAGAGAAGAAAAACTAAAAAGAAAGTTATCCGAGAGAAGAAGAAGAAGAGAGAGGCTTTTACAAATTGAAGGGTATAAGGCCAAAAATGCATTTTTCAAAAATTTATATAAACAAGTAAATGATAGTGATAATTAAAACTATTGATTATGTTCCTAACAAATGACTGATTATAATAAAAGACAGTGTTTTTTAATCTTTAAATTAGTGTAATATATTTGTAATTTCCTCAACTACACTCTTCCAACTTTTCTTAGACATTGTCTCGAATGGCTGCTTACACAGCAAACTCTTGCGCTAGGTTTAAACTAAGGATTGGTCACGAAACTTGTTCATATCTTTTTTTTCTATAGTGTATATCATATACATATCAATTTTGGTATGATAGTCAGCAAAACTCAGTAAAATGGGCAGGATGTCACTCCGACATGTACTTTCAAAAATGTGGTGTAAGGCAGGGAGGGTTGAGCTCTCCTCGCTTATTCAATTTGTATATGAACCAATTGATTGGCGGGCTTAATGGTTCCAGCGTTGGCTGTCATGTGGACGGAGTATGTATGAATAACTTCAGTTATGCGGACGATATGGTCCTATTGAGCCCGTCTGTCAATGGCTTGAGGAGGCTCCTTTCTATATGTGAAAAGTATGCGGCGGCCCATGGACTTACGTATAATACCAGCAAAAGTCAATGGATACTCTTTAAGTCACCAGGGTCGGAAACATATAGTAACCTACCGACTATTTCCTTATGTGGAAAACCGCTACAAAGAGTCCAGTTCTTTAAGTACTTGGGTCACTGGGTTACCGAAGACATGAAGGACAATGATGATATTGAGAGGGAACGTAGGTCGCTGGCAGTTCGCTGCAATATGCTGGCTCGTAGGTTTGCACGCTGTACCCCATCAGTCAAAGTTACTCTATTCAAAACGTATTGCCAGTCTTTTTACACGTGCAGCCTATGGGTCAACTACACGCGGCGGGCTTACAGTGACCTACGTGTACAATATAACAATGCCCTGAGGGTGCTACTGGGGCTTCCGTGGCGGTGCAGTGCTTCCAACATGTTTGCGAAAGCGAGAGTAGATGGCTTTACTGCTATTATGCGGAAACGGTGTGCCTCTGCGCTGTCACGCCTGCGCAGCAGCTCAGGTGGTATCCTTAGGGTATTCATTGATAGATGGGAATTACCTCTTCTACAGGGTTGGGTGCAGATGCACACAAACTGATTGTGTGTGTGTGTTATGTTATTATTGTATTTCTGTGTATTTGTATTTTAGGTACTAACCCTAGTTGTAAGGTTATTGTTACTAACATATTTTTATGGGCACTGCCTGAAATAAATTGATTGATTGATTGATTGATATCAATAAAATTATAATTATTGGCTATCGATGTTCCAAAATATAATGCTATGTATGTAGTGTCACTCTCTATGAGGACACAACATAAATATTTTATGTAGTGAGGTTGTGACAGAATAGCAGGGACTGTGGGTTTCCCGCGGTCACTGAGTCATATACCCTTTTGTCTTAAAATTTAAGTTGATACTTATATGCACTTAAAATTTTCAAATATGTAATATATCAACATTTCTATGTTTTTGAGGCAAATAAACGATTTTTAATTTTTAATTAATTTAATTAACAAATAATAATGGACTGATTCTAATACAAAACGATTTCTGCCTATCTATTTTTTTACCTTATAACATAATAATAACTTCTTTTCATATGAAATAACATTAAGTAACTCATTTGAGAAAGTTCATTTTCGTGGGGGTGTTTTGTGATTAGCGTGGCCTCCATTTTTTTAACCTCGATTATCTCTGTAAGTATATCGCTCTCTGAGGTGCCTCTTCTCTAAAACATATTACTTTTACGTATATTTTAAAATTCTGATATCAATATATTAAAAACATGAAATTTGAAAATTGCCACGAAAATTACCAAAGAATGCCTTACCCGAAGAAATACCCATCTATACCTACTTATATTATAAAGAGGAAAAAATTTATTGTTTGTTTGTTTGCATTGAATAGGCTCCGCAACTACTGAACGGATTTGTTACACAGATAGTAGATCGCCTGGTTATGAACATAGGATACTTTTTATCCCGATATTCCCACGGGAACGGAAACCGCGAGCGGCCGCTAGTAGTCAATAAAGCTTTGAAGATAATATGGAGATACCTTTTAACATTCTCTGATGCAAGAATACTGCAAATTAAACGTCCCACCAACGATGTAGCTATCACCTGAAAAGTCATTGCTTATTCAGGAACACGTAATTTATTCAGGAGTGCCAAAATGGGACAATGGCCGTAGATCCTTTCCTTAATGCAGTCTTCACTGTAAAATATCGTACGGTGATGTGGAGTTCTAGCGTAAGCGATATAATCTTCTCGTTACAAGGTCTCCCACCCCGTAGGGTTTGTGAAACGATGGCGTAGCTTCTTTGACGTTCATAAATGCTTGTAACAGCCGAGACTGAATAAATGATATTGAGTATTTTGAGTTTAATATCTTTTGGGAATTAGGATAACGTAAAGATAGTGGCGGTGCTGGTTGGGAATTAGGATAAAGTCAAAATGCCACTCCCGATTTGCCAAAAAAAGTAATTAGAAGAATGATTTTGTCTTTTCTAATGGCCGCTCGCGTGTGTGTAACGATTAATCAAGTTTAGTGATCTTATCGCTCTGAACCCCTTTTATCGGTTATGTGAAGTGTGATCCCGCCGAATTTCCGCAAGAAACTGCAGCAACAGCCGACTCCAGGGACGTCCCAGGCTACCTCCAGCTCTAAGCAGCACCACGAGGCGTTCAAGGTATCCTGCCCTTCCTTATATATTTGTCGACCTCGCGTTCTTTAAAACCTATTTGTTCGTCCGAAATACAGTCCACAAAAATTTGAATAATCCGCACAACAATTTTTGCCCTTTATAATCCATAGTTTTGGAATGTTTATAATTGTGGAGGTTTCCACAATTATAAACATTAGCACAGTTAAAGCTCAACGAAGTAATTTGTCATCGTCATCAGGCATTTTTTATGTCCCCACTGCTGGGGCACTGGCCTTCCTTATGGATGGATAAGGAGAATGGGCCATAACCCACTACGCGGGCCCAATGCGGATTGGTAGGTTGTAACGACAGCAAACGCAACTGGGACCAACGGCTTAACGTGTCTTCCGAAGCACGGAGGAGCTCGAGATAGTAAATTTTAGGTCATCCATCCCGTGACCGACCATTGCGAAGGTTGCTTAATCCCAACAATCGCAGGCCTTGCGCATGAACCCCTGCGCCACGGGCTCCTCAGTAATATTTAAATGATATTTTTTGCCGAAATTGCTAAACTTGAGTTCGACAAGTCTAGAAATCGTGGAGTTTCAGTTTCTTTTGAACAGCTGGAACAGCGTTCAGCCACACTATTATAACCACTAATATAAAAGTCAGTCGACTTGCTTATTATGTTATTCTTACGGAATAGTTGACGAAAGCAACAGCGAGTCAGCGACACTCGATTATTCACGTACCTAGAACAAAATAAATGAGTAAAATTAAATACATTATAATCTAATAGGTGTATAGGTAATAGTAGCTATTATCACACGTCATCAGCCATTTTAATGACCCCACTGCTGAGGCATTGGCATTCCTTATGGATGTATAATGGAGAATGGGCCCTGACCCCTGATCCATTGTGAATTGGTGGGTTTTAATGACTGCAAATACAGCCGGCAAGCTTTCCATTTATACAACAACAGTCTTAAAAATAACATTTAACGCTATTTGTGTTGTTTGTATACTTAAAAAAACAACCATATGAAAACGTTCCCGCTGTCACTGGCACCACACCCCTGGAGATTATTTCGGTAACCACACCGCACAGCACTTGAGCTCTCATTAACGTAGGTGTAGCGTACAAACGAAATATTTTATTTGAGCTTCTAGCTGAGAATACACCGGTTTCCTTTTGGACTAATGTGTGTTAAAGTTGTTTAGTTATTTACTATTGTGAAGCACTCTTGTAAATTACAGAAAATCTTATTGCGAAATATAACACTCAGGTATTTATTACCTACAAGTGTAGTCTTAGGTTGAGTTGCAACGACTAACTTTAACCGGAAAAAATCAACTCGACCACAAGTGAATTCTTAGATGGGAATTCACTTGTGGCCGAGTTGATTTTTTTTAAATATTATTCCTATTTAAAATTTATCATAAGTGTAAAAATAGCATTGAAAAATGCAAAATTCATAAATCATAATTTTAACCGATTTATGCTTGGCAATACTGTCAAATCGTTCGTTAAAGTCAGATGGTGCAATCAACCCTTAGTTGTGTTAATGATTTAATGGAGCATTTTAGTCTTCGTTTTCGGTTATCTGAGACTGACGCGATCTCAATAGTGCTCTATATATTGCTTTTCTACCATGAGTTTTTCTTTCCGTTTACTGTAATTTGTATGGGAATATGTAAAGCGCTTTTATTGGAAAGTAGCGGAACTACAGATTCTCATAAAAAAATATTTTCCATTTACTGTACCAACAGTAAACAGTAAAAAAAGTCATGGTAGAGGGGCTGGATACATATCGATTCGGTACAATATAGTTCGCGGTGTGTTTCCAAATAGGTATGAAGAAACGTACCTTTTTAGGCTTAGCTCTCGTTGTGAATGTAGCTCTTAGCTCTCATCTGTCGTCCTAATGAGCCTACGCATAATTGCAATGCTCTTTAATATTCCCGCTATCATCATGACCGCACAAGAGATTATGCTCGAAGCCCAGTCCCTATTAATGAAAAGCGGAACAAACGTAATATTTTACTTAGGTGACATTTTTTAATACTGCATATAAGTACGACACAATAGTTTTTGGTGTAAATCCACACATATAAAGATGCAGAACGAACTTTTCAAGCTTATCATATCGATACACACCATTACAATTAAGCGTTTGAAATCCGAAGTTCTGTTCTGTCTTCAATGTCGCGAGCGCGTTAGGCAATACATGTGTGTCCCCTGAGCTCCCTTTCATCACCGCCACCCAACAGCGAGCCGGGCGCTGATCGCGAGCGGCAATTTTAAAATTGGCTCGCGACGCAGGCTCACAATGTCAATCCCACTAATATTATAAATGCAAAAGTATGTCGGTTAGTTACTCTTTTACGCAAAAACTACAGAACTGATTTAGATGAAATTTGGCACACAGATAGAAGATAACCTGGATTACAACATAGGCTACTTTCATCCCGATATTCCCAAGGGAACGGGAACCACGCGGGTGAATACGCAGGCGCCCGCTAGTAAGCCATAACTATTAAAACCGCTATTATCATAGCCGCACCACAAGAGATTATGCCCGTCGACCACACCCCAGTCCTCATTAATGAAATGTAGCGTAGAGCAAACGTAATGTTTTATTTGACATAAATTTAACGCCTGCTCAATGGTCTGTTAACTTTTACGTCCGTTTGTTGTAACCGTTCATCATGCTGTAATGAAGTTGGTGTAAAAAGTTGTAAAAGAAAGCGTTTGTTACTTTTTGTGAATTTACTTAGAGGCTCGGGATCTAAACCGGAAACTTGTACTTAGATAAACAATAAGTAACACAAAATAAGTAAGTCTTCATCAGCCATTTTAAATGTCCCTATTGCTGGGGCACTGGCCTTTCTTATGGATGGATAAGGAGAAGTAATAATAGTAAGAAAACAAAATATGAAGACAATAACTAAGTACCTATAATTAATGTGTCATCTGAATAGAATAACTCTGTGCAGATGACACATTAATTATATGGTGTCTTAATTAATGACTAGCGGCCGCCCGCGGTTTCACCCGCGTGGTTCCTGTTCCCATGGGAATATCGGCATAAAAAGTATCCTTTATTTGAATCCCAGGCTCTCTACTATCTGTGTACCAAATTACATCCAAATCCGTTCAATAGTGTTTGCGTGAAAAAGGAACAAACATCCGGATGGATGGATTTCCATTCTCAAAACATTCGCTTTTATAATATTAGTAGAATAGCAAAACATATCATGAGAAGCAAAGACGCGTTATATCTTACCTAAAAGCAAACTTTAACCCCAAATTCCAGGTAACTTAATTGAATATTCGGATCAATTCGGGTATAAATTAATTGAGTTGCAATTTAATTAAGAACATCGATTTTACAGGGTTAACGAGGTTTTGAAAATTGTTTTATATAATTGGCGAATTAGCACACTCAGGGGAAGAGAATTTGGGTAATTGCTGTTAAGTTGATAATTACTTTCGGATAGCACTTTTAAAAGTAATTTATATTGTTAGTACCTATGAAAAATCAAAAGTAATAACATAAAACTAGGTAAATCAAGTATTTTATTTTTTATTTTTTTGTTATAATTCCTAAAGATAAATAAAGAAAATCTGAAAATCGAAACTACTTAAGTAATGTAGTGTCACTAGGGAGTGCAATCTCGGTATTCCGAGATATCGAAATACCGAGCTCTTACACCAATTTTGCAAGATTAATCTTGCATTCAAATTTGCAAGATTATTCAGCAACACATTCCATGACTATTGGAGAACGCGGTTGCGCGCAAAGACAAAGGCAAACAGAATTCCTGCGCAGCCGTACGCTGCTCGCCCGGTTCCCGGTCCGGCGCTAGAGTGAAGCAGGAGTGTGCGAGAAAGAAATCAATAGGTATATTTGAATCAGAATCAGGGCAGCCTCATTCAAGGGTAGCACCTGCAGTTAGCGTATCAATCGCATAGGATCAGGGCAGCCTCAATCAAGGGTAGCACCTGCAGTTAGCGTATCAATGCCTATCATCAGGGGTGCCAACAAGCGTAGAGGCAGAACGGGCCTATTTGCTGTATTTGGCAGTTGGCAGACGACACTCTAGATTTGTTGTGTTTACGTAGGAGAGTTCTTTTTTTTTTTCAAAATAACCCGTATATTTTAAATCAGTATTTTTTTATATGCAAGTTATTTCATTATTGCGCCCCTAGAACCAAGTTTCAATACAATACTTATATTAATTAAAAACAATTCATACATTTGCTAGATCTCGCAAAATACTCGGTATCTTGCGTGATTAGATATTTTAAATCTTGCGAATACCGAGACTGAAGATTTTGCTGCAAGATTGCACCCCCTAAGTGTCACGTGTGTTCTAACACTATAGGATTTAACATCCAAAACGGTGCGACTACTGCTGCAAGTCCTTAGTATATAGGCATAATGTGGCATACCTATAGCTCTACAATACTGTATATTTGAATTTGTGGCGGCACCTACCTAACGCCGCACATACTACTACACACGGAACATACCTACCGTGACAACCGATGGCGCTGACAGCAACTCAGTATGGGATACGAAGAACATGTATGGAAACCTACATCACGCAAGCAAAGTTTCACCGAGCCACTCACATATACAACATCCGACGATCATCTGCCGGACCGCGGTCCCCGGCCTACCCCCACCCAGTCCGGAGGAAGAACTCGCTATTCGACCTTCCTACTAGTGGCTTACCATCTACCACCCTTTTCCATACCTCCAACCTTCTCCCTACAAATTATTCGTTCCTGATATGAACATCGTGGACACAGTGACGACGTACCAACATAGGTATCTATTTCCAAGAGCTCAAGTTCAAAGAGAGACTGTCGACGGTCGTTCTCTCTCGCATCTTAAAATTGTATGGTCACGTCACGCGAAAAGAACCCGTTGCCATGGACAGACTTGTTGTAGAGGAAAGGGGCAATGGTATTAGGCCAAGAGGGCGCTCCCTCATGCGTTGGATCGGCCAAATAAAGACCTCTACGTATAACTATTTATTAATCTGTACCTCTACCAATGCTTCGCTGAACCAGTGCACACGCAACGCCTCAACACGAGAGAGATGTAGCGGGCCACAAACCGAACACCATGACCACCACAGCTCTGCCAAGAGCTACCGAATAAGAATAAGAAGATATGATCAAAATAACAGATTTCTTGCAATAATACCAATAATAGGATTGAGTACTTACTTATAACTAGTATTTCCCCAGTCATTATATTATGTAAGTAATTTTTTACCTTATTCTGTGAAAGTTTTAAATTTTCTATTGCATTATCCTCATTTTACTACGATGACGCGGCATTTTCCTAATCGCAAATATTCGGAAATGGGTGATATTAAAAATGGCGGTAGTAAAATCCGCCATTTTGTATGAAGTTATGGCGCGTTCACAATGGAGTCGTAGCCGTTAAAAATAAAGTTATAAATCGGAAACTAATGACCGGTGACGGTAGTTGGTAGATTAACTACCGTGGCCGGTGGAGGGTTAAATGGGTCACGATTAAAAAATAATTTACTAGTAACTAATTGCTTTTATTTCAACTTATTATAGAATTTTTAAAAGTATTTGTCGCTTTATTGTTTAGTCCCTGTACACAGTACAGTTGTAGAGCAGTAAATAAATAAAAAAATGCCAATCTTAAGCGTGGATTATTAAGTAATATTACAGGCATATTTTTCAATGAACTATGGCTTCTGATGTGATAAAAAAAATATATAGCAGCATGTGTTAAACAACCGTCATGTAAGTAAAAATAAACTTAACAGGAGCATATGGAATGGACTAACATGTTTAACACAACCATAATCTAAATCTATAGGTACTAATATTATAAAGAGGAAAGAATTGATTGTTTGTTTGTTTGCTTTAAATAGGCTTCGAAACGACTGAACGGATTTGGATGAAATTTGGTACACAGATATTAGATAGCCTGGTTATGAACATAGGATACTTTTTATCCCGATATTCCCACGGGAACGGGAACCACGCGGGTGAAGCCGCGAGCGGTTGCTAGTACCTACAACCATAAAATCACACAACTAATCTTTTTTATTAAACTATTAATAATTAACATTGAAAAAAAGAAAATTCTACGTAAAAGCAATAAAAGAAGTACCTAACATTTAAGAATTCAATATCTGTAGTTCCCTACAATAAGAAAATGAAAATATGAGAACTACAGCGTCGTCGTACACATCCTAGCACATTTAAGTGCCTACATAAAATAAAGTTAAGAATTTATATCGGCACCAACCGAAGTCGTAAAATCGGTAAGTATACAATATACACTCTTAGCACACTGATATTAACTATCGCACTTATGTAATAATATTTATATGCTGATCATTTTGATGCTTAACATAATCGCGTCTCAATAAAAAGTGCGGGTATCGCGAGCTTAGTAATTTGATTGTAAAAGTTTGAATGGAATGGATTGAATTAATGTAAAAGCATTTTATTAGTGGATGTAGGCGATAAGCTTTGTGTATTTCATTGAGATAGGAGGCTATTCTGTTCTGATGGTGAAATAATGAAGGGAAGGTTATTTGTGAGAATTTACAGTATCTCGGCACTTTGTAATACCATTGTTGTTACTTTTCGTAAATATCGTTTTAATTTGGTCACCAATATAATAATATTTCATTTGTTACCAATAGTTGGCGCAGGGGTAATAAGCCCGCCTTCTGCGCCAGAGGTCCCGGGTTCGATCCCCGGAGAAGACAAATATTTGTGTGCATGAACATCTATTTGTTTTGGTCTGGGTGTTTAATATATTATGTATGTATTTATGTTTATCCGTTATCTAGTATCCATAACACAAGTTCTTCATGAAACTTAACGTGGGCTAGATAATTGGTGTGTTTGTATGCAATTATTTAATTTATTTACCTATGTTCTATGTTATAAACTGTGGTATAAAACAGCATCACATACATTTACATGAGATCTATGGCCCTACGGCGTATTCACACGCGAGCGCTGATGCTATAGCGCTGTCTCGGTCGAGTATTAATCGACTATTCATCTTATTATTAAGACGATAACGTTGAAGTTACGTTTTACGAAAACGCCGTCGGCTGTCAAAGTGAAGTTGACAGCGATGCCGACGACACTTACGCGGTAGGCCCACTGATCTGGCGCTCTATTTTTGATCCAAGAGTCGCGCGTTGAGCGCTTCGTTTCTACTGATTTTCCTTCGACATACGAATTTCTGTATTTTTGAATCGCTCGACCGCAACGAGTGCCCTCACCCACTCGTTGCATTCTAACGAAACAAGCGTACGACGCGTGAATTAAGTCGCATGTGTGTGACGTAAGTCATACGAGCGATTAAAAAATATAGCTTTTGATATCAGAAGTGCTTAGTCTGCTAGCTTATTTCTTTAATAAATGTATGTAACACTGTTTTAAGACGAAAAATAATAATAATAACATAATATAGAAACCCGTCAACACACTGGAACTGTCTGGAACACATATTTTGACCAAAACCTCATGTATGAACGAGATGTGTCAATAAAAAATTGATCTTCTATAAATTGACTTCATTTTGTTTAACACATCGCGCGCCCCCCAACTTCTTTGGTAGGCTTAGGATCATAGTGTAGATTTGTATTTAAATAGCTTTAAAAATTCTTTAAGAATTGATTCGACAAATGCAAAAAACGAATTTATTTACTGATGCTGGATATTTTACTACCTTCTAAATGCCTTCAAAGACAGAAACTAAACTATCAGTTTTATTACATAAAAAATACAGTTACAGTTTTGGCCATCGAAACAATACAATGCCATATTTGGTTGTTGTCGCATTAACTTCGCGCTTGGCAAAGTTTCCGAATCGGGGTAATTCACCGGTTATTTCTGGCAATAATCGACGAATTTGACCTCAGAAATTCTCGCAGTTTATTGGAGATTAAGGCTCATTACTGTTAATAATACTAGCTTGCGTTGGAAACCCACAACAGCGTTGAAATTATATGCTGTAGAATCGAATGGAGATCATAAGATTCTCGCGCTTACTATTTAATCAAGTAAAACTCTGTATACAACGCGTTCATTCAGTCACTCAGTGGCAATGGCTTAATTTTTTCTATGATAATAGGTACTGTGGCGATTGTATATGTCTCCGCACTACAAGGAGGCCGCTACACCGCCGTTGCTGGCTGGTTTTGTTTATATTAAAACTAGCGACCCGCCCTCGCTTCGCTTCGGTGTAATGTGGTATTCGACACCATGTATTATACATATAAACCTCCCTCTTGAATCACTCTATCTATAAAAAAAACTGCATCAAAATCCATTGCGTAGTTTTAAAGATCTAAGCATACATAGGGACATAGGGACAGACAGCGGAAAGCGACTTTGATTTATACTATGTAGTGATTAAGAAAGGAGCCCGTCGTGCGTAGATTATTGATAAAATTGTAAAAATACTAATATAATTACTGAATATTAAAAAAACTGCGTTAAAAGAAACCGACTTCAAAAACTAAAAAGCAAAAAATAAGCCTTTTGGAGTCGATTGCAGCCAAGACATTCTACTTTAAGCTCCTATTCTTTTATTTTTCTTGCCTTGGCTGGCACCGATTCCAAAGGCTTATTTTAAGCTTTTTAGTTTTTGAAGTCGGTTTTTTTAACGCAGTTTATTTTTTTACTTTTAAGTGTCTGTAATAGGCTGTTTTGTAAGCTACAGCAGGGTTTTTCTAGATTAGATAAGGTTTCATGTACATTATAGACAAAATTATCGTAAATACTACATCGTCGAAGTCAACAAAGAAATGAAATATATAAAAATGCTCATAACATAAAAAGTACTGGGTCAAACGAAACTAAATTTTTATGGGACCAATTGGCAACTATTCTGCGTCGAACAAAAAAAGAATCATGGAAATCGGTTGAGAAATCTCGGCGTAATCGGTGTACATACATAAAAAAAAAAAAATATATACCAACCGAATTGAGAACCTCCTCCTTTTTTGAAGTCGGTTAAAAACAGTATCGAGTTAAACTTCGTTTTAATTCTATAAATAGCACGCCCCCGTCACAGTACCTACCACGAATAAAATATCTACATCGTCGTCGTCGTCTCAGCCACATAACACCCACTGCTGGGTATAGGCCTCCCCAAATAGGGGGGGTTTGCCATAATCGCCACGCTTGGCAGGCGGGTTGGCGATCGCAGTATGGCCAAGTTTGTAGGAGACGCTGCTGCCCGTCTCCTGAAGTCCCTTAGTCGCCTTTTACGACACCCACGGGATGAGAGGGGGTAGCGCTATTCTAAGCCGACACTACAGCTATCTACATATATAACATAATCTTCAAATATGAGTAAAATAAATTTTATTTAAGTTCCAATTTGTTCGTCACATCAATGCTTAAACACATCAGCGGCCTTATGCAAACACAGTCGAAAACGTTCCCGACAACGGAATGTATGCATTGTCACTGTCAATCACTTCAGAATAATCAAACAAAGACAAAGCACAGAATTCGAATCCGATTCCGTTTCCGGCGGTTTGTGATCAGCCCGCAGAAAATAATACAACTTTATAGCAACACAAGACTGCACTTTGAAAACTAGAAGTATGGATTTCACAAATGAATTCAAATCGTTTAAACCAACAAAAAGTGAAAAGTATATTTAATTTTATTAATAAGACTTTTAGCTCATCATAAAATATCCTTTAAATATGCTTTTTATCCCTTAATTATTCGCGCTCAAAATACGGAACCCATTTTCAAAGCTAAGATAAAATTACTTCCACAAAAAATTTAAAAAATTTAAAAAATCAACTCAAAAACTAATATTTGGTATAAAAAGACAGAAACTAATTTGACATCAATGTCATATATCTTACTCTGTAGGAAATGTTTTTTCTAAGCTACACATAATTTCATGAAATGGTCCTTGCAGGTGAATTTAACACATTTTGCGCATCTGGACCTTATTTTCTTATTCCTAGATCCAAAACGAAACAAAATGACGTTCTGTGACAAAAAGAAACAAATAAAAAAACAAATATCTTCCTATATCTAGGTATGCTTCAGCCAAACGGTTCAGAAAACTATTCAAAGTTCATATCACATGTACGAACATAATAGCGAAGTATATTATGATTCCTATATAGTTTTATGATACCATCCCATTTCAGTGTATTGCCGATAAAAGATAGTGTATATATTGGGACGATTACATGAGGTAGGTATATAGTTTTGATGGAAAGTTATTAATCAATTGAAACGTTCATGTACATGATATAAATAAATAAATACATGAAAACTAGCTGTGCCTCGGGGCTTCGCTCCCGTGGAATTTCGGGATAAAAAATAGATAGTAGCCGATTCTCAGACCTACTCAATACGCTCACAAAATTTCATGAGAATCGGTCAAGCCGTTTCGGAGGAGTATGGGAACGAAAACTGTGACACGAGTAAGATATAAGATATAGTACGGAAAATTATATTACCTCACCAGAAAGGTTGTTATTTCTCTTCAGTTAGGTACATATTACTAACTAAGTTATGACAAATATAGACAGATAGACAAACACTTTATAACACAAACACAAACTTATTCCTTTAACCCCATCAACACACCATTATTATAAAAATTTTTTTAGTTAAATCATTGACAATTAATTTGTATCAAAAATTCGTAAGTGAACCACGAAAAAGCATTAAATTAATTCATTTGGGTAAGCACGGTATTGTCAGTAGTGTCATCATCCTACTAACATTATAAATGAAATATGTTAGTTTGTTTGTTACTGTTTCACGCCAAAACCACTGAATGGATTTAGATCAAACTTGGCACAAATATAGTAGATATCCTGGATTAACAAATAGGATACTTTTTATCACGATATTCCCACGGGAACGGAACCACGCGGGTGAAACCGCGAGCTGCCGCTAGTAGTTTCATGGAACTAATGCGGAGACATACTGGCTAGACTAGGAGCGCTTTTGTACAACAACTTATATCATATCTTTTGCGTAGCTTGCTATATCGATTTACTGTCCAAAGCAAGAATTCCTATAAACCAACGTGAATATAACATTTAGGTCACGGATAAAATCCTAGCTATAAAAAGTGAATATCTTGTTTAAGTCCTTCAGATAAATAAGAGCCATGGATAAAATACACAGACAAGATAGAGAACAAAAAGCGCCAGTCAGCTGCGTAAAATCAAAGTGCTGTACCCCCAGTCTTGTTTCTGACGTTAGAAAATGAGACTCCTAATGCAGTACTGTAACAATTTCAAAGAGAGGACTTGGTAATTACGCCGCCCTCATTCGCGAGACACACGGCTGTGGAGTTCAATGAGTATTGTTATAATACTTATTTATCACAAGCGAAAAATAACTGTACATAAAACAAGATATTTTAGCATTCAACTTTAAGACAAGTGCCACATAGGATGTTATTATTTCATCGCAAGTCATCCATTACGGACTTCTCCAGAGGTTATTTGAACATACCTACTAATTTGATAAGGTACTGTTACTATCACAAAGTGGTCTGAGAGGTACTGCATTTAAAAACGAAAAGTATAATAGTAATTATAGATTTGTTTTATATTAAAAGGCCATCCGCACCGTTTTGTTTAGATTTAGGTTTTGGAAAGAATATGCGCTCTGTTTGGACTACAATTTTTCTTCTTCTTTTTCTGTAATAGGCCCTTTTGGATTTTGCCAATGTCAAGTTTTGTTTTCGATTGTTTTCAGATGAACAGTTTAAATCTGTCGTAAGTACTTTTGTTCGGTGTTCACTACAGCCGAGCGTTCACACCCTAAAGTGCGTTTCCTGAATTATGTATCAAAGCTTGATCGAGAAGGCTTTTATCTCCAGGAGAATCATTTCACCCGTTCTCGATCTAACGCTATTGTAATAAAGTATAAAATGTACTTTGGTGATAGCATTATTATAATGAAACTATACCAGAGAGTCACATTGTTAAATATGACGCTTATAAGGTAAAATGCCACAGAATGAGTTATGGGAAAAACTTTGTTGTATAAAGTTTAGTTAGGTTATAATATCATCTAGTAATCTAGCTTATCTGCAACGGATAGCGCTTGTTACTTTAAAATTGCGTGACAGCCTTAGAGGCAGAAGAGTGAAGACCGAGAATGGTCCACCACCAAGGAACTGCAGATTTCACCAAATATGATGATGAGCCTTCGAACATACTAAATCTCCCACCACAGAGGAACTGCCTAAGTAAACTTTAAATGCCAAAATTCAACAATGATTATGACAAACCCTGTCTGGCAGTCGACTCTATCTACCATGAGTTTTTCTTTACGTTTACTGTACAGTAAACGGAAGTCATTTTGATTCGTACAGCGCCTATAGTGGGCAGTAGCAGAACTACTGATTCTCATACAAAACGTCTCCCGTTTACGGAAAGTAAAACTCATGGTAGGCCCACAGGTGAGGTATTTCACTTTACACTCGCTGTAAAGTGAAATACCTGGATCAAGTATGCCAGGCCAGGTTAGCACTATAGTGTTAACCTGGCCTGGCATACTTGATCCAGGTAACTTTGTTTGGATCGATGTCATATGCCTCTTACATGGGTCAAAGGAAACTCGGAGTAGATTTAGGGTTCAATGAGCAGTGAGCCTCATTTCACCCTATATCTTGGCTATGCTCTTCGCCTTGCGTCAGGGACGAATATGTTTCTTTTCTTTTTAGGATTCCAAACGATTTTTTCTGTTAATGCCACTAGGAGACGTTCAGCTTTAATCATACCTGCAGGCCTACCATTTTAACCGCCTCTGTAGTCAAATGGTACAACCACCGGTATCAGACCCAGGGGTCCCGTGTTCGATACCCAGCGGGGGTACATATTGTATTCGTTCGGTTCGTTCGGTTTGTTTGGTGGTAGAACTTGTTGTAAGTCCGCCTGGCTAGCTACCACCATCTTGTCTTATACGTCTGACGCCCTAACAACTATGTTTTCAGCATTGTTGTGTTCCGGCAGTTAAAGATAAGATAGCTAGTTCCTCAGTGATTGGGGATTCCGGGAGAGGCTTGCTTCCATCTTCAGTCTTATTAATACTTAACACCAGGTATGATGAAGGCGAACACCCATATTCTAAGTCGTTCTTCCAAAACTTACTCGTCCTCGACTTAACGAAACCTTATTGACAACCACTTTGAAATACTCCTCGAAATCGGTATTCTAAGTCATAACTCCGTAAGGACCTGGAGGAGCCAAAGAGTACGTAGCCACTGCGTGTTAGGCCTATCGCACACTAACATTTTTACCCACGACGAGGTTGAGTGGAGTGTAAAAAGTTTTGGAGGAACGACTTAGAATATGGGGGTTAGAGTCTCCCCGTACTTCATTAAAAAAAACCATCATTTATTAGAAACGAAGTTGTCACATTTTGACACACTTCACACTTTGGAGGCGATGATTGAGCGAAGACGTCACAAAACTTCCGTCAAAAAACAAGCTTACTTAAAGAGATTTGTAGTCCTAAATAGCATGGTATGATTGAAACAATGCTGCGCTAAAAGAGAGCGGAAGGCCCCCTGATGTTAATGAATGATAAGGTGGTGGTGGTGAAGGTAAATGGTATATGATCCAAACATTCTCACTATTCTGATTCTTTACGAAATACTGGCGTATCCAAGCAAGGGGAGACTACTTGCAACGTTTGCTTTGTTGGTGATTGCAGTATAATAGTTTAGAACTGGTACTGACAGCTCTTCGTTTGAAATAGTCGAATGTTAATCTCTAGGTAATTGTAAAGCTGGCAAAGGCGAATTTCACTTCACATAATGAAGATTCAGACTGTTTTAACCCAAGACTGTAACTTTTGTCGCAATCGCAATGCTTGTTTTACATTCCATTAAGTGCTAGACATCTTTAGCAGTTTACACAAAACGTGAAATGGACCTTCATAAAAACAATCATATTCCTTATACACCCCTAAATACATCATCATCCGTCTTGTTTGAGCTGAACGCAATTTAAACAGCAACAATATCCTCTAGAACGTAAACTCATTCGCCCTAACTCTGCGATGAAATAAAAAAAAATCTCCGCGTAATTTCTTTAAAAAAAAACTGGAAATGTTTTTAACATTACGACGACGAAAGCACTCTAAGCTTCCGCATAATAACAATACGATGATAAAGACTCCCACACAGTCTAAGTATAAACAGTTTGCTAAAGGGAAATATTTTAGATATAGAAAAACTTTTCCGGTGTTAAATTCGTGTACGGGTGAACTTTGCCATTATGTGTATGAGAAAGAAATACGAAAGAACATTAGGGCAAAATACTTTTTACGTACTTGCTTCAACATACTAAAATATGCGCGGGTTGAGGTGTGGTCCCCAGGCGACGTTTTCCCAATGAATGATAACGGTAAGTTATAGTTAGAAGAGTAGAAATAACTCTATATATTGCTCTATTAGACATTATGATACTATAGAACTCATAATAATTTCTTTAAATTGTATTTAATTTTCCTTGACCGTGAGAGATTTAAAAGTTTGCCTTATTTTGTCGGTATTTTTAATAAAATGTTCCACTTTATCCAACCATAATGTAAAAGCGGAATTACTGCACCTATTCTCTCATGTATACTCTGTAATCTTTGCTATATTCAAATAACACACAATTTTAGGAAATTTTAGCTTAGCTGTTATAACCCAATTGTGCAACAATTAACTAGAAGAAAAAAATATACCAATATACAAATAATCTATTAGCGTTCCTACGGAAACAATAACTAGACTGTGGCCTCTTTAACACAAGCGGCAACATCAAAAAACAATTCCACCAATCACCAGCCGGAATCACCCCACGATAATTTCCGATATCGATGCCTTATTCGACACTGAAGTGGAGGGGCAAATTTGTCATGTAACAACTTATTTGTGTAGTCTGTGTTACGGAGTCTTTACGTTTTGCATTTGCGGGTTAAACATTTTTAAAATAACAATAATTGATGTTGGTTTTGTTGATAATAGCTTTTTTTTCAGTAATTTGATTAAAAAAAGAAAATCAGATTGGTAAATTATATGACATTAATAATGTTTATGAAAATGTAAACAGTTCCGCGTCAGTTTTTGTCTAAGGCAATATCTTACAGAAGACCAAACTCGATAACCATGTTCTATGAAAAGCAAAATAATAGAAACTAATTTTACCAAATAAATATCTGTCTATTCGACAAAAAGCTCAGTTCGTAATAAAGAAACTATTTCATTACACACTATTGTTACGTTATCTGCAATCTAAAACTCACAATAGTTAAAAATACCTCAAATTGTGGAGGGTGAACGCGATAGCATCAGAAGTGGGGATAACGCGAGGGCAAATAAGTCATTAATAGAAAATAACTTGATATCAGTGGTGGAGATCTGAAAGATAATAGATAAGGGGCGAACGGGAAAAGAGCATTTCATTTGGTGAAAGGCAATCGGGGCGTGCACACTGATTTGTGGGTTTGGGGAAACTTTGAAATCTTTTTGTTGCGAGAATTTTGACTTGTTATGTAATTGCTTTATTATTATGCGGTGCCGAAAAGCCGGGCATGTCAAACTAAAAGAACAATTTAAAAAATGTTTTCTAACATTACCAATAATTCTGTATAGTAAGCATTTGTTTGTGTAATGGTGCATCAACGTACCATCACCGCCTCTGTGTCTAGTGGTACAACCACCGGTATCAGACCCGGGGGTCCCGGATTCAATTCGGTATTCGGTTTGGTTGGTGGTAGGACTTGTTGTAAGTCCGCCTGGCGAGCTACCACCATCTTATCTAAGCCCGACGCATAACAACAATGTTTTCAGCTTTGTTGTGTTCCGGCAGTTAGAGATAAGATAGCCAGTTCCTCAATGATTGAGGATTCCGGTAGAGCGTCGCTTCCATCTTCAGCCTTATCTATACTTAACATCAGGTATGATGAAGGCTAAGAGTCTCCCCGTCACGAATAAAAAAATAAATAAAATCACCCACATGGTTTTGTTTCGAAAAATATTGGCCGTGGGCAGAATATTTTTACACACCTATTGTATGGTAAATATAAAAAAATAGAAAAATATTGGAAAAAATTAACTCGGCCACAAGTGAATTCTCAGACGGGAATCGAACCCGCGACCTTTGGAAATCCGGTCCAATGCTCTAACCGCTGAGCTACCGAGACTTTAGACCAAGTCTCGGTAGCTCAGCGGTTAGAGCAAAAAGTTTAAAAATAGCATTGAAAAATGCAAAAATTACAAAATCATAAATACACCTATTGTATGTTTTTTCGGTTTCATAGAAGGAGTAATTGCAATAAGAGTAATTCGAACAAAAATATTATTCCCAAATGCCACTTAAACTTCGCGATGAAACCCTTAATCCCTTATAACGAAGGGCCGTCAATAAAATCCTGTGGCGAAGGCAATTAGACTGCCACGGAATTGATTGATAGATCGACAGTGGCTAGCCCAAAAACCCTTAGAAAGAAGCGTTGCCAACCGTTGAAGCTTATGTTAAACTCAATACTGACTAGAAAACAACATGTGCATCTGGATTGAGGGCCCATTTTTCAACATTTTTCAAATTATTGCGAAATATACAGGGAAATTAGTTAAAATTTCGTTAAAGGAAAGTTTCTTAAATTTCTTAAACGTGAAACAAAACCGATATGATCAAAAAAACTTGGTCCCTCCATCCTGACGCCTGCATGTAGTGGCATAGCCTAAATCTCGCAAAGTACTGTACCTGGGACTATAATCTTTATTGGAGAATTTAGTTAAAATTTTCTTAAATGAATTAAGCAATATTCTCAATTCGTAAGAATGCGATAATACAGACTTATGGCGGATAAGCTTGGGCTCTCAATTTATGAATATTTTTACTGAGGAATTAGCAAAAGACAAACTTATCTAAAGAAAGAGAAAATAATTATTAATAATATATTGAAGTTCAATATCTCGATAAATTTGTTAAAAATAAATATCTATTATGTAGACAATAAATTGAAAAATATAAAAAATTGGGCCCTCAATCCAGATGCACATGAAAACAACAGTTTATTATAGGTAGGTATGTTAGGGCAATTTTGTAGTTATGTTTTTATTGTGATTGTTACAAATGCTTGACAGAAATGACCGATTAAAATAAGTTAATACAATGTTGACATACCTAAGAACAACTGGTGACAAACCTCAGTGCTCAGACATTGCCAGAGTATGACACTGGCAGACTTGATCTTGTGCTCGATGTGGTTGATCCAGGTGAGTTTGCTGTCTAAGATGATCCCAAGGTATTTTACCTTACGAAACAACTGTAAAATTTTATTCAGTCGGTTTCTAAATTGAGGATTTCAAGTTGAAAACGTCTCAAGCTTTTAACCGCCTCTGTGGTCTAGTGGTACAATCACCGGTATCAGACCCAGGGGTCCCGGGTTCGATTCCCAGCGGGGGTACATATTGTATTCGGTTCGGTTGGTGGTAGGACTTGTAAGCCCGTCTGGCTAGCTACCACCATCTTACCTAAGCCTGACGCCATAACAACAATGTTTTCAGCATTGTTGTGTTCCGGTAGTTCGAGATAAGATAGCAAGTTCCTAAGTGGCTGAGGATCCGGGAGAGGCTCGCTTCCATCTTCAGCCTTATCAATACTTAACATCAGGTATGATGAACGCTAAGAGTCTCCCCGTCATTCATAAAAAACGTAATGTACGTATTTTTTTTTTATTTGTAAAAATTCCGTGTTACGGACGATTTCTACTTTTCAAGTTAAAGCAATTTTGCTAAACTTAATTATTATGACTTTAATATTATAAGGGTTGTAATACTGTTATGAAGGTAAGTGGTACATATTACCTAGCTGTGTCCAAATCATAAAACCTAATTTGGTCACAATCTACCCATGAACGTGTCAAATTTTACACTTCCCCACTAACTTTGAGAAAAGCTAGAAAAAAGCTATCTTCAAAATTAAGACGTATAATCTTTTCGAGACCCTCCTTGATTTTAGGGTTCCTTAAGATGATGGCTAAACTCGTAACGGAAATCACATTTCTTTTTATGACTTTTTTTATTGTAAACGGTATTTTAATTTCTGAAGAAATGAAACGGATTGGTTCTAGCTGTTTGTTCAAATATTAGTCGGTTAATACTTTATTGTACGTTTCTTGAATTTTATCTTACGGTTCTAAACAATGTCAGTGTAAAGATTTTTTCTCACATATAATTCATGACCTGATTCACCATTTATGAAAATTTCATAAACTATTAAGTAGATCTTTAGTTTCATAAAAATCACTTATTTTTTATTTAGAAAGTTTTTTAAGAAATCTCAACGTTGCCGTTGCTTTGAAAGAAAAGTAATACTTTAACCAACCAAAGTGATCGATTCATCATCACAAGCCTACATCCCCATTGCTGAGCTGAGGCTGAGGATTTCCTTGTGCAGATCCATCCAAAACACCTGCATGTAACTATTAAAACGTACAGTCAACTCCTCAAACGAGTCACGGAATCGTTTAAAAATTCGCAAATTCGCTCTTGACAGGGATTTTTTGCTGGAAACTTCTCGACTAACCCCCGCGTGCTGGGTGACAAGTCTAATTTAAACTTCCTGCGGTCTTATAGGCCCCTCAGAACGATTATAAGTTTGAAGCGTTATTTTTAATGAGTTTTCGCGGTCTCCAAATTATTAATGCATAGAATTTTCAGGATTCGTAAGTACATATTGTCGGGGAATATGTCAAATTAAATAAGGACCACAGATAGCCTAGTAGAATATTTATGTTGATAAGGTTTCGACAGATTATAATCACGTTTACAAAAAAAAAAACATACGTAGCTGATATTACTATTACAGTTCTTTAACAATAGAACTAAATGGTTGTTTTACAGTTAAAAGGAGTAGGTAGGTAGAAGTAGGTAGGCTAACTTCCAGTTTAATTAAAAAATGTACAGAATTTCTATGAAAAAGGCTGTAAATTATGCTAATTTAAATTTAAAAGTAACAGGCAAAACTGGCCCTAAGAGCTAGCGCAGATGACGGATAGCGGAGGACTTTTTGTCCGCGACACGTCTTTATTGTTAACCAAATAAGATTCAACCTAGATCGCGTATATCCGTGAAAAGTACGCGATGGTCCTCGTTATTTATTCAACTCTATGTTCTTAGTAATAAGGTCGTGTCGCGGACAAAAAGTCCTTCAATGTCCGTCGTCTGCGCAGGCCATAAGCCTTCCTTAAAATATTTGTCTAAATAATCCATTGCGAAACCTGTACTATAAAATAAATCTTACAACTATTAATCCTTATCCTTATTTGAACAGATGCTATATACCTAATGCCTATTAACGCTATACTGGTTTTTTATCCAATCCATTTAATCCTCTTTAATAGCGGCCACATGTTTAAGGGTTAAAACTAGTTCACAATTAAATTTAAATAGAAAAAAAAAACAATGATACTGCTAAGTTTAATAGCGCGAAACCAAATAATATGCATGATAAAGTATAATGAAATTATACCTTATTACAAACCAGCAAACTTTAATATCATTATACAAATATTCCCCTTTAGATTTTCTTCAATCGCAGTGGGTCAAATCCGCACAATAGAAATAAAAATAAGCTACCAAAGGGTTAACTATTTATATAGCGATGTTAATAATAATATTGCGAGGGTTACATGACACTAGTTCGTAATGTATTGATTAATGATTTGTACGCCGTTTTTTCGGCAAAACATGTAAGTATAGTTTTTGTCACCACACTTTACTTGTACTGTGCTTGTGCTTGTACTGTGGACCCGTGTTTTACAAATAAATATATCTTTATCTTCTATCTTAATGATTTGGAAATTAACGATTTTTTATTAAAACGACGCGTAAGCTTATTAAAAGCCATTGGAGCTTCTTGGCTGTCCTTGCATATTTTGCTTTTACGATACATAAATAAATAAAAAATATATGCTAATCCTGGCTAGTAGGTACTAATATGGCATCTACGTAATCAAAGTTATAAAATAAAAATATATCAAAGTTTATAGTAAATTTTCCTCAGACCTCAGACATCGCATCATCAGTCAGTCCATATCGTCGGCCTAAACGAAGCAAAAGTCTTAAACTTATGTTTATTGTTTCTTCGTCATTGTCTGAACAACAATAATGAGAAACATGACAAACAACAACATGTAGAATAAACAAACGCAACAAGAGTTACGAGTGAAATTATCACACTCGTGAAAACATGAAAGGAAAATAAAATGTGTCGCGAAACAACTTAGTAAAATTTCCACGCGAGGTGGTTGAGTTGAGACGCAGGGTTGGCATACTGATTAAAATAACAGCTTTTTATAAATCACCCTGGCGGGGTCCCGTTGACATGAAACTAGTTGCTTTTTTCTAGTATATTTTCTGGTTTAATATTTTTCACATAAAAATAGCAAATATAATAATAAAAATAATAAAAAAAGTTATAGCATTTTATAAGTATAATAAGCAAAAGTGATGAATGAACATTGTATTAAGTAAACATACCAAGGTCATAAAGTAAAGAGGTAAATGTCTGATAACTTTATGTTAATGGTTTTACTTCCATGGTTATCGCAAAAATATCGCATGTCCTCTTTCGAGCCATGGTCTATCTGTAAGCAAAATTTCATTCAAATCCGATCAGCCTTTTAAATGCGATTGACAAAGAAATATCAACACGAATGAACTTAAAAACCTATTAAAAAAACTTTTAGTAAGATTGCCACGATTTTTTCTCCACCATACGATAGGTATAGACACCCGATTCCACCAAAATCTGTAAATAACGAAATCCTTTTTGTTGTTATTTAAAAAATCTTCTTTGGTCTTGTCCAGAGTTCACTTTGATAAGAGTCAATTAGAGTCTGGGGCTGATAAAAAGAAAAGTGTTATCTACTTATTTCATATACCTCCTCTTCCTCTACCTTTTCCTGCCTATGATTATTAAATTGAAAACTGTTTAAGTAAACGACTACTGTGATCATTAGGGTTCCAAAATCGTAAAAAAGAACCCTTATAATGCGATTCAGTTTGTCTGTCTGTCTGTCACAGTTGGATATCTGAAGAACTACTAATGCTATGAACTCGAAGTTAGGAATAGTTTTAGATGACGTTTGCCCAACTATTTTGGAATTATGAGTTATTTATTTTTGTGCCGTTATCTTACATGCCTGGGATGTCGTAAGAGTCGACTAAGAGACTAGACGCATTGAAAACCTGTGCGAGAGAAGGAAAACTTGAAACAAACCCTCTACCAACCCGTCTGGCCAGCGTGGTAGCAGTAGGCTAATAGCCTCCGATGAACGCCACAACAGGCGTGAGCTAGGAGAGGCCTATGTCCAGCTGTGGACGTCCACAGGCTTCAAAGCGTGGCTACTATGGCATGTGGGGTATCATGTGAAAGAACGCTGCTTGCACACTCTCAAACAGGAAAAATGATTTATTTTTCCTGTAATTTTTACATAAATATCTATAAAAAGCGTACTTTTTAGAAATCTTGAAAAAGTGTTTTTTTTTACTAATTTGCTTTTGGTTTGGTATGTCGATGTACGAGGCAATATTATTATGATGTTACGGAATCCTCGGTGCGCTAGCCCCACTCGCTCTTGGTTTTTCACTTGCAATGGGTTAAGGTGATATTAAAAAGATATTTTGTAATATAATAAATACATATTGTAATGGCTTTTACCAACCCTATAGTCGTAACTGGGATACTTGGCTGCGAACAAAAAAGCGTAAAAGTTAAACATCAGTTTTATCAGGAGCATGTGCGAAGTTGGAACATCCTTCTGCTTGGTGCAAACTGGCTAACTTTGATTCGGTGTTCCAAGTGAGAAGCATAAGGGATTTCAAAAATGCCATCTGCTTTCCCACTCTAGGTAATAAAACAAAAAAAGAAGACGACAAAACGAAATATCGTATCCTATCGGTTTATTTTACCTACAAAACGGGGAAACGCTAAGCCTTCATCATACCTAATTTGAAGTGATAATACTGAAGCGAAGGTGGAATCGTATTCTCCAAGGATCCTTAACCACTGAGAAATTAACTTCATACTTAATAGTGGTATGGATATAGATAGCCAGGCGGACTGAGAACAAGTGCTACCCCCTACCAAACCGAATACAACATTTATCCCCAATGGGAATCGAACCCGGGACCTTTGGATCTGATATTGGTGGGAGATACAACTACACTACAGAACAGAGTAAACCGTCGTGTATAAACCTCGACTGTTTCTAAAATTCAATATTAGTTTTTTTCTGTAAAAAAAAAACTAAGCTGACGACAATGTCGTAAACGTGGAGTTCTTTCCGCTCCCTGTACAAATTTCCATCCCCTATTCATCCTCATAAATATGTTGATTCTCATAAGCGAAAGAGATGAGAAGAATAGACAGGCAGATACAATATAATATAGGTACAATATTAGTAAGCATTATTTATTGAAGTGAAAACTTCTTTAGCGGCGTTGTGCTCATCAGTTTTAAATTTTTGGGATGGGTAAAACATTTTAAAGTCGCGTCAGGACACGTGACCCTGATCGAAAATTCGTAAGACGGAGGGAGAGTAGACCGCCGCCGCCGCGCCGCCACCGGCGCGGTGTAGAAGAAGAAGTAATATCCCCCTCTCTTTCTACCGCGCGGCGAAAATGTATGCCTGCTCCTGCTGTTTCGTTTAGGCGGTTTTCACTTCTGCCGGCACTCCCGGAGTGCAACGCGTTGTTTTTTTTTTATGAAGAATTGTCCCTGTGGAATGCAATCGCTGAAGCGTATGAATTGAGTTGGAAAGAACAGTCTTGTAAAGTTGTACGTAAATCGAATTTACTTTCCTTTTGGCACTGTTATTTAAAATGTGCCAGACAATGCTCAAGCTCAACCATTTAGTTTAAAACAAAGTCAAGTTTTACAACAACAAAACAGAACTTGCTTGTCTGTATGTGCTTAGTTATATCCTAACGATATAACTAAACAATCGCTATTCCTTAACCAGAGCTCGAAAAATCAATTTATCTGTAAAGTAATTCTTACCTAAATAGGTGCCAGGAGACGTATTTTTGAATCACTCGAATTACTTTTCGCATACGGAATTGAAAGATTCGCATTCGAATGCCAAAATCCGTATTTTTGAAATTCCAATTCGCATCCGAATCTGTAACGAGTGGTCTCGAGCACTCGTTTTTTTGATTCGAGAGCATTTAATGTCATTTTCAAAGTGTCATTGAAATGACGGATAGTTTGACAACTTGAAATCGTTTCTTTTCACGTGATTCAAGTCCGATTCAGTATCGGTTCATTGAAATCTGTGTAGAGTTAGTTACCGGTTTTAAATATTCTGCGTAAAATGAAATAATGTCAAGGGAGTTTAAGGAAACGGCAACACCGTATTCGAGATATTAAAAAATGCGACAAAATGGAAGGCGGTGAATTTCAATTCAAATGCGAATTGAACTCGCATGAGAAATTCGAATGATAAATATTGTTGTGTTCCGGCAGTTTGAGATAATATAGCCAGTTCCTCAGTGGCTGAGGATTCCGGGAGAGGCTCGCTTCCATCTTTAGCCTTATCAATACAGAACATCAGGTATGATGAAGGCTAAGAGTCTCATCGTCGTTCCTATAAAAAAAAATACATCTCCGTAGGATTTCTACCAACATTGTTATATTGACCATATTTTATGTTAGCGACGACGTAAGCTAAAATAAACATACCTATACAGCGTGGGTCCTAGAACCGGGGATAATATTAAAAACGAAGGCTCTACAAGTCACTAGTAATTGAATCATTTAATGGTCCCAACTAATCTAAATCAAATTGTTACTTTTTGTTTATTTTAACAAACTTAATCGTTAATTCAATGTAATGCAAACAACAGTTCTGCTCGTCTCGATCGATTGAGTTCATTCTGCATCGTACTTATTCGGAGCTGCTAGGAACGTCTTTTTGACAATTTATGTGTCGGCTGATAGAAAAATAATACGCACTTCATTTTACGAGTCCACGTAGGTATTGTTTTTTCTGAAGTGTTTATCTTGCACTCAAAGCCATTTTCACATTACAAATAATTGTGTAAATAAATCCAATTCCAATATTAAATTAAAGTTAAAAACAAAGAAATTCCCGTGACAATATTTTGACTTTACTAATCAAAATTATTTTATCAAATTTACTCTAATTTTACGCTATGGTCTTCTTTTTATAGAGATCATAATAAAATACTCGATACAAAGAGTATACTTGATATTGATTGACATGTCAATTGTCATGCATGATGGATTTAATTGTAAACAGATAACTGTCCTTGCGTTATTTAATAATGTACTACAGATTTTAACTAATTTAAAACAGAGATTTTATGCTGTGGGAAGTAGTGGGGGTCGGTTCTCTTCAAGGAGTTAAAGTAAATTTTCTAATGGGTAGTTGTTATATCATGATGTTTTACGGTGTTAATTTTTAATACCCTGTGCCACGATAAGTTCGCAACGTTAGCGATGATATAGTTTTGCAATAATACCCTGACAATCGTAGCTTTAATTTCTTATTGTGAATCAAGCATAGGTTTTGATTAACTGGAATCTTTTCAGAATAAATACTAATACCCTAAAGAGTCCCTATTTTCAATATTTTCCCCGGTTCTAGGCCACTCACTCTATATCGGGTTTCCTCTATTTTTCTCAGTCAACCCGAGACCACGGCAACTGAAAAGGTGCCGAATCGTCGGAAAACCAAAAACCATAAAAAAAACCTCAAAAATGTAGTACCAAATATATGTTTCGGGTAAATATAGTGCATAAAAATTCCGCAAAAAGTTGTTTTATTTCAATTATGAGTGCGCGAAGAAACTTAAGATGAGCTTATGCGAAAATAATGGTTGACGTAGATGTGGTAAAAATATATTTCGGTATAGAAGATATAAGCATTATTGAAAGGCCATCATAGAATTTATACGCCAAACAACAAACAGTTTAAAAACTTATCCAGCCCTTGCCAACGTCCTTGTTTCAAGAAGTATCGTTAAAAACAAATTTCTTACAGCTCCCTTGAAAACGCTAACCACTATCGAAGCCGAAGTGAAACGAGCTAAAGATTCCTTCTGTCCCCAAGTACCCAACTTTAGGGAACGATTGTTTGATTATGTAACCAAGAAATTCCCTTAAGACATCGATGAATTTCCCATGAATGACGAAAAAGTGGGTCAAAAGTTGAAATGTTGTTACTGCCTTTGTTTGCTTGGAAGTTTCCCTGTTTTCATATAAATATGAATAAGGAATGGGACTGATGGTGTTTCTGGATATTGATTGGGTGCTTCTAGTGGTAAAAGTTGGGATATGACTGCGCGAATGTGTACCTAGTTGTTTGTAAGGAATTGTTGGGAAACTTATCCATCCAATGTATTTCGAGATAAGTAATCCTAATTCATTGAGTTTTTGAGAGTATTGAAGGCCTAATAAGACAGAATTTGTATGGCAATACGACTGTTCAATAAATTGCCGAATAATATTAAGGAACTGTCCCTCAATAAATTCAAAGAGAAACGTTCACGTCCTAATTATAAAAACATATTATTGTATAAATTACTATTTGAACGATACAATCATTGACATTTAAACAATTAGAAGGAACTTTAATATATATTTGTAGTTATAATTGACAATTGTAATATAATTTCTGACATTTTTACTTTAATCACATTGACATCCACAATTTAATTATTGTCTTATTGTAAACTGTATTTTTATTAATGGTATCTGGATTATTAGCATTTGTAATAATTTGTAGTAGTAGTTGTTGTAGTGTTAACAGTCATCCCGTGACCACGGCAGCTGTTAAGGTGCCGAAACGTCGGGAAAATCAAAAAACCCCTAAAAAACCTAAAAATACGGACAATTACAACTTAGTTCGTGGAAATATAGCTATAGCTAGAAATATATATTGATATCCGTAAAAGTTGTTTTATTTCAATGAACAGTGCGCGCCAAAACATAAGATGTACGTAACTTGTAACACTTTAACAAAATATTTGCACGTCGAACCACTTGACAGAATATATCGATAACTAGCAACAGAAAATTTTTCAGTCTTAACTAGAATGAGTTGTAATAAGCTTAATTTTTTTATAATAACAAAGAAAGTCTGTCACAAATATTAAGCCGATTTTGTCAACCCACAATTTGCCATTTTTAAGAGTCTACCCCCAGGCAAAGACCTTCCCTGGGGCACCTAGAAATCATTAGACTCCGTACTGATGTTAGCGGGTGCGGAATGTACCGGAAAAAATGGGGGTTCTCTAACAATGACAAATGCGCTTGCGGGGCAAACCAAACAATGCAGCACTTGCTCTCCTGCCCAAACCTATCCACTGCCTGCACCCAACGCGAAAGCCGTTGATGTAACATACTACTGGCGGAACCTAATCTAGGCGAAACTTTAGCATCTACCGTTGACTCGAAAAGAAGAAGCCGATTTTGTTAATGTTTAACTTTTGATTCGAATATGCGTTTCGGACTAACGGCGATGTATAACTGTTTAAGAATTCCTCCATAAATATTATCCCGTATAATCGAAAGAAGTATTACAAACAGTTAAAGAAAGTGTCAATCGCCTTCTTTCAATTTCAATGGACCTCAATTCGAAGTTTCTCTAAGCTCTATTTCTACCAAAAAGTTACAACAGTTACTGTCGAATATCCGGGCCCTTACTATAATATTTTCCCTTTACTGTCCGGTAGCTAACCTCTTTCGTATTCATACTTCACTGACATTTTCATAGTAAACTTGTTACCTTGTGACCCGTCAGGCTAACCACGTCTTTGTAACAACTATCCGAATCGAATTACGCGGGGTCGGCCTGCCTTCAGGCCAGCCTATTTTTGGTTGGAACAAAACGTAGACGGTAGCGGTTCAGTTTCGGAATACTTTACGAAGAGCTTGTGAAATAATTTCATAGTATTGTCTTACTAAATTAAAAATAAAAATTTCTCAGACAATACTCTATACATACGTTGATGAAAGGATGACGGACGTTTTGGTCCTAGTGCTAGTCTCCAATCAAGATAAGTCATGCGTTATTGTTAGCTCTTTTCAAGTGAAACAAAAAATTTTAGGACGAGATACCAGTATCAGCTGTTTATTTTGAATAGTAATTTTTGAGAGGTTCTATGGGGTTTTGGTTCCACAGTCCAATCAAGAATAATTACTAAGATTACTTTATTCAAGACAAGGCAAACAGAAGAATTTGGAATGAATACTTTAGGTACGTAGGAAAATATTTTTCTTAACAGTCTAAAGGTTCTTAAAATATTCAATAGCTGCTGTTAAGTGTTTTGATTGTTTTATTGTTATTAGTAAAACATTGCCTGAACCACTCTGCGAAACGGAACACATCCAGAAATGATGTACGAACGAAAGATGTAAGGATGATGAATGATGCAAGAACTTTGACAAGACATGACTCCCGTTCGGTTATCTTGGACTATTTTAATACTTTTATGGTAATTACCGTGCAATTGTCTACATTAAAGACAGTGTTGTGTTTGTGTGCCACCGGGGGTTGTTAGAAACTATATGTTGGCTACACCGGCGGTGCCGGCGATGGTGTTGCTCTCGAGTTCTCGGCCACAAGGAGCAGGTTCAAGGTAAGTTTTCTCATTTATCAATAAAATTGCGTAGGTTACATAACAGCCGAATGAAACATTGTTGTTTAATCTCCCATTTTGTCTAAGTGAAATATTCAAATACAGTCCACTAATTTTCCCCCTAATGTTACTAACGGCCTTTTAAAAGAACAATTTATAAAAATATTCAAGAAAATGTGGGTGTTTAAGATATTACTAGCGTTGCTTATAAACAACACAAATTTCCAAATTTCCACTTGGAAAATACTTTTTGATTTTTAATATTTATTATCTGCATACAAAAAAATCATAAAGTTGGAATGCAATATTGATGTCAGTTACATCTGGGTTAATAATTTGAATATTAAATGTTATAAGATAATTTATTTCAATATTTGCTAGTTATTGTAATTTTCCATTAATGTGAAATTTAATGTAAAGTAATAATTAACTGATTAAAATTAAATAAATTTAAATGTAATTTAATATAAACTGACATTCGCATGCTAATTATAGCGAAACATGTATGGACATCCTTTTTATTTAAACATCTATTTATTATACCGTGTTTCTTATGAATATGAATATCAAATCGCGTGATATAATAGCGGTGTACTGGGTGACCCGATGCCAAAAAGCGCGGGTTTCTTCCCTCCTGTACCTCATAACATGGACCACACGCAATATGTTTACAACACTTGTAAAGCTATTTTCATTATACACCGTGTGTAAAGTACATTTGCACGTTTCATCCGTCCGGTTTAGAGGTTTTCATTAACAAAGGTTTAGTGGATCACTTGTCACGCATGTTAAATAGGTACCTCTTGTTTTGGGGTTACGGCACTGACTTTTCACCTGGTTTGTTTGGGTTTGTAATGTTTGGATATGCTTTGGGTTAGGCAGTTGGTAATGAATTGGCTTCTATTTTTTAGCATATTTGTAGTGCAAGGGCTAGCTTGATATAAATACCAATATTAATGACATAATTATAATAAATAAATATTTGCATACATTCACACCAATTATCTGCCCACGTTAAGTTTGATGAAGAACTTGTGTTATGTACTAGATAACGGATAAACATACTTATATACTTTTTTGTAAATTTATACATAATATACATATTAATCACCCAGACCAAGAGAAATAGACATTTTTTTTTATGATTTTGTAATTTTTGCATTTTTCAATGCTATTTTTATACTTATGGTAAATTTTAAATAGAAAAATATTGGAAAAAATTAACTCGGCCACAAGTAAATTCTCAGATGGGAATCGAACCCACGACCTTTGGAAATCCGGTCCAATGCTCAATGTCAAGAGCATTGGAACGGATTTCCAAAGGTCGTGGGTTCGACAAAACAAATATTTTTCTATTTAAAATTTACCATAAGAAATAGACATGTTCATGCACACAAATATTTGTCTTGTCCGAGGATCGAACCTGGGACCTCTGGCGCAGACGGCGTGGTTTGTACCCCTGCGCCAAACAGGTCGTCAAGACATTTGAGGTGAGAAAAGGCGGGAGATATGTCCAGCGGTGGACTGAAATATGCTGAATGATGATAAATGATAATATGGTGAACTCTCAATATTTGTTTTTGTAAAACATTACGACTTTCTTTCCTGTGTCAATTTTCGGAACACAGAAATTAATATCCTTTATCGAAGTTCAATAGTTTAGTCCTCTGTTTCTGACTTTAACAAGCAGACTGATACACCGGTGAGATTATTCCTAAATTAGGTTGTTTGGATTGGACATAAAAGCTTACTTACCGTACTTGTATACACTGCTCAAGGGGAGTGTAATAAGTTTTATTGTAAAGAAATGACAGGCGTAAGAAATAACCAAGTTTATAGCGTTAAATCGAACAAATAGTGTGTAACAAACAACTATTCTTTAAGTAAGAATATGTGTCGTAAAAAGGCTAGTTAGGAGCAGACTATTGTGGGGCATACAGACGAGGCGCATATTTACCAACACTATAGTGCGATTCGCGATCCAAAACTATCGGTTTGGCTCTTATTTACCGTTGGGATGGCTACGGAACCCCGTTTTTCCTCAATAAACATTGACCGAAGAAGATTTGGGGGGTGGTGCAAGTTTCGTGCAAAAGCGTATTTTCTATATAAAGTTTTCAGTATAAAGTTAATCTAGGTATACAAGTGAAATGAACTGTAATTACTACCCGCCTTTGGATTGAAATATTTAGGTACACTTATCATGTTGTTTTCTTTCTTTGTTTTGTAAATTCAATTAATTGCTTGCTTTAATTTTTTTTTTAAACTGCTCAGCGACGACCGAAAAATTCGTAAACACAAGGTCTGGGGAAGTAAGTAGCTCAAAAACTCCTGTAAAAAACAAAGAATAAGTTTGGATCTTTAAACCAGAACGAGAATTAAAGCTTATATTTTAAACCACACCCCAAAAGCCGTATTAGAAAGGGAGAGAGGGCAGAATGTAAAAAACAACGGAGCCTCCAGAAGTAAGGGGAATACAAATCCAAGTATCGGATTTTTTTTCTTTTTTCCAATTGAATTTATTCCCGGGATGAACTTTGGACTTCGGGCGAATAGCCTTTGGCGACACATTCATACTCTTACATTATTGTCGAAAAGGTAGTGGCGGAGAATTTTTCCGCTCGAATTCGATGTAAAGCCTCAGAGAAGAACGACAGACCGGAACATTTCTTTTTTTTAGTTGTACGGAATAAATCCGCTACATCCGATTTTGTTTCTGAGGATTGCTTTAAGAATCTATTTTTGACATCGATGGTCTTAGTTTTTCGTCTATCTCCCAAGTCTACTTTTGGATTCAGTCGTTATAACAAATCTGTGTTAGACAGTTAAAATATGCCTAAAGTGGAGGCCATTTCTTAACACGTTCACGACAGTAAACGGCTGTAGACGTTATAACAATAAAAGATCTAAGTTTTGTGTCTTGGTCACAGTTTTTTTAATATTAAAAGGACTTAGTCTTCATCACAATCTGACCCAAGGGCGCAGATGAAGTCTAAGATGGGACGAGTTTGACCAGAAGAGGCCTGTTCACTTGCACCTTGAAGAGGTTTGGGTTGTTATCCTCGGGAAAACAGACGCTGGCAGGGGTATTCCACTCCTTGGCAACAGCCAAGGTATGATAAAAGAGAACTTAAAAAAACGCTCTGTGCGTAAGTTTGCCATGACACCCAAGTATGGAATGGATGGTAGCCTGCGTGAGTTTGGGACCGTGCTCCTACAGCGGTACGTCTGGTTTTCTGATTAAATAAGCCGTTAATATCAAATTCGTGTGAGAATAAAGGTATTAAGTATAGGAATCAATAATAATAGATACGACTGACGTCACTTATTTGCAGTTGCTATTGATTTTTCATGGATTTTTAAGCAACTCAAAACTTTTGTTTTATTGAACACTAACTCAATTGACAAAGCTAAAATAAAGAGCATTTGGATGGGATTCTGATTATCAACAGTTTTAGTGAACAAATAAAACACGCTGTGCATCTGTTCATGTTTTATATAAGTAAAGAACTTTTCCTCGTAAATTGTCAGGCTGATATCAATGTAATGTCAAATTGTCAACATTTCTCACGACATCCTGTCTAAACTTGTTGATGATGTCGGAACGTGTACATACACGAAAATGAAACTGAATCGAGAAATATACGAAAACACCAGCTCTTTTATTTTTTTACTTCATCTAGTATCTACTTAGTTGGTTTTTTGTTATTGTTAAACAACGCTGATATTTCCTGTTGGACTCCTAAAAAAAGTTTTAGGAGTTCAAAGAAAAGGTCTTTAGTTTGGTAATAAAAAATTCCGTACAGCGGATAGAGGAACCACTGAATAATTAAAAAAAAAAAGCTTGGTGGACAATAAACGCTGAAGGGGAACACGGCTAGCAAAAGCTAATGAGACTATTCACGGTGTGATTCTTCAGCACCTGGAGTAGTGTGCTGGAATTTAGAAAGAGGGCGCCTTACACCCTACTATTTCAAAAATAAATAAATAACTAGGATTTAATTATTGGGTAATTAATACATTTATTTCATGCATAAAAGACAATTTTAAATTCTTATGTTAGAACTTTAAGATATTTTTAAAATATTGGTTTTGATAGGTATGATAACCTAATGTTATCATACAATCAAAACCAGTATTTAATATACTAGTTTCTTTAAAAAAAATTATATAAATGCTACCGTACAAAGTAGTCATCGCCGATCATCAATCATGCTTCCAAGTTTAAAAGTGGAGGTTTGCTTCCCTCATTGGTAATATTGTATGTGTCGCAGCCAACTAGTTAAATCAGCCGTTCAATTGAAAGGCTATCCCGTTAAGTAAACGCCGGCACTCAATGATATGGCTAAGAGACAACTAGCCAAGTCGTTGAATGAAACGTTTAACGACTTGGATGAACGTCATATTTAGCCGTCTCATTAAATGAGATGTAATTTTAGACTCAAACTATTCAATAAAATTTGTAGCCAGCGGTGCAATATTCAGCACATTTTTATCACATATTTTTATTATATTTATATTGAGTTTAATATATCACTTTAAAATAAATTGAAGCGAAAAAAAAACACTAAAAATTTAAATCACTTGGCTGATTTTACGTCCGTCATCTTCAAAGGGCTAACTTATAATAAGCCAACTAGTTGAACGTTAAGTGATGTTGGTTCAATCAACGATCGGCCTAGGCATTCAATTGGGTGCTGACGATTAAGTAACGGGCTAGCCCTCTAATTGTACGGCTGATTTAACCAGTTGGCTGCGACATAATACTCGTATGAATCACACCGAACGGACGTAGTTGGCGCGCCGAGCAGCGTATGCTCGAGCACGCGCGGGCAGCCGACCGGATGCCGTAGCGCCATCTCTGTAGCTTAACCAGAACTTTTAGAACAAAAATTCTTCCAGCTTGCCAAGAGATGGCTCTGCAGTCGGAATTTCAAATTAAACTATTGTTTTGTTTGTGTGTCTGTGGTGTGAAGTGAATGTATGTCATTAAGTAAGCGGGACACGCACTTGCGCATTTTGATAAATATTACTACTTCTTTTGAGTGTTTGTGTGTTCTTTAATCTAACGTCGAGTTGAGTTTGCTCCTCCGTCCGGTTATTTAGATCACAGACTCGCAAGAAGTCATCTTTCTCTTCAAAGTTGTGTCGAGTCCACTGATCCCACAACCCTGAAGAAGAGTTATTGTCGGCTGTTGATATTGACCCCCTGTTGTTGCAATAAAGGCTGATGTTCCCGAAGATGTTGAAAGTAATGATCATAGTGAAATTAATTTCAATCCAGAACTTGGAGACACTATAGAAAACAACGCATGTAAAATAAATTATGTATGTGGATGGGTCGTAAAAAATTACTACAAATGAAAAATAAAAGTCCACATTGCAGAAAAGATTTAATTAATGATAATTCAATAAATAAGAACAACACCTTCCTTCGAAAGAATTCTTCAAGAAATGGCTGTGCTACCCAAACATTTTAGCAGAAGATTGTGTAAAAGAGCAATACAATACAATATTGACATGACTCACGACAAGAATTGTCCTCTGCATCATATTATATATAGATATAAATGTAAATCAAAATAAGCGAAATGATAGGCAACGACTTGGATAACTATTTTTTTGTCTTGTTCATTATTCATTATCAGGACATGGTTTAGTTAGATATTTTTTTAAATACACGCAAAAGTTTTGGGACGAAGAGTGAATGATATTTGACAGTAAGATCACAGTTCACTTCACACACGCACAAACAAAAATCTTTTATTGTATATTCGCAATATTTTCTTCGAATTTCTTATAAAGACATACTAGAAAGAAACGACGGAAGCACGCAACAGAAACCATTTAATTAACGAGGACGGGGATCGAACCCGCACCCCTGCCACGCCTACCCTGTAATGAGGGGCAAGTGATGATCTCATACTCTACGAAGATAATTTACACAGATAACTCCAGTTTTTAACGAATACTTGTAATTCAATTTAACAACCATGACGTTTGGGTTTTTTCTTTTAATTAATAATAGGTACTTATGATAATTCGAGATTAAGGGTCGATTATAGAAAACAATGAAAGATGATCATGGTACAATCAAGGACCTTTCCGGTAGACCAGTAGAGGTTTTAAGCAGCGCGAACTTAAAATCAATTTATTATACAACCGAAGGACAAACCCTGACAATAATAGAAACTACGACTACCCGACGACGACGTACCCGAGTATCGGGTTGTAACCGCCCGGTTACAACCCGATACTCGGGTACGTCGATCGACGAAAAATTCCAAATTATGCGAAAAAATTGCAGTTTGTTTGCATCACGTTTAACATTTTGTATATTTTATAGTTTTCGGAACAAATAGACTCGAGTACCTTTAATTTGATACCTTACTCGGCCGCGTACTACGCGCCAAAGTCCCTATCGAGTCGTCACAAATTTTGCGAACCTGAATTAGGTATATAGATCTACTCTTCCAGAACCCTTTGTAAAATATATTCATATGTTGTCCAATGTCCATAAAGCCATATGTGCCTTTGAATATGTCGCCGGCAGTACATCCTATCGTCGATATCGGCATCAAAGTTTCTTCATAATGTCAGTGAGTCAATATCAATCATTGAATAGCCCCGCTGCCCACAAGAGTTAGGGTCGACGCACATTACTACTACGACCTACGTACAACATACGCATTTTTTTATTGGTAGCAACAGATGCTTTTTATACAGTTAAACTTAAACCACAGCTGAAACCCTTACATAATTTTGCAGAATAGTGTTCCCATCAAGTCCAAAATGAGTCTTCTCCTCTCGCTACCGTGATACTTACTATCTTGATACCCTGCAATCTATCTGGCTTTCACTGTCTCTCTCACATAGTAAGGGACAGTGACGCGCTTTGGTGACGAGAATTAGTTCATGGTGCGAGTATAGTCGCTGTTTTTATTAAATTGACCAAATTCAACTAATCAAATCACCTTTCTTGCAGCGCAATGATAATAGTAATTATCAAGAACATTTGACCGAAAATAAACTTATTTGCAGTACAAAAAACCTATTTTAAAAGCCTTTTTCATTCATATCATAGTATATCGTATTTAAAAAAAGAACATTTATTTAAAAAGGAGAACGTCAGATATGTTCTGCTTTAAAATACTGTCATTTCCGATGTGAACCATTTCCCCAACCGTCTCTAAATTAAATCTTTCACGGCACGGACCCTTCAAGTGTGTGTCGGCCTTTACCGGCCCTCGGTCATAGGTCCAAGGTCCAAACTTCGAGGGTCTTCAAGAGATCACAAGTGGGTGTACACTCAAGACATGTTGGTTCAGGACCCATGTTTCATGTTATGAAGTTACAAGACTATCTTGCAGAAATTTAAATTAAGCTAGGTAAAAGTTTTAGTTAGACGTAGTACATATAATACTTAGTATTATTATTAGTCACAAAACTTTTAATTGAAAAGTTTTTTATTAACCGACTTCAAAAATAGAAGAAGGCACTCCGTTCGTCGGATTTCTTTTCTTTTCTATAGATAACTTCGACTAATAATGAATATATTATGTACGTTGAGTACGTAACAGACGGAAATCCCGTTCTTTACCAAGGCACAATTTAAGACATTTTTAATACTAATTTTGTTTTCACTAGGCAGGACCTTAATGTAAAACAAAATTAATATAATAAAATTTATATCTTGCGTTCTGTGGTCTAAATGTCACTAAATTTTATAACAAAATCTACATACCAAACGGATTCCATAAAAAGTTCCCGATTTATTTAACAAAGTAAATATCCATTGTGCAAATACCTGAAACAGAAAACAATACACTTTACAAAGGAATCCAAAATTTACATTTATATTTCACTTTCGAGATTGGATTATTTGAAACCAATGTTGCAGTCGGTTGCAGTCGATCAGCTCTTCATTGTGAAACTCGCATTTCAGTGAGAAGTTCAATCAGTCGATTACGTTACAGTAAGTTTTCATTACGGTTTGCAGATTAAACGGTTCTGTTTTTACTTATTGTGTTTCAATTATTTTTAATAAATGACTGAAAATCTCTATAAAGCAGTCTGTGTAGCGGTGTAGCGCGTTGTTTTAAGCAACTTTCACAGCTTTTTGGTGACTTAAAATTTTGGAAAACACTTTAAAGCCGTTTTGGTGTCACCAATGAGCACTGGCCCGCATGATAAGGTTGTGTCTGATGACCCAGCTGGGGATAAACTATTAAATACTAGCGGCTGCCCACGGTTTCACCCGCGTGGGTCCCGCGGGAATATCGGGGTAATAAGTATCCTGTGTTTTAATCCAGGCCCATACTATATCCGTGTCAAATTTCATCCAAATCCGTTCAGTAGTTTAAGCGTGAAAGAGTAACAAACAAACAAACATACTGACATACTTATAATATTAGTAGTATAAGCAAGTAACTCTAAATACTGCTGACCTTCATAAATTGAAGAAGCACCATAAGATGGCATAAGAAGAAGCAAAGGGGCAAACACTGTTCTTTTAAATTCGAATTCGAAGATTCACATTAACGACCGTTAGTAACTAAATACAAAAACTATAATTACAAAAGCTACATTTGTCCTGCTCCTCAATTTCTAATCAAAAACAAAATTATTAGACAGATTTGCTACTTTATAACAAAAGTTTATGTTTAAAAAAAAAATAACCTATCGAAATGGAATCTTATCAAAAATAGCGTTAATTCCACGCCCCCTTTGTGGTAAAGGTGCTCCGCCTACGGTCTATGTGTGGTCTAAGATAAAAGCGTTAGTCGAAGTAGACAAGGCGGCAGGAATTTCACATAAAAGGCCGATAAGCTGAGACGGTGATCTACGCTTATTTGTATAATTCTTTTGGATTGGAAATATCGGAATATGTGCAAAGTAATAGGCTAGCTTTTTTGCGAAAATAATCATAGAGGTGGTGAAATAGGAGATCGAAATTTGAAGAGCTCGGAAATGTGTCATACCCAAGTAACAAATTAACATTGTATAATACGATTTTCATTTCACTGTTGGTTCTACAGGTTGGGTATAAACGTAGTTGCAGACGTCTATACAACGCGAATTAGGCCCAAATTAAACTACATTATAGTTATTTAGAAGTTAAATAAAAGTCAGTCAAGAACTATTTCAACGTTGCTCAAATGTTAAATAAAAGTTTTTGACCGACTTTTTTGTTACATAAGAGCTAGCGCAGACGACGGATAACGGAGGACTTTTTGTCCGCGACACGTCTTTATTGTTAACCAAATAAGATTCAACTTAGACCGCGTATATCCGCGAAAAGTACGCGATAGTCCTCGTTATTTTTTCAACTTTATGTTCTTAGTAATAAGGTCGTGTCGCGGACAAAAAGTCCTTCAATGTCCGTCGTCTGCGCAGGCCATAATGGTTATATCTTGACTGTTATGAAATCATAGAAGTCCCATAACAGTTTTATAGACGTTGGAAGATGCATGAAATGTTGCAAAACTATTAAAACATCAACTTTTACTGTACACATTCGTTCAGTTCATTCCATTCATTTGTTCCTGTGATATTACTGGAAAAGTGCATCGTGATTTCAACAATATACCTAATGTTCATAACTAAATTTACATTTTCTTCACAACGTTTATACGCCAACAGAGCGTAATTGAAATATATGCGTGCAGTGCACCTAGTTCTTAAGGGAGCTTTAGTTTTATGATGAAATATAGGTGATGTTGTGAAATTTTCCAACCTCCACGAATTCCTTGAAATTCAATTAATTTAGATTGAGAAAATGAGAAAAGGTGCCGAAACGCTGAGAAAATCAAAAAACCCCCTAAAAAATACGGACAATTACAACTTAGTTCGTGAATTAATATAACGCGTTGGATAACCGTAAAAGTATATACCTAACATTATTTCAATTTTAGCGACGATTACACAAAAGTCGTGGTAAAGTTACGTAGACCACCATCGATAGTTAAACGAACCATTTTATCTAACTTAGTATTAATCAGTTGTGTATAATCATTATACGACGGTATATAAAGAAGTCCTAAAAACGTTTACCTAACCTATGCACTAACTACTATACGACGTTGAATAAATCTGTTGGCTAACGTACGAATTCACAGGCGATGCGACTTTATTGTCGATTAAAACATATTTTCTTAGCAAATAACGTTTAATAGTTAAAAGCCATGTAGATGTCCTTTAAACCTTTTATTTTCGAATTACGAGTAAGAGAAGATATAATAAATAATAAATATTTCCATACAATCACACCAATTATCTAGCCCACGTTAAGTATCATGAAGAACTTGTGTTATGGATACTAGATAACGGATAAACATACTTATATACTTATTTTTGTAAATACATACATAATATACATATTACACACCCAGACCAAGACAAATAGACATGTTCATGCACACAAATATTTGTCTTGTCCGGGGATCGAACCCGGGACCTCTGGCGCAGAAGGTGGGGTTAGTACCCCTGCGCCAAACAGGTCGTATATGTACTGCATTTTATGTGCAACAAACTTGGACGGTTAATTCGTCCAAGTAAGGCAATAAAGGATCGAATCGCGGTTTCTCATGTCTTACGCCATCCAAAAACCACTGTACCATAAAATATGGTCGAATACTGTAACTAATGGTAATTACAACTAAGACATGTGAACCCATTATATATAGATTAGGTTTGGATTATTAACAAAAAGGTGATTTTAGAGATAAGAACCCAAGCAAAAAGTAACGCTGCCTCAAATAAAAACTTGATTATAACAACTTCTATAATTTCGATTAGAATTTAAATTTTTGATGGGCATACCAATTATTTGTGATTTCTATGTTTAAACAAATAATTGAGTCACTTTACTAGAACAGTTTAGCTTAATAATAATTATTTACCATTGTATCTGAATCGGGAGGCATCCGTGGCGCAGTGTTTCGCGCGCTCGGATTTACAATTTTAAATTTACTATTTCGAGCTCCTCCGTGCTTTGGATGGCACTTAAGCCTTTGGTCCCGACTGCATTTTCAGTTGGTAAAACCTACCAATCCGCATTGGGCCCGCGTAAGGCCAGTGCCCCAGCAGTGGGGACATTAAAAACGGCTGATGACGTAGCTGAATCTGAGATGTATGCAAGCTAACCCCCCGTTTCCACTGGCGAAACATTTGAGTACAATAAAACATATATAGGTATACATTTGTTGTATAAACAAATGTCTACCTAATGAGAGAGAGAGAGATGAGCCAGTGAGAGAATATATTATTTGACAGCTCCTATTAAGAGCCATTGGCCATCTTCTCATGTTTTCTTGTAAATGTTTTACCAGTGGAAACGGGCGGTCATACTTTAGTATGACACAGACACTGATGCAAGTCACTTTTTAAATTTCAATAAGTTTTAGTTCGTAACTACAGCTATAGTCCGTGCATATTTAAATATACCTAACCATATTTGTAACTAATAGGTATTATACGTAGATTTTGATTAAATATTTCTGAACAAATAGCTAAACATTTTAAATTGCGGTAAGTATACGGTATCCTGTATATCGTCATTTTAAACCTTATATCAAGCGCATCTTTGAATCGCCATAGATAAACCGAAATGACTTCACTTCCTTTTAAACAATGACCAAATTACAGTAAAAACTATATTATAATGGCATCATCAAGCTTTACTCTTTGACTACTGTCATTAACAGACGGCTCACATTATTTGAAAGGACCGCATCATGCATGATGAAATCAAGTAGTTAATTTTTAAATTTCAATTTATATGAACGTAGGAATAAATTTTGTATCATTTTAACCCTAGAACCGTACACTGTGGTACAAATGAAAAAAAAAGAAAAATCGCTGACAACTTTTTTGCTGTAAGACGCTTTATTCTGCTCGTGGGTGTATTTATGAGTGTCACTGAGACCAGCATGTGGGGTAACACCAGCACCCCAGGATACAATCAACGTACATATTTTATTACGAATATTGTTTTTCAATTCAATTCAATTCAATATATTTATTGCGATAACTGTGTACAATTTTTTGCAGATAACATTGCAGATTTGTAGGTAACAACAGTATACCCATAACAGGCATGCAATATTTACCATAGGTAGGTTTTATACATAACTTAAAACTAAAACAATATGAACAGCCCAGTTAGTGTTTAGATGTATAGTACTCATCTAGTGGGTGTAAAATACATTGTTGATAAGCCATTTTTTTAGTACGTATTTAATTTTGGGTAAATCCAGAGCCTTAATATCTCCTGGTAGATGATTAAATATTTTAATGCCAGTGCTGAAGGCACTCTTATGATATAGATGGTTATTTATTTTTGGTATGCATATGTCATGTTTATATTTACTGCGGATATTAGGACGGGAACTGATTTTACTGATAAAATAATTAGGATTTCGTTTTATGAAAATTACGGATTCTAAAATAAAGATGTTTGTCAATGTTAAATACCCTTTGTCCCTAAATACGTTTCTCAGTGTTTCGTCGGAATACATACGATGAATGATACGTAAACACCTTTTTTGTAAGAGAAATGTTGACTCAACATTTACAGAATTTCCCCAGAAAATAATGCCGTATAACAACAGCGGGTAAACTTGACCAAAATATGCAGCTCTGGTTACATCCACCGATGTAGTTTCAGCCAATATGGAAAGCACATAACAGTAACTGGAAATCTTTTGGTTAATTTTTGAAATATGATCTTTCCAATTTAAGTTAGCATCGATGGTAACACCAAGGAAATTAAGTTCACCGACTTCATTTATTTTTGTATTATTTTCAGATATATCAAGGTTGTACGAAAGAGATCGATTGTTTCTAAATTGAATGAATTTTGTTTTAGATAAATTTACGGTTAAGTTTATGGATTTAAGCCAACTAATAGTGGTTTCTAATACTTTATTTATGTGATCTTCAAAGGCCGTTTTATTTCTATATGTATCTGGAATAAAAATAGTAGCATCGTCTGCGAACATTACACATAGGTTTTCAGTTATATTAGGCAGTTCATCTACATATACTAAGAACAGAAGTGGTCCAAGAATGCTACCTTGTGGTAGTCCCAAAGTAATATGTTCAGTACCAGCTTGGATCTCTTCAAATGTCTTGCTATTTTTATTGTATGAGTCAATCACTGTAAATTGTTTTCTGTATGTAAGGTAACTTTGAATAAGTTTTAAAGCTAAACCTCGTACACCTAAGTTCTCCAATTTCTGGAGAAGAATATCATGTCTAACGCAGTCGAATGCCTTAGACATGTCAAGGAACAGACCAATGCATGGAGTTTTATTGTTTAATGATTCCCATATTTCTTTAAGTACTTTATATACTGCATGCGTTGTAGATTTCTGCTTCTGAAAACCATATTGGTCTTTATTCAATAAATTATACTTGTTTAAAAAGTTTAAAAGACGATGATAAATAATTTTTTCAAATATTTTGGAAAAACTAGGTAATAATGATATGGCTCTGTAGTTATTTTTATTACTTTAATTACCTTTTTTGAACAATGGTTTGACTTTAGCAAGCTTTAATTCTTGAGGAAAACTACCAGATTCAATCATTAGGTTAAGAATATATACAAGGGGTTTAATTATAATTTCTAATGAACTTTCAATAACTTTAACCGGTATATCATCGTAACCACAACTTCGCTTATTCTTTAAACTTTTAACAATTTTTTCGAGTTCGTATTCATCTACAGGAGTTAGAAAGAGTGTTTTGGAGAGTGGTCTGTTCGAACTATTTCTGTTATAAGTATGTTTTGGTTTATTATTTGTAATGCCAGACGCTGGCAAAACAAAGTGTTTATGAAAAATTTCTGCGATTTTATAAACATCTGAGACATTTGTTACCTATTGTTATTTTAAGCATTTATATATTGTTTTTTGGTATAAATATTTTAATAGATGGTGTGATAACCGTATGTAAAAAAAAATATACAAAAACATTTTATAAAAAAAATCAAACCGACTTCAAACAGTAAAAAATAAAACTTTTGGAGTCGGTGCTAGCTAGCTATGGCCAAAAAAATATATAGTTAATAGAAGTGCATTGTAGAAAGCCTTGGCACCGACAGTTTTTTTTTTAATAAAATGTTTTTGTATAATTCTTTTTGTTACATCATGTGCCGTTACTTACACAAAAAATCAGCCCATACACAACAATGACTACTTGCCAAAACGTCATTGATATTTTTCAGGATTATGAAAAAACTACTAGCCAGATCTTCGTAAAAATTATATGGGACCACACCAAAACCATTTTCTTTCAGATAAAAACAGAATTATAAAAATCTGTTAACAACTGGCGAAGTTACGGCAAAACATATATTTAAAAAAAAAATCGTCGACTTGAGAACTTCCTCCTTTTTTTGAAGTCGGTTAAAAAGTAGCGAGCTCACGTAGGTTATATTTATTTTTTCAACAGGTATTTATTTCGATACTCATTTTCTCCATATATTTACTGTAGTTTTTTGTCAAATTATTTCACGACGTAATTCGAACGAAAAGAAAATAGAGAATATTCTTATGAAGTTTTTTTTTATAATAGCTGTGCAAGCATTTGACCACTATCATGCTTAATAAGCGATTTTAATAAGCCTTTAATCTCATAAAACATTACCTAGAACAGAGGTTTCAAGACCGAATTTTGCCGAACGTCTCTAAAAATAAATTATTGAAGATAAAGTGGGCAAACAATGACCAAGAGCTACGACAACCTGGAAGGTGTTATTTAGTCCCCAAGGTCGGAAGATCGTAAATCTCTCATACAGTGCACCAAATGATTTTTTTATTTCAAATGACCACAAAAGCAAAATGTGCCTAAATTTTGTTGGTTCCTAATTATTCGCTAAACTTAGTGAAACTGATACTATTAATTTGTTTTTATATGCGTACGGTTCTAGGGTTAAGTACGTCATAAGTTTACTACCTCCATCCAGGGTTGTTTGTTTTTCTTTTCATTAGATAGTATTAGTTACCTTTTGGTACACTTTTGCTGAAACTGTGATGTAATAAACATCTGTCACAGTTGCTAAGCAGATAAAGTAATTTAAATAATTTATTTGCTACATTATAAAAAAAAACTAAGCTTATTGATTTTTTATATAATATTTACGATTATTGCTTTGGGTTTAAGTAAACTTAATAATGTGGAACAGAGTAGTGTCCACTTAGCGACTTAAAATGTCAAATTAAGCAAATTTTTTATTACAGCATAATGTCGTCCAAGCATAGTTATGCATTTTTCACGGTAGCAGTTATACGAAATAAGTAATTTGTTAAACCACATACAACTGCGTTGTTATTCGGGCACCTACGTACGTCGTTTCCCACAATTTGAGTTGAAAACAAAGCTTTTATTCAGAAAACGCCGTCTCATTACCGACCTTATCTCTTTGCATTACAGTCTTTTATCCCAAAAAGGGACGTTATCATACGAAAATGTTAAATTGTATGTCATTTTCTGAATGACAGTGACAGATTCGAAAAGTTGTACAGATACGCACTGTTTGCGCTGTGTTTAAAATGAGCTTTTTTAGTACAACTGGTTCTCATTGTTTTGGTTTTTGTGCATTTTGTAGCGAATTTTGTAAATTGCCTTTGTTCGTACATTGTAAGAAATCTGAGACAATTACAATGTATTATTTTACACATCGCTTAACATATAGGTACTTAAAATAACTTTTTTCCTTAATATTATCTACTTATTACAAACATCACGTTATCCTACATAAATCACTTTATAGTTCAAAATTTCAAATACCGCCAATGTAACTTAGTTCCCGTCCCGTATCCCGTCAGGGCGACATGAGACTATTTGCTTTTTTCTAGTATATTTTCTTCTTTAATATTTATGTAACATTAGTTTTTAAACTGTTCGACCAGAAAACAAGAAAAAAACCTTTAAAAAAATTAAAAGCAAAGGTGACAATATAAATGAGGTAGCAAACATAGTTCAAATACATTTTTTATTATCTGGCATCAGTTCAAGACAATCAATACGATTTTACGGTACAAAGATTGGCTATATGCTAGTTTATAGTCTGCAAACTTTATTAGTTTGCGTATGGTAACGTTTTTGAAAGTTTTATGGTTCCATTTTATTACAGGGTCAATGGGGTAACCAAGGAGTTTTTATTTGTTTTAGTACTTTGTGGATCCTGTTAAGACTCGTTTGGACTCGAACGTGAGATCATGTATTTTGCATCTGATTTCAACTTCTGTGTCTTCCTACGAATTGAATGTGAATTTGAGTGGGTAACATTTTAATTATATTTTTTCTGATTCGATATTAAATTGGAAAAATATTGGGTTGCATTGCAGCTTTATGTTTTTTGCTGTCATATCTTAAGAGACTCAGGGGACAGTTCGGCCGTGGGCCGCGGCCCAATTTGTATTCCTATAAATAGGTAGTGGACAATTGGGCCGTATATGCGGCCGAAATGTATACTTATAAATATTAAAAGGTTAACTCGGCCGGAAGCTAGATGTAGTATGTTATCGACATTTAGGCCCGTATTACAGAACGTGACTCAAGCAGTGATCTATACTTGACTACAGTTAGCAAGTGACGCGCTTATACATCGCATGTAACGACGTCCCTTTTTAACTGCTCTCAAGTACAGAACACTGCTCGAGTGACGTTCTGTAATACGGGCCTTAGGAATTAAGCTGAAATTATGTCATTTAGACATATCATTTGTCATTTTATTATGAAACATATTATAGTATATTCTTTTTTTTCCTTTTTTTTACAACCTGTTAACCTAGCCCCATATTATGGTATACTAAGGGTAACGGATATAATATTAGTATATTGTTTTTTTTTTTCTTTTTTTTTACAACCACTTGGCTTAACCCCAAAGTATTCCTCGAGGGCCGGCCTTTTCCAAGCCGGGCTAATTTGGAGAAAACTCACAGTCGTTGTGTCACGCAGTCAACAAGGAGTGAAAAACGATGGTCTCAGGCCAAAGTTAATTAAGCAGTTAAATTAAGCACTTTAGGCTTGTGATATGGGATACTAGGGTAACGGATATAATATTACAATAAAAATTATAAATCTTTTTTTTTACTTTCTTTTTACCTTATAGGTATCGCAAAAGTACGATTCAAAATATACAAAAACGTAAACACAGAATTTTAATTCATTTATATTTAATACTTAGTATAAGTATACAATGGCACTATTAATATATAGAAACAATTTACCAAGTAAAAATGTACTGTGGCCCAATTCACTTTAAATTATTTTTAAGTGTACATTTCGGCCGCGTGTTAGTCTTACTTGTCCACCACCTATTGATAGGAGTACGAATTGGGCCACGGCCAACTGCCGAACTGTCCCCTAAGTCTTGCAAGAATAACAAAGCTAGAAATCAGTGTATTAGCTCAAACGATCTAGATTTTTATGCGAAACGCATAATTAGTATGTAGGTAAATAAATGGTAAAATTTCGTTATAATACATTTGCAATAAGATTCTCGATAACGTCAGTTCGGGATTATGCGCGTTCCGCTTATGTTTACGGGCGTCTCGGCAGTAAAGCAACATTTCCTAGGTTCGGCCATGAAAAGGTCCCCACGTTCGGATGGCACATATTGGTTCGATCAAACTTACCTCCATTTTTTTTAAGTCTTTTAAAAACAGCTGAAGGTGTATCATTTAGAAATCGCATCGAAAATCAACTACAGCTGTAACATTACTCCGATTTCGAACGCGACATTTCGTATCGGTCTGCACAAGGCATTACGCTTTATTATTGAGAATCTAGTCTACGTCAGCGTTCAGCGAAATGTGATTGGCATCCAAGAACATTCTTTTATTTTGCTCAGAACTTATGCAACGGTTTCTTTGGTGAAATTAATTTTATTCTCGTCCGCTTGAGACTATTGCCATGCGTCACTCAGAAACAAAAATGGTTAATTGTGCAGTGCTTGCTTGCAAAGAGCTCGTCAATAACATTTACACATCACTAAATCTCGTTCGTGACGTCATCGTAGGTACGAAAAATTCGACACGCTAGGTTCTCATACAGTTTGAAGCGCTCTTTTCGTCTATCTCGACATAGGTCTGTGTGTCAATGCATATTGCAATGCAACATGTCTTAACAAAGTAAAATCTATTTCTAACTATTCCAGTTACATTTTCAGTACAACTGCAACATTGTCGAATATTTTACACACTAAAAACCTTACAAACTTACGCACAATCAATCAAACTAGTAACTAGGCTACAGGAACCGTTTCCAAACAGGATTGTCGGGACCATTTCATCGAAAGTAACATGCGTCGAACGGAGCGACGTTTTCCCGCCTAAAACCGTTTGACACATGCCACAGATTAAAATGGCGGCAAATCTCGCCCAAACGATACATGTCGTCCGCACGCGATTGTGAAGTATTGCATTCTGTACTTAGGATTTTTGAGTTATTTGCTGTGTTTTACTTAATATACCTAATATACACACAAAAAGTATACATACGAGCTGGTATACCTACGTACGCAACTTATTTTTTATGGCTCAAAAGACAAACTAAGTATTTTATGTAATTTCTTTGACTGCTTAATCACTTGGCTCTTGCTAAGAGAAAAGTGGACGTATCGTACAAGCTGCAACTGCAAATTAATGTTAAATAGGTACCTATTTTCAGTCGAACTACAATATACTCTATTGTAAGTACTTATTTATCTTAGAAATCAACTACTGAACACTAATTTTAAAAATACATAACCGAAATATGGCACAACTTCAAAGAAACTAATGTCTGAATGTTTTCAAATCAGTAAAAATTGCTGTAGACATAAAACATCTGTCGAAAGCACTAAAATAAAAATTGATTTCACTGTAAATTCATATACAATCCAAACACAACACTGTAAAGAAAAACATCAATAGGAATCCGCAATCTGTTTCACATTGTTTTTATTATTTTTTACTATAAATCACTTTTATTTTGAAGTGGCAACACTATTCGCGCCAACTTTACTCGTAAAGGCGAGCTGACACTTTTATTTCGAATTTTATGTCTCCCTTTACTGTCGGCCTGAGTGTTAAGTAAAATCGTAGGTCGTGCCACATTTCTTTTCGCAGGTTACGTAAAATTAGGTATTTATGGTTTAGTTTAGCGGCAATTGCCGAGGTTTATATTAGGGTTGGTAACATCCAATTTCCAAGATTTTGGTCCTTCGAGCCTCTGTGGAACAGTAATGTTACTCTTTAGTGATTCTTGCATTTAACTTTAGGATTCAGCGAAATGGATTGATTCACTCGTTTTAAATAGTTTATTTGACTGAATGAGGTGTGTTTTGAGTTTTAATGAATATATTTAGTTATTAAAAGTATAATTAAAAAGTAAGACATGAATATGATATAAGAAAGAAAGGTATTATATTGGGAAAAAGATCCCACGCAAACATGGAAAAGAAAGTACCCCAGTATTAAGTTTTTGATACCACATCGTAACCGTTTTAACAATATTGGTAGTTAGGTACCCAGACAATGTTCTCACGTGGTTCTCACCAAAAGTTTGTTACGGTAGTTATATCTAATACATTTAATACTCTTTATGAAGTTGACATAAAATTAACAAGCTAACAAACAATAAAATAGGTAAAACCAATCTAAATACTTCCCTATACTTGCTGCTCATTTCATCCAGCTAGAGGTAATTATGTTTTTACAGCCCTATTAAGACATATAAAACGAATTTTATCACCTCGCCGGCTATTGTCATTTTAGTAGCACTTTCTTAGATAAACGGCGATTCATGTAATTACTAATTTACTATGCTTGAGGTGTTAATTTAAAATTGGTTAATGAAACGCTACCGTGCTATTCTCTAGAATTTAAACCATGCTTCTATAAATCTCCCTCATCTCATTTCGCATTAGATTCATAACAAGAAAACAACCTTTGATAGAGAAAAGATCTGCCCCCTTATTGTCTAATTTCAAAATCTATCACAATCCATTTCAAAGGTATTGTGATAGTGATTTATGGAATTGTGTAACTTATAGTCGCAATCCCTTTAGGAAGGAATGATGTTTTAAATGACACTGAATTTGACATTTCTCCATACATTTTAAAGATATTTTCGAGTGTCACTTTGCTTAGACAGTTCAATTTCGTTCATTATACGGACAATTACAACTTAGTTCGTGAAATATAGTGCGTTTGATATCCGTAAAAGTTGTTTTTCTCAAACATGCATGGAAGTGTTGTCATTATTTTCGAAAAAAGAACACGCGAAGTATCAAATTTACGGACAAAGAAAATCAAATCCATTGCAGGAGCGTTTTTTGAGTTTGGAACATTACAAAGAGTATTTAACAACTCCAGCACGCCGTTTCATACAACATTGCTGGAGCGCTGTAATGTTCCAAATTAAAAAAGACGCTCCTGCAATGAATTTGATTTTCTTTTAGTAATTATTAAATGTATAATATAAAAAGTATTTCCCTGCATTCTTTTGAGAAAAGCACTATATATGCCTCGGCAGAAATGGCAATTGCAATAATGTACTATTATTTCAACTCGCTTTTGTCTACTTTAGGAGTATAGGTATCTGTAGAAATTTGTAATTTTATAATTTTGTATTTTTTAGTAACTTACCTTTTAAATAATGCTGTAAATTTCCCAAATAAAATAAATGAGATCTGACAACTTTTGGCCCATATGGTCTCGTATTGGCAACACCTTTATATGTACAGGTTTTTGGTGAGATTGTATTAAGTATGTGATTTTACTTGAAGTGAGAGACTTTTCATAACAGACAAGCTTTTTGTGTTAAATCCCTATAATTATTTAGATTTTTAATAAGAATTTTAATAACAGCTTCGTAGTCAATTCCATTTTATACAGTGCATCTTTTAAATGCAATATGCAAATAAAACTGCAAATATTATGGCTTGCGTGGAAGCCATTTTGCCCCATTAAAGTTTCTCCAACGCCAATTACGAGTGATTTCAATCTACTGGAACTATGTCTGCATATCTAATTGTTATGACGCAGTTAATGCAATTTGAACTTTTTTTAAAGGCTTTTAGAGCTAAATTTGTTTGAGGAGAATTTAATAAGAGTGCTACAAAATTTCTGATGTTAGCCGATTGAAGAATTAGAAATTTTGTGATTTAGTAAATTAGTATGGTGTAAGTATGCATGTAAACATGAATGAACAATTTTATCATAAAATCCATAGTTACAAATCATATCATAAATCCTTTTTTTTGTGTCTTTAGCCTGACTAATATTTTTAAATTATAATATTAACCCCAACCTCATAACCCTAACACTTTAGTGAATGATGGTCTAAGTCACCAGCAGTTAACATATTTTTTAAGTGTAAAAAATTAAATGGGAACCTACATAAACACACGTCCAGTTCGACACAAAATAGTAGAAAACGGTTTTTTGAGAAACTAATTACTAACTTCAATGTAAGGCTACATGGCGACTGTCAAGATGGTCATGCTGTTGTCAAACCTTGCGGTATTTTGAATAAAATTATTTTAAATAAAAATTAAAATAATAAGTTATTTCCGTATTAATAAGTGGAAAACGTGAAATATTTGCTAGATGGTTGCTAATTATTGACTAGTGGCGCCCCTAATTATTTTCTAGTCTTTTGTGTCACACTGTACCTAAAAGAAGACGCTAATGTCAATTGGTACAGTCAACAGCAGGTCAGATTTTACAAAACTGTCAAATTTAATCCATCGAGTTTTAACTTTAAGACGAGTGGTTGACTTGTTTGAGTTGTCCGTTGAGTCCTGATTGTCTGAAGATATTTGACATGGTATTTATTGTATGTATAAGCTGTAGTTACTTTACTGTAAATCATGATTACTACGTGACCAACACAATATGGCGCATAACAGCTTAATAAAAAACAAAAAAAAGAAAAAAAAAAAAACAAGAAGTGGTAATCAATCAGATAATAGGTGAAGTGCGGTGATAGAAGTGGGCTGTAGGTGGCAAAAATGCCAAAGCGCATTTCTGTCATGCGCCTTGGTCGTGTAGTATGCGATTTCTTCTTTTATTTTTAAATATCTTTTATACGACCTGTTTGGCGCAGGGGTACTAACCCCACCTTCTGCGCCAGAGGTCCCGGGTTCGATCCCCGGACAAGACAAATATTTGTGTGCATGAACATGTCTATTTGTCTTGGTCTGGGTGTTTAATATGTATATTATGTATGTATTTACAAAAAAAAAGTATATAAGGGTCATTATAAGTTAAGAGGTACTTTCCATGGCCAAGACAAAAAAATATGTTTTTTTTATACTAACTTCCTAATTAACCTATTTATTACTTAAAACTAAATGCTTTCTTCATGCTCACTTAAATTTATTACAGAAATGTACGTAGTTTAGTCACAATAAGTTCTAATATAAGAAAAAAGTCTCTCCCCTGGTCTGTCCCCAAACCGTAATTTGTAAACCAGTTATTATGAATGTATTAAAATTCAATAATTACTTTATAATCGTTAATTTTATACAGAACAATAACTTAGTCACAGTGTCTTATAAGTAAAATTACTTATATTCCAATTTTTCATAAATAATATCAACGCTGAAATTTGTCCTCCGTGTTTCGTGTCTAGTCCCCTGGCTTTTTATTTTCGTTTAAAAATCAGTTTTGTTTTGTTAGTTTGTGGAAGTTGTAACCTTGAGTGCATAGGATGTAACGTGAAGCTAGCAGCAAGCGGCGCATAAGCCGACTGTGCAGCCATTTTAACGGCTTTTTCAGTCACGCCGCTCGCTGGGTGTAGAAGTGTTGAGTGAATGCAGTCTTTCCTCTGGTAAGTTTTATTTAGCAATTATTTGTTAAAATACTAATATAGACTTAAATATTCACTATGAATAGTGCATACATTGTTACGTTTGACGGTGAATTGCGTACGAGAAACACTTTTACGGCTATTTTAGACATCAATCGAAAATGTATCTCCCCTGGCGTATTTCCCCTGGCTTTTTTGATAGCAGGGGAGATACTTGATGTCCAGGGGCGATACATTTGTATACGCTTTCATGAATACTTCTACATTTTTCTCTGAACTTTTACTTTGCATTATGTATAACTTAGCTTTACAATACAATATGACTTTATTACAGAAAAAATTACACCTAGAAAAAAAAGAACGGCTCGAAAAAAAAAGGATAGCAGAACGATTAAGATACCAAAGAATTAAAAATGACAACGATAAGTACGCTCAACAATAAATCAAGGAAAGGGAAAAATATGAAAAGAAAGAAAAAGGAGTTATTAAGACAGTTCAGCAAATGACTCCCAGAGAGCAGCGGAAGGTTAGAAAATATGGAGAGAAAAAGCAAAAATTCGTAGACGTCGTTTAGCACTCCAAGATATAAGCAATGCTCCTGGAACACCACCATGTTCAGGTAGTGAAGAACCACCGCCCCCTCAAAAATTAACAGGCGAGCGCAGGCAGCACAGCAAAAGTCAATTCGAGCAAGAAAAGCAAGAAACCTGATAATATGAAAACAAGAGGCTGAAATATCTCAACTTAAGTATGCTGTCCAATGCTACAAGAAACAAATACAACGGATCAAAAAACCACCAATTATCACACCCAACACCAAAGTAAATTCACTTATAACAGCAGTAAGTGCAGGCGACAAAGAAACTATAAAGAAGAAACTGCTTTTCTGTTTTTTCTGCTTTCTTCTGCTTTTTGAGCTGCTTCTGTGACTCAGAGCTATGTTGTCGTTTTCAATTGGGTACTTTGGATTATCCACAAACACATCGTAAATTTCCTCTACGTGTTGATGATATATACGAAGCTAGCGATTCAGAAGATAAACCACTAATCAATTTCATATCTCAAGAACACAGGAAGAAGCCTCAAGAAACACTAGAGCATTCTGTACCTACCAGTATTAAAACCAAACTGCACAAAGATGATTTTAAACCCTCAACATCTGGAAAGAAATTTCTGCAACGGGGACTTTGTACTGGTTAAACTTCAAGATACAAAAACAGAATATCTATGTTGCAATGTGCACAGGTGTTGAAGAAGATGATGAACTTGAAGTTATATATTGTAAAATCTGTGATGAAACTGGAAAAAAGTTCAGAATTAATGTTGACGATATTTCTTTCATCACCTGGGATCAGGTTTTAAAAAAACTACCCTCCCCTAACTGAAAAATGAGAGGGCAGCGTATTTTATATGCATTTAATGAATCTATTGATGTCTTTGAACGCGGGTTTTATAAAAGATTTTTTTAGTTACCTTTTAATTAAAATGTTGTTAGAGTTACAAGAAAAAATTAATACTGTTACTCTAGAGAAGTTTTCGTTTATTTTTATTTCATTATTGACTATTGATAGTAAAGTTATAGATATTTTTGTTTTAATGGATAGGAAAACTAAGAACCTTTTTATGTTTGTACCTAGCGCTTAAGAAACATTTAATTTTATAAACAAAGACTGCTAAGAAATGACAAGTCTGATTATAAATAATTCATAATAAAAATAAAAATAAATAAATAGAGTTGATTCTTAAAAATAACCCTGTTTTTAAAATGTCTATCTCTCTTCCCTGTCCATAAAGTATCCTCCCCTGTGCATTTTGTCTCTACCCTGTACTGAGTATTTACCCTGGTCACTTCTAAAACGAGATAAAACCAACAAATTGACTGGCCACTTTGTAAACGTTTTCAACTTAAAAGTTTCCATAAAAAAGATGTATACTTAAAAATATTTAAAAAAATGCCATGCCGTCACTTCATACAACATATTACCTCTTAACTTATAATGACCCAAGTATGTTTATCCGTTAATCTAGTATCCATAACACAAGTTCTTCATGATACTTAACATGGGCTAGATAATTGGTGTGATTGTATGGAAATATTTATTTATTTTATTTATTTGGCCGCCTCTGTGCTCTAGTGGTACCAGCCAGCGGTATCAGACCAGGGGTCCCGGGTTCGATTCGGTATGGTTGGTGGTAGGACTTGCTGCAAGTCCGCCTCGCTAGCTACCACCATCTTATCTAGTTCTGACGCCATAACAACAATGTTTTCAGCATTGTTGTGTTCCGCAGTTAAAGATAAGAAAGCCAGTTCCTCAGTTATTGGGGATTCCGGGAGAGGCTCTCTTCCATCTTCAGCCTTATCAATAATTAACATCAGGTATGATGAAGACTAAGAGTCTCCCAGTACTTCATAATAAAAAAAAACAAAATGTATTTGGTTCATTATTTGCACGAGATCGATAGCTAAATACAAATACTCTGAGCGTGTGGAGTATCATTGTTTATTCAGCTATTCGCACGCTGAATGTACCGAATACCGATTGGGTGAAATATTATTTTAAAGTAGGGCTGTTAACGGTCGATTAGTAATCAAAACTAATACCGAATTCCTATATTCTTACGGGAACAGGAACTACGCGAGTGAAACCGCGGGTGGCTGCTAGTTACTTATAAAAAACCATAGAATAACTCAAAAATTTAAAACAGTGTATTAAGATGTTTTATTTAATTACTCAATGCATTTTTTCATATACACTGACTTATTTGCAGACACGACGCATTTAAAAAAAAATGCCTGTTAATGACTAACTGTTTGCTATTTCTTTTTCACGAGAGAACAAGTTTTTTTTTTGTAATGTAAGGTAAGGTCAACCTTTTTCTTTTTCTATATTGTTTCTCTTTACCAAGAATTAATTAAATCTGACGTCAGCGAGGTCTTATATCATCAGTCAAAGTTATAAATACTGAGAAAATTAAATAGTTTGCAACACGCCATCTTTACCTGATATAACTATTAAAGCTTTACTTTACCCCTAGAAACGATATTTTACTTAAACATATAAAATCAGGTACTTTTAATCATATGGGTACTTAAAAATAAAAAAAAGCAAACCTATCAAATCTCATTTTTTTTCATTTATAAGGCAAGCTCTTGGCCTCATTCCGAATCGTTAGATTTACGAAGAGGCCGAAGATGGTGCGAGCTTGCTTAGAAAGAGCCTATTCGCTCGAGCTTTAAGTATGTCAGGGTTACAGGCTCCCGGGAATACAGACGCAAGCAGTGAGTTCCACTCCCTCATGTCTGTGCGCATATTACTTAAAAGATGAGGACGCTTTGTAAGCAGACGAGAAATATCAACGGTAAGGGTGTTAGCCCGCAGTACGTCTGGAGTCTGGACTCCCGTTGGTAGAACAGCACCCCGACCGCCTAACGGTATAGCTCGTGCTAACGCTATAGCTTTCAAACTTCAAACTCTCATAAAACCCTTCAACGATAGGGTTTTTGTCCAATTCCTACATATTTTTATTCATCTATTGGAATCACTATTGCATTTTTAGTACGAAAGTGATAGCGTCAGCGAGAAGCCTTGTAGGGGGTTTGAAAAATCGATAGCTTTAGCGATATACCGTTACGCGGTCAGGTTGCGGTGCTGGGGCCCGATTCTCGCGCCTTCGACATCTTGAATTCGACATTTTTGGAGTCAAAAATCTGTATTAAAGGCTCACTAAAAGCAATCTTCGACATTATAGGATTATCAAAGATAATTGAAATTAAAGGATTTTGACAGTTGTAGAGATTTTACTTAGATTTTTAATAAAGAAATTAAGAATATAAAAATGTCGAATTCGACATATTTCAGCGCGAGAATAGCCCCCCTGGCGGGATGAGCTCATGTAGTTTAATAGCACACTATCCGATTTATTTCACATTTATTTATTTTATGCCATAGAATTAAGTGCCAGCCCTATTATTCACATTACTAATACTGAATATGACTGTACTGATCCTGTATTCGCTACAAAATTGGTTTCCTAATTAAAACAGAATTGATGTTTCGATCTGAAATACCTCCTAATGTTTGAGTAATTATGCGAAGTCGTCAAAATGGCTTCGCGATGTTGTTTGAATGAGCTTCCGATAGTGAAACCAATTAATTTTGGAACAATAAGATATGTTAAGCAACCTTCCATATGGTTTGGAATGGGTTGAATGACAAAACTGCTATCAGAATAAAGCCTATTTTTTTAATTAACGATGTCTTAAGTTTTTATTAAAACAAACCAATTTTATGTCCAATATATCAAGTAAGTGCCGTGTGGTGACGGCCTAAGAATACAAGTGTCACCACTCCCTTGCATGCCTGGGATGTCGTAAGAGTCGACTAAGAGGCTCGACGCATTGAACACCTGTGAGAGAGAAGGAAAACTTGAAACAAACCCTCTACCAACCCATCTGGCCAGCGTGGTAGCAGTAACCTAATAATAGGCTAATAACCTCCTATAAACGCCACAATAGGCGTAAGCTAGGAGAGGCCTATGTCCAGCAGTGGACGTCCACAGGCTGATGATGTGATGTGATATCAAGTAAGTAATATAATTATAGCAGACTTTGTGTTGGTAGGTAGGTGCAATCGGGGAAATCCCGGTTGACAAGTAAAGTATTTTTGATAAACGTTTTCTCGGAAAGTACTAAGGTTAAAGAAATAATTTATTATTCAAATGAAATACCTGTTAATGTCCTATTATTTGTGATATAAACATTTCTGTATATCTACTACTTCTTAAATAAAGCTCCATAAATAGTTCTACTGGTCAACAGGAAAGTTCCGCGACACCTGTTCCTGTACTGTCGACACTACAACTATGTCATGTTGATAACCGCAAAAAAATTGCAAAAGAAATAAGTTATTTTCGAAAGATTTCAAGATATGTAACGAGCTTAATGTGCGTTTATCAAAGAAATGATAAATAATATACCTACCATTATTATAAATACTGCAAGCAGTTTATCCTAAACTATCAAAATTGGAAGCACCAAGTTACAATTACGAAACCAGTTTAGTTACTGTTAGGGTGACCATGACCCATCCATGTTGTTTAAGCATCGAATAGGTAATACTCGATATAATAATATTTCCAACAGTATATAAATAATAATCACAAATAATAATCATATAAATAAGACCATAATTAATTTGTCTTTATAATAATTATAACATACTGGCGTTTTGGGATTACTGTAAGTCAGCATGTTCACAATTTAATTGATAAATAAATCTCTAAAATAAATCTCATAAAATTTTAAGAAAACTTTCTTACAGTGTTCACCGGCTTTAGGTAGGTACCTACTCTATTTTGAATAAAAAATGTATTTTTAATAGTAGAATCGATTAATAACGAATTAAATGAATTAACATGAAGTGGGAAGTGGTGGTTTTTCTTTGATTGAAAAGGAACCATAAATTCATCTGTCTTTAATTTCTTTGATTAAAAAGGAACCATAAATTCATCTGTCTTTAATTTCTTTGATTAAAAAGGAACCATAAATTCATCTGTCTTTAATTTATGTGGTGGCACCTAACCTAACATACTTCCTAATTAGTTATTTAAATCAAAAATGTTATTATCAACGCGTACTCTTGAGGACTCTTAGGCCCACTTGCGCCAAGCCGAGATATCATCTAACTCAGTGTAATACAAAAGTAGCGTTAAATGTGCTAACCCGGCTTGTCGCAAGTGGGCCTTAGAGTCCTCAAACTTGCCAAAACTGTCTAGAAGCGTGGTCACCCTACCCGCGAACAAGCAAGATGGCTTCCAAGATATAGTTCGCATAATACAATAACCCGCATAACAGATGTTCCCATTTGTAATACAATCATACTAGCTTTGCGAATTGTAACTAGGCTTCTTCGAGACTTACGCGATTATGTACGGCCGTATTAAATTATAATTAGGACTTTACAATGCCCTTTTAGAGGATGTTCACCCTTGTTTTATGTGATGTCAGTTTTAGGTGAGTAAAAGCTAAGGTTTATGAACTAACAAGTTATTTTGAGGCACTGAAACCGTGCAATATTTTCATTCAAATTATGGCCTGCGCAGACGACGGACATTGAAGGACTTTTTGTACGCGACACGACCTTATTACTAAGAACATAAAGTTGAATAAATAACGAGGACTATCGCGTACTTTTCATGGATATACGCGATCTAAGTTGAATCTTATTTGGTTAACAATAAAGACGTGTCGCAGACAAAAAGTCATCCGTTATCCGTCGTCTGCGCTAGCTCTTAGATTTTCTATTATTATTAGTCGCTCCCGGACGTAAACGAAACTAAATTTCCCTATAAACAATACATTTTTGACGTGACAATTGGAACACTATTTGCAAGTTGTTCGTACTAGCGTCACAAGTATCTCTTTTATTTAAAGATAAGACCTCTGTATTTACATGTTTCAAATAACTTACATGTATATACTGTTATTAATATGTTCGCAGTACCTGTCAGTGCCATTAAAAGCATATAGCATGGGAAATCGAAGACCTTTAGTATTGAACAATATAAGTAGATTAGATAGGTACTAGTTTACTTAAAGAAAAGGCGACATAATAATGCATGCATTAACACGTACGTGTTAAGAAAATGCATATGAAAATTCCACCTCTAACTGTCCTTGAAACTTCGCTGGGAAAAAAGATAAAATACTGCTTTTACTGAGCCTAAGTTTCCCAAAAGCCTCCGTTCTAATGCTGCGATTCAACGCACACTGAATTAATTTCAGTGTTTCTGTATTCAGCCCACGTTTTTGACACTTCACTATTCACATAGCAATACTGAAAATCGTGAAATAAAATCAAAGTCCAATTCTGATTCAGATTGAGAGTAAATTGAACCAAGAAGCTGAGAAAATTGCAATTTTAAGGAGGAATGATAAGAAATTAAATTGGTGTGGCTATTGGTATTCTGTGCCATACCCTGATTTATACTTCTGTTTTTTTAAATTTATTTTGAAACATCTTGTTTATGGTCGGAGTTCTATGTTAAGTTTCCATACTTACCTACCGACTAAACAATAATTTTACAGAAAACCAGGGGTTATATTTTTAAAATTAACTATGAGCTAAAATTGTGGATCAAGCAACACTTTACTTTCAGCGAAGCAAATATATCTTTAAAAAAATACCAAATCCCTATGGATCGAAAGAAACGATCGACAACGCCTTAAAACTCATTTAGGTCAATTATAATTGAATTAACTATTACTAGTATACAGCCAAAATTTCTTCAGCCCAACGGGAAATCATCATAGTTAGTACAGAATTAGCATCAAGAGCAAGACGTGGGGCCCAAATCTAATTTCGCACATCTATAAAGTTGGTGAATCTTCAGAATACCATTAGCTGAATCTACTCACGTTAAGTTCGTATGATCTGTGACAGCTAATTAGTGACGTCAAATATATGAATAGGAAACTGCTAATTAGATTAGCAGCTGTCATCGTTAGCTAAATACGACAAACTCAATCGTAAGATCGTAGCTTTGCGAGATGTAATGCGTGAAGATGATTTCCATTGTATGATATTGTAATTTTTGCATTTTTCAATGCTATTTTTATACTATGGTAAAGTCTCGGTAGCTCAGCGGTTAGAGCATTGGACCGGATTTCCAAAGGTGGCGGGTTCGATTCCCGTCTGAGTATTCACTTGTGGCCGAGTTAATTTTTTCCAATATTTTTCTATTTAAAATGTACCATAGTATGATTTCCATTTCAATGTCTGAATATTTCAACAGTATTAAAACTAACTGTTTCTTTGTAAGCATGCACCTACATATTTTTTTCTTTGTCATTCAATATTTAGAAATAAATCATACAAAACAATTGAAAAGCAAATAAGATTTAGGTATGAAACTACTTGCAATATTTACAAATAAAAGGCGATACAATAAATTTAATATTAATCATAAACTCCTTCTTGCTTCAGAAGACATGATAACCCTAGGTTTCGTTACACGACTTTCCAATTGGACTAACGTGATGCTGATGAGTTAAGGACCATTTCTATCCACTCAACAGTAGTGATAGAGACACTTAAAAGATAGATTTAAACTTTATTCAGCTTATTTTTATAAAAAACAATAAAGTTTAATAGACTTATTATTATTCTGCAGTTTATTTATCTTATAAAGTTAAATTAACTTTATGAGATACGTAAATAAAATTATTCGACAACTAATAAAACACTTGTCTATAAGTATTAAATTTGTTTACGAAACTACATGTCATTCAGCTGCAACACAAATCGACGGCAAGATCCACACTAAGCAAATCAGGGGACATGTCTCGACGTGTTTGGACGGGGCACGTCTGCCCGTAATTGGGGCACCGAGGGCCACTCAGCGCCGACAGGTTGGCACTCCCCGAGCTCAACAGTGTGTGCAAGCCTTAGTTTACCTTAATTACTTTGTTTTACATTTTCATGTCTATGGCTTAGCTTCGCGGTGTAATTGTGAAGAGAGGGTACCTTTGCGAGACGTTTACGAGATGGGTGACCGCATGACCGCCTTTCTCAGACGACACGAAATCAGAAGGGAAGCACATTTTAAGTTTCTTCGCGAACTCATCATTGAAATAAAATAATGTTTACGGATTTAAGTGCTCACCCGAGCGTGACCACCAACGTCGGGAAACCAAAAAACCCTTAAAAAAACCATACCCACAAAATATCTGGTAATAAACAGTGTGCGCTTAATCCGTAATTTTTTTTTTATTTCAGAATGGTTCAAGTTGCTCACGATTAGATAAGTTTATTTAGATACTATAGGTTTAAGATTTTGTATAGGAACCTAAGTACAGTAAATAGGGATCCAAGGTAACAGTAGATAAAATCAACTTTTGTAAGCCGATTTTCGGGTGGGTGACCAAACCATGCTCTGTCGTTCGTGATGTTTTCTATCACCAGGCTTTGCGCACTTGCACACTAAGTCCAAAATTCAGATGTAGTAACGATATTTCCATAGTCTGGCCGGCATTGGGCGGCCCTTACAAAAATTCAATTTAATAAAAAATACGTAAGAAACCATTTCAATCTATATCAACTTTTAAATAAAAGGCTTTCAATTTAGGTCACCTAGTCAAGAAACGAAGGCATTGCAACATAAATTATAGAATTTGTCTTATCGTAAACCGTAGGGTTCAGCCAGGAGTGCGATTGCGTAAAGTCAATTGTATTAATTTGACAGTTCATATCGTATTCGATCGGCTGCAATTTGTATGGAATTTGATATGACACTAATGATACATATCATCATCATGATACGATATGAATTGTCAAAAGAAAACGAATAGTAACTTTTTTCTTTTTTGCATTTTTCAATACTAGGTATTTTGATTGATGAGTTGATACGTACTTCTTATGTTTTGGCGCGCACTGTTCAATGAAATAAAACAACTTTTACGGATATCAAACGCGCTATATTTCCACGAACTAAGTTGTAATTGAAATAAAACAACTTTTACGGATATCAAACGCGCTATATTTCCACGAACTAAGTTGTAATTGTCCGTATTTTGAAGGTTTTTAGGGGTTTTTTGATTTTCCCGACGTTTCGGCACCTTTACAGCTGCCGTGGTCTATAAGAATACGATTAGCAGATGTGTTTCATAGAATATCTTGTTGAAGGTTTACGTCTTTGATTGGAATGGCCTTGAACTACACATGCAGAAGTCAAACATCAGTCGAATCATTCCAAAGCCTAATAAAGCAAGCAGCAGCCATCCCACATTCAAATCCAGAGCATTACATAACCACCAAAAACGGGAACAAATAATCAAATTCAGACAAAACCCAGCAGTGCCATCCACAAATTCAATTATAAAGCAAAAAAATAATGAAATTACGCGTCAAACACATTTTCAGTCGAGTAATGGTTGTAAACGCTGTTAAAGTGTTTTGCATAATCACAAAATATGCGGCGCCGTTGACGGCCTGCTAATTTTCACTGTCACGTTTTAATTCTAATCCGGACGTCATGGTAAAAACAGGCCAAGTATCTCCCTTTGTTAATTCTATAATTCTGGAGCGGGCGCGTAATTCACAGGGTAGTGGAGGCTGTGATTATGTGTAGAAATGTGAGCTATTCGTGTAAAAGTAAGGTACTGGTAAATACAGACACATGTCATCATGCCTTTTTTACGACTTTTAAGTTTTTACCCGCGACGGTACGCAGACGGTACGCTATATGCGTTTGGGGTGAGAGGATGTTTGTTTGTTTGTGATGTTACCATTTATCTTCAAAACCACTAATCCTATTTTGATGCTCGCACACCACTTCGAGTTCTAGCTTTGCAGCGTGGTAATCGCGGACAAAGACTGTTATGGACTCGAGAATTTTTGCCTACAGTCTACAGCTATAATCTGTTCTAAACTGGTTAAATGTCGACGTGACATAATAAAAACAAAACAAACTTTCAATAAAAATAAAAATAGGATGAAACGCCTTATTAAAAAAATATACAGCGCCGTTTTATTTGGCGCAGTGGTACTAAGCCCGCCTTCTACGCCAGAGGTCCCGGGTTCGATCGCCGGACAAGACAAATATTTGTGTGCAAGAACAACTATTTGTCTTGGTCTGGGTGTTTAATATGTATATTAGGTAGGTATTTACAAAAAAAAAGTATAGAAGTATGTTTATCCGTTATCTAGTATCCATAATTTATCCATAATTATCCGTTATCTAGTTTTAATTTTTACTAGAAAAAAAATCAATCCGTCTCACAAGTTTCCCAAACGAAAAGTTAAATTCACAACGAAGGTTGTTATTTGTTGTAGAGGACTTGTTATGGATTTGAAAATAGAAAGAAAGAAAATAGAATTTATTTGAGATAAATCTTAGATTATCTTAAAATTAACGCAAAGTAAACACGGCCGCGGTCACGACATTATACATAGTTTACGAAATATTTATTATGTCCTATTTTACCCATCATTACTGGAGTTCAATAAGATTTTCTTACCAGCTTTTACTTGGCGGTTCCTCTACATTACGTACACCAAATTACGTAACAATTCGCACTCCGCAGACAGAATGTTCTGACAATGTTTTTTTTGTTTGCACCGCGTTAATCACAGATTGAATATTTAAACTCAACTCGTAGATTTCTTGTATAAATATTTGTCAAAAATTTTCTTTTGAAAAGCTGGATTTGTATTGAGATCTGTTGTGTGCCAAACAAATTAATGTTTAATGAAAGAAAAATGATTATTAAATTTGTTTCGGAAGGTCTTAGGAAAAAGTAGCATCAGTTTTTTTTTTATCTTTTGAGAATGGGAGTCGACGTACAGTTACAAGAAATAATATGTTAACTCTATACTTACAACCTATTTATTGTCTATCAAATATAAGTACCCTGTGACGCTTCGACATACTGAAAAATAAGGATGGGGTCAAAGCTATAATATTCGATTCATACGAGTTATCGATTTAATTTTATTAAATACATGAATCGATTTTCGTTTTTCGGATGCCGTAATGTGGCCGCATTATTTTTGGCATTTTATTAAACATTTATATGCTCTAACCCCGAACACAACAAAAATACTTCTAAAAAGTTAAATAATAATATTTTCACCTCACACGCTCTGAAAAGGAGGTTTTGTCAATCAGTTTAGGCGTAGAAAATCGCTTTTTGCGGCCTAGCGCGGCAAAGTACTTTTTTTATTAATTACCTAAAAATATGTCATAATGCGTTCCCAATCGCACTATTGACTTTTTTTATTATATTTGATTCTTATTTTAAATAGCTTTAAATTAATTATAATACTCCGTTTTGGTTTAATTATAGTATTTTAGTTCATTAAATCATAAAAACAAGAACAATAAGATTAAACTATTTGTTATAAGAATTTTATATTAGGCTGGGTGAGATTTCACAACCTATAATTGGATTTCGGACTGTGAATTCGGAAATGTAAATTTCTGAATCGTTTTTATTCTTATTAATAAGTAACAATATATTCCTACTTTAAATAACTTTGAATTAACTATAATACTACCTTTTTTATTATTTTAGTTTTTTATATCATTAAAACAACGAGAATAAGGTATATTTAGATAAAACTTTATGTTTAAAGAATTTTTTACCGGAAGTTGACCGCGGAAACAACCATAAAATGTTCCTCGCTGTTGTGAGGTGAAAAATTGTGTGTTGCGCTCGGCAGAAATGTTTAAAGAATTTTTTACCGGAAGTTGACCGCGGAAACAACCATAAAATGTTCCTCGCTGTTGTGAGGTGAAAAATTGTGTGTTGCGCTCGGCAGAAAAGTTTTTAGAGTCTTGTACCTTTGAAATCCTCGCTTCGCTCAGGATTCAATCTTTGAACCAATAGAGGTAACTCGCCGCTAAATAACCAACTTTCCAGCCTTGCATAACAAATAACTATTATTTACTCTAATGGGACCGCTATTATGAGCTGAATAGTATCGTGCAAGTGCCTAGCGATAAAAACATATCGGTCCCCAACGTCTGTGAAATTGTAGGAACGTAATAAATAAATAATTAGGGTAAATACATATTATTTTTTAACTATTTAGGAGTTATAACTTTTTAATTTTGCATTTTAAAATGTTATTTTTATGTGATAAATATTAAACAAGAAAATATACTAGAAAAAAGCAACTAGTCTCATGTCGCCCTGACGGGATTATTTAGCCCTGATTATTTAGGAGTATTTTTTGTGATAAGGGTTTTCTAAATTTTTCATTTAAGTTTTATTTCAAGGCTTTTAAATTTGTATTACTAAGATCAAATTGTCTGATGATAGGACATATGGAAGGTAGTCAGATCTCCTCATAAACTATTAAAGAGCTGATGATGTTCAAACGGCTGAACAGATTTTGATTAATGAATAATCTTATATACTTTTAATGAATAATCTTATATACTTTTAATGAATAATCTTATATACTTTTAATTTCAATTATGTGTTTTCATTAAAAGTTGGATGTCAGCTGAAAGTTGAGCACCATAAAATGTTTAGCGATCTCAAAATCGAACGTAAATGTAAAATGACAATTGATAAAATGAATATTTAAGAAACGCCTCAAAAAGAAAAAGAAAAAGAGATGTCACTCACTTGTCACTAAGGCTTTATAATTTTAAGTAAAAATTAAAATTTGACCCGACTGTTCCGATTATTCTTCCACAATTATAACATTCTTCCGGTAATCAGTGTATCTTTCATTACGGGACGTTGGCGGAATTTCTGAACATCTTCGGAACAGAAGAAAGCCATTACAAAAAAAAAGGGCGGGCAATTGTCATATATGTGATAGATATTAAACAAAAATATATACTAAAACAAAGCAACCTGTCTTAAGTCGCTCTGACGGGATTCCAACCCACATCTTGGGAATCCAAAAAAATAAAAATTCTTGATATTTTTTTTGTTTAGGGGGGTTTTTAAAATTTTAATAATTTTGACGTATATTTTGTGTATTTTTATTTCGTCCTTTTTAAATTATCCAAAAATAAAAAAAACGCATTGAAATCGCTTAATTCGTTTAGGCACTACGAATATTTATGTACAGAAAGACAAAAAAAAATTGCCGCCATTTTGTTTTTTTTTTGCTGCACCTAAATTTAATAATTTTGACGTTCCGCAGCGATCGCGCGATATTCCGCGATAATTGCTAATTTTTAGGTAATAGCCCCACCGCGTCGTAGACTTATTGCCAGAGACAAATTAGTTGCGAAGTCAAAAGTTGCTCGTGCGCGCGATACGTTAGATATAATAGAGTAATATCTTTTTATAAATAAATGTCTTTTGCATATACGTACAGATCTACTAAACTAGCTCTTATTAAGCACGCGAAAAGGGTGACTGTCATAAAAGTGGCCCCGAGAAAAAGAAATGTTTGCATTTATACCGATATAGTTGGATATAGCAAGGTAAAACGTTCGCATTGCAAACTAAAGGAATATAATGATACTAGCTTCTCCCGCGGTTTTACCCGCGCGGTTCCCGTTCCCGTGGGAATATCGGGATAAAAAGTAGCCTATGTTACTCTCCGTCCTTTCAACTAACTCTATGCCAATAATCAAGTCTATTGGTTGCTTACTTACGGCGTGAAGGAAGTCAAAGTCAAAGTCAAAAGTCAAAGATTTTTATTCAAATAGACTTATAGATAAGTGCTTTCGAATCGTCCAATTTTTTTTTCCTACCAGTCATTCAGGACATCTTTTAACTGATAAGAAGAACGGCCGCAAGAAACTTATCAGCTTTAACAGAAGCAACAACATTTACAAAGGAACATGTCGTTGCCAAACACAAATCTACAATCTTGAAACATATTTACTATAAGAAGGACAAACAAACACACCATCGCATTTATAATATGAGTTAGGTTTCACAGAAGATAGTTATTTACTTTTCTTTTACTAGTTTATTCATTCTAGGTATTTATTTCTCTTTTTATAATATTGATACAGCCTGGAGTGCGCTAAATTAAAGAGACATGGTCCGTTACTTAACTATGTACCTACAAACTTGGTTTTTCCAGATCATTCCCTTTACGTATTTTTATTAATGTAGTAAAATGTTCGTTTCATTCTTTCAGTACATTTCTTTACAAGTTTAAATATTTGTTAATATCAAACAAGATATTTAACTTTTAAGTTGAATACGTTAATAAGGTTTAAGTTTACTTTGACCCATTGCCGTAACTAAGCTCTTAGGCGCTTTTTAAGTTTCTAAAAGTAAAATGGAGTTGTTATAACTGACTTTGATAATTAAAACTATTGTGCTCCATTTTGATAAAAAAGACAAAACTAAATAGTTGTTCAGTCAACAGTAGTATCTATCCATCCATAAGTACCTAAGTAGGAGTCATTAAAATGGCAATAGATAATGATGACGTAGTCCTAAATAGGTATTAAACAGACCTATATCGAGGTAGGCGAAAAGAGCGCTTAAAACGTATCGAAGTTTTCGTACCTACGATGACGTCACGAGCGAGATTTAGTGATGTGTAAATCTTAATGACGAGCTTTTGCGTGAAAGCACTGCACAATTACCCATTTTCGTTTCTGAGTAACGCGTGTTTTCATAGCAAATGGTCTCAAGCGGACTCACTTAGGTCGTAAAACTTTGACCGTGGATCAAACTTTTGGAACGCAAGGTAGGTACACTTTTACCGTCTATCTCGATATAGGCCTGTGTTAAACACACTTAACACCTTTGACTTTAATTATAACCTATTAAATTCCAATCCAAAATTGATACAGTACACTTCGGAGAGTATGCTCAGGAGCTGCATGAGCTCATACCGCCATCCCCCTTCTTCCAGCACACATCCAGACGCACTGCGGGCTACCACCTTTTTTTGGTTGATATTCCGCTTCTCAACATCTCTTATATTGCGCACAGCAAAGGAGTGGAACTCCCTCCCTGCGTCTGTGTGTTTCCGAGTACTTATAACCCGCCCATCTTCAAAGCAAGGGTGAATAGGCACCTTCTGTTACGAAGTAACTATTTAGTAATCTGTGCTTTCTGGGTTAGCTCGCTCCATCGTGGATCCTGTCTTAGCCCTTGGGCTCGATTGGAATCAAGAGCAAACCTATTCATTGAAAAAAAAACTGCGTTAAAAAAAACCGACTTCAAAAACTAAACAGCAAAAAATAAGCCTTTTGGAGTCGGTGGCAGCCAAGACATTCTACTTTGAGCTCCTATTCTTTTATTTTTCTTGCCGTCGATTTTTTTAACGCAGTTTTTTTTTTCCAGTGTCTGTAAAAGGTTATTTTGTAAAGTACAGCAGGGTTTTTCTAGAATAGATAAGGTTTCATGTACATTATAAACAAAATTATCGTAAAAATTACATCGTCCAAGTTAACAATGAAATGAAAAATATAAAAATGCTCGTAACATAAAAAGTACTGGGTCAAACTAAACCAATGGCTATTATTTTTCTGCATTACAATTACTATTCTGCATCGAACAAAAAAAGGATCACGGAAGTCGGTGTACATACATAAAAAAAATATATACCAACCGAATTGAGAACCTCCTCCTTTTTTGAAGTCGGTTAAAAAAAACACTATTTAGACCCTACCTTTAACCCTACATCATTCTTATATCAGTCTTCTGCTAAATTCTCTGTGAAACCTACAATTTCACCAGCATAATTCCACCACCCTATAGTTTCTTCGATAGTTCCACAATACCTCACAAAGTTGAATATATTATGGCTTCATTAAAAATGCATATCCAACTGGATTTTCCGGACACGTGGTAGTTCCCATAGGAATCCCTTGTCCTAGAAGCAAGGTATATCAAATTTGACTGTACAGACGAATTTACATGTCAAAGGGACTTTGGGCAGCCATTTTAGGTTCCGAAAGGTGTTGTTCAAAATAGGATGTGTTGGTGTAATGTTTAAATCGTGCTCTTAGAATACTGAGTGAGGGCTTACAACCAGTTGTTTAGTTAAATAAACAGAAAGATGATAAAAAAAAAACTTTAGGTACTATTCGCCAATTTGAATGTAATAACGTACCTAGTGTACTTTACTCTATTTAGTCAATGACTAGGGCGGTTACAACCCGATACTCGGGTTCGTCGATCGACGAAAAATTCCAAATTATGCGAAAATCTTTAATTGCAGTTTGTGATCATCACGTTTAACATTTTGTATATTTTATAGTTTTCGGAACAAAAAGACTCGAGTACCTTTAATTTGATACCTTACTCGGCCGCGTACTACGCGCCAAAGTCCCTATCGAGTCGTCACAAATTTTGCGAACCTGAATTAAGTATATAGATAGATACTTTATAGACAAATAATGGCAAATATAATTTGTTATTCATACAAACACTATGTAAAACAAAGTTATTTTTGCAGCCTAAAAATTATAGTGGCATTTTGGGTACGTGTATTGAATATAATAATAATAGAAACTTTATAGCACACGATACAAAAACAAACATCATACAGAGAAAATGACAAAAAAGTGGGACACACAATAGGCGGCCTTATTGCTACATAGCAACTTTGGGTGAGAGACGGAACCCTTCATGTGCGAGTTCGACTCGCACTTGGCCGTTTCTTTTTATCACAAATAAAACGTTGTTCAATGGATTGCATTGAAAAATACTTAAATAAGCAGACACATAAACAAAAAACATTAAAATTAAGCGTGTGATCGATCGTTTGGCTAGGTATTTAGGTCGGGGTGCTGGTATTAAAGTAACTAACTATTAAATTAAGATACACCAAGTTGCGCCTTAATTAATAAATTTTCAATTTATCTTTTTTAAAACGAAGATTTTAGTTCGCGATACTTTTTAAACGCGCCTTCTCGAACGCCTACATAATCTGTGGGAAACCACAGACAATAAAAACTTTTTTTAGACGCGTATCGACGCCGCACAGGCGAAGGCGTAAAATGGACCGGATAATGAGAGTATCGGTCAGAAAATTACTGGCTTCGGGAACACATGTTCTTTAATAATAGGTAGAGCGGCAGGTAGTCCTGTAAGTAGTTTCTGAAACGAAATTGAATCTTATTACAACTGTGGTAGGTGTGATAATGTATAGAGTTGAGAAAGTCAAGTTCCAAAAAAAGGTTTTAAAGATAAGGGTTTAGGCTTTATTTTTCGCGGGATAAAAAATTCGTGAATGTAATATGATTACGTTGAACACAGCTCGTGGTTTTTAAAAAATACGTTCACTTACGACTGTAAAGGAATCTGTTCAGCAGAGGTAGTGCGAAAAACTATCGAAAAAGTTGCTTTCGAGAAAGTATCGAACAAGTAATGTCAAAAAATTTACCTATAGGAAAATGTAGTTCCGTTTAAGTCCGGTAGGAACGCTGCTCAATATCTATTTTTTTTACTTTACTTGCTCGATACCTATTCATACTAGGCCTACTGTAGGTTATTCCCGTTATTAAAATTACTGTTTTATAAACATTAGCTAGTATTTTGATAGCCTTTTATTTTATCAAAGAGAATATACTTATGTAATGTAAGTACATCTTATGTTGTAGCGCGCACTGTTCATTGAAATAAAACAACTTTTACGGATATCAAACGCACTTTATTTCGCGAACTAAGTTGTAACTGTCCGTTTTTTTAGGTTCTTTAGAGGTTTTTTGATTTTCCCGACGTTTCGGCACCTTTTCAGCTGCCGTGGTCACGGGATGACTCGCTACTTACGAGTATAAGTCTACCCTCGAAAAGTTAATTTATTTTTTCGTTCGGATATACGGTTAGACATTAACTTTGGCAACAATTATTGTTGATTCGATATTTTGATTTAATTATTATTTTAAATATTCATTATTAACAAAAGAGAAAACTAATAACTCTACTGGCAGTTCACAAATTGAGAGGACCTTCGAAGATAGAAGCTGCCAAGAAAACCTCGAAAGCGGGCCGACCTCCACCTTAGGAATTAATATTTATATGTTATCCCCACCTATACATTTTTTATATTTATCTACAAAAAGAGCTAAACGCATCTATGCAGAATATGCATTACTCAGGTCAGGTCAGTAACTATGTATAAAAGTGGGATATTAAATCCTCAAAAGTGCTAGTCTATTTAATGACACCCCTCATAAATTTTGTCATTAAAATAAATCCTTCTTTTATCGCCAACGCCCAGTTCTCAGCGTCTGACTCAGTCTTGATAAAGAAAGTCAACAAAGTAGTGGTTTTTATCAACTATATATCCCTAATGTAAACAAGGGTCAATAGCATTTGTGTAAAGAATTTGAACCCTATTGATAATTAAACTGCACACAAACGCAAATCTAAGATTTGCTTTCTATCATCAGAAGGGAACCTCAGAAGGGATTAGTAGAATAACTTAAGTAGAAGCATCATATAGGTAATCCAGTTTAATATAGGAAATAAAACTCTGAATGTGCGAAAGAAAAACCTAAATGGAATGCGCTTGCTGCTATCTTTCCAGTGCAGATCTTCTCGTCTTCTCAGCCACATAACACCCACTGGTGGGTATAGACCTCCCCCAAAGGGGGAGAGGGGCAGGGGCTGCCATAATCGCCACGCTTGGCAAGCGGGTTGGCGATCGCAGTATGGCCAAGTTTGTAGGAGACGCTGCTGCCCATCTCTTGAAGGCTGAGTCCTTTTGTCGCCTTTTACGGCACCCACGGGATGAGAGGGGGTAGTGCTATTCTAAGCCGACACTACACAGCTTCCAGTGCAGATAGTAAAAGCTTATCAATGGACAGAGTGTGTTCGAAAAATATTTTAGGCGGTTGGCTGGCAATCTGTCACTCTTGTTTTCGGAAAGCACCATTTGGTGAAGAGGTACTGATGATGAAGACCATAAATGGTCATCGAAACTATTAAATACTTAGCACGCGGAAGCGATACGATTACTTTAATGTGGTTCATAAGCAATTTATGCTCGGCTCAATGCATGTGATAAAGTGGAGCTGATGATGAAGTACCCGGAGAACTCCTCTATAAGTAATGTCCCTGCACCGGGAAAAGCAGGATTTTGTAAAAGGTGATGAGGAGTTGACATAAGGTCATTAGCGTAGACTCGGGACGTCTTCTACCTTTAAAAATTGTGAAATAAAAAACTTATTTTTTTTAAATAAAACCGGCTTCTAAAAACTAAAAAGCAAAAATAAACCTTTTGGTGTCGATGCCAGCCAAGGCATTCTACTTTGCGGTCCTACTATTTTACTTTTCTTGCCCTACTATTTTAGTTTTTTTACCGTCAATCTGCACCTTTGACGTGCTGTTCACCCTTCAAGGGATAGGTATACCTATGGCATGAGGGTATGAACCTATCAGTGGTGAAGGGTTCCAGATATTATAACTTTTTAATTTTGCATTTTACAATGCTATTTTTGTGTGACAAATATCAAATAAGATAATAGAAATATCAATATCAAATATCAAATAGAAATATACTTACTAGAAAAAAGCAACTTGTCTCATGTCGCCTTGTCGGGTCCATAGAGTCCATACATACCGATTCCCATCGAATCCCACCGATTTCCATCCCATCCAAGCGACCCACCATGCAGATCATAAAAATTATGTCATAATTTTTTTATTGTCACCAATTAGTTAAATATAGTTAATATATATTAGTTAATATACGTTGATGCCAGGGAGTTGCCAAGTGGACAAAATGATAAAATTTTCTTGTTTATTATTCTGTAATTTGTGGATTTTTGTTGGTCCGGCTTACCTCCGCCATATATTGACCCCTCGCTACTGGTACCTATGACTTTTATAAAGGCGATTTGCCCCTAACTCTGATGAAATGACTTATCATCTTCTTCTTTTTAAGTTAGTAACTACCGCGAAACAAGTTCCCATCCTCCCAGACGTTAGGTATTAAATACAAAAATTGTTCAAATATTGACTACAATTTACGGCACAGTTAACAGCTGTCTGGCCCATTCCACACCAGGTTTATGATCATTGAAACCAGTTTGAGAAACTCAACGTTACGTCATTTCAAAAATATTATGGTTCTGATGAGGCCTGTGTAAGAATAACTCGCTTTAAACCATTGGGAATCACGGGTACCAGTATAATAAACGAACTGCGTAAATTGGATATTGAGATACAGCTCATTTCTTTAAGATAGTCTTATTTTGTAAGTAAATACTTTTCACATGTCTTTGTGAGTTAAAACTACATAATATGTCGTTTACATTTAACGGTTATTATTTTTAAAAGAAATGAAACTTTAGATTGGCTATGCGATGAGCTGGCATTGCAACCTGTCACTAATCACTAAGTATACCAGCGTTGCCGTGATACATTATAGTGTCATGGCAATACATGCTGAGGCAGAGATCTTATTTACCCTAAAGCCATACCTACTACTTCTTTCTATCATGTCTGTTTTCGTACCAATGTTTGATTTATCTATGTTCTGTTGTTATTTTTATTATCTTTGCTGCATGTATTTGTGTGATGTTTTGTGTAATAAAAAAATATCTCTCTCTCTCTCTCTCTCTCTCTTACTCAAGTATTATTTCCGAATCAACATATGCCAAATGTGGTGGATCGTTGAGCTGTGGGTATGAGAGTGATGTTTATACATTTCACTCTCTGTCTGCACCTTTGATGCTCTGCCGGAAGAATTAAGGACATAAGTTAGACAAGTTCTAATGACGACACCGTTTTTTTTTTCTTTTTGCCACCGTAACTCATGGGGGCCCATTTTTTACCAACGACGGTACGGAGACGGTATATGCGTTTGGGGTGAGAGGTTGTTTGCTTGTTTGTGCTAACCAATGTTACCATTTATCTCCAAAACTACTAGTCCGATTTTGATGCGGTTTGCAGTGATGGGTTCGGGTTTGATTGGTGCATGTACTTAGATAAGTGTTACGGTGACAACTCACCAGGGGGCGCTGCAGCAAACATTTGTTTGAGTAAAACCAAAACTACTAGTCTGATTTTGATGTGGTGTGTTTTCAATAATGGGTTTTCTGTAGTACAATATACATAATATCTATGCTCTCTAAAAAGTTTCAAATAAAAAGCAAAATTTAAAATTTTGAAAAGAGCTATGACGGTTAAAACGCGTTAATTGAAAAAATTTAAAATAATAAAAAAAAACCCGACTTAATGATACATCGGGGCTGCCATCACGGCACGATCACTATTATAAATTTCAGCATATACCTAAATAAGCAGCAGAATATAAATAAACCTAATTATTCACGTTACTATAAATTGCAAAACTATAGTTCATTTAATGGCAGCCCCCGTTCGAATAATTAAGTCGGGGATTTTCAAATTATTATAACCTTTTTCAATTAATACGTTTTAACCGTCGTCGTGGGTTTTTGTACTCTCCCCTGAGACCGGCGGCGGCCTGCCCGTCCACCTGGGCCACCTGGGCCACTGTTACTGGTTTCACTACAGTGAAAGGAGGTGCGCGTAGAGGGCGGCGCTTTCGTACACCCCACCCGCCTGCGTCGGACCCGATCCGCATGGACATCCTGTTCATGCGCCCGTTCTGCTGCCTCCTTTTGCGAGATGACGTCCTCGCAAAAGGAGACTGCCGCCTCCCAGGATCTGTCGCTTGCCAACATGGCTCTTGCCATGCTGATCAGAGAGAGATCCCTCCCTATCACCGCAACCAGAGCGCGGCGCTGACACCATGACGTCACCTGCCGTTGTATTACGACAACTAATATGACACCGTGATCCTGGGAAACCAGAACTAACATTTTATGCTGAAGCGACAACTCAATACCAACGTTTCTTTTACCGAGCATGTTACCGCAACATAGCCCTTGACATACGTCTTAATAAAGAACACAAGTCCGTGTTTTTTCTTATCAATACAAATGATTCAACTGCCTTATCTTAAGATTGATGTGCAAGTGGGTGTTAACGGTTTCAACTTACGATTGAGGCTACCCACGAGTTATGGTCTTTGTTACAAGTCACTAATTTGTGGTACCAAGCTATCAATATCATTTATCTATCTACAAATTAATGTTGATACTGCCGAATAAGTAGAAAAGCAGGAAGTATGGTTTGTTCAAATGAAACTCAATTCAACAAAGAAAAGGAATCAACATTAAAATAATATACTTATAAAATGTTTTTAACGAACGAAGTTATTGCTAATGTTTAACGCGCTAAATCCTAACTGATATTATAAAACAACTTTCACGGATATCAAACCGTGGTCACGGGATGACCACGGCAGCTGAAAAGGTGCCGAAACGTCGGGAAAATAAAAAAACCCCTAAAAAACCTAAAAATACGGACAATTACAACTTAGTTCGTGAAATATGGCGCGTTTGATATCCGTAAAAGTTGTTTAATTTCAATGAACAGTGCGCATCAAAATATATAATATGTACGTATGTGATTGATTGTTTGTCCTTCCGTCACGCCCTTACTAAACAACCAATCGACTTGATTTTTGGCATAGAGTTAGTTGAAACGACGAAGAAAAACATAGGCTACTTTTCATCCTGATATTCCCAAGGAAACGGGAACCACGCGGGTCAAACAACGGGTGGCCACTAGTCTAAAAAATAAATCGTAGTTACGTTTGATAATTCGGCGAGTTCGGCATCGTCCTTGTAGTCATAGGCAACTGCCGATATAATAGGACTTATTCAATCAATTCAATAAGGTAATCCGTATTTTCATGATTTTTTTCATATCATTGTCTAACTTAAACAAACAAGCTTTATAATAATTATTATACGTACCTACATCTTACGTTTTGACGCGCACTGTTCATTGAAATAAAACAACTTTTACGGATAACTATCGCGCTATATTTCCCGAACTAAGTTGTAATTGTCCGTATTTTTGGTTTTTAGGGGTTTTTTGATTTTCCCGACGTTTCGGCACCTTTTCAGCTGCCGTGGTCACGGGATGTCGTTCCGTGACCACGGCAGCTGAAAATATAGCGCGTTTGATATCCGTAAAAGTTATTTTATTTTATAATTATTAGTTTCAGATGACTGGCATTGTTAATGCAGTTAAAACGGAATTTTAAGTTTTCTATTTCTATGCATAAAGCTAATATGGCGAATTATTTCAAACGTCGTAGTACACAAATATTAAAAAACTGTATATATTAAAATTACGTAAAACAAGCCTAAGTTTCATTTTCTTTGATTGACACCCTAATTACTAAGCCGTCAAATTACTAAGTGTGTAGTGGACAGTTTCTTCTAATAAAGTCTCTGGCAGATTTTCAAGGAATACCATTAAATTCAACATCAAGCACTTGGCCTGTGGTTTTCAAACTTCTTTTTCAACCTAAGTAAATAAAAAGTTATTTAGGTCACATTATAGGACTAGACTTAAGCGCGTGCTACGCACGTGTGCAATCCGTCGATAAGTGCTTATGTTTGACCTATGATGTCAGTAAAATCGGACCATGTAAAAAAAAATTTCTGACCTTTGACCTTAATAAGGTCAATTAAAAAACAAAAACCGGCGGTCTACATTTTTTTTGCGATTTTTGAAGCTATTAGTGAAGGCTGTAGGTGTTATACTCATGGCGCTGGAGGGAACATTAGAATGGATAACACGGGCCTGATATATAGAGATGATACAGCGACGTCTTAGCTACCTAATAGGTCAAATCTGTTGTTTTATGGCAAAGAAATGAAAAACGATTGACTCGGCTGCCAGTTCACAACTTACTTTGGCCCATTTTCTAACAATTTTTCTTAACCAGTCATGAAAGATTTTTATACACTTGTTCCGAACTGGTTAATGAACAAGAATATCTTTCAGAAAAAAAGGCAAAGAAATTCAAAAAGTGGGGCCCCGACTTTCGTCTTTCTTTTGATTATCTAATTTCTACAAAAAAGAGTTTTTGCCAGGGGACTAAGTTTGATAGCATTGATGTGACAACGCTGGCCTACAGCGTATTAAAAATATAAAAGTATTGGAAAATTTCGACGGTGGTCCGCAAGTAGCTCGGTAGCTCAGTGGTTAGAGCATTGGACCGGATTTCCAAAGGTCGTAGGTCTCCCATCTGAGAATTCACTTGTGGCTGAGTTGACTTTTTCCAAAAATTTTCTATTTAAAATTTATCATAAGACTAAGTTTTAGTTTAGTTCTTGGACTTTTAGACACATTGTTAGCTCATAGTTTCGAGGGCCAAAAACCTTTCGATATAACCAACTTTGGGAATTATTGACTGGGTCTTGTCGATAACACGTTATCGTCAATTAAATACTGACAATAACTGACGATTGCATTGTTTACTAAACTAGATACATAATAATGATAGTATCGTTATACTTGTTTGCTCTTTCGTATCGCTTATGTAACATAACACTGCACATAATTTTTATAGGTAGGTACCTACATAAGTAAATAAATTATACTTTCCTTGAAATTATATATCAATATGACGTGAAAGTCGACAAACATATCATAGTACAAACAGACATTCTAATCTTTTTGATATTTATTTAAAACAAAAATATTAGAAAAAAATCGATTTGGCTCACAAATGATTTTCAGACGGGACTTAAACCCGCGACCTTTAGGTATCCGGCCCACTGTTCTGAGAATAACTTGAGAGACGAATCGTTTTTTTCCTAATATTTTTCTATTAAAAAAATATTATCAAAGCATTGAAAATACAAAACACTCAGAAATCTTGTCAAATACATTCTTTAGAATTGTTCAGAAAAATATAGCAAAAATTTAATTCAATTAATTAAATCCAACCTAGGTTAAGAGGTCAGTCTTCTAGAAATTACTAGCAGATTCATACGAATTCGTATTCCATAATCTACTAATTTCTTTGCTAACATCCTTTAGAAGTTTGGAGCATAAACTAATAAAACATTTACAAGCGTCAAACACATCCCAAAAGGAATTCCCGGGCGAAAGCGGTGTAACTGTCAAATAGCCTATTTTTAGAAGCGAAGGGAGATGAGACAGAAATTTTAATGCGGCGAGACCATTATTCAACGATACGCGACGGATGTGTCAAACTAAAGGTTTTAAAAAACTAAAACTAAAATCCAGAAAGATTAACTTCTCGTTTTACGGAGTTAATGGTTTGTTTAATGAACTACGGAATGTTCCTTTTAACTTAGCGGGTACTGGGAAATACATTTTTAATTTTGAAACTGAATGGTTGGATGAGGCAGCTTTCGGCGAGAGTCTAGAAATGAGATTTTAATTGTTTTTAAAGTTTCATTGAAGATAGTAAAAGTCAGCGTTTTCAGGAGCTAGAATTAAAAATGATTTTATTAAGTTGTAAGGTTTTATTTTCTACGGTCCGCACTATGACTGCTATTTTCAAAGTTTTTTTCTTAACTTTTATCGCTAGTACTTAATAGGTAGGTAAGTAATTGCAATTTTAAGCCTAATAGTTACTTTATCGATGGTTTTTATTTTTGTAATGTAAATACATTGTAAATGTAGTTATTTTTGTATGGCTTTATTAAGGGTTTCTAGTAATAGTACGTCAATTGAAAACTGAATGTCTGTGGAATTAATCTTCTTTAACAGCAAATAATCTGAAATCCAGTCACACTTTTTTCATCTTTATTGCATTAAATATTAAATACAATTTACTTTAAACAGATTTAATGAACACTGAAGTATTAAGAATGTTTCAATCAACTCGATAAACAGGAGAAAGCTGACAAGAATTTCTTTAAACATTTTCAAGTTTCTCAAAGAAAAACAAGCAATATTCGTCCTAAAAAAACTGACTCATGTTTCAAAGGGCATTATGTAAAAAAGACAAAAAATGGGGCAGGGACTAATTGTTTGGGCAACAGGAGTCGACGGAATGGAAAAATGTAAGGAAATACTTGACGGGAGAGGAAGCCATTGTCCAACTTAAGATAGCTCATTTGTTATTATTATTATTGTTAAAGTACCGAGTTTAGATGTTATTTTTATGAGAAAATTGTTGGCTCAACTCATATTCTCGACTTATTTTTACATAAGTACAAAAATATACCTACTCGCTAACTTATAAAGTTTGATAAAACCATGTTCTAATCATTAAAAATCGATCTACCAGTTGGATTGCAATGAACTTAGGTAACGAAAAGAAATATATGTTAGATAGATTTTAGAGCGAAAAAAATATAAAAGGGGTGAAATAGTAGGAGAAAGGAGTCTTTTGGGTATCAATGAAAATGTTGACGCTTATGGAGTCGTTTATATTCAAATAGTCGTAGCATTCAACTCGATTACAGTAAACCAAAAAGATTATGAAGTAATAGGTTCTACTCAGACTCCCGATCAACCAAACATTCTTAATAACGGAAAGGCCATCAGTGATAGTGATCAAATGAAATTTCTAACAATACATCATAACGTTAAGGCAACATTAACCTAAATTAGTGAGTCGTAAACTCCAATATCGAGTACAAATGGATCTCTTGTACTGTAGCGGTATCTTTTGGCCTCTGACCTTGTATAGCAATGAACATCCGATAGTAAAGATGTCGAGAATCGAGATACGAAGAGGAATACATCTTCAGAGCTAATTTGGGGCTTATAAAATCTTTTAAATTGATTATATAAATTATTATCTTGCTTACAAGCTAGTGTTGTTCTAAACGAATGTACAAGACAAAACTGTTATTGGAATTAATGGATTCGTTTTAAGACCTTTAGATTAGATCCAAGTGGATGTAGATCTGACCCAATCTGATCCTATCGGGAAATTTTAATCATTATAAGTATATCACAAGTTTAATAATAACTTGTATAATTTCAACAAAGTATTTGCACGTCGATCCACTCGACAGAATATGTTGGAAAGCTAATTATAACAACTATGTATTACCATATTTTATGCAAATAAATAATAATAATAAAAAAACAAAATATTTTTAGTAGCTTTCCCCTCGGTTTAACCCGAAAGGTGGTCCCCGTTCTCGTAGGAATATCGGGATAAAAAGCTTAAGTTACTTTCCGTCTTTTTAACTAACTCTATGCCAAATATCAGGTTGATAGGTTGCTTAGTTAGGGCGTGAAGGAAGGACAAACAAACATGCTTTCGCATTTAAAATATTAAGTTAGGATTAGGATCAACCTTGCATCAACCCAGGTTTTTTTATATACAACTAAAAGCAGTCGTACTTAAGGCGGTACCCTGGCCGAAAGTGGCGCCGCGTTGAATTTTATTTAATATCGTAATTCTAATTCACAATTTTAATAAAACTTTACGTGGATTTTTTAGAGCCCATTGTCTTGTATTTTTAGACGGTATCATTACAGTCCCTCGTAGTCACTGCTAGAAGTAGATAGCAAAACTGCTAAAAGTGGCCGTTTTTGACACATTTGCTATCTACTTCTACGAAAGACAATGAGCTCTAAAAATTCTACGTTAAGTTTTATTAAAATTGTGAATTAGAATTACGATATTAAATAAAATTCAACGCGGCGCCACTTTCGGTCAGGGTACCGCCTTAAACCGAAAACAAATATTATCTTTCTGCAGTTCCACCTAGACCTCAAAAGTCATTAGTATCTAACGATATTTAACACATAATATTTAACAAAGTCACAAAAATTCGAGGAATGACAAGGAAAGGCAATGGTTTCGGCATTAAAAATACAGAAATAATGCGTAGGCGAAGTGTAATGTACAGTCGCACTGAAGACTTAACATCTTATCGCCTACGTAATAAGAGCTGTTTTAGCAGTCCATGTGTGAAGGTTGATTCTCTGTCGACTGTACCAACATTCCGTGTCATTTGACACTGGTGTCTGTGATCCATCTCCGGCTAATGAAATAACCAGAATACCTCGCACTGAACGCGTATTGTATTCTGAATCCACCTTAGTAAAAAAAATCGACGTCGTTAATTTTATTATTGCCAAAATAACTTTGTTACCTACTGTTTAAGCTAAAACACGTGGTATTTTTTGTTTCGGAATATAAAAGATGATTATAACTTTTTAATTTTGCATTTTACAATGCCTTTTTTTTCTAGTATATTTTCTTGTTTATAATTAATCATATAAAAGATGATGATCACACAATACTATAAATAATACGCTTTTCTAAAAGTCGAAAATAACTCTTGCTTTTTAAACTGGAACCACACAAGTTCAGAACCTTTAATGAATTTAGAGATTGCTGATTGTGGTTTGACTGTGTGCATAAACTAACATTCATTGAAAACTTTCAACCTGTTTCTAACACAATATTATGGATAAATTTCGGTATGGATATAATTAAGATTTCCTTCACCAACTTTCTAAGTAAAGAAAACTGCGTTTTAGCGTTAGCGTTTTGCAGTTTTTTACTTCTTAATTTTTAAAGTTAGAATAAGTTTAAATTAGTAGTGCAGGCAACTACTAGTTTGAGTCAAACCACTTGACCAAAAAAAGGACAGTTTTTTCAAGATTTCTTATAAACTACTGCACCGATTTCAAATTTCAAAAATTGAAACCAGCTTGGAATCAAACCCGATGTTATGACGTTTAAATCATTTCGATCGGTTCAGGCGTTCTCGAGTAATCGGTGAATATACATAAAAATATATATAATTTATATAAACGACGAATTGATAACCTCCTTCTTTTTTGAAGTCGGTTAAAAAAACGTGTTGACACTTCTTTCACGGTCGAAGGAATATAAACAGCAATTTATCGACAACGCAAACCTAAGTAGATAATTTACGATTCGATGACAAAAGGGTTGCGCACGATCCGTGAAAATAAGTCAAGGGAGTCGCGCACGAGGGCAGTGGGTTCCGTAGTCTATGATAATTGATAGAATAATTTGATAATGTAAAAAATTGTGGTGGTTTCGTTTTAATCCTAAAAATAATGATACCTATAATCATAATTTGATGGGTGATATGGTAAGATAAATCTCATATTTGTTTTTCTTTGTTAATAAGTATTATTTACAAATAGGCACGAAACACAATAGTTAGCGAACCTTATCAAATCAAACAGACCAATGACAATCGGATTGCGATTTATTTACCTATATAAAAAAAAACTCAAACTTATTATATTAGTAACCATATTTTTTAACCTAAAATTTTAGGTACTGTACTGTTATTTGTCCCGCATCTTACTTTTCCTATGACCTCAAACATAATATACCTATTAGTATGTTTGCCCAAATTTTACCTTCACCTACTTCACTGACCAAAATCTGCGGAATAGAGATCTCTAAAAGGGTGCGATTTAACCAAATAGTTTCTAAGCTAAAAGATATAAAGTAGCAAATTGCATTTTTCATTTGCCGCGTCCAATCCACGCGTGTAAAATGTAATATGAAACATAAATCAAAGGCCGTTTGACAAGAGTTGAAAAATAGACTGAGCTCCCAGGTGTTAAAGTACAAAATAGGTTGTTACTGAATCATCGGTAGATTATGAATGAAACCGAGGGTTGGAAGGGGACTGAGCAAATAGCATGTTGAAGCCCCATAACATGCAATATTTATTGCACTATCCATCTGAGCTTAGGGGCAGGAGATTATGAAAATGCTACTCATTTTAGAGCACAAAATGTATTAGCAATAATAAATTATGCAGTGTTGCGAATCTCACTCAGAATCGGAATATAATATATTATTATATTCCGATTATCTATACTAATATTAAAAAGAGGAAAGATTTGATTATTTGTTTGCTTGTTTGCAACGAATAAACTCAAAAACTACTGAACGGATTTGGAGGAAATTTGGTACACGGATAGTAGATAGCCTGGCTTGAACATAGAATACTTTATATCCCGATATTCCCACGGGAACTGGAACCAAGGCGGTCAAACCGCGAGCGGCCGCTAGTAATATAATATTATTAATGTGATAGTTTGGATGTTTGTTTCTTGTTAATCACGAAAAACAGGTGCAACCGGATTAGGATAAAATTTGGCACAAGATAGGTAAAATCTGGATTGAAACGAAGGATCTATTTTTTTTATTACTTTTTAATTTTGCATTTCACAATGCTATTTTTATGTGATAAATATTTAACAAGAAAATATACTAGAAAAAAGCAACTAGTCTCATGTCGCCCTGACGGGATGGGACATGAGACTAGTTGCTTTTTTCTAGTATATTTTCTTGTTAAATATTTATCACATAAAAATAGCATTGTGAAATGCAAAATTAAAAAGTAATAATTAAATGGCTGTTTCATCTTAATCGATAGTCAAACATCTGTAAAGATGTTTCTTTCGAATGCGAGGATATTTCTCTCATTGATGTGCCAACACCGTAGAACGGTGAATATACTAGAAAGATTCGACGTGTCCTCATAGGTCTCTGTAGCATAATTGGTTAGTGCATTGGGCCGGACTCCCATGGATGCCGGTTCGTATTCCGTCAGGGCGACATGAGACTAGTTGCTTTTTTCTAGTATATTTTCTTGTTAAATATTTATAAATTTTTTTCCCCAATATTCCCACGGGGACAGGAGCCACGCCGATTTAACCGCGGGCGATCACTATGTTACGTAATAGAAAATATACAAAAAAAAAACAAGTCTTGTCTAGGTATATAGCTTAGTCACTATGTAAGATTCCAAGCAATCAAGTTGTTGTTGTTAAAGTATAAAACTATTTACAATTTAAATCAATTTAGAGATAAACTTGAGGCTTTCTTATTGGAAAAATGTTCTTACGCATTGATGATTACACAATTAATGATAGGAAGTAGTTATTTAATTAATGGTATGGCTGGGACAAAACGTAGTTAGGTATTTGTCTTATTTGATTTTGTAAAATGTGTGTCTTGTGCGGTTTTATGTTTTTGCTGTGTAATTAGTGATATTATTTGAATATGTTCTGATTTGTGTTTTTGTAATTTCTTCCAATACAATTATTTTTGTTCCGTCGTCTCAGCCACATAACACCCAATGCTGGGTATAGGTATATGCCATAATCGCCACGCTTGGCAGGCGGGTTGGCGATCGCAGTATGGCCAAGTTTGTAGGAGACGCCTATGCTCGTCTCCTGAAGGCTAAATCCCTTAGTCACCCACGGAATGAGAGGGGGTAGTGCTATTCTAAGCCGACTCTACACAGCTTTTTTTGTCCACACTATTTTTCTTTATGAAATAAATAACTATGAACTATAACGCTCAGACGGGACTCGAGCTCACAAATCCGATCCAGCTACCGAAATTCGCAATTGTCAATGGACAATTACCGAACAACTGGGTAGGTAGAAGAGCAGTGGCTCGGAAAACTAAAGGCTTTAGGTTTGACTCCCGTCGAAGCTATATGGAGACGAGTTGATTTTTTCTAATTTTATATATTATCATATAACAAGAGCATTGTAAATGCGAAAAAAAAAATGCTAAAAATACCTTGTAACTTTATCTCAAGCGAAGTATAGGTAATCCCACTTGTTTGTAATTTGGATCGTTGTATTCCGATGCAATAGCGATTACATTTACGACTTACGTGCCAATGCAATCGTGAATTGTATCTCTAATGAATAAGTAGAATGCGTAATGACTACAGGCGCCATCCGTAATGCAGGCGACAGTAATGTTGTCTTGTCGCCAACGACATTTCTGTGTTTATACGGAATGGAAGTCAGCAGGGTTTTGTTAAAAAAAAAGTAGCAACAAGAGCTCGATTATCATTAGCCCACACCATAATCCTAACTAATATAATAAATGCCGGGCCTATACTGGGACAATGGGAGGCCTATAGCATATACCCAGCGTGGGTGTCAGTCAAATGGCTGAGACGAGACGATTATAAATGCGAAAGTGTGTTTGTTTGTCCTTCCTTCACGCTCTAACTAAGCAACCAATTGGCTTGATTTTTGGCATAGAGTTAGTTGAAAGGACGGCCAGTAACATAGGCTACTTTTTATGCCTATATTTCCATGGGTACAGGAACCACGCGGGTGAAACCGCGGGCGGCCGCTAGTTAAGTTATATGATAGTTGTATTGATAGATTCAAGTTTTCTTGTCGTTTCGGCAATTCTTATGGGTCGTGTTCATGTGATATTGTGTCAGCAAGCGGTCGTAGGTTCGATCCTTTACACTACACCATCGCTTAAGCTACTTAAATCGGAATCAGATCAATCCATAAAAGAGCTTCCTGGCATTATTTTGATTGAAAATCTGATTGTCAATCCTCACAGCCATTTACAATTGCAACAAACCTCTCATTCTAAGAAACAAGACTTCTTTCTTTTTTATCGTATGAAGATTAGTGGCCACCTCTGGTGTCAGAGTTTGTCAAGCCGCCAAGAAAAAAACAAGAAAAAAGCCGCCTTTAAGCCAGGCTTAACGACTGTTATCAGATGACAACACGCCATCCGTAGCACGGTAGCGCTCAGTCGTAGTGCCACTTTACGGTCACCCATCCGACACCTGACCGAACCAAACGTTGCTTAACAAACGTGATCGAATACGATCAGTCTGTCAAGCGCCGCCACGAGCGCTTCGACAGAAACAACAAGACTACTCGAGACCTCTGAAGAGGTGAGAGGCGCCACTGTCAACATTTGCCCCACGCCATACGTCAAGTTTGTTCAGACCATTCATTACCGCGGATTTCATACGTTGGGTTTAACTGGTGTAAGGTGATGTTAAATACCTCCTCCTATCTCATATTGGGTGTTGAGCAAGTTCTTCACCATATTTTACAGTTAGTGATATAATTATTAGTATTATTAATATATTAGTATTTTTATTTATAGTCTGTCTGGCTGAACAAGGCGCAGCTTTCTTTATAATGAAGTATTTGCGCTCAGCGTCTGATCCGAATCCTTCTTAACACCAATCTATTATTGTACCTACAAAGTTCACCGAAGATATCCCACTAATATTATAAATGCGAAAATATGTCAGAGTATGTAATCGCCTCTGTGGTCTAGTGGTAACAATTACCGGTATCAGACCCAGGGGTCCCGGGTTCGATTCCCAGCGGGGGGTACATATTGTATTCGGTTTGGTTGGTGGTAGGACTTGTTGTGAGTCCGCCTGGCTAGCTACCACCATAACAACAATGTCTGACGCCATAACAACAATGTTTTCAACAATGTTGTGTTCCGGCAGTTAGAGATAAGATAGCCAGTTCATCAATGGTTGAGGATTCCGGGAGAGGCTCGCTTCCATCTTCAGCCTTATCAAACTACTTAGTTAGTACTTAAATTTGTTTACTGCATTTTATTACTGTATTGTCATCCAAACCAAACCTGTATGCAAAGTTTCAGCTCAATCGGACACTGGGAAGTGGGTCAAATTAGGTTTCAAGATTTGACCCAAACGGACAAGCATACATACATACATACACTGCAAGTAATAAAAGCTTGTAAAAACGAGCCTTGGCGAGTTTTACCTCCGTATTTATGTTTTGCATCGCGGAAAAATCAAAACGATTTGAATTATCTGCAGGACGCTCGAACACTACTATTCTCTCCGCTGGTCGCGGTCGCCTGACGTGGCGCCTCCCGTCCGTCTCAATATAGTTGTTTTTCCCGCTCATCGCGGACGCAAGACGCGCCGCTCCAGCGTAGCCCACGACTAACATCCATATTCTAAGTCGCTCCTCCAAAACTTACTCGTCCTCTACTTAACGAAACCTCATTGAAAACCTTTTCAAAATACTCCTCGAAATCGGTATTCTAAGTCATAACTCCGTCAGAACCTGGAGGAGCTAAAAAGTACGTAGCCACTCCGTGTTAGGCCTAGCGCACACTACCATTATTACCCACGACGAAGTTGAGTGGAGTGTAAAAAGTTTTGGAGGAACGACTTAGAATATGGGGGTAAGAGTCTCCCCATCGTAAAAATAATAAAAAAAAATAAGATTGTTTGTTTGTTACTTTAAGTACTTAACGGATTTGGATAAAATTTGGCACAGTAATAAAAGAAAGCCTGGATTAAAACATAAGATACTTAATTATTTACCGGTAACGACGCGGGTGAAACCACGGGCGGCCGCTAGTTTTACAAAAACAAGGGCGATTTATACATTTATAATTATTTGTCCTTATGTTTTGAAAGACTGGAAATCAATACTTAACGATTCTCAGAAGAAGATTACTTTCCAGAACCACTAACTAAAACGGTTATAATCTTCAAGCAATATTATATAGTGCCGTTAATCTCGATCTTAAAGCTCTCATAAATTATCTGGAACTGCACTAATTCTAGTTCCGAGAAACAACAGCACTTCTGACTGTTAGAAGAGGCACCACTGTTAATATTTACAGACCGGGCGCAATGTTTGCTCAGCCTTTTCATTACCTCGGATTGGATGAATGCTTTGAGGGTTTACCGTTCACCCCTTGGAATAGAACTCTGACATCTCGACCGGGAAACCAGATTTTCTTAATTGCTTGTGTTGCAAAATCTGCCCCCTAATTGTCTAATTTAAAAATCTATCACAATCCCTTTCAAAGGTTTGTGATTGTGATAGTGATTTATGGAATTGTGTAACTTATAGTCGCAATCACTTTCAGGATGAATGTTTTAAATGACACTTCATTTGACACTTCTCCATACATATGAAAGACACTTTCGTCTATCACTTTGCTTAGACATTTCAATTTCGTTCATTCAATACCTTTCAATTCCCGCGTCCCGGTCACAATCCCTTTCAAATGCCAAATGGTGACGGTCTGAAGTATGTAAATATCTTTCAAATGACGAATTGAAAGGGATTGCGATATATTTTAAAATTAGTCAAATTAGGGCCCTTATTCTGCTGAACTTCTAGCAGTTCTTCCCACGGGAATGGGTGAAGCTACACGGGTGAAGCTAGTATGAGCATAAATGCCGCTTCCTACATTTCAATCAACTTAAAGAAAGCAACAAGAGAATAAATTAAAATAAAACTACCTTCTGGCAACGTCACGCAACACCAAAACCGAATCGGCACGATTTTAATTACAATAATGCATTAAAATTACTTGTAACAATACCCTTAATAACGTGGTCGGCAGTCAACCGTGGCGCATTTGTCTCAAAGCAACATGTTAAGCAAATCAACTTAACTGCCAACTGTATTGGGGTTGTCCTATGTCACAGAGTAAGGGGGCAAGCAGAGAATACATTTAGAGTAAGTGCCGTTTCTCGCACCCATACATTAATGCATTCTCGGGCACTTATAGAAAAATTTCAGTCTTTTTTTATGAACAACGTTTAGAATTCATCGAAACTAATCTTCTTTTTCTTCTTCTTATCGAGTGAGGATTAGTGGCCACCTCTGTTGTCAGAGTTTATCAAGCCGCCTATAAGGCCTCTGACTTGGCTTGACGACTGTAATGAAATGACAACAGCCGGTACCGACGGTTTAACGTGCCCTCCAAGCACGGAAGCGCTCAGTTGTAATGTCACTTCACGGACACCCATCCGACACCTGACCGAGCCGAACTTTGCTTAACAACAGGGGTTGAATACGATCAGTCTGTCAAGCGCGGCCATGAGCGCTTCCATCGCATCGAAACTAAATGGTAAGTAATGATAAGGCTGAAGGTAGAAGCGCGCCTTTCCTGGAATCCTCAATCACTGTGCCACTGGCTATCTTATCTGGAACTGCCGGAATACAACAATGCTGAATATATTGTTGTTATGGCGTCAGATTGAGATTATATGGTGGTAGCAGGCCAGGCGGACTTACAACAAATACATGACAAACAGTTGTTATAAACAATGAGCAGAATTTTAAACAAGTGTCAATAAAATTCCAGTATGTCACGCTCACAAATAAAATCTACACAGTCAATACGGTATCTCTAGTGACTCATGCCGCCTAGCCTGGGGGTGTACCGCCATATCTTAGCGCAGTTTTGTTCCAATATTACCATGCTATTTCGTACTACGAATCACTTAAAGTATGCTTGTATTTTGACGGAAGTTTTGTGACGTTTAAGGAACCCGTGGCGCAGTGGTTCACGCTCTGCCTGCGATTGTTGAGGTTAAGCAGTGCTTCGGAAGGCACGTTATGCCGTTGGTCCCGGCTGCATTTTCAGTCGTTTAAACCCACCAATCCACTTTGGGCCCGCGTGGTGAGTCATGGCCCGTTCTCCTTATCCATCCATAAGGAAGGCCAGTGCCCCAGCAGTAGGAACATTAGAAATGGCTGATGACGAATGTGACGTCATCGCTCAATCATCGCCTCCAAAGTGGAAAGTGTGTCAAAATGTGTCAATTTATTTGTTGGAAGATTTCCAGACAAATATCAATAATTGTATTATTGTCTTGCTTAACCCGTTAAGATGTAAGCAGTGATATGTTATCGAGCAACGAGTTTCGTCAAAAGCCACTCATACTACGGCTACAGGCAAGTTTGTGCGTACCCTCTGGTGACACTTTATTTTGTGTCTACGGTGAAGTGAGCCGAGATATTTGCCCTTTGCTGTTGCTGTAACAAGTCACGCGTTCAAATAAAGGGTAACTCCCCCAAGACGAACAGTAGTGTAAGTTTGGTCAACATATGTTGTGGTGGTTGCTTATTGTTTTACTGTGGATTGGGATTGGGACTGGGATTTGCTGTTCTTGGTATTTAAATGTGATATCATTTTAAAATGTAATTTAGGTACATCCAAAACCGTGAATTAAATACTAAGGGCGATTTTCACAATAAACAGATTTAGAGCTAAACGTGATTGAAATGTCATTGTCTTTTTTATTCTGATTGGGTTCGCTCTTGACCCAAGTCTAGCCCGAGGACTAAGACCGGATCCACGGTGGAGCAAAAGCTAACCCAGAAGGTCTATTCACCCTTGCTTTGAAAATGGACGGGTTATAAGTACTCGGAAATACAGACGCAGGGAGGGAATCCTACTCATTTGCTGTGCTCAATATGAAAGTTGTTGAGTAGCGCTTGGTGTGAAATTTTGTAATATCAGCAAAAAAGGGTGGTAGTGGTAGCCCGCAGTGTGTCTGGAATTCTGGCTGTCCGATAAAAGAATCATTTTATTCATTCGTTTGAAATCAAGTGACAGAGCGATTATTTTAAATATGTTTGGCAGTTTAAGGCAGATTGGTCGCCCTTAGTGTTCAAATGTGTTTAAAATTTCATAATAAAATATAATTAAGGTACATCCAATACTAGCATTGATGAAATATATTATACTAATACCTAAGTATTAAGGATGTAAACAAAACACATATTTTTAGAACTCTTAACGTTTCGTACAGAAACTGGTTATTCTGAGAATTCATAAATAGCACCTAAGTACTTCTTCGAAATAAAAAGTCTTAGGTAATAATAAAATAATTAGTAGTATTACCACCTTCCTAAATAGGTATTTATTCTAAACTAGCGGCCGCCCCCGGTTTCACCCGCGTGGTTCTTATTTTCGTGGGAAGATCCGGATAAAACGTATCCTGTTTTAATCCATCTACCTGTGTGCCAAATTTCGACCATATATGGTTATATCCGGATATATCCGTTCAGTAGTTTTTGCGTGAAAGAAATACAAGTTAACCTAAACTCACTACCCACAACGATAAAGAGCCTAGTCACATCGAAACGGTAATTTCCCAAAACAAACATGCGCAGTGACAACTTATAAGAAAAACTCCAAAACTCAAACATGTGTTCTGAATCGTGCGTCTTTATGAGAAATAAGGTAAACATGTGTTCCGAATCGTACGTCTTTATGGGAAATAGGGTAAACAGAGTTAAACGCCACTCAACATAAGTAAACTTACGAGCGAGTGTTGACAAACAATAACAGAAAATCTCGCTCTTCCAGTAATGTCAAGATTGCGTGAAGAATATACAGAATGTCACTTGATATTTTATCGCCGTTTTAAAGAATAGGTATTTAGTGCTTAAGTGCTTTACTATGATAAAAATGTATACTGACGTAAACTTGCCTCCAACGAACGTTTATCTCAAATGAAAACCTTCTAAGAGGAACGTAGTTCCTCTGTTTTTATAGAAAAGGTTGTTTTATAGACACAATGATGTCTTATATTTTCGGTACGAAATTAATGCACTGTAAAAAAAAAAAAAATTGGTACTTACCTACGTGCTACGTTTAAAAACTTTACTTTTTTAGTCATTCATTTTGCGGTTTGAATCGCCGATTTCTGGACGGGAAATATATAATTTTTACAATCGAGGACTTCCCGGATGACCAGTAGTTTTTTGGGCAACGTTTTCTCGGAAAATATTAAGATTAATGTTTTCTATAAATCAATTACTTTTTTTTTAAATAAAGCTTCCTAAAAAGCTATGCTGGTGAACCGGGAAGTTCCCCGATTGTACCACAGACCTATATCGAGATAGACGGTAAAGGTATCACGGTGTCACGGTCAAAGGTTTCCGACCTAAGTGAGTGCGCTTGAGACCATTGCCATGAAATCACACTTCACTCAGAAACGAAAATGGTTAATTGTGCAGTGCTTTCTTGCAAGAGCTCGTCAATAACATTTCCACATCTCTAAATCTCGCTCGTGACGTCACGTAGGTACGAAAAATTCGACACGCTAGGTTCTCATACTTTGAAGCGCTCTTTTCGTCTATCTGGATATAGGTCAGGGATTTGTACCTTTGAAACTGACACAAAACGTCGCCATGACAGGCCATATCAACAGTAGTTGAATCTTCGCATTTGTCATTATAGCTACTATTATCTATTCTGTGGTTGTAGTAGCTGCATCATCTAGCTAGATTGCATCAGGCTCACATCATGAGGAACCTGCTGTAATACAATATACTCCTCCAAAAGAGTTACCAAAACATTATAAAAGGATTTCCCTTTACAAACGTAAAGTGTGTACGTTAAACCTATTTTGTTTTGTAAGAATAAAAAGATTTTGCTTTGTACTTGAGATTTTATGACGAACAAAACCAAAGCGGCTTACTGAGTTTTCTCACAGAGAATTTCTAGAAAACCTTGCTTATATTGTAAAGCAAACTTTTATGAAATACTTCTATGAATATACTGTTTAAGAAAAGTGGGGTATCTAGATATAGATCATTACTATATTAGGTAATGCATTAAAATCAATGTTTTGTTTTTAACCGACTTCAAAAAAGGAGGAGGTTCTCAATTCGGTTATTTTTTTTATGTATGTACACCGATTACGCCGAGATTTCTGAACCGATTTCCATGATTCTTTTTTTGTTCGATGCAGAATAGCCAAGGCAAGAAAAATAAAAGAATAGGAGCTTAAAGTAGAATGTCTTGGCTGCCACCGACTCCAAAAGGCTTATTTTTTGCTTTTTAATTTTTGATGTCGGTTTTTTTAACGCAGTTTTTTTTTTTAAATTCAGACATGGACTGTTATGAACTGTGGAAGTTCTGATATTCTTCTTACACATTAGTGAATAGATGAATAGATTTGAACAGTATTGAAAACAAAATGAAAAAAATGTTCTTATGACATTCTAAAAGATGACACTAGGCCCGCTGAATGTATTTCTTTAGACAGAATGGATACAATCCTAGTGTCCAAAAAACATTCATCTAAACAGAACAAGTAAAACAACAAAATAACCGTCATACAAATACAACGACACAAAACTCTTTGGTCACATTAAAGAAAAAAAAGGAGGTGTGAAAACCTCCACAATTATCAATTTATTAATTGTTCTCGAACACCGATTTAAAAGTTGTAACAAAAAGGCCCTGTACTTTTCACGTCCGTTATCACAGTATCGCGTTACCAATCGTGATGACTCGGTTATTAAACAATTAGTTAGTGTCTAATGAATGAGTGGAACGGTGGAGTTCTCACGCACCTCCTTGCAACTAATTGAATTAAAAAGTGTTCAACTGTTCCTGATTTGAGTTTTAATCTTCCGTTAATGGTTAGTTTAGGGAACGGAGCCTGCAGGCTATGGTTCACATTTGTTTTTTTTTGTAACGGAGATTGACCCTAAACCACCCACGAGTGTATCTTTTGAATACGTTTGTAGCGTTTGAAGTTGCAACTTAACATACTTTTCTGATTTTATTAAGTTTGTGGATATGCATTTAAAATTAAATGGTAGTAAAGGTCTAGTTTTCACTCTTGCTAAAGCTTTTTGATATTTTAAGCCACCTACACCTACAAGGGCTTGACTTTCATATTAAAAATGCAATAGTGCCAATCATCATCATCATCCATCATCAGCCTGTGGACGTCCACTGCTGGACATAGGCCTCTCCTAGCTCACGCCTATTGTGGCGTTCATAGGAGGCTATAAGCCTACTGCTACCACGCTGGCCAGATGGGTTGGTAGAGGGTTTGTTTCAACTTTTCCTTCTCTCACACAGGTTTTTAATGCGCTGAGCCTCTTAGTCGACTCTTACGACTCCCAGGCATGTAAGGGAGTGGTGACACTTGTATTCTTAGGCCGTCACCACACGGCACAAATGCCAATAGATGCATAGAAATATGTAGGGATTGGACAGAAACCATATCGTTAAAGGATTTTACGAGGGTTTTAATTAAAGTTTGATTACTTTAGCTAGAGCGAAACCTAGACCCTAGACCGTTAGGCGGCAGGGGTGTAGGTAGCATTTGAACCCCCACCGCCTTGTTGTCATCATCCTAGTTATCGTCTTGGCTTGGCTATGGCCTTTACCTTGGCCATCCCCTTTATTAACCCATATGGAAGGCCTGTGCTGTGTGTGCCCCAGCAGTGTGGAGACATTCAGATAGCTGATTATGGTTGATGATAACTCTGTACACGAGCTGCTTTGTACTTTGTATCACTGCTTAAAGCGAAGTAAATGTTCAAAGTCTAATAATAAAAAAAAAAGCAATTGACACTAATAATCTGACAGAAGTCTGAATGCGAAAGTTTTAACCGCCTCTGTGGTCTAGTGGTACAACCACCGGTATCAGAGCCAGGGGTCCCGGGTTCGATTCCCAGCGGGGGTACATATTGTATATCAGTAATTGAGGATACCGGGAGAGGCTCGCTTCCATCTTCAGCCTTATCAATACTTAACATCAGGTATGATGAAGGCTAAGAGTCTCCCCGACATACATAAAAAAATGTCTGTTTAAATTTTAAGAAAGCCAATCTTTAGCTTTATATTATTTTTGAAATTATTTCTTATTGGTGTAACTTCTTACCTACAGGTGAAGAGATTCACAATTCAATTATTTATTATTGTCATAATCTGATCTTATTTTTTTTGTTCTGGTCTGACAAGTCAGAAACAGTTATTTACAGCCATTATCTGAAATCCAATCTTTAACTGTCAAATGTCTTTGGAAATCAATGTAGTACAGTTAACCGATTGATTGTTTTGTATAGAAGAAGTCATAGGATTTCACTGACAGTATTTGAATGTGGTTAATTAAGATACTAGGAGCTAAGTTCACCAATGTCGAATTAAGAATCGTGGTTTAAAATATCCGTTTAAACTTCAAACAAACGAATGAAATGTGATAAATGAGGTTTAGTGATAATCGGTCGATTAATAAACTGTCGGTGAACTTGGCTCTGAACGGCTGCCTGTTATTTTTTTCATAATAATATAGAACCTTTTCCAGAAAATGCCCATTAAAAGCTACAAAACTTTTCAAATTCGACTGTTAGATTCATTAATAAGTTACATTGAAACTAAAACAGTTAATCTTATGTTTTGGCGCGCACTGTTCATTGAAATAAAACAAACGTGGTCACGGGATGACGTCATCCTGTGACCACGGTAGCTGAAAAGGTGCCGAAACGTCGGGAAAATCAAAAAAACCCCTAAAAAAAGTAAAAATACGAACAATTACAACTTAGTTCGTGAAATATAGCGCGTTTGATATCCGTAAAAGTTGTTTTATTTCAATAAAACAGTTAAATTTTCACATTTTTTTTAATGAATACAAATCAAAACACAATTTAATAGTGTTAATAAACAGTGCACGTTTAGACCCGTGTAAAAGTTGTTTCTTCATTACAACGAAACCATTTAAATTTAAAACATATTCCATAAAATTCAAATCATATTTCCGTTAATACATTATTCGATGCAAAACAAAAACGAATCGTTGAATAAGAATTGACCAATCAAGCTGCGTGGTCAATTACTACGACGGACGACGAATACTGATGTCCGTATGTCGTACGTTCCTATGAAATACTGCAATATTTCATATGGATTGAGTATTGAATGTTTTATTTTTGAATGAATAAAAATGTGTCATATTTTTAATCTCACGCCTTTTGGCAAAAGGAGAACCTAATGGGTATTTTTTAAACTAAATTTTGACTAATAGAGTGGAAATAATATAGTGGAATTCTTTTCTGACAAATTATAGACAATATTTTTGACAAGTTGCGTACTTAAATATATTTTTGTCATAATACTTTAGCATAGCATTTATTTATGAAGGCATTGAACCATCATTATGACGTAAAATGGGGGAAAATATAGTACGTTCTGTTCTGCATTAACAATTCATTAGTTTTAACGTAATTAGTGTTAAAAAAATGCTTGAATAATTGAATACACTTGAATAGAAGATAATACGGAGTATTTTCGTTTTCCTCACTCCTTAGGAATAGGGAGAGTACCCCTGGGTGAGAATACAATTGAATCTGATTATTTTGCACACCGAGAGTATTTCGATGATAATTAAATCGGACACTTCTATCGATGCTTTTGTAAACCCTCCTACGTTTGGGAGGGTGTTAATGTTTTTTTAAATATATTTTTTATGGATAGCAGTGAAGTATTTTAAGACTCATGTTTTATGTTTCACACGTTCCGCGCCATGTGTATCATTTACGATTACGATACACACTTGTCAAACCAATTGTGTATCTTTTTACCCCACTGCGCCAGAAGGAGGGTTATGTTTTTCGAGAGTATGTAGGTATGTATGTATAATACTTTGCCACGCTTTGCGGCCTGAACGGCTCGATGGATTTTAGCTTGAAAGATGTCCTTAGATTCGTATTTACTGTAAAAGTGACACTGGGTATATAGAAAAAAAAATGGCGGATTTTTGGCGCCTAATTCAAATGTTTGGCAGGCAGTTTGGCAGTTTCAAAAAGGTAAAATAAAAAATATAAATTTTAAAAAATCATAAAAGTCGAATTATTCATAATGTCATGCCTCCAACGGTATGTATTATGTAGAACAAAATATTTTTATATTTGATCCTGTTTCCATCTTGCTCAGTTGGTTTTTTTTTAATTTACATTTCAAAACAATTTTTTTTTGTAATATTTTGGTGGTATTGGCATTTATAGCTTAGTGGCGAGGGTGTTAAGAATGAAGAACTGTTTTCCTTGTGGAAGATTGGAGAAAAATTGGACAAAATTTAATTGATTAAAATCGACGCAGATATAATAATAATAATGGAAATAACCAAATAACGCAAAAGTATTACAAACATAGGCACTGACATAGGCCTTAGGAGTGGCGAGACTCCGGCCACTTTGCCCGAAAACAAGAATCCTGGTGCAAACGACTCCTAGACTGGAGGCCGTGTGACCAAAAACGACCAAATGCGATGGAAGGATGACATCAAAAAGGTGGCGGTAGCAACTGGACTCCTAACTGCCCAAAACAGAGAAAGATGGAAGTATTTGAAGGAGGCCTACACCAAATCATTGGTTGACGACGGCTAAAGAAGAAGAAGAAGAAGATTACGAACGTTAACAAGCGTAACCCCAAGAGTAGCTGTTCCAATTTACTTTTACCAACCGACTTAAAAAAGGAGCAGATTCTCTTTGCCGTTAATTGTCGGTCTTTCAATGTAGCTTAATTTGGAGTTTTCAAAATGTCAAAAAGACGGGTTGTGTATGTTTTTTTAACAAGTAATTCTCAATATAGCTGTATTTTTTTTTATGAACAACGGGGAGACTCTTAGCCTTCATCATACCCTTCACATAGATCTTAAGTATTGATAAGGCTGAAGATGGAAGCGAGCATGTTTCGTTTATTATATTGTTGGATATTGGAACAAGTTCGTCATCATCAGCCATTTTTAATGGCCCCACTGCTGGGGTACTGGCCTTCCTTATAGATGGAAGGAGAACGGGCCATGACCCACCACGCGGGCCCAATGCGGATTGGTGGGCGGCTTGGTGGAACAGGTTAAATTCCTGGAATTAAACGTTACATATCAAATATGGAATGTTGCATACATTTACTCATTGGACACGTATCATACCGTATAAGCTGTGAAATAGGATACTTGTCATGTATTACGATCAGAGATCGAATATGAATGTAAAGTAACTTTCGCAAAGGTGGCGTTTCAGATGGGTGACCGTAATTTGTGGTGTATTTTAAGTAGTATAGATATCTAGGCTATCGCATTTCTTAAATACAGGTCAGATTTTTCTTTCCGATAGTGGGATCCGATAGTCTGATCATACATTTTGTATGAATACTCAATATACATCACACACAGTACGAGAACCTAGCGTGTCGACTTTTTCGTACCTACGATGATTTCACGACACGAGGGACATTTAGTGATATGTAAATGTTATTGACAAGCTCTTGCAAGAAAGCACTGCACAATTAACCATTTTCGTTTCCGAGCTGAAACAAACTGACTTAGGTCGTAAAACTTTGACCGTGGATCAAACTTTTGGCACACAAGGTAGGTACACTTTTACCGTCCATCTCGATATAGGTCTGTGGAGGCGCCCTTCCACAATCAGCCTTATCATTACTTAACATGAGATATGACGAAGGCGTCTACCCGTTGTTCATAAATAAAACCGGTGCCGGTGGCGTTACTAGTAGACCACAAAGGAGGCGGTTGCCGGTTTATTCTAATATGGATGGATAATACTTACTTAATGAAACTATTAACTATACAGTAGCGTAATAAACGCAATTATAGAGATTTAGTTTCTAGTTCCTTCGTAATTTTTTGAATTCCGATAAATAATGTGGTAAGTAACCAATGTGGGGTGTTTATAACAAGTCAGATGGTAACTTACTAAGTTTTTTAAAATTAAGGAGCTTTTCTCATATAACTTCTTAAATATAGCTTTGTGCAAAACAGTTTTATCCTTTACCAGGTACCCTTCCGCCCGCGACTTCGTCCGCGAGGATTGCAATACAATCCCGCTTTATTCCCTATCCCGTGGGAATATAACAAGATGCCTTTCTTGCTTTCTTAGTGCTCGCCTACATCGTTAAAGGATCCTGTATGCAAAATTTCAGCTGAATTGGTTCAGCCGTTTCGGTTCGGCTGTCCGTTGTCTGTCAATCAGTCACTGTATTGTTTAGATTATACAAAAAAGGTTAAAAGCACTTTTTTTTTTTAAAAAAAAAGGCACATCAATTAACGAATAAATATCATTTAGGAAGCATCATATTGATTTGATCGTATTTTGTTTATGTTCTTAACCAGTATGTTTTATTTACAAACAGAACAGTAGTTTCGCTGTTGTTTTGTTTTTATTTGTTGTTAGTATTTATTTATTATTTAACAATGACTATGGAATGTTTTTTTAATTACTAGGTACTCTGATAACAAATTAGCGCTTCTGTTTAGTGTGGGTTGAGCGCTATTTTACTTTAAAATAAAACATTTAATGGCAAACAAAGGACGTGGCATAAAAACACCTACTAATTAGAACACAATAGATGTGTAATACAATTGAAACGATTTAAGAAAGCGGCAAGGCACGGAGGCTGTTCGAATCACGACCTCCGTTCAATGACCGACAAAAAAACTAAAATGATATCGATGTAGTAGGTATAATAAACCTGTAATGCAGCTTATAAACTTGGTAATGTGTTAAATTTATGTTCACTACTACTAACAGCGTAGGTAGACACCATTTTTTCTTATAAAAATAATTGAGAACCCAATATCATGTGCTTACAAAATTCTTATAAGATTATGTTTGGTTATTTTATGCTAAAATAAAGTATGTACATTACTACTATCATAAACAAACTTATCTGGAATCCTATAATAGATGGACAAACAAAGACTTTTTGATTCATGATGTAGGTACTAGTTATTTACTGGACGTTTATGTACCAAGTTCAAACTATACTTCCTATTACGAACCAACCTACCAAAACTTTACCGATCATGCGCGGTATGAGGTAAACAAACCCGAAGTTTTCAAAAGTTTTGAAGACATTTAAACCCACCTTTTAACAGTAATGCGGCTGTTCCAAGTCGAAAACTCAGGCAACAAGTCACAATCCACTTGGATTCACAACATTCCTAAAAAACACACACTTGAAAACTAGTAGCTTCACACACACAATCGTCGAAGCACTTTTTGAGTTAAAATTACTTAAAAACTTCACTAAAACTATATTAAAAGCTCTGCAAAGCTTCGACAAATCACTTTCGGGTTATGTTTTTGATAAATTATTGCGATATTCACGGTAAAAACTTAAAAAATCGACGTAAACAATCGGAGCAACACTCGGCACGCGACGGCCATCTTCCGCCAACGCGTTATTTGAGGTTATCCACAACAGAGGGCGCTAGCGAACGGCTAGGCGCCATAATTATTTATTTAATTGGGTGCGGTGCGAGTTCAATAACAAACAAATGTTATTGACATTATTTAATTACTAGATACGTATTCATATTTTTAATGTTTAAATGAAAAGTTCTTTCTTTACAAAATAAATGTTTGTCGGATCCTCAAGTTCTATAGTTTTTTTAAGTTGCAATACTGATTTGATGTCGGTGCTACCACTACCTAAGGCAATCGAAGCTAATTAGTAGTTTTTAATATTATCAGTGAGAAGTTTTTTTTATTATTTTTTAAACACAAAATATAGTTGTACTCTAATTTTGTTATCATATTTTTAGCAACGATTGTAACTAATTATATTATATACGCTTGTTTACGTCTTTTCATCAAAATCTGATTTGATGACTCAGTTGTTAAGCTTTATAATTTAATAGTGTTGATGTAAGCAAAAAATGATTCGTCCGTCACGACGACAAATTCTTTTTAACCGACTTCAAAAAAAGAGAAGGTTCTTAATCGAAGGAATCTTTTTTTTATGTATGTTACTCGATTACTCGAAGACGGCTGGACCGATTTGAGTTATTCTTTTGTTGTTCGAAAGGGTATACTTTCCATGTGGTCCCATTGTCATCATGTCAGGATCTGATGATGGGATCCGGAAGAAATCCAGGGAACTTTTTAAATATTATAGGCACTCCTATTGCGATTTCGGTGTTTTCTATAGTAACTCATGCATATGTTTCCGGAAAGCACCATTTTGGTGAAGTGGAACTGATGATAAAAACCACAATAGGTCTTCGGAACTATTAAATACGTAGCATTTCACGGGATTACTTTAATGTGGTTCTTAGGCAATTAAAATTTATGCTCGACTCAATGCATGTGATGAAGTGAAGCTGATGATGAAGTAACCGGAGAACTCCTGCAAGTAACCTCCCTGCACCGGGAAAAGCAGCTTTTTGTAAAAGGTGATGAAGAGTTATTAACGTAGGCGCAGGACCTCTTCTCTTCTACCTATAAAAATTGTAAAATAAAAAACATTTTATAACAAAAATTAAACTAAGGAAAGAAAAAAATAGTAGGACCGCAAAGTAGAATATTGGCTAACACCGACTCCAAAAGGTTTATTTTTTGCTATTTAGTTTTTTGAAGTTAGTTTTCATTTTATAAAAAAGTTTTTTTTCTACTTCTTCTTACAATTTTACCTCTCAAGCCCCGGATTAAGATTATGAGACACAATTGATATTCCAATGTTCTCTGGACACCAGTGTCCTGCTAGCAAAGGACGATCATTAAAATCTCAATAACTGTCTCTCTCATACACGTCTAGTCATTTCGTGTTATTTACGTACACTTTATTAAATTTTGCATGAGCGGCCATCATTTTTACTGTATGTAGTACAGTACAGATGATATCAAAATCAAAATGTGTTATTCTCCATTGAATCCACTATAGGCATTACTTATTATTTTATACCACTGAGCATACTATACACACGATCTTGAAAAAATATTAAGTGATAATAGAGTCATTAATCAAAGGTTTAAAAACAATACAAGTATTTTGTAAAGTGTTTAGTATTTTGCTGTAATAATACATACTTTTACTGCAATTTTATACATAAAATAATATTTATTATTTTTAAATCAATCTAAGTTTTAGGGCCAACTGCGCTCGGGAAACTATGTTTTATAATCAATGTCTTTTTATGAAAGTTAAGGGAATGCATGTTATAAAACGTATAAATTTTTTCAAATATAAAAATTCTACTTGATATTCAATTTAGTAGAATTTTCATAGTTGGTTGTTGACAACATTTGAAAAAATATTTGACACATACCAATTTGACATTGACATCCTATGTCAAAATTGTTGAGAATTTGGTTGGCCTTGGCCTTGGCGTCGTCGTTTCGCGGTTTCGTTGGCGATTGTTTTGTTAGCCAACCCATTGATTTGATTATTTGTTGTTGTAACTACCAGTTTAAAGTACTAAGGGGGCATAATAAACATCTCTATATAAACAAATTACTGCTGTCGTTTCAGCTCCTGATTAATTTTTAAGAATCAGAAGTCACGTTTGTATTTACAATAGAGTAAGTGAATCTTTAATTTAGGTAGTAGGTTACCGAAATAGGCTTGTAGTGCCGGAATATTAATACCGAGTTAACAGTTATAGTGTCCGCCCTCAGGAAGAAACAGAAAAATCTCCAACCAAATCATAAACTAGAAGTACTTACCTACTAACTGATACCTAGTTTAACTAACACAAATGTGGTAGCCGTAGGCCATAGTAAGCAAATTCAGTCCAATTCATACATTATTAACAAAGTCTGCGGTTTATTTATTTATAATAACTGGGCAGGCGTTTGACCACCATCGGTTTTCTTCATTTATCCAACCCGAACCAGACTATTATATATATCTCAGATCTATATTTCTCTCTATATTTCAGATCTATATTGTAATGAAAAAAAATCTTTTCAATATATATCTCACACATACTTCCTGAAGAAAGAAAATTTACATAAACAGCAAAGTGACTAATGGATTTTTGCTCTGAACTTTATTGCAAAGATAATAATCATAATAACAATCCCTGTTTAGTAAGATGTTTCCATCTTCAAATCAAAAAAACCTTCAAATCAAAAAAGATACTTATGATAAATTTTAAATAGAAAAATATTGGAAAAAATTAACTCGGCCACAAGTGAATTCTCAGATGGGAATTCACTTGTGGCCGAGTAAATTTTTTCCAATATTTTTCTATTTAAAATTTATCATAAGTATAAAAATAGCATTGAAAAATGCAAAAAATCAAAAATCATCAAAAAAGATACTTGACAAATTGATAACCACCTATTTTAAGACGAGTATAAAGTATTAAAATGGTATCATTCCTGAAGTATCCTCTTTCAATTAATGGTCCAGCATTCAAATAAAGGTGGTGGAGGATGGTGGAATTTTTATGATTTCCTGCGAACTTCTGAACCAATTTCAAATTAAAACCAACTTGAGAACGTAACTGTATTAATGCTTAAATTGATTCATTCAATTCAGCTCTCTTTGAGTAATTGTTGAACATTCAACATACATAATATTTATTTAACAAGCGGTGAATTTCCTCTTTTTGAAGTTGTTTAAAAAGAACCTTATTGTTTGGAATTAGATTTCTAATCATTTATTTTTCAATGGAAAACCTATCTGGTTCATTAGTGATTTGATTTATATCTGACAACCTCCATGGTAGAGTGGTACGTACGTCGGTTTCATGGTGTCGCCTACTCTTAGGTCCCAGGTTCGAATCCTAGTAGGGGCAAAGGTTTGTATGATGAATACATTTGAACCTGAGCCATGGACGTTTATATATATTTCTACATATAAATACTTATATATGTATAATTAGCTTCCGCCCGCGATTTCGTCCGCGTGGTCTTTAGAACTTGGTCCAGAAAGATTTAGTTCAAGAAAGAAAGAAATATCTTTCTTTTTCCTAACCTAATACTCTTAATTATAAAATAGGGTTTTCTATGCGACAAAAAGTAAGCTAAATTCCTCTCAAGGTTATAAAGTACCTATCTGTGTCCCAAATTTCATCTAAACTCGTTCAGCCATTTTTGAGTGATTGAGTAACAAATAAGATGTTTGGATGTTTGTTTTTGCATAATTTTTCTACACAAAATTTAAAGTCCATTTTCAAACTTTTAAGTTGAATTATGTCTACCGCGTCGGACTTCAAAATCGAAGCTATTTTCGTAATTAATATCCCATAAAACCTCAATAACGACACCCATATCGATTTTAACATTAGTTTGGCAACTGCAACCATAGACGAGTGTAGAGGCACGTTCTTTCCATTGTTAAGAAAATTCAGGACACGAGAAAGTTCAAGGTCCTGTCATACAAATTCCATAAGTTCGATCAAATCCGAAATCCGTTTATTTTCGAAAAGATGCCAGAATATAATGTTTTTTTTTTTTTGCGTACCTATCTATTTTTTAAGTTCGTCGTTTCGGATACTTATCAATCAGCCCTCGTATGTCATCTAGGTAAATAACGACGAAAACGACACTATTTTCAAGATTTCTTGAAAACTACTGAACCGATTTCAAAATTTCAAAATATGTGGAAAACCTGGCAACTAACCTGATGTAATAGCGTTTGAATGATTCCAATTGATCCAACCGTCTTCGAATAATCGGCGAACATACATAAAAAATATATGTACGCAACGAATTGATAACCTCCTTCCTTTATTGAAGTCGTTTAAAAATTATGTTCTGCCCTGTAAAACAAAAGCTGCAACCATTCGTTATATTTCCCGTTTCCTATCTGAAATCCCAAGAACCACATTCCAGAAATGCCGAAGATGGCTACAAACTTCTAATAAGCAATAGCGGGCAGTGCAATCGGAAATAACATTAAAACTGAGATAGAGTTTTGGTCAGTTGTATCGACACGGCTCGGGGGAGCAAGATGTTGGAAACTGAAATTGTCTTTTTATTGCACATGCTCAATCGTAATGGTATCGAACACAGACCTATATCGAGATAGACTAAAAGAGCGCTTCAAACTGTATGAGAACTTAGCGTGTCGAATTTTTCGTAGGTACCTAAGATGACGTCACGAGCGAGATTTAGTGTTGTGTAAATGTTATTGACGAGTTCTTGCAAGAAAGCACTACACAATTAACTATTTTCGTTTCTGAGTGACGCGTGTTTTCATGGCAATGGTTTCAAGCGGAATGACTTAGGTCGTAAAACTTTGACCATGGATCAAATTTTTGATACGAAAGGTACTTTTACCTACATACTTTTACCGTCTATCTCGATATAGGTCTGTGGTATGGAAGATTGGCCTTACTATAATGCTGAGGGTACATAAGCGGACAGAGAATCGAAAAAATTTTCTCCATTTGTTGGCTAAATTTTTTTTTATTCAAGACTGGGCAAGTATTTGACCACCATCTTAGTTGGAATCAGGATGTGGCCTAGGATGTTACCTTGCCCAGGAAATCCCCATTCACTCTCGCCTTGAAGGGGCCAGGGTTGTGGGAATAGGTTGGAGCTTAAAAAAAAATAGCGACGCAGTGGACCAATAATTCCGCTAGAAGACCGTAGAACAGTTACTAGTGAATGGTATAAAGAAGTTTGTCTGCCTCAAGCTTTCGGGGAGTTGGATAGCGGGCGCCCAAGAATCGGCATCCGTGGCATCCTTTTTCACCAAGATAACGCGCCCGCTTACACAGCTGCTAGAACCATTGACTATTTGACAACTTCGGGGGTACAGCCCAGATTTAGCTCCATGTGATTTTTATTATTTCCCACGTTAAAAAAATTGCTTCGTGGGCGAAAATTTAGCATTGCGAACGAGGCCGTCGAAGAATTTCGGCGGTTATTTTTCGACCTCCCGCAAGACACGTTTATTAAATGTTTTGAAAGCTGGTCCACCAAGCTGGTGCATTAGGATTGGGGGGGGGGGGGGGGGGGGGTTTGAAAAGCTGTATTTTTTTCATATTCTTACTTTTTTTCATTTCACTAACTATTTTTGGAACAGCCCACGTAACAGCCACGCACATTATTGGGTATTTCATTCAATCATGGATTATTTCTTTAATTATATTATTTTTCGAATTAACGTTTCCCAAAAAAACTACTGGTCAACCGGTAAGTTCCCCGATTACTCATTAGCGGGCGGGAATCGAGAAAATTGTTTGGCGATGAAGGAAGTTAATTTTAGACATATATTTTCAAATAAAAAGGCAGGAATCAGTAGTCTTTAGGATGTCCTCTTATCGTCATACATATAGATGTCCATTACGCTCTAAAATGTTCGAATTTCTTTCTTCTTATATTTTTATGATTTTTGGAGGCTTGCCCCTTATTATACTTTAATAGCAAATACGAAGCATCGAGAATTAAAATATAGAAAACATCAGTAAGTACTTGCTACACTGTCGAGCCGTGATTTTCGTCTTACAGTAACACTCTTACTGTACAAAACTGTTGTGACTGTAATAGTGTGCGGATCCTTAATGAAAAAAGAAATTTAAAAAAATTACAATTTAAATAGTAACCCATGAAGTATGAAGTCTAGTAAAAGACCTTCGCCATATACCTACCTGCCGATAATAATTTATACCATCACCATCAAAATAGCCCTTGGGCAAATGGTGGGTAAGAGGAAATAAACGAGGTAGGTATCTCAATAACCTTAGGCACGAGTTTGGCAAACCATAATCTTTTTCGAAAACTATCGCATTGTTGTGCCAAATTTCATCCAAATCCGTTCATTAGTTAGCGTGAAAGAGTAACAATCAAACAAATTGACTTACTTTCCCATTTAAAATAGTTGCCGGATTTAATGTAGGAGGTACTTACCTAATTATTTATTCATTTGTGTCTGCACAGTGCAGACCATCACTAATCTAATAAATACTTAAATGTAAATAAATATACAAAAAAGGTAGGTTTACGTAAACATTGCGGAATATTAACGTTCCATAAAATACTCGTTCCATCCATCAGAAATAGGAAATTAAACATCACAGATCTTTTGTAACTGAATATTTTTACTCAAATTCATCTGATAGGTACGAATTTAATCGGGATATTCCCTGTTAAATCGAATCGCACAGTCAGCAAAATCGACAACGGTAAAAATAAAATTTGTGCACGAATGAGAAAATATTAAACGAATTTCATGGACGACAACATGTCAGCGTACTAAACAGTAACGACATTTACAATCAGGTACGTGATTTATTGGCAGAAATGTACATAATTAATTAAAATTTTTAATATTGTCACATGTAAGAACTTTTTTATTATCACATATTAGAAGTCTCGGTAGCTTAATTGATAGTGCATTTGGCCGGATTCCTAAGGGTGCGGGCTCGAGTCCCGTCTGAGCGACATGAGACCAGTGGTTTTTTCTTGTATATTTTCTTATTAATATTTATTGCCACATGTATTATGTATCGCCTATCATGATCATCGTATTAACTGTCATGTGTTTTAAGGGCCGGTTGCATTACCTACTGATAAGTTCTGGATAGTTGATGTGACAGACATACTTTTCATAATACAACTTTCAGATCTGAAAACAGGGAGAAAAAACCAACCCTTGAGGAGTTTCTTGCCGGTTCTTCGCGTTACAAGGTCTCCCGCCGTAAGGTTTGAGAACCGATGGCGTAGCTTCTTTGACTGATAAGTGCTTGTAACACCTAGACTGAATAAAATAATGATATTGAATTTGTCAATTAAGCAATTCAGAACTTTAGTAGGTGGTCTTTATAGAAGTCTTGTTTGAGAAATGTGATCTGATCCAGAATGAGGACAAGAGAAAGCCTATATTATATAAAAAAAAACAATGGGTTGCATTCTGGGAGTGCCGGCAGAAGTGAAAACCGCTTAAACGAAAATAACGATCAAAATCCACTATATCTTGACCATAACTTCATAAAAAGTTGATGAAAACGGAGACCAAATTTTATTTGGCAGGTAATGTCAACTGCCATTAAAACTGGCCTGGCATCAAATGAAAGTTGGTAGTAATGAGAGATCTTTATATAATGGTTGATATTAACTAATATACCTACGTAGATCTTTCAAGTGTGAGATTTTATGTAATTTGAAATAGGTCAACGGTAAATGGTCTTACAAATTTTCGATCAGGGTCACGTGCCCTGACGCGACTTTAATATTTTTTACCCGTCCCAAAAAAATTAAACTCTGATGTGCAAAATGTCGCTAAAGAAGTTTTCACTTCAAAAATAGTAATGTGATGAGAAAGTAAAGTGATATAGGGCTGTAGCAAGCGAGGAAGTGTTATGTGCCTACACTTGCGGTAAAAAGGCTCAATATTTAACTAACTATAATAAATATGTTGATTTTTTTAACAACTCTGTGGTTAAAGCGTTATATTCAGAAATCACATCTACAGTTGGGACTCTCAGGGCCAAAAAACTCGAACTAATCGAACGAAACCCTAACAACGGATCGTGACAAATCTTATTAAAACTTTGCTCGATTTGAGATGACTCAAAAATTAATTCGTAGGCTTTCGGTGAAGTTCAACAATGAGTTCGAAAATTTCGTATTACTATCGAGGACGTTATTATTAATGGATTGTATCTTGATTTAGTAGTACCCAGGGCCGTCTTGAACAAATTCTGCGCCGAGGTGTGGGTGGTCAGCCTACGTTCCCTCTCCTCCTGGGGAACATCAAATCTATAATATATTTTAAATAGAAAAATAAAGTTTTTCATAAGTATAAAAAAAGCATTATAAATGCAAAAATTCGACAATCATAAATTATTGGCTGTTGCATCTTAATCGATTGTTAAACATCTGAAAAGATGTTTCTTTTGAATGCAAGGATATTCCTAGCATTGATGTGTCTACAGCGTATGAAAAATATAAAAGTATTGGGGAATTCCGACGGTGGTTCGCAAGTCTCGGTAGCTCAGTGGTTAGAGCATTGGACCGGATTTCCAAAGGTCGTGGGTTCGAGTCCCATCTGAGAATTCACTTGTGGCCGAGTTTTTCCAATATTTTTATATTTAAAGTTTATCATAAGTATAAAAATAGCATCGAAGAATGCAAAAATTTAAAAACCATAAAAATACATCAAATCTACTTTTCCCACAAAAAAAAATAATGTAGTTTTTTACCGACTTAAAAAAAGTAGGAGGTCACCAATTCGCCGCGCATACCTTTTTTTTTAATTTATGTTAACCGTTTAGGTACCTACTCGAGAACGCCTGAACCGCTTAAAATGATTCAAACGCTACAACATCGGGCATGCTCCCAATCCGGTCCAATCTTTCGAAATTTCGAAGTCAGTTAAGTAGTTTTCCGAAAATCTTCAAAAACCTGACATTTTCGGTTAAGCGGTTTGACACAAACCCGTTCATTTCGGTTCGACTCAAACTAGTGGTCTAGGCAAGTACGGGACTTATTCTAACTTAAAAAAAGTGTAATAAAAAGCTATTTATAGAAAGAATAAAAACCGACTACGAAAATCAAAAAGTTAAAAATAAACCATTTGGAATCGATGCCACGAGACAAAAAAACCTAAATGAAATATTAACCAACAAAAAAAAATTGTTTTTGATGTTTCATTTATTTATTTCTCTAAATTCTTAAATTATACATATAAACCAATAAATTAGACAAATAAAAAACAACACTTCAATTTAAAAGCCCGAAACCATACTTAGATCGATTATGGGCTATCAAAAAGTTTTCGGTTTTGGGGGGGATGGTGGAGGTAGGTTAATTTGGCCAGGTAGCTACTAATATCATTAGTTTAAATTCCAAATTTGAACGTAATTGAGTCGTTAAATTTTGTGTTATCAACGTGCAAGCAAGTCATACGAAAATAAATTCACAAGTATGGAGAAAATTGAATAACGGTTTACAGGGATTCTCCCCTGATAAAACCATGACTTATAAGTGGCATTGCCTTTTCAAACAAGGCAGATACTCAATTGAAGACACATACGTTCTGGATAACTTATTGCGGCCACCGCACCTGAAATCATCTAAAAAGTTTTAAAAAATGTAAGGAAAGATGCGCCTGCAAAAGAACCAGCTTGCAGCAATGGATGCGGAACATTGGATTAACCTATTTAGAATATTTTAGATCATCATCTTGGGATGACCAAGGTCAGCGCATGGTGGGTTCCAATAACGTTTTTCAATTCATCAACGATAAAAATTAGAATGCTCTCTTCAGTCTTTGGAGCTCTAGCGAGAACAGGAAATAAGTTGAGGCCCGGATTTATACTGAAGAAAGCTGAGGATGAACCTGGGTTTACGACTTTGAAACTTCGTCAAAGCAGAAGTCGTTTCAGTGGCATAAAAAAACAGCGCGCCACCTAAGAAGTACTGCGACTCATAATTGTTATAAAAATATCGAGGCGATTGCCTTTTGGGATACAGAAAGATTTTATTACTCATTGACTACATAGAACGCGGTGCTAATGGAACGGGATACGCTTCAATATAAGGACCATCAAAGGAGGCCATCAAAGATAGAAGAAGAAGAGGAAAATTTACCGAAAACGTGCTGATTTTGATGACTTTGTGCACACAAGTTATGTTGAGACGGCTGCTGTCCATTGATGTGGCTCCGAACAACTTCTCTATAGTCTAGACCTGTCCCCCAGTGACCATTAATATTTTTATCAAGGAAGAATGAGGTGCCTGAAAAAAAATGACGTCAACGAAGTGGTGCAGTCGGCTATTTTGACGTGAAAGATCTTTCTTTTTTCGTTGATTTTAACAAATGATTTGTGTGATCTGAGGAATGTTTATGGAAGAATATATTAGAAATTAAAAATATTGTCTTGTTAAATTTCTAACTTCTACCATCATGTTATAGAAACGTTTGTTTTTATTGAAGTTGTCACATTTTGACAACCTCCTCTGTGGTCTACTGGTACAACCACCGGTATCAGACCTAGGGGTCTCGGGGTCGATTCCCAGCGGTACATATGGTATTCGGTTTGGTTGGTGGTAAGACTTGTTGTAAGTCCGCCTGGCTAGCTACCACCATCTTATCTAATGTCTAAGTCTGACGCCATAACAACAATGAATTTCCGTATTTTTGAATCGCTCGACCGCAACGAGTGCCTTCACCCACTCTCGTTGTAGTCGAGCGAAACAAGCGCGCGACGCGTGACTTAAGTCGCATGCGTGTGACTTAAGTCATACGAGCGATTCAAAAATAGAGCTCTTGGACTTAAATCATTGAAATCGGTCCAGCCGAGCAATCGGTGAACATACTAGTACATAATAAAATATACCCGACGAATTGACAACCTCCCTTTTTGAAGTTGGTCAAAAAATATAGTAGAAATATTTTAGCTAGCGCTCGGGTTGCGTGCGCCCCCGAGGACTCTGCGCCCGGGTGCCCCGCACCTCTTGAACCCCCGGGTAAAGACGGCTGTGGTAGTACCCACAGATCACAGAAAATGTATGGTACTAACCTACTGTTCTTCTGAAATGTAAGTTCACAAATATTTTTTATTATTATTACTATTCCTGCAAAACCTTAGACCACATCCTGTTTGTTAAGCACAAGTTGGTGGTCAAATGTTTGCCCAGTTTATACTAACAAAAAAAAAAGAACACGCTTAGCTAGTCTTCGTGATACCTGATGTTAAGTCATGATCAGGCGGAAGGTGGAGTGACTCAAACACTGAGGAACGGCTTTCTTACCTTATCTCTAACAGAACACATTATTGTTATGGCGACAGACTTATATAGATATGGTGGTATCTATCCAGGCGAATTAACAACACGCCCTTCCACCAAACGAAATCAACTTTTCAGTACCTAGTACCTACATAAAAAAAAAAATCTAATCTAAAGCACACTCCACATGTTTTTAAACCTACGTACAAAAAATTAACAATAACCAGCTAAGTGGATGTTAATTATACTTACTTCTAAACGTAACGTGAAATGTTTGCCAAAATAAATGACGTCTGCAAAGATACATGTGTTGAGCAAACTGGCAGGCTCCACAAATTCAGAAGGCATTATTTCCTCGTTTCCTCGCTAATATTCTGTTAACGCAAAGAAATATTGTACAATGAGTTATAATTCTGTGAGACGTATAAATCTCGCTCCGCCCGGTAATGTCTAACGTGGACTTGTTGGATGCGTGTGGATGAGCCCTTATTATGTCCTTAACGAATATAAGTTCATTAAGCCCCACCTAAACTAGAAAAAGCTTAGGTAGCAGTATGAGCTGTGTAGTGCATGCTGTCGACTGTACAAGAATAGGAGATGTATAATTTTCTATAACCGTTTTTGGTAAAAGCAATTTTTTTTATGAACAACGAACGATGAACAAACTCTTATGGCGTCAGGCTTAGATAAGATGGTGGTAGCTAGCCAGACGGACTTACAACAAGTCCTACCACCAACCAAACCGAATGCAATATGTACCCCCGCTGGGAATCGAATCCGGGACCCCTGGGTCTGATATCGGTGGTTGTTACCACTAGACCACAAAGGCGGTTAATTTCAGTGGGGGGGATATTTTCATACTCACTTAACCTTAGCCAGACATAGTTTTCTAAACTTAGGCTCTGCTCGGCACCATACAAAGAAATGTAATTAAATATAGTCTCGCTAACAAACATTTATTTTTTAATCCTCATCAAAATGTTAGTTTATTAACAGGTTTATTTCCACTTAAGGAGAATAAAAATTACGAAAGTAATAGATCTTATCCTTAAAACTTTTTAATTTTGCATTTTACAATGCTAATTCTATGTGATAAATATTGAACAAGAAAATATACTAGAAAAAAGCAACTAGTCTCATGTCCGTCAGGGCCCCGTCAGGGCGACATGAGACTAGTTGCTTTTTTTTTAGTATATTTTCTTGTTTAATATTTATCACATACCTAGATCTTATCCTGTCTATTCTTTCTCGACAGCAAAAATACGTTCTCTCATATCACATCGTCTCAAGATTTACGCTATGTGTAATCATATAAATCTGCAGTTTGTTTCCCTAAAATATATGTATATTTTTAATTTCCACTTGTTCAAATGACGCATGGATTTCTTCTTTCCAAAAATAGCTATAATTCTTTGGTATAAATTGCCTTATTTGAATTTTTATTTGGGCTAGACAAGAATTGCGTTCTGTTTATCCAAGAAAATGTATTTATTAGTTTGGTTTCCCTTTGGTAAATGTGGTTTGTGAATCATTATTTCTCGTTAGATAAGGGCCTTTTTGCAATCCCAGCGTGTTTTTTGTCGGTTATTGTAACGAATATGCATGGTTATTTCAAAATGTTGGTATTTTGAAACGTGGAAATCGACCCTGCAAAAAAGCTTTTTATTGCAGATAGACAGTCGAATTTTTAAATTGAATTGAATTTCAATTTCCGTATTTTCAAAATCAAGTTCGTACTATTTAGTATTCTGTGCGTAAGTGCCGTATGTGACATTAGGTAGGTGATGCCCTTTATGGTCGGAACCTACCCCAAAGTAGGTACTCCTGAAAGTACTATTAATACCTACAAATAATTTTCTTGATATAACACGCTTTCGTCATTATCCATTATCATATCCCCATTACTGGACACTGGCCTGGATAAGGAGACACATTTTATGCATTAAAAAAAAATACGTTTCATTTGCGTACTACTCAGGGTTGTTATGGGATGTCTGATCGTGAAATGCACCATTATTAATCAGGATATCAAAACGTGTCGGCGACCAACCCGCCTAGGCCAAATTTCAAAATTTTAACGGGGAGTGGATTTACTTTAGCATTACGGCAAAAACCATGGAAATGCCATGAAATCATGGAAATGGTGATCAAAACAAATTAGTGTTCATTAGCTCAATATTTTTATTATGATTAAAAAATAGTATATTCCTATCATGTAACAAGGCCAAAACATTAAAAAAGCTAAATTAACTACCAACATTTTCATAATTTTCTTTTTTCCACCGATGTCCTGCAAAAAGTAAGTAAGAATAACATGGAAACGTTCCGTTTTGCGTTAGTCGCAGTCATAAATCCGGTTTATTTGCTCATTTGCCTAAAGATTTTGGTCAATGTTCGAATAGAGCTCGTTACACGATTCCCGCGGCGTCCGGTTAGCTCACGGGAACAATGAACTTAGGAAACTTCAATGTCATGAGTAATTTTGTGAATTAAAAATAAAATTGATAGGTACCGATTGGGGGAGCTATAGACTAGAATCCAATGGTTGGGTTCAAATTAATCAATGTTCTGATCTGAGCAATTTTGGTACACTTCTTGTAAAGAATTTTGCTTTATTGTTAGTAGCCGTTTTTGACATCTTTTTGAAGAGTCTATGAACTAACCGTAATTTTTGTTGTTGTTGTTGATGATTGCGCTTTCGAGGGCCTCACGGCTCTTTTAAAAGTTGTACCTAACTTTTTTTTTCGAACTAATAAAGAAAAAATCAGGTGAAAATAAAGCATACAACGTTTATGATAAAGAAAATGTTTTATTTTTTGTTCGACAGTAATATAGTGTGTAGTATTAAGAAGTTTCTTTGATGGCTGGCTCGCTCAGCCTGTCCTCCATTACAAAAATCCCAGTGGCCCACGTGCCAACCGGAAGTAAAACTATTTATGAAAAGAATGTTCTTTTCACTACTTTTAACATATTTTGGCGCCAATCGCAAGAAAGTGTTTGTTTCGCAACTTTTAATATTTTGTGGCACCAACGCCAACCGGAACCGGAAGTAAAATTATAAATGTTTGTTTTACAACTTTTAACATGTTTTAGCGCCACACGCCCGCCGGAAGTAGAACTATTTGGAACAAGAATATTCTTTTTACATTTTATGATAAATTCTCAATTAAAATGACTTTTACAAAATATTAATAAACTCTAAATTATAGTAAATCTAACACTGCTTAGCGATAAATTAGAATCGCTAGGGTGAATTAAATTATTGATATAATAAAATAACTATCTTTCGTGTCTGTAATTGTCGAATTTTGAATTTTTAGGACTTTTCGCCCTAAAAATTCAAAATTCGACAATTACAGACACGAAAGATAGTTATTTTATTGTCTGTAATTGTCGAATTTTGAATTTTTAGGACTTTTCGCCCTAAAAATTCAAAATTCGACAATTACAGACACGAAAGATAGTTATTTTATTATATCAATAATTTAATTCACCCTAGCGATTCTAATTTATCGCTAAGCAGTGAACTACTGCCATTGCGTGCAGTGGGAGTGCACACAGCGTGGCATAGCCTATTAATGCCAATGTATCTTAAGTATTGATTTTTAGATTCCAGGCATTATTTTCAAAGCTATATAAGACGATGAAATGAAATACACTAATACGTGTCACATCCATTAAAATTCTTGGTACCCATGTGAGGCACTAACTAATATTTTATTTTAATAACGACGGGGACACTCTTAGCCTTCATCATATCTGATGTTAAGTATTGATAAGGCTGAAGATAGAAGCGAGTCTCTCCTGGAATCCTCAACCACTGAGGAACTGGTTATCTTATCTCTAACTGCCGGAACACAACAATGCTGAAAACATTAAATTAAATTAAATTAAATTCTTTATTGTTTCCAAACATAAGTAATTTGACAATTCATATTTTAACATAAGCTAGGACTTACAAGGTAATATGAATATGTATCTGCTGCCGAGCTAGGCATAAGCCTGTATTACGGCAAACAGCGCCGGTCCCCTTGGAGCAAGATCATGTGAGTCCAATTTAGATAAAAATTACTTTTAGTGTAACAAAAAAAGAAAAATCTTGTAAATTCCTTTCATAAACGGAAAAATAGGTATTTAAAGTTACGGATAGTGTTTGTGTAAGCAATGTGAATGATTGCGCATGTGTGTTTGTGTGTGTGTGTGTGTGTGTGTGTGTGTGTGTGTGTGTGTGTTTGTGTATGCGTGTGTGTTTGTGTGTGAGAGAGTGTGTGTGGGCATGGGTTTGTCCGGGTATAGTACATAACACTGCAGATTTATTTACTTGATGATAATTTTTAATGTAAAAATGTATAGCATTGAAAAATGCAAAAAAATCTAAGATCATAATTTATTTAGTTGTTGTTCTGTTACCTACTTATTTGCTGAGCTCTAATAATGTTTCAGTTAACATTATTGTTATGGCGTCAGACTTAGATAAGATGGTGGTAGCTAGCCAGGCGGACTCACAACAAGTCCTACCACCAACCAAACCAAATACAATATGTACTACTGTAATATGAATTATCTGAACGGTGTTCCTAGGTCCACAGTTAATGTTGCCATTATAATTTTACGAGCTTTGCACAAATTTGACTTATGTTCTGACTCGCACGACTTTACCCCGGAGAAGGGGTTTTATTACTCTATCCCGGGGTTGTTTTTATTTGCTCCCACCGATGATTTGTGGGCCTAATAAGGAAATTGGTGATACGCTATTTTAGTGATTATGAAGGTCGATACTTAGTTTCTTTGCTAAGCCATAAAATTGATGTACCTAATCAATGAAATCTATGATATCGTAATCTTCGATAATCAAGACCAAGGGGAGTTACAGAACACTTATCAATAGATTTTATTATCTAGTATAAACATTATATTTGCAAATATTTCCTGCTAAGTGATTGATTTCCGTCACACTCAATTCAATTTAAAATCATTTATTCAGTCTAGGCTGTTACATGCAAGAACTTATAAACCTCAAAGAAACTACGCCATCGGTTACCTTACCCTACGGTCGGAGACCTGTAACCAGTCCAACTACCAAATTTTCTTACCACATACCTACCTCATGTCATAATTCCCTTGCGGAGTTGGCAAAACATCGAAGGTGCCGCATGACAGTGAAATGATGCCGAATTTGGCAATTTTCTTACTGACTAAAATGGCTAACGGCAAACGCAGTGTAGGACGCCCTAGGACGGACAGGTGGAGAGAAATAGGAATGGAGGTAATAGGAAGAGCTGGATGAGAGTAGCTGCGGATCGTGCTCGGTGGTGCGCACTTGGATAGGTCTATATCCAACATTTGACGATTATGGCAACCGCCTCTGTGGTCTAGTGGTAACAACCACCGGTATCAGACGCAGAGGTCCAGGGTTCTATTCCCAGCGGGGGAACATATTGTATTCGGTTTGGTTTGTGGTAGGAGTGACTTGTTGTATGTCCGCCTGGCTAGCTACCACCATCTTATAATTATCCACCACCATTATCAGTCAGACGCCATAACAACAATGTTTTCAGCATTGTTGTGTTCCGGCAGTTACTGAAAAGATAGTCAGTTCCTCAGTGATTAAGGATTCCGGGAGAGGCTCGCTTCCATCTTCAACCTTATCACTACTTAACATAAGGTATGCCGAAGGGTAATAGTCTCCCTGTAGATCACAAAAAAATAAGCGGATGATGAGGTATATGAGTTTTGAAGTGTGATGAGACGATAGTGTGGTGCGATTTTTTAATAAATTAGTTCAATGTCACAAAATAAAGATAAAAATGAATATATTTATGAGGCAAGTTTAATTTTTATTTGTTTTCAAAATTAACAAGCGTTATCGTTTGATGATAGTGATCAGATGATTAGATATCAGGATTAAGTAAACCAAATAAGTGAATAATATTGTAACGTTAATAGTTATATTTATATGGTGTTGTATAAAATGATAATTCTGGGGAATCCATAGATATTATCAATTAATAGTACCAGATGGTAGTAAAGTGACAATAGATGTTCTTATTGGCCACTCGAAAGAAATATACCTACATACATACCTACATATATACCTACTATTTATTTGTTTAAAAATTATCGCATAAAAATAGCATTGTAAAATGCAAAATTAAAAAGTTATAATTAAATGGCTGTTTCATCTTAATCGATAGTCAAACATCTGTAAAGATGGCATTTTTCTAGTATATTTTCTTGTTTAATATTTATCACATAAAAATAGCATTGTAAAATGCAAAATTAAAAAGTTATAATTAAATGGCTGTTTCATCTTAATCGATAGTCAAACATCTGTAAAGATGGCATTTTTCTAGTATATTTTCTTGTTTAATATTTATCACATAAAAATAGCATTGTAAAATGCAGAATTAAAAAGTTATAATTAAATGGCTGTTTCATCTTAATCGATAGTCAAACATCTGTAAAGATGGCTTTTTTCTAGTATATTTTCTTGTTTAATATTTATCACATAAAAAAAACATTCTAAAATGCAAAATTAAAAATTTATAATCTGTAAGATGTTTCTTTCGAATGCCAGGATATTTCTCTCATTGATGAAACGACGGTGGCCAACACCGTAGAAAAAGGTGAATATACTAGAGAATTTCAACGTGTTCTCAAGGTCTCTGTAGCATAATTGTTCAGTGCATTGGGCCGGACTCCCAAGGATGCGGGTTCGAGTCCCGTCAGGGCGACATGAGCCAAGTTGCTTTTTTCTAGTATATTTACTTGTTTAAAAATAATCACTTAAAAATAACATTGTAAAATGCAAAATTAAAAAGTTATAAATATACCTACAGTTGTACAGTCACGTACAATAACATAGAAACACTTAGCAACCTTGTCACATTACAATATTGAACCACATTTGTGGACAGAGAGAGCTTTTTTATGTTTTTTTTATTTTTGCATTTTGTCAATACTATTTTTGTACTTATGATAAATTTCTCAATGGTTGAGGATTCCGGGAGAGGCTCGCTTCCATCTTCAGCCTTATCAATACTTAACATCAAGTATGATAAAGGCTAACACCCGTCGTGAATAAAAAAAAAATGTTTTCTCTGAAACTACATAGGTAAAAGAAATAATTCAGTATTCAAATGAAATACCTATTTATGTCCTATTATTGTGTTAAAAACGTTTTCTAAGAATCTTTTACCTTTTTAAATAAGGTCCCTAAAAACCTCTACTGGTCTAGCGGGAAGTTCCTCGACTGGATTGCCTATCTATAACAAGTGCATTGAAAATTTTCAGGTGCTGAAACTACAGATCAGTGGAAATAAACTTTATAATTCCCTAAAAAAGTATGATAACCATTCAACCAAAATCTAGAGAACGGATGTGGCTGGCACCATAATAAAAAATGCTTATTGATAGGATGTTGATGTTTCACCTCCTGAGACCATATCCACTATGGCACTTAGCGATTACTTGCTCAAACCACGCCAAGCTTGTACTCGGTTACGACATTTTACTAGAGAAATTCGACGTCCCTGTAGCATAATTGGTTAGTGCATTGGGCCGGACTCCCAAGGATGCGGGTTCGAATCCCGTCAGGGCGACATGAGACTAGTTGTTTTTTTCTAGTATATTTTCTTGTTTAATATTTATCACATAAAAATAGCATTGTAAAATGAAAAATTAAAAAGTTATATTAATCGTAGTTACTTTAGAATTACTGTATTTTTGTGAGAGTCATGTACTTGTACAATCAACAGCAGCTACGCCTTTACACTTTGACCTTGAGAGCGTCCTTACATCGCTCGTAATAGCGGCGGTTTTCGTAGTGCAAATGAAAAGCCGTACGTACTGTTGACTGTACAGTATCTGTATAATTTGTTTTTGTCATAATGAATACGAATTTTGAAAATGTTGTTGCCTAGTATTGCCTAGTTATTGGTTTGGTGGTCATAGTGAATAAGAGCCCTGGTACTGTAATTACTCGGGTTTTTACCGAATTTAAAAAGGAGGAGGTTATGTATGTTTACCGATTAGTGAAAGACGGATGAACCGATTTAAATGATTCAAATGCTTGGACGTTCGTCCAAGTTCAAATGTTATTACAATCATCGAGGGGCCTGTTATAATAATGTTTTGTCTAAAGCCATATGATAACAAGTATTTTTTTATCAAATATAAATCAAATAATAGACTAATTCCACATTCACGTCGTCCTCGTCACAGTCACATGACACCCACTGCTGGGTATAGGCCTCCCCCAAGGATCTCCTCAACGATCGATCCTGCGCTGCCCGCATCCAGCGTCTTGCCGCGACCTTCGCCAGATCGTCGGTCCACCTTGTGGGGGGCCTACCCACGGAGCGTCGTCCGGTGCGCGTTCTCCATTCTAGAACCTTTCCACCCCAGCAGCCATCGGTTCTCCTCGTTATGTGTCCCGCCCACTGCCGCTTCAGCTGACTTCAGCTGAGCAATCATTCGAGCGATGTTAGTAACTTTCTCGTAAGTTCTATTCTATTCTTCTGTTAATTATACATTCACAATAAAGATTAATAATATGTTTGAAAACGGTTTACTTATCTAAATAAATTTACTTAAATTTGTCTTCATTTGGCACAAAACAATCTTATCGCAGTATTTTTTTCAATCTTACCATGATATTTCGTAGGAATCTCTTAAAGTGCCTATTCTTGTTTTTGACAGAGGTTTTGAGACGTCTTCGCTCAATCATCGCCTCCAAAATGTGACAGCTTCAATAAAAACTAATTCCACCATCTGCCTTTTTCCATCGAACAACCAGGCGTTCAAATTAGCGCCACCGCTTTATAGTTTATTTATTTATTTATTTGATTCGCCAACGTCTGTACACACCAATACACTTTTCATATTACTAGCTTACAATACTATCTAGGTGAAACAAACACTTAAAGGCAAATACCGCATGCTCAAGTACTTCTAATTAATTAAAATTAAATTAGTACCTACATAACCCATAACTTAAATGGATCAAGGGGTCCTTAACAGTTTATTAGTGTGGTAAGCTAAACTTACCAAAAAAAAAATTATAATATATATAACATACAACAGAAAAAATAAAAAGGAAAGAAAAAAAATATCTATTTCCCAAACTACTGCGTTCCAGGTGACTTCTTCACAATAGTATGAATCTTTCTAGGTGGATCAGAGTTAAAATCGAAACGGTCACTATACTCATTCATCAGTTTGCATAATCTGGGAATGGGTGAACTTGAGCCAAACACAGATTTTCGAAGTGGTACGCAGAGAGGAGTAATTCTTTTTCTCGGAACTCGAGCGGGTACCCGTAATTTAAACTTACTTAATAACTGAGGGCAGTCGATCTTGCTATTGAGTATTTTGTATGCAAAAGTTAGATCGATTATAATTCTACGTTTTTGTAGGGAAATCATATGGAAATGTGCTAACTGTTTTTCATAAGATGGCAGCTTCTTTTTGGAAATGCCACTCGAGAATAACAGGTGCCGCAAAAACCTCTTCTGAATGCGTTCAAGACGCAATGAGTATGTAGCATAGTGAGGTCTCCATACTACTGCGCAATACTCCAAAATACTTCGCACTAGGGCATTATACAAAAGTACCTTGGTTTTACAATTACGGAATTCCTTGCTATTCCGGATTACAAATCCCAGCATTTTATACGCACGATTTAAAATATTTTCAATATGCGGAACAAACGTAAGTTTTCTATCAAAAAGAACACCCAAATCGCGGATTTGATCCACTTCTTTTATATTATTTTGACCAATACAATAGTCATACGCAATCAGGTTCATTTTTCTCCCATATCGCATAAAGTAACATTTATCAGAGTTGAGATCCATTTTATTGTATTCACACCACCTAAGAACCTAGTTGATAACCAAAAACTCGCACTAAACGTTTTGCGTCAAATTTTATCATCCGCACTGTGTGTATGTTTTTGCCGGAGACTGTGTTTCCTGATACTTACAATTGGGGGCACTTCAAGTCGCGTGTGAATAGGTATCTACTAGATCGCATTATCGCTTACCATCAGGCGAGATAGCGGTCAAGCGCTAACCTTTAAACAATAAAAAAAAAAGGTCAAAAAAAACGTTCATATAACATTATGTGGTTTCTGCTAGATGTTGGAACTGTTGGACACATTTTCTGAATTTTTCGAAATGGGTCGGTAGTTTTCAGGAAATTTTGAAAATACCTCCCTTACCTTGTATATGGTTAGAAATAATACTTCTAAAAGTCGATTTGATTTTGTTTTGACTATGACAACTTAGGTAGACACATTTCCTTTCTTCTAATCCGTACCTATCACAAGTTCTCTACTTATCATTTAATCAGATCAATGTGATGTGATGTTGTTTAATGATATTTATTATGAACTACAAAACCAAACATAATTATCATTCTCAAAGACACATATTATACTAAAAAAAGACAACTCAATTAAAGACATCGATACCTCATCATCAACATCTTAGCCACATCCCATGACACTCACTGCTGGGTATAAGCCTCCGCCAAGGATCGCCAGACGATCGGTCGATGGCTGCCCGTATACGGCGGCTTCCCGCGACCTTCACCAAGCCTTACATGATCGTCGGTCCACCATGTCGGGGCCTACCCACGGAACTTCGTCTACAGTACCTATTTAATCCTACTAACTAAATCTGTACTAATAAAACAATAACGTGACTGACTGACAGACAACGTACAGCTTAAACAGCTGAACCGGTTAAGCTGAAATTAGGATCCTTTAACGATGTACGCGAGCGAGCACAAAGGGATTAGTGTGTGAGATTGTGAGGATGTTTTAATGTTTGTTGCTCTTTCACGCTAAAACTACTGAAGATATTTAAATAATATTTGGCACAGAGATAGAATATTGCCTGGATTAAAACATAGGATACTTTTGGTCCCGATATTCCCACGGGAAATGGGGAAACATGCGAGTGAAACCGCGGGCAGCCGCTAGTAGGTTATATATGTAAAAGTTTGGATTTTTTGTTACTTGATTGCGCGAAAACGGCTGAACGGATTTGCAAACGAATCACATAGATAGCTTATAGCCTGGGTTAAAGAATATATTGTATACTATATATTTTACATATATTTTATCCTGATACACTCACGGTAAAAGGAACCACGCGGGTGATGCCAAAATGAGTCTAAAGGTACTTTAATCTTTGATTTATCTTTCATAATTAATTTTCTTCATTTTGAAGAATCTAATTCCAAAGTTTATAATATTTATCTATGATATACTACAGAAAAGATTAAAAACCCTATCTTATAATATTTGCAAAGATAAGATTATCTTGTTCTTTATAAAAGAGCCTGTGATAAAAGTGCATTCATTAAATTTTAAGGAAAACTCAGACCTAATTGATTTAGCGAAATTGGTGATATTTGTTATAAAGGTAGATATTTCTATTATTTATTATCTATTAATAGAAAACATTTAGGTGCGGAAATAAATATACGAGTAGTTTCGTAAAAGACGAACTATTTAGTAAATGAATTAACTTTCTACATAATTATGTTTTTTATGTGTATATTTTATATGGTTGGTGGTAGGACTTGTTGCAAGTCCGCCTGGCTAGGACCTACCTCCATCTTATCTAAGTCTGACGCCCTAACAACAATGTTTTTAGCATTGTTGTGTTCCGGCAGTTAGAGATAAGATAGTCAGTTTTTCAGTGATTTAGGATTCCGTTTTCAGCCCTATCAATACTTAACATCACGTATGATGAAGGCTAAGAGTCTTCTCGTCGTTCATAAAAAAAGAAAAACCTGCAATACCAGCATGTGACGTGCTTTTGTGTACCTATCAGTCAGGCAGGACTCAGTCTTTGGTCTCTTAAGACTTGCATACCGAACAGTTCTTGACCCTTCACCAACTACGTTGGCTAAACAGCAGGCTTATCGCCATATCTTAGCGCAGTATTGTTTCAATCTTACCATGCTATTTCGTATTACGAATCTCTTAAAGTCAGCTTGGTTTTTGACGGAAGTTTTGTGACGTTTTCGCTCAATTATCTTCTCCAAAGTGTGAAGTCTGACAAAATGAGACAACTTCAATAAAAACAAAACGCTCCTAAGACATGATGGTTTCTAATAGATGACGGTAGGCCCGCAGAACTTTAAATTCGTTAAGTTTCTATGTTAATTGAAATGAGTAATACATTTGTTACAGATGCGTTTAGTATTGCTGGCTGTATTGTCATTGGCTGCGTTCGCATCGGCCGGCCTGCTGCCGAATGACGTGGAATCCCGTCGCTTTGAGATCGTGAGACCACCCAATGACTTCCATTACCAAAGTTTCAGGTATACCACATCTTTCTTTTTTCTCTATCATTAATTTTATTTCTTTCTCTCTACCATGATCTCCATAAGGTCTCTTCAAGTGGTTCTCCGATGGGGAAAGGTTCTGGAAGGCGACCGCGAACCAGACGATGCTCCGTGAGTAGGCCCCCGACAAGGGGGACCGACGATCAGGGCCCTGTTTCATAAAGCTTGACATGTCGCCAATTTGTCAACTATGGTCGAAATTCCTTTTTTGTCACTGATCTACACAATTTTGACCTTTGTCACCATTACAGAAGGAAGGTTTTCTATAAAAAGGAATCATACATTATAAAGTTCTCTTTATCAAAATCCTATTACGAACTCTTTCGATCATGTGAGAATTTATAAAAGAAAAATATCTGTCACTCCTCATCCTGACACAGACCAAGGATGCCTATCAAAAAAGTGCGACAATTTGACAAATATGCCAGATTTTCAGATTACAAATAATAGACAAACCAAATGTTTTTTGAATCGTGAAATTGTAGAATTGTCGCGACAATTTGACAATTATGTCGGTTTTTCATAAAGCACCAATGTGATATGAAACGTACAATCGTCAAATTGTCACCTGTCACCTGTTGCCGACAATTGTCAAACGTAGTGATTACTTACTCTATGACAATTGTAATCTTTATGAAACAGGGAAAATTTATGATGCGGGCAGCGCAGGACTGATCGTCGTGGAGATCCTTGGAGGAGGCCTATACCCAGCAGTGGGTGTCATGTGGCTGAGATGATGATGATGAAGTGCTTGCCACCAAGCATGATCCAACGGTTTTTGTCATCCAACTCTCGCGAAGATCTTAGTTCAACTTCATCTGAGGGCGTCCCTACGTTTGCCAATACGCGATCTCCACTACTAAAACTCGTTCTTCTTCTTTTCTATTATCAGAAGAATCTTGTTCATCTTTCGACTTCTAACATTCATGGAATAAAGAAGAGATCTCCAATAGAGAGCAGTGGCTGGCTACTGCAACCTTTGGCCGTCTGTAGCCCTGGCATGAGAGGTTTTTATCGACACTGGTAGATTGATAACGTGCCGTTGCGCTGTCTTGCTTACTCGGCTACGATGTGAGTGGGACTCACATCGTAGCCGAGTAAGCAAGACAGCGCAAGATGCTCTATATCACGCGATATGGTTATGGTAAGGCGTATGATGATCGTTATCGTTATTGTTATCGAGTCGATGCATCTCATGCTGGGCCCACAGGACCAAAGGTTGCAGCTTTAAATCGATAATGATCGAGCAGTTGAATAGAAGTAGTTTCTTTTCTAAAAGCTTATTATTTGTATTTAATAAACATTGTATTTTTTCAGTAAATCGCTGCCCTCGAACACTGTCAGGCTGATAACGTTCCTGTTTCCCGAAGACCGCACGATCATATTCGACGATTACGTAATCGACAGTGGCAACGGTTACGTGCGTAGGTTAGACGGTGGTGTTGGTACAAACTTTTTGACTGTGCGAGCTGAGAGCGGACCGGATGATCTTAGCTACCGAGTAAATGTTCAAACTATGCCTATATAAAAATATGCGACAGTAAAAAAAGTTTGAAGTCTGGTTTGTTTAAATTACTGTATTAAATAATATTTAAATAATAAAGGAATGTTTCCTTTCAGTAAAATGAACTAACTAAAAGATTTCAGGTAGTTCCCCCCCTCCTCCAGGGCCCATACATATTTTCCACCCTGTATAGCGGCCGTAATAAAATGTTAAATGACGTCATTAAAAAGTTCTGCATTTTAAGCTTTAGCAAACATAATCTTTTGGAGGTGTAAAATGTAGCTTTCTTAAAAACTCACTATTTGGATGATGACGTAGTCAACGTTTGATCAATAAAATTCATTGCTATGTTACGGCAAATACATTATAGAAGGTACTGTTGAAGCCAGAGCTTAATAATTTAATTGAATACATCGATTGAGGTTTTGAAATTAGTCTCTTTTCTATCTATTTATTATTTACACAATTTAAATCGACATTGGAAAGATTCAAAATAAAGAATAATTTTAATAAATTATCATAGTTTTTTTCTATCTCCTTTCCTTCCAGCCGCTTTTTTTTTTATGAACAACGGGAGACTCTTTCCCTTAATCATACCTTATGTTAAGTATTGATAAGGCTGAAGATGGAAGCGGGCCTCTCCCGGAATCCTCAATCACTGAGGAACTAGCTATCTTATCTCTTACTCTAACTGCCGGAACACAACAATGCTGTGAACGATGTTGTTGTAGCGTCAGACTTAGATAAGATGGTGGTAGCTAGCCAGGTGGACTTACAACAACTCCTACCACCAACCAAACCGAATACAATATGTACTCCCGCTGGGAATCGAACCCGGGACCCCTGCGTCTGATACCGGTGGTTGTTACCACTAGACTTCTGAGACCAGAAAAAATACAGTCTGCAACAACAACGGCTTTTACAAAATGGCAAATTTCTTCAGCCAATTCCGAACTAGACGGCTTTAAATGTTAAATTTTTATTTTTATTTCATCCTTTTGAAATTACACATAAAATTAAAAAAAAACCGCATTGCAATCGCTTAATTCGTTTAGGCACTACGAATATTTATGTACAGAAAGACAACATAATTTTTGCCGCCATTTTTTTTTTTTTTGCTGTACCTAAATTTGCCCAGGGTGTACATTATTTTAGTCAAAGCGCCACCTTTTGTATATTTTACCGTTGCGGCAGGCAGTTGACCATCTCCATAAATTGCCGGATGGATTTTCATCTAGAACCATCTCGATTAATTTAGCTTTCAATTAAAAAAAACCGCATTGAAATCGCTTGATTCATTTAGGCTCTACGATATACGTACAGAACAGACAGACAGACATAGGCTTCAAACTTATAACACCCCTCTTAGCGCTGCGTCGGGGGTTAAAAAGTTTAAATTTACTACAGCACAAAAAGGAAAAAAAAAACATGAACTCGCTTTACCTAACCCATGCAACACGATGCGTGTCTAGCTTCATGTTTGGCCAAGACACCATGCAAATCTGTCTCACCCATAAAAATATATCATCAGTCAAAAAAGTTCAACATAGGTATTTTAGTGGGTATGCTCTGCTATGCATCATAAACCACTTTTTTTGAACAACGGGGAAACGCGACTTCATAATAAATACAATTGAAGATGGAAGCGCGCCTGACCCTGAATCCTCAACTACTGATGAACTTCATGGCAATCTTATCTCTTACTGCCGGAACACAGCTATACTGAAAACATTGTTGTAATAGCGTCAGACTTAGATAAGATGGTGGTATCTAGCCAGGCGGACTTACAGCAAGCCCTACCACCAACCAAGAGTTCAGCTAGCTTTTTCTGGCCTATTCTTTCCTACGCTAACAAAATATATAGAAACAATAGGCCCTATTCTAAAACATTGTTATATCGCCTTTTCAGACGTTATGTATAATGTGATTATTTTTTACTGATTTTCATTATTGGATGGTCATTCATTGCTCGTAGTAAATATGTACAATATGATTAAGTAATTATTGTTCATGGTGGATTTAAAAAGGATTTGTATTGACTTCATGTACTTGCAAATATGTACGTAATTTCCTATCCTTTAATAATGTCCCGTTCCTTATTTGCACACTAATATTGCTGTCCAGCTCGTACCTTCGGGAGAGAGTAAGTTAAATTTCGTCCAAAGAATGGACTACTGGACGACATATTTTTTCTGTGTGTTAAATAATTAATTATGGACCTACAAGTGAAAGTCTGGGTGTTTTCTCCAAAAAAACAAGCAATTGTGCTAACCGCCCCGACGCCGTCGCTGGCCACCATAGACCATCGGGCTGAGCTGATCCAGAGATCTCTGAGACGTCGCCATCATCAGCAAATCAAGTAAGTGCGCATGTCTTTTTCTACCTGAACGAGATGTGATTGTGTCCTTTGTTTCTCATCCTCTTGCAGCTTAGTGTTTCCGCCCTATGTTGCTTCTTGAAGTAGGTAATACTTTGTTTTCACGGTAGAAACCGCCCCATACAGTCCACTAGACATATAGAAAATAACCAACATATGACAGAAAATGTAACCTTTATCAATTGATATCAAATTTGCATAATTTACGCAAAAAGAAATGAGTATTTAGGGCGGATAAACTTTTAACATTCATGACAGGTCTTTCTGTCTATTCTTACTGTTCATTACAGGCATTATTGACACCTTCTTCTAACACCTTAGAGCTTGGCTGGTGGTTCTTCAGTATTTTTAATACTCTTGCGCATAAAACGTGGTAAATTTTGAACATTTTTGTGAACGGACATAATATGCTCGCTAATGAGATCTAATCCAATACTTTAAATACCTAATTTGCGATCTTATTTGGTTGTCTCTGTGTGTTATCATTTTATTTAAACAGTCGTTCGCCCGGTCGTCTTATGCAGGCGACTTGCAGGTGACTTTAAAACAGTGCAAAAAGAGCGAAACAAAGTATTATCTCCAGCTACTGAGAAAATCAACGTCTGTGCAAAACTTATATAAAAAATACCCACATTTTAAAAACGTCTGGGTCATTATGACCCAATGTTCATGTCGCCGGGTTAAGTCCAATTAAATACATACCACAGCAAGAAACACAGAGAGTTCCTATTTGTAGATCGTACGAAAAATTGCCAGACTGATTCAAAATAAAAAATAATAATTATAATACAAACGAAATCATTTTAATCACCTCTATTTAAATGTTTTGAAGAATAAAGTAAAAGGAGGACTATAGTCTAGGCTTAGGATAATCGGCTTCTCCTACTAGTCGGTCATCTCTATTGAAAATGCAAATACTTAAAAATCATTTAACAATTCCTTTTTGCGGAAAATTTATTCCCTCCTATAAAAATCGAACTACGTAGTCCTATCCACCTTCGCGAGACTAACCGACACCAGATTTGACCTCCTAGGACCAAGGGAACGCAAGTATTTGCCTGACTTATACCCGTATTTTGCTCAAAAGTCCACATATGAATATAAAGCTAATTGAAAAATTCAAGCACCTTATAGTGGGGTAGCCAAACGAAAAACCCAAAAAAGTTGTTTTTTTTTTTTTTATAGTACATGTTAAGTTTCGAGAAAATGGATGATGACATTCTGTCTTCTTTGTGCAACTCAAGATAATACTAGCGGCTGCCCCCGGTTTCACACGGGTGGTTTCTGTTCCCGTAAGTATATCGGAATAAAATGTATCCTATGTTTTAATCTAGGTTATAAACTATAAGTGTGCCAAGTTTCACCAAAATCCGTTTAGCCGTTTTTACGTGAACGAGTAAGAAACGTCCAAAGTGATCGACCGGGGTTTCACCCGCGTGGTCTCCGTTCCCGTGGGAATATTTGGATAAAATGTATCCTATGTTTTAATCTAGGTTATAAACTATAAGTGTGCCAAGTTTCACCAAAATCCGTTTAGCCGTTTTCACGTGAACGAGTAAGAAACGTCCAAAGTGATCGACCGGGGTTTCACCCGCGTGGTCTCCGTTCCCGTGGGAATATTGGGATAAAATGTAGCCTATGTTTTATTCCAGGCTATAAACTAACTGTGTGCCAATTTTTATCAATAAATAAAATAGTACGCGAAGTAATCTTAAGAAGTGATTAAGACAAAACTATAAATTTTCAATTAATTTGTAATTCGGTATATACATTATTAATATCAAACGAACTCTTGTATTATTATTTATCTTGACATTGAGAATCAGCCCCAAGAAGGATAAGATTAGATTATTAGATTAGTTTCTGAAATATAAAAGAGACCATAAGTAAGCCGATTCATTAATTGGACGTAAAATTCAAGTTAAAGGTATTGATTTTGTTAACCTATATTTTGTGTATTTGTAAACAAAGTGTTATAAACTACGTGAATTATTTAAGAACTCGTGTATTAGTTTGTAGACTAACTAATAACTAGACAATATTTGGCGGCATAAATAAGTAATTAGAATATTTGAGTGTAAAAAAACCCGGCCAAGTGCGAGTCGGACTCGCGCACCGAGAGGGTTCCGTACAAACCTGTAGGTATATAGTAAAATTTCACCCATCACGACTATCGAGTCATAGTTATGGTATTTTTATTGCAAAATGAAATTTAAAATTTTCAAAAATATTTTTTATTATATGATGTAACAAAAAATTTACGGTTTTCGCAATTTTTCCTGTATCTGTACTATAAGATCTATGCTAAGTAACAATAAGTCTTATCTAATAATTAACTTTAAAAAACAACATACGCGTCAGCAAAATATGGGCCTTTCTGTCAAATCGAAGCATTTTTATCGTTATGAATAAAATTTAGATAGCTTATGTGCTTATGATATGAAAGAAAAGGGAGATGATGAGGAGGTGACGGGCGACAGATTGAGGAGAAGGATGGTACTGCGCCGACACGTAGAATCGGTATATGTAAAAAAAAAAGAAAAACATTAATAGTAGATATATCCATGGTCTAGACCCTATTAAATAAGTTCTGCGGGGCTACCACCATCTATTAGAAACCATTATGTCATAAGAACGTTTTGTTTGTGTTTTGTTTTTATTGAGTTGTCACATTTTGACACTCTTCACACTTTGGAGGCGATATTTGAGCGAAGACGTCAAATAACTTCCGTCAAAAACAAGCATACTTTTAAAAGTTCATAGTACGATATAGTGTTGCACTAAGAAATGGCGGTAAGCCCACATTAGTTTCAGGCTAGATAGTGTTGTGTTAAAAAGGTCCCAACACCTTTAAAATTTAAAATGCCTTTGCAAAAAATCCAGATGCATCTAGTATTGCTGGCTGTACTGTCCGCGGCTGCGCTTGCGTCGGCCGGCCCCGCCCTGCTGCCGACCGACGTCGAATCCCGTCGCTTCGAAATCGTCACACCACCCAATGAACTACTTTACCAGAGTTTCAGGTACGTTTCTCGCATTCATCATTATCTCACTACCATTCATCAACTCTACTATTGTTTTAAAACCTGTAAAATTCATCCATGATCAAATAAGGCATCAGTGTCAGTCAATATGGCTAATCTTTGAACTTGTATAACTTGACTTAGAGTAATTGTACAACTTTTTTGCCATATCAACTATTGCTCCAAACGACCAGTTTTAACGATACTAGGTACCATTTTTTTGTCGGCACTTTCAGAAACTGGCCTAAAAATAACAGTCTGAATAACAGTGCTACTGGGTCACTTTGCACATCTATTATAGTGGCTCAGTAGCATTACGCTGAGACGGGGTATTTATTGGCCCTGCACGCATTAATTTGTTTTTCGTCTGTGTTAATATTGTAACTTCTAAATTGTAGCTCCTTGTATTGTTGTGTGTGTGTGTGTATCTTCTGTGTGTATGTGGCAAATAAATGTTTTTACTTTCTTTCTTTCTTTCTTTAAAAAAGATGATCTCCTTTGAAAAAAGGCACTAATTTGGGAAAAAATTATTGAATTGTGTAATCGGTGGATATACACAAAAAACAGACGAACATGGAATCTCCTATTTTAACTGTCCTAAAAAGGACAGTTAAAATATATTTTAAAATAGTGCTATGTCCATTTTGTTATCTCATTAACTTGTATTTTACTGATAAGTTAAATATTTTAATAGCTATTGCAGGGGAGTATCTTTAATATTTTCAAATATCTTATTTTTCGGGATGATAGAAAATGAATGAATTATTCAGTAGACTTAACAAGCTGTCAGTAACCTGTCGGAAAGGCATTGTAGCGGCCAGGCCGTTTGTCCACCTAGAAGGCATTCTAGTGAACCCGGAATCCGCAATCACTGAAAAACTGGCTATCTTATCTTTAACTGCTCGAACAGAACACATCAATGCTGAAAATTTTGTTGTTATGGCGTCAGGTTTAGATAAGATGGTGGTAGTGAAGGTAAGCCGGCACAAAGAACTACAAATCAGTAAATAATAAGCCTGGAATATAAAACATGGTTGTTCTCTTTGCAACTACCTGGCATCTACTTATATTAAACAAATTTTGGTGACAATAATAATTAAGGATTAATTATTATGATCTGCATGGCGGATCACTGGGGAGGGATTTCCAAAAGGGATGCCGATGGGAAACGACATGTATGGACAACAAGTCCTACCAACCACATTTGGGTTCTGTTGTCATCACTCATCACAATAATGCAATTTTTTTCTTTTTCAGCAAAACGCTGCCAGCCTACTCGGTGAGATTAATAACGTTCCAGTTTCCTGAGACCCGATCGATTCAGTACTACGACTTCAGAATCGACAGTGGTACCGGCAACATTCAGAGTTTCGCCGGTGGGATTGGTTTAAACTACTTGACGATCAGAGTCGATACTGCTGCCCGCGCTTTGAGTTACCGAGTTATCTTCCAAACAAGTGCAGTGGAGGTTGAAGAAGAAGGCGGTGACAATGACAGTGGCGGTGATAATGAGTGATAAATATGAATTAAAACAAGAAAAAATACACTCTAAATATTTTTATACTTATGATAAATTTTTAATAGGAAAATATTAGAATAAATAAACTCGGCCACAAGACAATTCCCATACCATCAGGATGAAAGTCCCATCTGAGAATTTACTTGACGCCGAGTTGATTTTTTCCAATATTTGTCTATTTAAAATATATATTTCTGCTTAGGAGGTAGGTAATGTTTGGCACAGGACCGGAAGAAAACAAGTTTTATGTAGTTAATTTTAATAAATGCATAGGTATTACCTATCAATTTTAAGATGTAGCAAAGAGTTCTTTATTTTTGTACTGTCCTTTTTTCTGACTGTTTACGTACGTTTACGTTGTGTATTCTTTCCTGGGTTTTTTGATGGGTAAAGTCTTTTGAATTCATGGGTCAAAATGGTAGTATTTATTATGTTTTTTTAAATATTACAATACAAATTATGTTTTCATGGATAATTGAAGTCTTAAAATAACAAAAGTGATAATAAAAAGCCCTTATTGAGTCAAATAAGAAAAATAATTTTTGCCCTTTTTGACTGTTGGAGAGTGAAAGTCCTAGCTGGCAAGAACTGGTGCTGGCCAGCAAGCGACATGCCTATGCGTGACAAATGTAATTTGTCACTAGATTATTGTTTTTGTATTGTTTGTTTATACTCCACTCAAACAAGTCCAATAATAGTGTCTAAACCGAAAACCGAGCTACCATCTTCTGTTAGAAATCATCATGTCATAAGGACGTTTTGTTCGCGTTTTGTTTTTATTGAAGTTGTCACATTTTGACACACTTCTGAGGCGATAATTGAGCGAAGACGTCACAAAAAACAAGCTTACTTTAAGAGATTCGTAGTACAAAATAGCATAGTGAGATTGAAACAATACTGCACTAAGACATGGCGGTAGACCCACAGGTCCACTGCGTGGTAACAAAAACTACAACTTTTACAAAACTATATAATCGTAGAATTGACAAAATGTTATTATTTTTCTTAAACAAATAACAATTCCAAAATTGAGGACGTTCTTTCCACTAAATCAAATAGTAAATATAAAACTAGTGGTTGTACTGTGAGAACAGTAGACCTCGTATAAGTTAAGTCGGATGTGCTTTATTTTTTATACCTGATGCAAATACAAAATCAATATGCAACAAAATCAACGAAGAAAATATATTATAACTTTTTAATTTTGCATTTTACAATGCTATTTTTATGTGATAAATATTTAACAAGAAAATATACTAGAAAAAAGCAACTTATCTCATGTCCGTCAGGGCGACATGAGACACTTATATTTTCTTGTTAAATATTTATCGAAGAAAATATAATTTAAAATAGATTTTTGGTGCTTGAATTTTTCAATAGGGCTCCAAAAATCTATACACGACTTATAGACTTATGAGCAATAGACGGGTATAAGTTTTACCGATTACTAGCGCCCTTGGAGTTTGGACCTAGGTGGTCAAATTTGGTGTACGGGTTCGTAGTACGAGAGTAGATTGTTATGTGAGGGTATATGGGTAAAGTTGGCGTCATTTACAACTCTCTACTAAAAATAGAAAATGATGGCCACTTACGCAAATAGTAAATTTTTAATTGAAAATATTAGTGAGGCCGCACGCAGAGATACCGCCACATTTGAAATGCGACACATTTATCGCCCCCCTATATTGTATGTAAACACGCACATCCAGGACACATATGTAGTAGGTGCAGTTTGTGGCGAGACGTTTGCCGCGCAACGGTTTGGTGTACGGGTAGGTACGCCACACGAATTCAATATCGAACATGTTCGTTATGTGGCGCTAAAATGAAAGACAACATTGAATTTTGTGTGAAGTTTTTTGCAGAAGTTGAAAAAAACCCTATTTTATATAATCAGAATCACACACTCTATGACTATAGTAACAGACGAATGACACAAATTATTTGGACTAAGCTCGGCGAAAAATTAAATGTAAGGGGTAACTAAATATACCTACCTACCTTTACCGTGTAATTATTTTGCCATTAATTTATCGCCACATCAAAAAATTGTCATCGTCAGATGATGATGTCGACATTCTGTTGCTAGTACCACGCCACGCTATAACTGTGCTTCCGATGTGCGCATACACGATAAATTTGTCGCCGCGTAAATTGTGGCAACCGTAAATGTATGTTGCTTGTAGCGTGTGGCGCCGGTGTGCTGCCTCACTTAAAACACACAAATCTCATAATGGAACATAAATATTAGGTTGGGGAAAAAGTCTTTTCGCATATGCGCAAGTGTTTCAATGCGTTGAGCGAAAAACTTGATATATGTAGATCCATTTAATTCTAGCTGTAACAGTATTAGACGTAACCTTACAAAATTGTTAGCCATCGAGTACTAATTACTATTTCTGTTCTTATTAAGTCACCACGGTGACTCGTGATGTTAATTGTTTTTAGTAATATATATATATTTTTTGTTGCATCCCTAGATGTAAATCCAATATGCATGTTCAAAATTGTTAACTGTCTGTGTTTAGTTGTGTGAATCTGTAATTGGTTTAATGTTGCTAGTTTAAATGTTATCCATATTTTGTTAACTGTTGATTCGCCTGAAAAAATAAAATAAATAAAAATATAGTATGTATGAACTTGTAATAAAATCTCTTTGGCTATACTATTAAATTTGTATATGGCTAGTTTTGGTATCATTAAAAGTTTAAATTTTAAAGAAGATAATTCCAAATTCAAGTTAGACAAATGTGTGATTTTCATTTGTTTTTCTTACTTTCAAAATGAGTGAATGTAATGAAGAAATTCGATAAATTGTAAAATTTTATTACAAAAAATCGGCCAAGTGCGAGTCGAACTCGCACATGAAGGGTTCCGTCTCTCACCCAAGGGTGCCTGGAAGAGATTGCTATGTATCAATAAGGCCGCCTATTATGTGTTCCTCTTTTGTGTCATTTTCTGTGTATGTGTTTGTTTTTGTTAATATATATATATATGTATATATATATATACCTAGTGCAGTTTCTGTGAGAGTAGCACAAATTTGGTTTAAACGTTTTCAATCCGGAAATTTTGATATGAAAGATGCACGTCGCTCTGGTCGCCCTATTATGGATAAAATGGATGCCATTTGTGAAAAAGCGGAGCAAGATCGGCATATCAGTAGTTACGACGTAGCTGAAGAACTGAGAATTGACCACAAAACAGTTTTGACGCATTTGAAAAAAACTGGGTACTCAAAAAAGCTCCATATTTGGGTACCTCACGAGCTCACTGAAAGAAACCTAATGAACCGTGATTAAAGCAAGAAATTAAGAGAAAGCGGCCGGAATTAATCAACAGAAGGGGTGTGGTTTTTCACAATGTAAACGCTAGACCTTACACATCTTTAGCCACTCAGAAAAATTTAAAAGAGTTTGGCTGGGAGGTGTTAATGCATCCGCCGTATAGTCCTGACCTTGCACCTTCAGATCCTTCTGATCCACCTTCCATCTGTTTCGGTCTCTTCAGAATGCTTTAGGCAGTGTCAGGTTAACATCACGAGAGGACTGCCAAAACCACTTGTCGCGGTATTTTGATCAGAAGCTCCAAAATTTCTACCTAACCTACAAGATACCAAAAAGTTATCGAACAAAATGGCACCTACATACTTAAGTTAAATGTAAATTAACTATATATATATATTTTCTTTTAATTTTCTATAAAATGCGAAGAAACTTTTCCCCCAACCTATTATTTAGCTAAACTATATCGGGACCGAGATTTTAGACTTTTATCGACTTTCTATAGTATTATTGAGGTAAAAAAAATAGATAAAAACATTTTATGATTTTGTAATTTTTGCATTTTTCAATGCTATTTTTATACTTATGGTAAATTTTAAATAGAAAAATATTGGAAATAATTAACTCGGCCACAAGTGAATTCTCAGGCTGGAATCGAACCAGCGACCTTTGGAAATCCGGTCCAATGCTCTAACCGCTGAGCTACCGAGACTTAGCTCACTTAGACTTAGAGTCTCGGTAGCTCAGCGGTTAGAGCATTGAACCGGATCACTTGTGGCCGAGTAAATTTTTTCCAATATTTTTCTATTTAAAATTTACCATAAGATAAAAACATAGGTATCTCAGCTCCAACATTACTAAGGCAAAGTTAATCATTCAGATATATGTCTTGATTGTGAAACTTTAAAACAGTAATCAAAAATTGATTGGCCGCTGAAAAAAAATGACGCCACGCCGCTAGTCCATACAAAAGACCTCCTCAAATGATAAGCACTGTAAATAGCTTTGGAACCTTTGAATATTTCCAAAAGAGTAACATCTATTAAATGAGTATGTGGTCTTTGGAACTGATAATTGACGTCCAACCTCAAAACTTAACAACTGCGCCGTGTCGTGGTAAGACAGGCAAAGTGGAAGCACGGAACCAGTGGCTCCCTTAACGTTGCTGACAATGTGATCTAAACATGATTGTCCTCTAGTAGCCTCAGTTATGTGTTGCGCTAAATTGAAGTTTTTAAGTATATCTGTGAAGTGTTTGGACACAGAATTAATTTGTAAGGTGTTTATATTGATATCTCCTGCTAGCACTATTTTATATTTATTATATTTGTGTAGGTATAAGTTTAATAAGCGTTCTAACCTGTCAAGGAAATATTCATAGTGCCGTTTATTTGTGGCTGCCGATAACTTATAGACGCACGCAATAATAATTCGATGTAGTGGTATACATATAGCGCAACATTCAAAGTGGAAGTCAAGTGATAGCCCATCAAAATTGGTTTTTTTTTATAAGGTAGGTCTACCTTATAAAAAAAATCCAATTCGGAGCCTGTATTATGGTCAAAAGAGGTCTCTTTTGACCATAATACAGGCTCCTCCTCTTCTTTTATTCCGCGAATAATGAGCTGCAAGATCATATTTACTCAGGCATATTATATGTCTTTCCTCACCGTTTTTTACAAAAGTTTCTTTGAGAGGAGGAACAACAACTTTTTACAACAGTTTCTTTCTTCTTTCGGAGAGTAAAATAGGATACTTTTTATCCTGATATTCCCACGGGAGCGGGAACCATGGGGGTGAAACCGCGGGCGGCAGCTAGCGCGCAATCAACATACAGCAAATATCAACAGGGGAATGTCTTAACCCGCAATCTGTCGAGTGGAGCTTTTAAAGCCCCACACTTACAAAATGTGATATTTTATTCTACAATGAAAATGAAATATGTTTATGTCATTAACAAAAAACATTTTACAAAGAACCAAAGGCGGGCTCTTTCTTTTAAGTGCTAAGGCACCTGTGCCAGAAAGAGTCGCTCTTCATATAAAATACGAATATTTGCGCTTTATAGTTTTTAGCTGCGCTCAAAAAAGTCAGTTTGCGCGCTTTCCATAAGTAATATAGACGTTTAATCGATGCAAGGGCTTTAAAAGAGCCCTGGCGTTTGGGTGACTTTGTATGGACTAGCGGCGTGGCGTCATTTTTTTTCAGCGGCCAATCAATTTTTGATTACTGTTTTAAAGTTTCACAATCAAGACATATATCTGAATGATTAACTTTGCCTTAGTAATGTTGGAGCTGAGATACCTATGTTTTTATCTTATGGTAAATTTTAAATAGAAAAATATTGGAAAAAATTTACTCGGCCACAAGTGATCCGGTCCAATGCTCTAACCGCTGAGCTACCGAGACTCTAAGTCTAAGTGAGCTAAGTCTCGGTAGCTCAGCGGTTAGAGCATTGGACCGGATTTCCAAAGGTCGCTGGTTCGATTCCAGCCTGAGAATTCACTTGTGGCCGAGTTAATTTTTTCCAATATTTTTCTATTTAAAATTTACCATAAGATAAAAACATAGGTATCTCAGCTCCAACATTACTAAGGCAAAGTTAATCATTCAGATATATGTCTTGATTGTGAAACTTTAAAACAGTAATCAAAAATTGATTGGCCGCTGAAAAAAAATGACGCCACGCCGCTAGTCCGTACAAAGTCACCCAAACGCCAGGGCTCTTTTAAAGCCCTTGCATCGATTAAACGTCTATATTACTTATGGAAAGCGCGCAAACTGACTTTTTTGAGCGCAGCTAAAAACTATAAAGCGCAAATATTCGTATTTTATATGAAGAGCGACTCTTTCTGGCACAGGTGCCTTAGCACTTAAAAGAAAGAGCCCGCCTTTGGTTCTTTGTAAAATGTTTTTTGTTAAAGACATAAACATATTTCATTTTCATTGTAGAATAAAATATCACATTTTGTAAGTGTGGGGCTTTAAAAGCTCCACTCGACAGATTGCGGGTTAAGACATTCCCCTGTTGATATTTGCTGTATGTTGATTGCGCGCTAGCTGCCGCCCGCGGTTTCACCCCCATGGTTCCCGCTCCCGTGGGAATATCAGGATAAAAAGTATCCTATTTTACTCTCCGAAAGAAGAAAGAAACTGTTGTAAAAAGTTGTTGTTCCTCCTCTCAAAGAAACTTTTGTAAAAAACGGTGAGGAAAGACATATAATATGCCTGAGTAAATATGATCTTGCAGCTCATTATTCGCGGAATAAAAGAAGAGGAGGAGCCTGTATTATGGTCAAAAGAGACCTCTTTTGACCATAATACAGGCTCCGAATTGGATTTTTTTTATAAGGTAGACCTACCTTATAAAAAAAAACCAATTTTGATGGGCTATCACTTGACTTCCACTTTGAATGTTGCGCTATATGTATACCACTACATCGAATTATTATTGCGTGCGTCTATAAGTTATCGGCAGCCACAAATAAACGGCACTATGAATATTTCCTTGACAGGTTAGAACGCTTATTAAACTTATACCTACACAAATATAATAAATATAAAATAGTGCTAGCAGGAGATATCAATATAAACACCTTACAAATTAATTCTGTGTCCAAACACTTCACAGATATACTTAAAAACTTCAATTTAGCGCAACACATAACTGAGGCTACTAGAGGACAATCATGTTTAGATCACATTGTCAGCAACGTTAAGGGAGCCACTGGTTCCGTGCTTCCACTTTGCCTGTCTTACCACGACACGGCGCAGTTGTTAAGTTTTGAGGTTGGACGTCAATTATCAGTTCCAAAGACCACATACTCATTTAATAGATGTTACTCTTTTGGAAATATTCAAAGGTTCCAAAGCTATTTACAGTGCTTATCATTTGAGGAGGTCTTTAACGAAACAGAACCAAATGTAGCTTTTAACAAATCTTATGACTTTTTCGGTTACTTTATAATTTGTGCTTTCCCATGATAAGAAGAATAAATGGTTCAAGATCAATGGTCAAAGATAACAACTATCACGAATCACTAAAGGTTTAAAAAAAAGTTGTGTTAGAAGCAGACTGCTACGGTACAACTATTATAAGAAAAAAAAAACAAATTTAATAAATTAAAATACCAAAAATATTCACATCTTTTGAAAAAATGTATATTCCAAGCAAAACGAAATACTAATCATAATTATGTGATAAAAAGCAAAAATGTATGGAAAGCTACCTGGAAGGTAATTGGAAATGAAACGGGTACCGCCACTAAAATCCAATACATATATAGATCGGATTGAGGTTGACGGTGAAAATATATCTGATCCTTCAAAAATTGCCCATTGCTTTAATGACTACTATATAAATTTGACCAAAAAAAATCGGATAATAAAAATTATTAAATGCTGCAAATACTATTTCTAATGACAAATTAAGCAATTCAATATTTCTGACCCCTGTTGACGAACAATATGTGAATAAAATAATTATGACATTCAATAATACAAATACAGAAGGATCTAATTCCCGTCAGGGCGACATGAGACTAGTTGCTTTTTTCTAGTATATTTTCTTGTTTAATATTTATCACAGAAGGATCTGATAATATATGTATAAAGGTAGTAAAATTATGTAGAAGTCAATTGGCGTCAGTTTTAACATATTTGATAACCTTTCAATGGTAACAGGCTAATTTCCTGATAGTCTATAACTATTTATCGTCAAACCACTTTTCAAAAAGGGAAAAGGGCCCATTACATGTATCCCAATTTTCTCAAAGATCTACGAAAAGATATTGCTTGAGAAGCTAACATTATTCTTTAATAAATATTATGTTTTGAAAAAGAATCAGCACGGATTTCAGAAAAACAAATCCACTTCAGCACTACTACAGCAGCTTTTGAAGTAGTAAATGAAGTCTTGCATTGTGTAAATGAAAACAGGTATTTAACGGTTCTTTTCTTTGACATGTCAAAGGCTTTCGATTATCTCTGCCATAGTCGATTACTGGAAAAACTAGAAAACAGTGGAGTGAGGGGCACAGCCTTGGCTTGGATAAAAACGTACTTGGAAAACAGAACGCAATCAATGGCAATTACTCAACTGGACCCTAGTAGCGTAGAACAAAAGTATTATTCAAGCTTCAAGGTCACAAGGAAGCGTGCTTGGTCCATTGTTATTCCTTGTTTGTATAAACGACAACGTAAATATAACACACCATAAAGTAACATTATGCAGATGATATATCGGTGATAGTTACTACTGACATTAAAGACACTAAAATAACAAATGAAATGGAAGTAAATAATACAATATTGACAATAGTAAACTGGCTTAAACTAAATCATCTAGAAATAAACATTGACAAGACAAACTTTATTAATTTTAATAATTCAATAGATAAATTGGACATTAATTATCATGGACTAACCTACTTTGCCTACGTTCAGTCAGTTCTTCGTTACGGTCTTGTAGTTTGGGGATACGGAACAGATGTATATAGGAGTCTCACAACACGTGTTCTTGCGAAAAGAACGCGGGTGAAACTCCCGTAAGTCCAGTACGAACGAAGGATTTTCTGGCGGACATACCTTGGCACTGTGACCTTTTTAAGTCAACATGACACCAATGAAATTAATTTGTTTTGTTTACGTTTGTATTTCTTATACCTATGATTTTCGCTTGCAAGATTGTTTTATTAATGTTTCATTTTAGTGCATTTTGGTCTAGCTATTTTTACTTGATTCTAAAGGGAGGAAAAGCTATCACGACGCCCGTACCACTATATATCGGGGACTCTACAACAAATACTAACATGGTAAAGATCCCGTTTTCCATAATAGTGATAGTGATTATGACCATGAAAGTTTAAAATAATAACACTTTTACATACTCTTTGACTATCTTGACAGCGATTTTTTAAAATTATTTTTTAATAGGTGATTTTTTTATAAGCAAAATAATGTCATTATTATTCCTTTATCACGACAAAGCAGGGTTTTTCTGCCAAATATTTCGTTAAATAATTGATTAAACAATCCGAAAAAATATGTACGGTGTTAGAAATCGAAAAATTCGAAATGGTTTTCGATTTAAAGTATACCTTGTTATAAATGAAATCATGTCAATTCGTTTATTTATTTATTTCCATTGACTTATATGTTTATTTCATATGGATTTGATTTTAGTAAGTTTTCTTGCTTTCAACAATTTAAAGCAAATTCTGCAACAGTGACACTGACACAGTTCTAAGCTCCACAGAAAATAAACAATACTTTGACACCTGTCAAACTACTGAATTGAAAATCCCACACCGTTTCTTACTATGACAGTTCTTTTTTTTCATACTACGACTGTTTGGAACTTATCATCAGGCACGAAAGAAACCTGACAGGCACTGCAGGTGGACGCGGCTAGTCCTCGAAAAAATTACGTCATAGTTCCATACCAATGATATATTTTAAATTATAATATCATTGATCCATACCATCACATCGGTCGTCTTCCATTGGTGGCGCTAGTGGTCATCATCATTGGCCTATGTTGTAGATGGTTAAGGAAAATGTGCCATGACCCACCACGCGGGCTAAATTCGGATTGGTGGGTGCTCACGACTGTAACTGTAGTCTGTATCTGTAGCATTCGCACGTTTTGGCTATGGAAAGCGTCCTGCTACCCTGGGTAGACCTGGAACAAGGTCTCCGATAATCGCGATCTGAAGGTTCACAGGTAGTGTAGGCAACAACAATACCATGAACGCACGTACCTTGGATACTGCTGCTGCACTCGCTGAATTCCGCCTTCTCCGATGGTGTAACCAGATCACCAAGCCGATGTATGCACGGTCACTTGCTATTGCTAGGTAGCTCTCGAAGCTTCGATTATATGGTAAGGAGAGAACGAACTGTTCGCGGTCGCGCGCGCCGATAGTGACTTCTGGTGCGTAGACGGGAGATCCAGTTGATATTTTTTTACGTGCGCACATAGCAGCCTTTTTCCAAACTGCTTTGTGTTGCCATACGTAAAACCTTAGAACCTGCGATTCTGCGTTTAGAATGAATACGATAACGAAACAGTATCTGTAGTCTGGACCAACAGCTTAACGTGCCTTCCGAAAAACGGAGGAGCTCTAGATAATAAATGTTTGGTCACCCATCCTGTGACCGACACTTTTGTCTATTTTTCCGGTGGTAAAATGCATTAAACATAGCCGAAGACGGTCAAATAAATTTGACAAACCACAAATACAACAATGAAAAATTGACAATGTGAACCGGTAGTTCCAGTGAGCAATCCAGTCGCATAAATCTGGCTGAATTTGATCGATGAACTGGGGTATGTTGACTTTGAGGGTATGATTTCGTCGGTCATCGATGGTAAGTCGATTGTGGCTTATTGGTATAGACCTACTATTTCAGCAAACCCCACAGAAAAGTCCGGCGGGGTCAAATCTTGATGGCAAATTCACAACACCTTTGGAAAAAATAACATTCCCCCATATCGTTTATGCAGAATTTCCATTGTAGCGTGTGTTGTATGGCACACAGGGCCGTCCTGTTAGTATAGATCATCTACATCTATACTGTTAGGTGTGGGCCAAAATCATCGAACTGCAGCGATCGCCATTGACAGCGATGGCCTCACCAACGTCGTTAAGTCAACATAAGGACCAATTACGCTTCCGGCCCAAAATCAACACTAAACAGTTACAAATAAGTTGTTTTTTGGATGCACTATCGCCAGGTGAATCTAGTGTGAGTTGACATCGTCCCACATACACCAATTTTGCTTATTAATACAGCCATTTATAAAAATTGCAACTTATCACTACAGATGATTTTTCGCCTGAGATTGGTATTTTTTACCCAAGTTCTTAGATGCCCAGTGAGAGGAATTGGCGGCGGGTATTTAAACTTTATTTTATACCATAGTCATAGTCATAGTCATGCCATACATAGGCATTTCCATTAAAAAGAAATTCGTTATTACCTTACACACAGCTTTGTTATTCCATTTTAAAATCCACCCGTCCTTTTTGGAAAACCCTTTAGTATAGAAAACCGCGTTGTCCAACACACCAAAAAGAGCGCGGTCCGCTTCCGCCGGGAGCGCGGTATCCGCCACTAGGTGCGGAGGCGCAGAGCAGCATTTTTTATACTGTCGAGTAAATGCTTTTGCACAAAACCTTGCGATCACGTATGCGAAAAAAATTTATTGTTTCAAAAATACAACTCCTGCTTCTCCGTCGCCGTGCGCGAATTCGCTGCTTCGCCGCCCGGGCCGGCGCACATTGGTCGATTTCATCAAATTTACATCGATTTCATGAATGAACACATATTAACAAATCATAATGTTACTTCTCAATATTCGTTAATAACAAACCTAATATAAGTAAATAAGATGTCTTTTTTTTTCTAACTACGTCCTTTAAATTTTTATAACGTAATGAACTAACCATTTTTCAAATAGCACTGTGTTTCGATCCCGTCCGAACCTTTCTCGTAAAATGCTGCAAGATAAACCAGTGCATATTTTTTATAACGATATTTTTTTGTATTTTCATCGACTGCTCGAGAACGCCTGAACCGATTGAAATGAGATAAATATTAAACAAGAAAATATACTAGAAAATAGCAACTTGTCTGTTGTCGCCCTGACGGGATTGAAATGAATCAAACGTTATAACATTAACCGCCTCTATCTAGTGGTACAACCACCGGTATCAGACCCAGGGGTCCCGGGTTCGATTCCCAGCGGGGGTACATATTGTATTCGGTTTGGTTGGTGGTAGGACTTGTTGTAAGCCCGCCTGGCTAGCTACCACCATCTTATCTAAGCCTGACGCCATAACAACAATGTTTTCAGCATTGTTGTATTCCGGCATTTCGAGATAAGATAGCCAGTTCCTCAGTGGTTGAGGATTCCGGGAGAGGCTCGCTTTCATCTTCAGCCTTATCAATACTTAACATCATGTATGATGAAGGCTAAGAGTCTCACCGTCATTCATAAAAAAAATATATCGGGTTTGTTCCCAAGTAAGGTCCCGTTTGCTGAGTTTTTTTTAGAAAAATAGGTTCAATAGTTTTAATATTACGAGTAGTTAACTAGTATGGAATCCACGTCACGATGACCGATATGTTTAATTAATCAGTAATGTGTGTAAAGATGGAGGATTTAAATTGATATTAAAGATATAAAATGAAAAATCTTATCTGTCATCTTATCTTATTAGATTCATATATAAACTTATTTATATCCAAAAAATATTGTACTTTTGGGGAAAATATTTCACTTACCTTAATAACTTTGTGAAACTCGGTCGAAAGTTTTGTGAACATTATTTTGCTAATAATATTCGGCCTGTCAGGAAAAAATGGGTGTTGTAAGTAATTTAGGCGTTTGCATATTATATTTTCGATTAATAAATAATCATAAAAAGGTTTATTGCACACGATATAAACAAATCAAATACAAAATACGAACAAACAAAAATAAAATACAATAGGCGGCCTTATTGCTACATAGCAATCTCTTCAACCTTGGGTGAAGGAAAACCGATTATGTTATGTCTCTGCCTGTCAGGGTAGCACGAGTGCCGCGACTTGTTGTCGACCCTTTTTTCGCGATGTCAGTCATGCTTACATCAATACGGTGCGAGCGGGACAGACACTTGTTTGCTCGAGAAAAGTGCCGAGAAAACTTGGTCGAGGTGCGCATGCTACGCCTGCTGTATGGTAATACTGGTGTTGTAAAGCACATCTTAAAATTTGTCGCGCATGTTCATTAAATAAGAGAGAGCGCCCACGACAGACTTTTGTATCCGTAACTATTTTGTCTCTGGCTTCCAGTCTACGGGCTTATATGATTGAACGAGCATGTAGCCGAAAGATTTTTATGTCTGTGGGTTTGTAGGCAACGCCGCGACGCAGCTGTTGCGTCGGCAAAAAAGTTGCTGAGACAACCCCACGATACAATCTGTCGCCCCGTCTATTGGTTTCATTCAAAGCATCGACAAAAAAGTTGCTGAATGCGGAAAATTGTACAGAAAAAGTTGTTGCCGTCGCTCTCGTGTGCTACTTTGAAATCTCAGCAAGAAGACGACGACAGACATTATAGTTGCGGAGACAAAAGTTGCTAGTGCGTGAAGTGTATAAAACAACTTTTCCGAATATTATTAACTTTATTGTACAGATCTCTTTTAAAAATTGCGTGTTATTTTATACTTTTTTGGATTTCCCGACGTTTCCACGCTTAACACGTCTCTTAATGGAGAGCACGAGGAAATAAGATTTCTCATGCTTATAAATGGAGTATAGTATATTTCATAACACAGTTCAAAATAATAAATGTGCTTATTATTTATTTACTTACTTCCCACTCAAAACGTCATGAAATAAGTTCATTAAATATATATAAGCTTGCAAAATCAACAGAAAAACAATCCGGCAAAAATGATCACAATTCATATTCTACTCAAAATACGTACAATTTATTTTTATATCTCCTGCGCAGATTTTAGTAAGCGCACAGTTACTATTTTCGTTTATAGTATATGGCGTTTGTAATAGACAGAAAGAAAATGTCTACATTTATTTTGGAACCAAACAACGATAGCACATCATTACAAATTAACAACAAAAAATCGGCACCTGACTTGCCGTGTATGCATTTGCCTCAGTTAATTGTCCTTCAATTCCAGATGGATCGAGCAATTCTGTTGATGTTCCTGTGGGTGCCAGCGCTGGTCGCAGGGCCTGCAGATGTCGAAAACTTTGGCAATGAACGGCTGGAGGTCGTCACACCCCCAAACAATAACCTTTATCAAACCTTCAGGTATACCAGCCCCCCAAGCAAGAACACCACTAAATCTCGAAATATGAAATGGGCCTAGGGTTGCCAACCATACTTTAAGTTTAAAATAACGTATCCTACGTTGATTTTAAACTATGAATTTTAAAAAAGTATGGGAAAATATGGTATTTCCGACTTAACATTCATGCATGCGAAATATTCCTGTTGACATGATTTGCAACTTCTCATTGCTATTTCAAAAACGATAATAATAATTAAATAGTAGGTATTTGCCAAGGGCACAAAAAAAACTTTACTAAACATTTAAATAAATAGATTTGGAAAATACTTTTTTATACTTCACAGAGATAGATATATAATATTTCCATTTCCTAAAAATAGTTGGCAACCCTATATGCGCCTGATGTCGTTTTGCTTACCCAGCTAAGAAGTCAGCAGGACAGTGACACGTCGAGCTACGCGGGTAGATTAAAGCTCATGCTAGGCTTACTGTACAAACCTTTTGTCCACTATGAAAAAAAATCTAGCTTACTTCTGTAAAAGAATACGCAAGATACAACAAAATAAAATATGTAAATGCAAAACAGTGACTTCGGTACCTGACTTGAGCAGTCGGTGAAGATGTAAGGTGTATCACCGTTTTGCATTTGCATTTATTTACGAGCCTATCTCGCTGTTGTGACTGGTCGACAGCCGGTTGGACGCCCCCGCTACCGGTGGAAGGCCGCGGTGGAGGCCGACCTCCGTGAACGCGAAATCGTACAACATCGAGATAGTGATGGAGATCTCTCTCGGAGGCCAAGACACATTTCGGATCGCTTTTGGGGTGCTACGGGTTCTGCATCTGCAAATAAATGCAAATGCAATTTTTTTTGCGAAATAATGAGCAGCTAAAAACGCAAGCTAGAAAACGGAAAACAAATATGAAGAATTAAAAAAAAAGTAATTAAACACGTATTATTTTCTTGTTTGTTACAGACAGTCGCTTTCGGCGTACGCGGTCCGAACGACAATGTTCTCGTTTCCTGCCAACCGTGAGATAGTTTATTACGAATTCGACACTGTAAGTGGTACTGGCTGGACCACAATCATCGCTGGAGGTCGTGGGGTTAACTTCATGACGGTCAGGGCTGAGAGTGGTGCACGAGCATTCAACTTCATACTTCGCATTCAAACATTGGAAGTTGTTACCACTACAACTACCACCACTACCACTACCCCGACAACTACAGTATCCCAACCAACGTCTACCGATTCAGATCCAGAAAGTGATAATCAACAAGACGGTCCCGAGTCATCCTCTACTACTACAGACGATACACCCACCACTACATGTTACTGTACTTGTGATTGATAAAACAAGATTATGACGTATTTTTATACCCTTTGTACGACATTGGCAACCTATGTTCATTTTCGAAAACACTTCAACAATTACAGTATCCCAGTCAACACCTCCTGATTCAGATCCGAACTACAACTACCACCAACACACCAACTACTCAAGATTTCGGATCCAGAAAGTGATGATCAGCAAGACAGTACATGTTACTGTACTTGTGGTTGATAAAACAAGAGTAACTATGATGTATTTCTGTTCGGTCAACTGCAGCTACGGCTTTACAAAACTGTACAATTTCTCCAATCAACTCTGAACTTTGGTTCGTCTTTTGCTCGTAGGAAACGGTTTCCAGAGAACAATATAATATGTATTAAAGTTTTGTCGGATTTTCGTGATTGTCAAATTTATTTGGCCGTTTGCGGCTATGTTTGATGCGTTTTACCTCCGGAAATTTATAGGACAAACGTGTTTGTCAAAAAAAATGTGAAATAAATTGTTCTTTTATCGGGCCCTTATTATTTAGTAATCAAAGATTGAATGTGCGAAAACAAAAATAAATATTTGGGACAAATTGCCTCAAACTTTTTTTTACTCATTAATTCACCTATTCTACAAGTTTAATTAGTTAGTTTCTAACTAACTAATTAAAATAGACATGTTTTCTATAGTGTTTTAAGATAAACATAACCAGAAGGTCATCTAACTGTAGAGTGAATTTAAATACATGTATTAAAAACAATGCAATAAAATATTTTAGCAGGCAAACGTTTTTTATTAAACCTTATCTCTGTCAATTATTAGTACCTATAAAAGTAAAACCAATGTCAATTTGGCTGATACAGGGGATTCCTCGTGGAATCATCAACCAGTGCAAAACTGGACCGTTATCTACCCTTGAATCGACTCACTGTATCTATAGATAGATACATTTTTAAAGAAACAACATTATAAAATCATAAATAGAAATAACACGATCAGTTCACACTTTAAGTAATATATAAACCAAATATTTGGGTAAGTAACTAATTCAGTAAAGTTTGATAATGATGGGTAGGCCAAACAAATGTTTAACTATCGAATTAGCTTCTGAAACAATTGTAGACCTAGCACGAAAAACTGTTGAGTACCTTGAAGAAGTATCGTCAAGTTTATGACGTATTGAACAGCGTTCCTACCTGAAGTAAACGGAACTGCATTTTTCTAATTCCTAAGTTTTTGACGTGACTTTTCCTTCTCCGAAAGTCCTAATTTTGGAACCGGCAGTTGACAATAAACTATAACTTAACTAACTTAACTTTAACTTTAAGTTAATATAACTAGTATAATGTCTAGGCAGACCAAAGCAGCACGGCTGGCCCCTGAAAAGGTGTCGACATGAGTCTGGATATAAAAAAACCATAAAATAGCATGTAATTTTAAACTAAATGTATTAAAAACGAGCAATGTTGTTAACCGCAAGCGTTGTTAATTTGCCAAATTCGTACTATTCTGATGCAATAAATAAAATTGCGTTTTTTAAGACCCATTCTTAACTAACGAGAAAAAAGATCTTATGGGTGAACGGTAATACACAAACACGATAAACTTTTTAAAGGTAACTTTTATGTTTGAGCGTAGCGTGAGAAGGAATAGAAAATTCGTCACTTAAGAGGCACAGATTTTACGGTTATAGGAAATAAGATGTTTTTTTTGTTTTCACCTTTGATGCGCTGCCAACCCCGAAAGGGACTAATGGCGTGTGTGTATGTATGTATGTATACTCTACTCAAACAGCTCAAAAACAACAAGACGGTGGGCTATGACGGAATCACTACAGAACTTCTGAGAGCGGGCGGTAGACTCAAAGTCCTCCAGAAGCTTTTCAATTCCGTCATCGTCGAGGGCAAAACGTCGAAGGGCATGGAATATAAGTGAGGTGATTTTGATGGTGTTCGAGAGTCATTACGAATCGTCTGGCTCGCAGGTTCGACGTTTTCCAGTCCTCCAAACAAGCCGGGTTCCGAAAAGAATTTAGCACCATAGACCACATCCATACGCTGCGTCAGGTTATACAGAAGACCGAGGAGTATAATCTGCCACTTTGCTTGGCGTTTGTGGACTATGAGAAATCCTTGAGAAGGTACTTATACGAACATGCCACCATGTCGGTCCGATTACAGAACCAGAACACAAATCCCATCCAACTGTAGCGAGGTGTGAGACAGGGAGACGTCAATTCTCCGAAACTGTTTACAGCTGCGGTGGAGAACATCTTTAAGCTCTTTGACTGGAAAGGACTCGGCATCAACATTAATGGCCAGTATCTGACACAACTTCGTTTTGCCGATGATATAGTCCTTATGGCTGAGACCTTGGAGAACCTGAACACAATGTTTGAAGATTTCCGTAGTGCTTTCCAAAGAGTGGGTCTTAGGATTCATGTTCACATGGATAAGACGAAAATCATGTCAAATTCCCATGGTGTACCTACCCGTCACTAGCGACTACTAGCGACCCAAGTGGAATGTTCTCTGAATTCTTAACAAATATTCTTGTCTCCAAAGACTATAAAGCTATCACTTCTATTAAATGTTTTTTTTTTTTATTTATTTAAATCCTATTAAAATAAAGGAATAAAACCTTAAAAATATTTCTTAAATTCCTAACTCATAGACATCAGTGTGTGTTGCTAGTGATGACTTACGGTAGTGAAATGTGGTCGCTAACTATGGGTCTGATAAGAAAGCTCAAGGTCACCCAACGTGCAATGGAGAGGGCTATGCTCGGCGTATCCCTACGTGATCGAATCAGAAGAACTAGCGAACTAACCCGTCGCTCGAGGGTTTGCTCAGCTGAAGTGGCACATAGCGAGAAGAACCGATGGCCGTTGGGGCAGAAAGGTTCTGGAATGGCAACTGAGCACAGGACGATACTCCGTGGGTAGGCCCCCGACAAGGTTGACCGACGATCTGGTGAAGGTCGCGGCAAGCCGTGGAGATCCTTGCGGGAGGCCTATACCCAGCAGTGGGTGTTATGTGACGACGATGTATGTATGTATGCGTCAAAGCATACCTAGGTCGATAAGTTTAAGGTGGAGATTCCAATCAAGATTGTAGATATCTGCTAATGCTATCTTATCTTTACCTAATTTTAATATAAAAAGTTTATTTAAGTTATTGTCGAATTTAAACAACAGCAGAATACATCAGCGTCAGAAGGTATTGTTTTTTTTTATTTTAGCGTAAATTATATTAATGATTCACTTAGATAACAGTCTACTGGGATGAACCAACTAAAATAAAAAAAATATTATATGGTCCTTCGAGTATTTTTACTTATTGTATTAAACTATTAAACCGACCTTTGAAAATGAGGTTATCAATCTCACACGTGTGTGTTCTTGTAATAATGTTTACATAATATTTGTATTACATAGGTGTGTGAAATTCTTTTCAGGTATTTCAAATCCTATAAAAGTATTTTGTTTATAAAAAAGTAAAGCAGTAAAATTTATATTTGTAAGAATATCTCTTCAAGGCGATAGTGAGTAGGCATGCAACACCTTAGACCACATCCTGTTTATTAAGCACGATGATGGTCAAATGCCTGCCCAGTTAATATAAAAAATGTAACTTAAATACTTATAGCAGTGGGCTAAACAAAATGAACATTAAAAAAAATTGGATGCAAAAAAATAAGTAACAACGAAAGACTATAGCTTGATTCAAGAACCATTTGCTTTCAGATGTGGCTACCTGTCTTATTGATGGTTGTGTTAGCATCTGCGCACGTGACGGTCTCCGATCAAATGCCATCAGATGTGTCAGATTCTGACAGCGAGTCTCGCCGCTTCGAGATCGTTGTTCCTCCAAATGATTTTTTTTACCAGAGTTTTACGTAATTATGACATTTTTAACTCTTAGAAAGTAATGATATGATAATCAGTATTTTTTTTTTTTATGTATTTAAATTACACATGTAAAAGAAATGTTTTCCAGGCCCTTAGCCCGGTGATAGCCACTTTCGTTTATTCCTTATTTACCCAGCGTTAAAGTTCAAATTTGCCACAACCGGGACAGTAGTCCAAGATCCTTTAATTGGTTTCGGTTTTTGATAGAATCAGGCGTTACTTAGCAGAAAATCATGTCATAGTAGAAAACGAAAAATAGGTATCTAGCGTAATTCCGCAAGAAAAAACACATGCAAAATGCACCGTCCGCCCGCTTGCAAATAAGTGCAAATGCAAAACACTGACACTTTGCACCTTCACCGACTACTCGGTGGGGGTATTGCACGGTCTAACAACTCCTGCCAGCGTAGCATGCGCACCGCGACTCGCTGTCGACGCTTATCTCGCGATGTCTGTCCCGCTCATATCAGTACGGTGTGAGCGGGACAGACAATACGCTCGCGCGAGAAAAGTGTCAAGAAAGCTTTGTCGAGGTGGTCATGCTACGCATGCTGGTGCTCCGTGTCTGGGCGAAACACGTGTAGAGTAGTAGGTGAAGGTGTAAGATGTGTCACTGATTTGCATTTGCATTTATTTGCGGGCGGTACATCTTGCATATGTTTTTTCTTGCGGAATTAAGCTAGATATTTTCGTTTTCCACTTTGTTCATGTTGTTATTCTTACAACAATATTGGCTTGTAACGTACATCATACTAATCTAACCTTACCACAAAAATAGCTACAACTCATCAAATTAAAGGTAGTCAAATCAACAATTTGGTGACCAAAGTAGCATTTCTGGGTACGGCATTATTACTTTTTGGAGCTCAGTTAATTGTAATCCATAAAAATTATTTTCTTGCTTAATTGAAAATCAAAATAACAGTATAATTAGGTATCTTCTTCAGACAAACAGACATAATTTTCATCAACTATTATGCAATGTTTTGTTTTCTAATATCACATTATCAGCAGCAATCATTGTTTTTAAATATACTTCATTTAAATTCATTTTGCTTAATTATGTACAGTCTACAGCATCAACGGCTTTACATTTGTTCTACTGCAACTGCCGCTATTAACGTAAGGGTGCTCTCAAATTATAAAGTCATGCGTGCTGGACTATTTCATTATACGTATAGGTTATTGATTTCATCTTTTTTCTATTACAGAAAGTCACAGCCCTCATACGCTGTGATCCTCGTTATGTTTTTGTTTACTGAAGATCGCCTGATCGTCCAATTTAATTGGAGTGAACTTAGTGGTACGGGTTCAATTAGACAATTAGATGGTGGTATCGGTACCAACTTTCTGATCATCAGGGTTGAGAGCGGAGACAGTACATTTAACTATAGAGTGGATTTTAATACTATACCGGTTGCAACGACAACTACTTCAACGACCACTACTTCAACGACCACTACTCCAACTACAACTGAGCCTTCAACTACGGATACAGAGCCCACAGTTACGGAATCTGAGCCAACAGTAACAGAATCTATGCCGACAGTTACAGAATCTGAGCCGACAATTACAGATACCGAGCCGACATTTACAGAATCTGCGTCAACTGAAACTGGATCTACAGGTTTTTGGGAGGACAGATCAACTACATGTGTCTGCACCTGTGCTTAATCAAGTTCAAGCTGCGTCAAATGGTCATTCTGAGTTTCTAGAAAGTTAATTAATTTATAAAATCAATAAAGTTTTGTTAAAAAAAATAACAAAAACTTAATAAATCACAAAAAGTTTGTCTTAATAAATAGCGCTTTAACATATCACCTGTCTTTTTTTTTTAAATAATAGAATGATAAGGTCAAAGACTATACTGGGTGGAAAAAGACGGGGCGGTGAGTGCCTTAACCGTTGTTGCTACATGAAAACCTTACTAAGAAGCAATCCATATTTTTTGAGAAATATTGAACTAGATTCACGGGTTTTGAAAAAAAATTACAGTCAGCAGGAAAATAATCAGTTCTCAAAAATATTTATTTTTATGCCAGTAGATCCTGTTTCTCATGAGTACTAGAAGAGTAAAAAATCAAAAACGAAAAATCACACTTCCCGCGCTCGCGCCATACGCTGCCTTTTCCGCTTCACCGACGAGTACATTCGTTGACGGAACTTAATTTCTTAGCAAATATGTGGAAATACTTTTCGCGATTTCTGACTTTTCTAGTACTCATACCTCAGTCTCAGACCGTTTAGATCCTCATAAGTAAGAGGATAGATTAGCACCAAAAGCATTATTAAAAACTACTACTGACTGTATTTTTTTTCATAATCCGTGATTGCAGTTCAATATTTCTCAAAAAATTAAGTATGGTTTCCCAAGAACGTATTCATGTAGCTACAAGGTTAAAATGCCTGCTCTTCGTGAACCGTTTTAAATTTCCACCTGTATAGTCCATACATACATATAAAAATTCTTACGTGATAAATATTAAAGAAGAAAATACACCAGAAAAAGCAACCCGTCCCATGTCGCCCTGACGGGACACGAACCCGCATCCTTGGGAATCCGGCCCGATGCTTATGCAATTATGCTACAGAGACCTATGAGGAATTTTCTAGTATATTCGCCTTTCTACGGTGTTGGCCACCGTCGGATGAGGGTTCGAGTCCCGTCAGGTTCAAAAATTGAAACCTGAGCGAAGCGAGGATTTCAAAGGTACAAGACGCTAAAAACTTTTCTACCGAGAGCACAACACACAATTTTTCCCCTCACAACAGCGAGGAACATTTTATGCTTGTTTCCGCGGTCAACTTCCGGTAAAAAAAATCTTTAAACAAAAAAATATTTTAACAGGTTCGCTATTCAATAATTATAACAATTGATTTTCTATTGTTATGTATCATATGTGATGCATGGGACAGGGAAGGGGTTAAATAACCTTATTCTTATTGTTTTAATGATATAAAAAACTAAAATAATAAAAAGGGAGTATTATATTTAATTCAAAGTCATTTATAGTAGGAATATATTGTTACTTATACATAACAATAAAAACGATTCGGTAAATGTTGACATTGACATGAGGTACAAGACAAAGACAATTTAAAAATAAAGGTTTATGTAATGTCACGTTCCGAATTCTAATCATAGGTTGTGAAATCTCACCCAGCCTAATATAAAATTCTTACAACAAATAGTTTAATCTTATTGTTATAGTTTGTATGATTCAATGAACTAAAATAATATAAAAAAATCAAAACGGAGTTTATTGAATTCAAAGCTATTTGAAATAAGAATAAAATGTAACTAAAAAGTCAATAGTGCGATTCGGAATTCTTTATGACATATTTTTATGTATTAAATAAATAAATAAAAAAATAAAAATGATTATTTATCGGACAACAGGATCCATAGGTGTTAGTTAACATACAAACTTAATAACTAATGTTAGTATTTAATAACTACTAGGGATTTAGTTATATCAATCATATGCTGGAGCAGCGGGCAGTCCCCACTACCAGCGATAACCTGTAGAACATTGTTGCGGCTGTCACGAACTCGCCGTAAAAGTGAGCCGGCTTTTTTACGCATTATGGCCTGGAAACTGTCGACCCCTGCGTACGCGAACATGCTAGATCATGTATTAAATAAAAAAAAGTACTTTACCGCGCTAGTCCGCAAAATGCGATTTTCTACGCAGAAACTAAATGACAAATCCTCCTTTTCCGAGCGTGTGAGGTGAAAATGTTGTTTTATTTCAGCTATGTAATATTTTGTTTACAGCTATTAGCACTATTAGCAGCAAGGCGTAAAGATAAATACATTAATATCGCATAATTAAACAAGCTATGTTTGTTCTGAATCAGGTGACAAGACAAGTCAGAGTTGGTACTGTGCTTTCTTGTTCGGTGTAAGTGATAAGCGATAGGAAAAAATATCTGTAAGTACCAATCCCAGTAGCGCAGTAGAGCTTTTTTAGGAAACGTTATTTTGTATTGTATGTATATATATGTATATGTATTGTATGACGGGGAAACTCTTAGCCTTCATTATACCTAAAGTAAAATATTGATAAGGCTGAAGATGGAAGTGAGCCTCTTTCGGAATCCTCATCTAACTGCCGGAACATAACAATGCTGTAAAAATTGTTGTTATGGCGTCAGACTTAGATAATTTGGTGCCAGGCGGAATCACAACAAGTCCTACCACCAACCAAACCGAATACAATATGAACCCCTGCTGGAAATTGAATCAAGGACCCCTAGGTCTGATACCGGTGGTGTATGTTTGACCGTGTTTACAGGTTTTGCGAAAAGTTTAACGTTTTCAATGAATGCCAAAACGGTTTCAGGAAGAACAAGTCCACCACACTGGCCGTATTGAAATATGTAAAAGAAATATTGAAAATTTTAGACGATAAAAAATATGCTGTCGGTGTCCTATTGGACATGACCAAAGCTTATGACAAAGTCCAACATAATATATTATTACAAAAACTTTATGATATTGGTATAAGAGGTCTTGCGCATAAATGGTTCACTTCATACTTAAAAGATAGAGAACAATATGTTGAAATAAAATACTTTGACGAAATCACGCAAGAAATGCAGCTTGTTCGATCGGATAGCAAAATAGTAAACTCATCTATTCCTCAGGGCAGTACAGTAGGATGTTTACTATTTTTAGTTTATATTAACGAATTACCTAAAATAATCAATGATCCATGCGTTTTATTTGCAGACGATATTTCCTTGCTTGTACCATGTAAAAATAACATAAACTTAAATTCAAAACTTACAGATCTATTCAGTAGCATATCTACCTGGATGACACAGCATAATTTAGAAATCAATTTCCTTAAAACAAAACTAATTACATTTCATCCGCGTCAAAAAGATAATTTGGAAGTAGAATTTTCTTATAACGGTGTAAAAATCGAAAACGTCACTGAATGTAAACTGCTCGGCCTGGTCATAGATTCACATTTGTGTTGGAAAGGCCATATAGCTAAAATAAAAACTAAACTTTCAAGTTTTACATACGCGCTAAGCGAAACTAAAAGAACCACTAATTTAGAAACCGCAAAAGCTGCTTATTACGCCTATGCACATGCGTGGCTTAACTACGGTCTAATATTATGGGGTTGTAGCTCAGATGCAGTCTCAGTTTTCACATAAAAAAAAAGTTAGTTCGCATTTTAGTAAACATTGATCAAACAGACAGTTGCAGACCATACTTTAAAGAACTCGAAATTTTACCTATACCCTGTATTTATATATTAGAAATTTGTAAATTTATACATAAGAACCCAACATACTTTACAAAAAGGCAGGATATTCTATCACGATAAACCTCACGACACGGCCACAAGTTAATGATACCCGTTAATAGGCTCCGAATGAACTCCTCTAGTCCATTAGACATGTCGGTAAAAATATATAATAAACTTCCAAAAGAAATAGCTACAGAAAATAGTTACAATATATATATAAAAAAGGTAAAAACACTGCTCTTAGAAAAGTGCTATTATAGTGTTTCAGAATATTTAAATGATAAGGATTTAAAATTTTAAGAAATATATACTTAATTGTAAAAAAAATAAGTCGTCCTCTATAAAAAAAAACTTATTTGCTGTGCCCTATCAGGGTCCACAATGTACTTACCATCTTTATGTTACCATCTTGTTACCATTTGTGGATTGCAATAAAATTGAATTGAATTAATTAAAACGGGATACATTTTATCCCGATATTCCTATGGGAACGGGAACACGCGGGTGAAACCACGTGCGGCCACTAGTATCTAGTATCTAGACCACAGAGGCGATTCTTTTTTAAAAAAGTAATACGTATAAAGAAGTAATTTATTATTCAAATGAAATATCTTTCACACGCTCGGAAAAGGAGATTTTATCATTCAATTTCTGCGCCGAAAATCGCATATTACCGACCTAGAGTGGTAACCTATTTTTTTTATTTAGTAAAAAAAACACGTCGTAATGCGTTCTGAATTACACTATTGACTTTTTATCCAACTTCAAAAAAAGGAGAAGGTTCTCAAGTCAACTGTATTTTTGTGAGGCTCCATTTTTAACTCAATCTGCCGTACAATTTCTGTAATAAAACATATATTTACTTGACATTGGCAAAATTCGCGAATTTTATCGCGAGCACGCCATGAACTAAGAAAGAAGAAGGGTTATCAATTTATTCCTATTTTAAATAACTTTGAATTACCTAACTCCCTTTTTTATAATTTTAGTTTTTTATATAATTAAAACAACAAGAATAAGGTATATTAAGATTAAACTTTTTGTTAAACAAATTTTTTATCTGAAGTTGACCCTTACGTCACTGCTTGTTTTCTATCAAGTTGGTTGTTACGCAAAAGCTTGCTTGTATGTTTGTATCGAAGTGTCAGTCTCCTTTGCCTTGTACCTCATATACGTCATTATCACTCGTCACATTTGGGCTTTACTTCCTCATAAATAGGCCACTATATTCTTCACTAATGATGTCCCTATTGTGGCAACAATCTGGCGTAGTTATTGTCCTTGCTCACTGAATCCGCGTCTTTGTGTACTGATTCCTAAATAAGTCAATGAGATGTTACTATCAAGGTAAATATGTCATTAAGCGTTTCTTCATAGAAATATGAATGAAAGAGAGAACAAAATATCTGGCCGTTAAAGCCAATTGGTCTAGATGGTGGTGGTGGTGATGGTCAGTCAATTTCGACGGTGGTCCGCAAGTCTCGGTAGCTCAGTGGTTAGAGCGTTGAACCGAATTTCCAAAGGTCGTGGGTTTCAGTCCCATCTGAAAATTCACTTGTGACCGAGTTGATATCTTCCAATATTTTTCTATTTCAAAATTACCATAAATATAAAAATAACATTGTAAAATGCATAAATTCCAAAATCATTTATTAATTTTACATTTACGGCTTAAAAATGTATGGGATTTGACAGCGTTAACGTACCTAATGGTACGCCTAGTGGTAAGCGTAAAGGTGACATGGGCCAACCCACTGAATGCATTGCTTATCGTTATTATTATGTGTATTATGGGTATCCATCATCAGCTTGTGGACGTCCACTGTTGGACATAAGCCTCTCCTAGCTCACGCCTATTGTGGCGTTCATAAGAGGCTATTAGCCCACTGCTACCACGCTGGCCAGACGGGTTGGTAGAGAGTTTGTTTCAAGTTTTCCTTCTCTCGCACAGGTTTTCAATGCGTCGAGCCTCTTAGTCGACTCTTACGACATCCCAGGCATGTAAGGGAGTGGTGACACTTGTTCCATTGTAAATGTTGTTGTTTCTGTTAAGGCTGATAAGTTTCTTGCGGCCGTTCCTCTTATCAGTTAAAAGATGTCCTGAATGGCTGGTAGGGAAAAAAAAATTGTTGGACTATTCGAAAGTACTTATCTATAAGTCTATTTGAATAAAAATCTTTGACTTTTGACTTTGACTTGTATTCTTAGGCGGTGACCACACGCAAATGGGTATATCTAAGCAAAAAGTGGCCACTTTTGGCAATTATAGCAAACGAGAATGAAGAATTAACACTTATTAGTTAAATAGAAGAAGAAAAATATCTAAGCAAAAAGTGGCCACTTTTGGCAATTATAGCAAACGAGAATGAAGAATTAACACTTATTAGTTAAATAGAAGAAGAAAAGATAGCTCTAAGAGTTTTTTTTGAGTGATGCAAATTCGAAATTATAAAAAAATAAGTATACTTCTTATTTAGTATTCGCTAGTTGACTTAATTTAGGCCTGGCCAAGAATTTTAGGGTTGTCTCAATCCCAGCGTCAAGTTTGCAGATTGAATTTGTCCAACAATTCAGGCAAAGTTGTAAACCAACGCTACATCTTATTCCGAGATAACTTAGCAAATAGTTCCACTAACCGAATTACGACCCTTAAAATCAAAATGAATTGTAAGCAAGCTTTGAACGTTATATTAATAGCAAACTGTTATCTAAGTACATTGTTAACTGATGAAAATGAAATGAAATGTTGTTCGTGGGTTTGCGCAGGAAGATCGATTTGGCAAGATTTTTAAAGATAGAAATAATTCAAGATTTATTTTATTTGCAACAAGCCGCCGCCCGCAGGTTCACCCGCGTGGTTCCCGTTCCCGTGGGAATATCGGGATAAAAAGTAGCCTATGTGTTAGTCCACTACTTGAAGTCCCTACATACCAAATTACATCCAAATCCGTTCAGTAGTTTTTGCGTGAAAGAGGAACAAACAAACAAGCAAACTGACATGCTTTCACATTATATAATATTAGTAAGATAACATTATGAGAGAATCAAGCAAACAAACATGACCGGAACAAAATATAATTAAAGTAGGTATATGATATAATAATAACATAAGAATATTAAAATTGAGAATTACGGTAAAAAATGTATGTTCCATAAAAAAAATCCATAGGAACTAAAGAAATTTTAGCATTTCCGTTTTCCGTGGCATTCCGACCCCTTGCGCATGCGCACCATAATTGCTTACCGCTTGTTATTGTAAATTTTCTTTGTATAATTGTGCTTTTCTTCCTCTCTATAACTGTTACTTCTCTTATCTATCTACTCCTTCTATATTGCTGTAGTGTTCGTGTGTACTTGAATTAAATGGTTCTACTGTGCTGTACTGATCAAGGACTTCTCATTCTGAACGTACCTACTGTCACCCTTTACTACTTCAAATTCACAAAACAATTAGAAATGATAAAATGAGGAAAAAAGCGGTACATTACCCAAACTAATCTTTTTATTTCCCTGTCCATATGTGATTCATATTATCTTCAACGACAATCTTAACGATAGCATTCCAATATTTATAGGTAAGGAAAATGTTTTTATAATTGGATTAAAAAGGTTTTTTTTACTTGACCATCAAAAATTGTCTATCTGATAGGTACCTGATAAGCCAAATCGGATGGATAGTGCAGTGGCAGTCGAACCTACCAGTGACGAAATATGTACGAGTATACGAGGAGTCGAAATATGGCAAAGGTAAGCTGATCCATGAAACATCCACAAACCAGACAATAATTAACACAGAAAATAAATAATTTCGTCCACTTTGTAACTGCCTGGCATCTAGGTATATTGAACTAATTGGTGTTAATAATTAATGACATAATTATTACGATCTACATGGTGAATCGCTGGGTCGGCATTTCTAAAAGAGAAACCGATGGGAATCGGTATGTATGGACCCATCACCACTGGTACCTACAGAACCCTTACTACGAATTGACAGGGGGCACCCAATGCGAAAATGGAGAAAAACGGTCTATTTTTACCGACTTCAACAAAAAAGGAGGGAGGTACTCAATTCAACCCCTATTTTTTTTTCTGCACCGGGAATAGCAGCTTTGTAAAAGGTAATGAGGAGTTGACATAAGGTTATTAGCGTAGGTACGGGACCTGTTCTACATTTAAAAATTGTGAAATAAAAAACTTTTTATAAAAAAATTAAAACCGACTTCAAAAAACTAAAAAGCAAAAAATAAACCTTTAGGAGTCGGTGGCAGCCAAGGCAAGAAAAATAAAATACTCCAGCGACTCCAAAAGGGTTATTTTTTGCTTTTTAGTTTATTGAAGTCGGTTTAAATTTTTTTATAAAAAGTTTTTTATTAAACATATTGTTTAATGAGAAAGAACCTATTAATTCAGATTAAAAAATACACATACATTTATATAATACTATATGTAGGTAAAAACCTGTACTAGCCGAGTATTCGAACAGAATTTTGGAAAATAATCTACTTTTTTTAAATTTTAAATACACACTTTGCACTAATAAAAACAGTATTAACTCCACAGACATAGATCTATGTCTGTGATTAACTCAAATGCTCTAAATTATTAATGACAACACCACATTATTTTTTTCGAATTACATAGCTAGGCTAATGTTTTAGTAAAGTAATCGATTCCTTTTTTTATTTCACGCCTATATACCTACTTTACTTAGTTTACCGAACTCGTACTAAGGGCACTGGGCTATGGATAAGGTTCGAATCCTTACCGGGAAACTTTAATGTGAAACAAATTAATATGGAATGGAAAGAGAACATCGTTTTTGCGTGATTGAGTAACATTTCACTGCCAAGGGTAACTACAGCGGTAAAAAAAAAACAACGGGTAGCACTCTGGGAGTGCTGGCAGAAGTGAAAACCGCTTAAACGAAAATAACGATCAAAATCCACTATATCATGACCACAACTTCTTAAAAAGTTGATGAAAACGGAGACCAACTTGATTTAGCAGGTAAATCCATTAAAACTGACCTGGCATCAATATGAAAGTTGGTAGTAATGAGACATCTTTACAAAATGGTTGTTATTAACTAATATATGTAGATCTTTTAAGTGTGAGACTAAGTTTGTAATAGGCCAACGGTAAATGGTCTTACGAATTTTTTATCAGAGTCACGTGTCCTGAAGCGACTTTAACATTTTTACCCATCCCAAAAATTTAAAACGAAGAACCAAATATTTTTGAAGTTTTCACTTCAAAAATATTTTTACTGTACCCTTAACAGCCAATATTAGGTACTTACACAGGAAAACAAGGAAACATACAAACATAACATCTGTCGTCGTCGTCGTCGCCTCCCCCAAAGATCTCCACGACGATCGGTACTGCGCTGTCCGCATCCAGCGGCTTCCCGCGACCTTCATCAGATCGTCGGTGCGCCTAACCCACGTTGTCCGGTGCGCCAAATATCAAATCCTACATTCAATATTAATAGAATTTATAACTTTTTAAGTTTTACATTTCCAATAGTATTTAACTTCTCGTATGCCGAGATTCTAGACACAATAGAAAATCAATTGTGTCTCGCGTGGATCTACGTTCCGGCATACAAAGGGTTAAATGATTTTTAATAAAAAAATACTAGAACAAATCGACTCGGCTCACCATTTCGATTTCAATGAATAATGAATCGTTCATAAGTTCTGCAACAAACTCGAACCCGCGAACTTTATATCCGGCCCACTGCTCTATAGCCGGGTTCGGGGTATTCGCGGGTTCGAGTTTGTTGCAAGAATTTATGAACGATTCATTATTCATTGAAATCGAAATGGTGAGCCGAGTCGATTTTTTTCTAGTATTTTTCCATTCCAAAGGGAAACTATTTCACGTCCTAATTGTAAAAACATATTATTGTATAAATTACTATTTGAACGATACAATCATTAAAAAATTAGAAGGAACTTTAATATAATATTTGTAGTTATGATTGACAATTGTAATATAATTTCTGACATTTTTACTTTAATCACATTGACATCCACAATTTAATTATTGACTTATTGTTAACTGTATTTTTATTAATTGTATCTGGATTATTAGCATTCGTAATAACTTGTATCACTTTAACAAAATATTTGCACGTCGAACCACTTGACAGAATATGTTGGAAACCTAATTATAATAACTTTGTATTACCATATTTTATGCAAATAAATAAATAAATAAATTAAAATTAGTAGGATTTCTGTAAACAATACCTCACTTCAGCTTAATTATATTAGTAGTCTAGCTATAGATATTTCTTAATCCTAAAAGTCTATTAAAACTAATTATTAGTTCAGACAATCGATCTCATCCAAATTATATTATGTTATTAGTTTTCTTTAATCTAAAAACTTTTCAGACGCTTAACCAATATAGAATTTTATTATCGAATAACTATGATGCTAACTTCATACAGAGTTGAGAATCAGCTCATAAATCAAGCTAATAATTTGATAAAAAAATAAACTTTTAATTTAGTTTTTTGCATTTACAATGCTAAATTATACCTAAGATTTTTTACTAAAAATAAAATAAAGGCCGTGTGCTTCTGTAAGTACAGCCATTGAAGCGCTCATGGCCGCGCTTGACAGACTGATCGTATTCGATCACGTTTGTTAAGCAAAGTTCGGCCCGGTCAGGTTTCGGATGGGTGACCGTAAAGAAACATTACAGCTGAGCGCTTCCGTGTTTCAGAGGGTACGTTAAACCGTCGGTCCCGGCTGTTGTCATCTGATTACAGTCGTTAAGCCAAGTCAGAGACCTTACAGGCGGCTTGATAAACTGCGACACCAAAGGTGGCCACTAATCCTCACTCGATAAGAAGAAGAAGTACAACCATGAATGTTAGAACTAGTGGCTGCCCGAGGTTTCACACGCTTGGTTCCCGTTCCTGTGGAGATAGAAGGATATAATGTCCATCACTCATCATCAGCCTGTGGACGCCCACTGCTGGACATAGGCCTCTCCTAGCTGAAGCCTATTGTGGCCTTCATAGGAGGCTATTAGCCTACTGCTACCACGCTGGCGACGGGTTGGTGGAGGGTTTGTTTCAAGTTTTCCTTCTCTCGCACAGGTATTCAATGCGTCCAGCCTCTAGTCGACTCTTACGACATCCCAGGCATGTAAGGGAGTGGTGACACTTGTATTCTTAGGCCGTCACCACACGGCTTATACACACGGATATAATGTATCCTATGTGTATAATCCACGCTATTAAACTATCATGCTGCGCTGCTGCTGAGCTGTGCCGAATTTCATCCAAACCCGTTCAGCCGTTTTTGCATGAAGCTAGTAATGAGAGAATTTGCACGCTCGTAATTGGCTGAAGATAGGGCGCTTTGCCTATCTGCCTTATCCTCAACCAATACCGAGCAAGCGGATTGCCGATGCTCCTTATATTCAGCAAATCAAGAGCGAGCAAATTCTTTCCGTATTAGTTCGTTCCGGTGAACAGAATTAATTCTTTTAGTCTACAGACTCAGTCTAAAATCCTAACAAATATTATAAATGCGAAAGTGTGTTTGTTTGTACGTTCTTCACGCCCTAACTAAGCAACCAATAGACTTGATTTTGGGATAGAGTTAGTTGAAAGGACGAAGAGTAACTTAGGATACTTTTTATCCCGATATTCCCACGGGAACGGGAACCACGCGGGTGAAACTGTGGGCGGAAGCTAGTATAATAATCATTTGAAATTCTAATAATAATAAATTAAATACCGAAATCGCATAAACGTAGGTATACAACATTCGTTCGGTAGCGTTCGGAACATTTTGAAGCGACAGCGACACAAAGGGAGGCCGGATAATTTCCAATTAAAAAGTTGCCAGGCAACACGTCGATTGTCGGGCGACATTCTATTAAGCAATTTCCTACGGTTGACTAGGGTTGTCAGGTATGTTAAAACTTTCATTAATCCTACTATAAACATAAATGCAAAGGTACGTTAGTTTGTTACTCTTTCACATAAAAACGACTGAACCGATTTGAATGATAAAAACACAGGGTACTTTTTGTTCCTTAAGGGAACGGTTTCAAACCGCGGGGGACCGCTAATTTTCAATTAAAAAGTTGTCAGGCAACACGTCGGTTGTTGAGCGACATTCTATTAAGTAATTTCCTACGGTTGGTTTGTCACGTGAGGAAATAAAATAAAAATAATAAAAGCCATTTATTGGGTTTCTTTTTTATTATTACATTACGAATATGGACATATTTTCGTGTATTTTAGGAACACTCCCACCTAAACACTACAACTAACTATACATACGAAGCTCTTAAAGTTAGTCATTGACTAATCCTAGTTTCTTCATAATCATTTATTGCAAAAATGTGGCACAAAAGATATTACATAATTATGGAAATATCCGCATATTTTACCACTGGAGGCATGCAATTTTTAAAGGTACAAAAAATATAAATTAATAATATAAAATCTAATTAGTATTTTGACATTACAAAAATAATATGTACGATTTTTTAAATTGGTAGTCATTAAATTAAATAAACAATTAAATCAATAAAAATACTCCAATCATTTCATAAACGTGTCACTAACTTTATAAAAATCTTGTCCATAAGCCATGACAATAATTTTCTTTTCACCTCAAACGCTCTGAAAAGGAGGTTTTGTCAATCTGTTTAGGCTTTTTGCGGCCTAGCGCGGCAAAGTACTTTTTTAATTTCATACCTAAAAAAATGTCATAATGCGTTGCGAATCGCACTCTTGACTTTTTTGTTACATTTTGTTCTTATTTTAAATAGCTTTAAATTAATTATAATACTCCGTTTTGGTTTTATTATATTATTTTAGTCCTTTGAATCATAAAAACAATAACAATAAAATTAAACTATTTGTTATAAAGAAATTATATTAGGCTGGGTGAGATATCACAACCTATGATTGGATTTCGGAACGTGACAAATCTTTATTTTTAAATTGTCTTTGTCTTGTACCTCATGTCAGTGTCAACATTTACGGAATCGCTGTTATTCTTATTAATAAGTAAAAATATATTCCTACTTTAAATAACTTTGAATTAACTTTAATACTCCCTTTTTTATTATTTTAGTTTTTTATATCATTAAAACAACGAGAATATTTATATTAAACTTTATGTTTAAAGAATTTTTTACCGGAGGTTGACCGCGGAAAAAACTATAAAATATTCCTCGCTGTTGTGAGGTGAAAAATTCTGTGTTGCGCTGCGTGTAACTATTGCATTTATGAAACTTCTAGGTATCATTTTTACTTGAAAATTTAAAAAAATATGAATTTACCTTGATTGTAAGTTTAATAATTAACATATTTAATTGATTCTAATAATGAAAACAAATACTTTGATCTTCAATAACTCCTTGACTATCAGCCATCAGGTTCCCCGATTAGACCCATACATTAAATAAAACTAACGTGGCTTTCGTTTCTAATATAGTCAAGGGGCCCTTTTTTAGGGTTCCGTACCAAAATGGTAAAAGGAACCTTTATCGTGCGACTCAGCCTGTCTATCTGTCACAGCTGGATATATCAAGACCTACTGATGCTTTCTACTTGAAATAGTTTTAGATGACTTTTGCCCAACTAACTATTTAGCAAATAAGAAAGAAATAGCAAAAAACAATTTTTTCAAACGGGTCTGAAAGCCGGTCTTAAAAATTTAAAGTGCATGTGGGGTGTCGCATGAAAGAGCGCTGCTTGCACATTCTCAAACATTTTCTTTTTTTTTCTATGAGTGTCAACCCTACCGGTAACAGGTGACGTTGTATGTTATTTCGGGATTTTTGCTCTTGTGTGGCCAGAAAGTTTGTTTAGATTTTAAAAGCACCCTTCATATAATATATGTTGTTTTTAACAATCGGCTTTTAAAACGTTTATACAAGTTTGGAAGTTAAATCGAATTTTCCGTATCATAACAATTTGTTTTGTGATCAAAATACAGAGTGACTGGACTAGCCTAGACAAATAGTTTGAAGGATAAATCTAGTCTAGGACATTATACCATAGACTATATAAGCTTGCTAGACAGACATTTAACCTTTAAATTGAATAAAATAATTATCTATAACGGCCGCCCTTGGTTTCACCCACGTGTTTCCCGTTCCCGTGGGAATATCGGTATAATAAGTAGTCTATGTTTTAATCTAGTCTATTTTCTATCTTTGTACGAAATTTCATCAAAATCCGTTCAGTTGTTTTTTGCGTAAAAGAGTAACAAACATGTAAACATCCAAACATTCTTACAAACTTTCGCATTTATTATATTAGTAGGAAGTAAGTAGGTAATTATAATATTATTAGGATATAATTATGATGTTAAATTCAAACTACAAAAAAATACGCCATTTTTTTCATGGGTTCTGTGGTAGCGTTGATTTTGTGACTATTTAATTAAATGTCAGCAGATACATTACTAAAAAAACTTTCGTAGTTTTATTATGCCATCCTTGAATAATCCAAACAAATATAGAATAGAAGGAAGAAGAAAAAAATAGAAGTTATGGTCGATCAGCCGTATAATGGTAAGGAAAACGATAGTATTTTCAAATTTTCCTGAAAACCGCTGAAGCGATTTAAATATTTCGGAACATTGAATTATTTAAATCAGTTCATTCGACTGTTCATGTACTACATTAATTTAAAACCTTATAATAATAACGTCTAGAAACCTATTGCAAGCACGAAAAACGCGTCACTAAAACTTAGCCATATCTGGCTAAGTTCGTTCCGTGCGCTGTCAGTGCTCAAGGTCACGTTATGTCGAACACAGCTCGCGAAAAATAATTAAAATGGACTGTTTGCACAGTAAAAAAGTGTTTTAACAACTCGGGAAAACAAAAAAAAGTGATGAAATTTAATTTCACATGCAAGTACTTACATTTTATACATTTTCTGTACGTAAATCGACTAAAAACAAATAATTTGAAACACAGAACCGATCACTAACAGTGTTTCAGTTGTGGGGAAAAAAATGCACACAATGTTTTTAGTTGGTTCTATAGGTTGAGAAAATTTAATATTTTATTTGATATAACTGCTATTTAATACTGTTTGGACTAGGCAAATGTTGGTGTTATAAGTTATATGAAAATAATTTAGCATTAATTTTATCCGTCTTTAATTTCGTACGTCTTTCGTTTTATGAAAGTAAGCTATATTTTTTGTTAGGTGCATAGATACTTACCTATAAGTACGTGCCAAGCTAAAATCGACACAGTACCTGCATTTATTAAATTTTGTTAATCATTGTTTTTGATAGCGTCTCATATTTTTTAGCTTTCCTGTCGACCCTATAGAAGCCAATCTGCAAAGCCAGTAGCTGCGCTTTGCGATCACCTCAAATTTGTAACCTATCACGTGTTTTACAGGACTTCCGAGGCAAACTCGCTCTCTGAAATGTCAACGCAAATTTTAAAGGCAAGTACCGGCAACTGTTTAGGATGCCGGTACCGGCAGTGAAGGCACAGCCTTTTTATTACTGAAACCCTTATTCATCGATACTTCCTATTTCATTTAATATCAAACAGGTTTTTATAGTTGTCATAATAAAATTGTTTTGGAATCAGATTGAAAAAAAAATCAAACATCTACACAAACATGTTCGCATAGCATTTGTCTATGATTTTTATGGTTTGTTAACGTTTTGTGTAAATATTCCACAAAAATGTTTCTCACAGAAGATGCGTCTTAATGTGAATTGATACAATCATACATGAATTTAAATTTAAACGCATTCATCATTAGATAAATGGTTGAAACATTTGCTGTTATTTAAAAAAATGTGTTTATAAAAAAACTAAACCGCGTTCATAAAAAAAATGGAAGAAATAATACTTACCTCTAAAAAAACTGTATTCATACCAAATAACAAAAAAAGGTTTACACAAAAAAGAAACAATTGAACATGTTCTTTTTTCTTTTTTTTTTATAAAAATATTTTTTATTTCACTCTTTTTAGTGCATCATGCAGGCAATTTACATGTATCCTGGTAAATAGGTAGGGTTAGGATGTACCTACACATAAACCGCATATATCAATGAACATCCGTCTTAAATTCATATAAAATGGTAACGAAAACGACAGTATTTTCAAGCTTTCCTAAAAACTACTGAACCAATTTCAAAATTTCAAAAAATGGGACCAACTTGGGAAAAAACCTGATGTTATAACGTTTGAATCATTTCAATCGGTTCAGCCGTCTTTGAGTAATCGGTGTACATACATATACAAAAAAACGCAACGAATAGATAACCTCCTCCTTTTCAATTGAAGTCGGTTAAAAACATGTAATATACTTATGAACATAATCAAATTTATCTTATGTATTTAAAGATCATATCAGCACGTTTTCCCATTTTTGTGGTAACACTGAAGCCATATTTGTGTGCGTTTAGAAGAGCAGATACATACAGCTTACGCACACAGGATCATGAGAATGACAGGCGTTTATGCATACATTTTGGTTCAGACGCGGTTTCTAGGCGTTATTATTCTAAGTTTAAAACATATAACACGACAAATTGACACATTCCTCTTGTTAAATCAGTAGTTAACTGACAATTAGTTAGATTTTTATGTATTAACTGCACAGATCTTTATAGAGATAGACAGTAAAAGTGTAGGTACCTACCTTGCGTGTCAAAAGTTTGATCCACGGTCAAAGTTATTCGAACTAAGTCAGTCCGTTTCAGACCATTGATTGCCATGAAAATACGCGTCACTCAGGAACGAAAATGGTTAATTGTGCAGTGCTTTCTTGCAAGAGCTCGTCAACAACATTTCCACGTCACTAAATCTCGCTCGTGACGTCATCGTAGGTACGAAAAATTCGACACGCTAGGTTCTCATACAGTTTGAAGCGCTCTATTCGTCTATTTCTATATAAGTCTGTGATTAACTGCCTATTAGACAGTTCTGTAGATACGTCGCAATGTAACTTATAGTTAAGATAACTATCTGGTCAAACAACTGGCCCAGCACCGCTATATCACGCGATATGATATACCACATCATGCTGTCTTGCTTACTCCGCCACGATGTGAGCGGGACAGTGACACGTTATCGAGTTATCGAGTCGATAAAAGCCGCTCTGCTTGAGCTACAGTAATGGCTTAGCCATTTTGAAGTCCTTTTATTTTGTTTCGTACTTAAGTATTGGAATTGGCTAACCATAAAAAAGAGCTAGACCTTATTTGATATACTAACATAGTTAGTAAAGATTTAAATATGATGGGTGGACAAAAAGTATGTCGTCTGCGTTCGGCCTACTTAGATGGGAAGGAAAATTTAAAAATATAGTAGCAATGGTTTTTACGTTAACATACCGCTGAAGATATGTAAAAGACTTTAAATGAAAGGAAGAAGCTTTTTAAATTAACTTCAAAGAGTCTGACGATTTCGGCCTCGTCATTTTAGGGTTTCGTTACTAAATCGCTAGTTACTAAATTTAACTTTTTTTCCACTTCATCATCTAATAAATCTATCCATCCATCAAATAATCAATTACCATCATCAGGCATATATCATCATGGCATCATAAACTGGCACTCTCAAACACTAAGTTTTGGACCATGGATCAGTACTTGAAGTCGATCTTTTGGCAATGACAACGGATGTCATGCTCCCATTGTGCAATTTCACAAGAAATTACTCGGTGGAGACATTTAGCAGGGAAGAGTGGTCTGTAAATCACCATACCTGGAAGCTTAGTTTGGTTCACAAACGGCTTCAAAAGGGGTGAAAATGTAGGACGCGGAATATACGGCGTAAGCCCTCGATTCAGCAAGAGTGTAAATCTAGGTAAACACGCCATATTCCAAGCAGAGGTATACGCCATCATAGAATGCGCGGAAGTTAACCGCCTACGAAGCTACATAAATACTACGGATCGCCTTAAGCACTATAACATGGTTAGCCTTGAGAAACGTAGATGGATAAATGACCTGAGCACACTTCATCGGATTGCTAATGTACGAGTATTATGTGATGGTAGCTTGCTACAGCAGTTAAATTTTAAAACCTCAAATCGGTCAGTTCGTAAACCACAACTGTTTTCTGTACCTGTATCTAGGAATAATGTATCTAAAAACAATCCACTGAATAGAATGTGTGTGGCTTACAATGATATCTGTACAACTGTTGATATATTCAATTGTAATGCCCAATCTTTTAAAACGTCCCTGTGTAAACGCTAAGTTAAACCCGTCGAAAAAAAAAATTAAAAAAATTTTGTACATTATGTTGTAATATTTTTTTAAATTGTTCATTTACTTAACTAGTATTTTTTTTAAATGTTTTTATATGAAATTTCGTATAATTTTTGTGTCATCTAGTTAATGCTATAGATAAAATGCTGTGCGCAATTGTAATAGGACTTAGACACGCATTTTTGTTCTTGTAAGTTATTTTTGTTTATCCTTTTGTCTGTTGTCTGTTATTGTGCCAAATAAATAAAAAAAAAAAAAAAAAAAACTTATCTTCTTAGATAGCCAGGCAGCCCTCAACCGAATGTCATACATTCAAAATTGGTGAAGGACTGCGTCGATAGGCTGCACGAGCTGGGACAACGGAATAAAATTATTCTGTAATGGGTGACTCAGGAATCATTGGCAATGAAAAAGCCGATGAACTCGCAAGGGCTGGAGCTCAGGGTCAACAGTAAGGTCCAGAGCCTTTCTGCCAACCTATTTAGCGAGTCAAAAAATACTGGTTAAATCAAACAGGATTATCACGCACCAAATCCCTTAGCGAAGGCTATTCGCAAAAGCAAAATTCTGATCTTCTAGAGCTCAGCAGAGCAAACATATGTGCGATATTCAGAGCCTTAACTGGACACTGCAAACTAAACAGGCACCAATTTCACATGAAATTGAGTGACACTGACGTTTTCCGTCACTGCGGATTGGAGAGAGAAACACCCAAACATCTTCTATGTGACTATGCCCCCCTAATTCACAAACGCAGTATCCACGTACATATAATTCGGCCAGAGGAACTAAAATCTCTCAGAGCTAGGAAGATTTTAGACTTCCTGGAGTCCGCCAGGCTGAAAGAGATACTACAATAAGGGGTTACAATAGATCTTTTAGGTCGCAGTGACCACAGTTCCAACTGGAGCTGCATAGCCCACAAATAAAAGAAGTTTTACCACTCAGACCAAACCAATGTTCAGGACCTTTAATTCATTTAAGTTAAGCTGTTAAAAGTTAAAATTGAGTAATTTTCCTATAGTACAGTATCGTTATTAATTAAATTAATAAATACGAGTAGAAATAGGTAACACTTGACAATGTTTTTCAAAATATCTTGGTTCTAGTTGAGTCGAAAATATGCAGCAAATTTCCCAAAGACCTTTGTAATTAATGAAATATCCCACTTTTCCATTCTAGTGTTATTTTTAGTAACCCAGTTACGAATGTTATTTGTACGGAATCCTTTTCATAGTTGAAAAATATTTGAGTAATAAATAAGCGATGTGAAAATAGCTCTTTAAAAATAGCTCTTATTAACGTAGTACAGAGTTCAAAATCATATTTAGGTTTCGTCTGACCTCTTTTCTTAGATGGGTCAAATACGATTAATAGCTTTTCAAGAATGATTTTGTGACAACTTTTCAAAGATAAAGTTGTCCTTTGAAATATGGGAAGCTTAAGTTTTATCATAAAATATTGCTGAGTGTGAATGAGTTACAAATGTTGGTGTTTAATGATGGATAATGACAAGGAAAAACAGTTATTAATAACCTCGGTGGTAAATCCCAGCGGTATCAGATCCAGAGGTCGCGGGTTTGATTCCCAGTGGAGGTACATGAGTTCATATTGTATTCGGTTTGGTCTGTGGCAGGCCAGAAACAATCGATTTTTTTGTCGCTGTTGTAAGTTGAAAATTTTTATGTTTTTGTGCTTTTTTATTTATTTTTGTGTTGTATGATAAACTTATCTAAACAACACAAAAACATGTATAATTACATTTATTTTACAATAATAACATTGAACAAAAAACGCAAAAAAATACTTTGTCTTTGCCTAAGAATTACAACTCGGTTATTGATAGTATAGCAAACAATTATAAATCGAAAAATTGCTTACTTCATTGCAATTCACGTGAGCTATCTTCAATGGGCTAGCTTACAATCAGCCAACTAGTTGAAAGTCGAGTGATGCTATTTCAATGAGTTTAATGAATGGGCTAGCCTTCCAATTGAATGGCTGATTTAAATGTTATCATTACTGTTATCATTGCATTACACGTCATTGCGTGAAGATGTGTGTAAAAATATTAGTATGGACTGAACTTTAATATGTAAAACGTAGTCAAATCTCAGTTTTTTTTAATTCAAAAAGCTAAGCCTTTACATTTTCTTCCGCAATAAGATCTTATCGAAATTCCTCGGGAAGAAGCGACAAATTTTAATTGCAACTTAAGAAGTCTGGAGGGTTCTTTAAAAAGGGAATAATTGTAATTAACCCAATTAAGATGTTTGCTAATGAAGTTACGAGCGTTTTTTTAGAAGTTACTTGAGAAATTTTCTTTATTATGGCAAGCCTTTCTGTTTTAACTGTTAAATTATAGAGGTCTAGTGGCCGCCCGTGGTTTCGCCCATGTGGTTACCGTTGCCTTGAAAAGGTCAGGACAAAAAGTTTACCATTTAATTAAACTTAAAAAATAATTAAAACCGACTTAAAAAAGTAAAAATTCAACTTTTGGAGCCGGTGCCAGCCAAGGCAAGAAAAATAAAAAAATATAGTTAATAGAAGTGGAATGTAGAATGAGAATAGAGTGCAATAATTTTTTTACATTTTGAAGTAATTTTTCTTTATAAATAGTTTTTTATTTCGCAATTAGTTAGTTACATCATGTGTCGTTACTTACACTAAAAAATCAGCCCATACACAACCATGATGTCATCTAGGTAAACGACTACTTGCCAAAACGTAAATGATATTTTTCAGGATTATGAAAAAACTACTAGCCAGATCTTCGTAAAAAATATATGGGACCACACTTGAACTATGTTCTTTCAGATAAAAAAGAATTATTAAAATCGGTTGACAACTGATGACGTCATATTAAAACTTAAATAAAAAAAAGACGGGTTGCACTCCGGGAGTGCCGGCAGAAGTGAAAACTTGATTATTAACGTTGAGCATGTTTGATATTTTGGAATGGTTAGGGAATAATTTTGCACCAATTGCTTTATCAGTATAAAAGTACTATCATTTATGTGGTAGAATACAATATTCATTTATTGCGCTATCGTACACAAACATGACAAACCATATTAAAGTGAACGTTAAGTTAGGTAATAAGATATAAGAAAACATTAGTTATTATAGAGAATCGAAAAATATATATTGACAATAAAACAAGAGACAAGTAAAAGACATTATCAACAGTCTGTCGCTAAGCAACCGAGACCATAGTCAACCTGTCACCTCAACATTCTCCATCCGTCCTACGCTTTTTCGATCAGGTCACGTGTCCTGACGCGAGTTTAAGATTTTATACCCATTACAGAAAAAGTGCTCAACGCCGCTAAAGAAGTTTTCACTTCAAAAATATACAGTCGACTTGAGAATCTTCTCCTTTTTAGAAGTCGGTTGAAATTTTTCCAATAGCAATGAATATAGTGTAAATGTAAAAGAAATATAAAACTACTCTGCAATAAAACTGCAAGTTGAAAATAATTATTGGATCAAGGCACCATTTCACAGCTATAAAAGCTTTCTAGGCAATTACACCTTCATATTATCCGGTTTTATATCCGGTACGGAACCATTTTGATTTGCTGCAAATAAAATGTTTTATCTGACACAAAGTAATGTTTAAGTCGCTGGAAAATGAGGAAACGAATTTTATGAAATTTTAAGAAAACCGTACTTATGTCATGTCATTACATGGGTGCAGCACGTACTTTCACATAATCACATGATAAGAAGATTTTAAGTAATTGAATTATTTTTACATTTGTTGTTGTAGGGTACAATGTATGAGTACCTATTAAGCGAGACCGGATATAACGATTTAGGAAACATCTATACTATATAATTAATATTATAAAGCTGAAGAGTTTGTTTGTTTGAACGCGCTAATCTCAGGAACTACTGGACCGATTTAGAAAATTCTTAGACCATTAGAAAGCTACATTTCTCCCGAGTAACATAGGCTATATTTTATCCCGGTATTCCTACGGGAACGAGCACTAAGCGGGTCAAACCGCGAGGATCCGCTAGTTACATATAAACGAGCACCTAGTTATTACTAGTTCCAATACCGCTAGAAGGCCGTAGTTATATCACAGATTAATAAAGAGATACTTTATAGTTTGTAACGATGCCATTTCGTTCTAGCCTTATGTATGGATGAAACCTCTATAATGGCTAGAAACTCCGTAGTCTCACTCTATGGTAATCAAATTATTTTTTATCTGTTCTGTCTAAATTCAAATTTTCTCCGTTCCACGATTCCTGTTCGGCTCATTTTGACGTAATCTTCCAGAAACCAGCTACCTAAACGGTACTATTTTAAAGTTGTGTAAATAATTTATTTTTCTAAATACATCAGGAACCCGATACACGAGTTCCTTATTTCCATAAATTCAAAATAAAAAGAAGTCTCCTGGAACGATTCTTTTATTTCGTTTCCAATTATTAAAACTAGTGCGGCGGTTCCGACGTTCCGGCGACTGTAGTGCTGCCGGACTAGGAGCCCCGTCACAAGTTATATTGTGTTTTTTCATACAACAAATGTTTAATTTTGCTCTAGCACATACTTACTTTTAAATCTACTGAAGTTTATGAAATAAAAACCAATCGAGATAAAGAAAAGCTAAATACGGAACAATAATATAATGTTCAACGCCTGGATTTAGTCCTGGGTGGAAAATCACGAGCTCAAAACTGTAGCAGTAGTAGCCTACGAGTACCTACTAAAGTTAGTCACAGTAATATAATTCTAAATTTTAGCGACAAGTGATTGAATACAGTGCAAAATGCTTATGTTTTTTTACTTTAGTTTTAGCCTTCATCATACCTGATGTCAAGTATTGATAGGACTGAGGATGGATGGATGGATGGACTCAATCACTGAGTAACTGGCTATCTACTCTTTAACTGCCTGAACACAACAATGCTATAAACATTGTTGTTATGGCGTCAGACTGAGATAAGATGGTGGTAGCTAGCCAGGCGGACTTACAACAAGTCCTACTACCAACCAAACCGAATACAATAATGTACCCCAGCTGGGAATCGGACCCGGGACCCCAGGGTCTGATACCGGTGGTTGTACCGCTAGACCACAGTTTAAAAAACAACTAGTTCTTTGACGCCACCGCGTCAGGAGTAGCCAGACCCTGATAAAATATGACCTCAAGAGGGAGGAGTCCCTTATTCCAGCGAGATCAACTGGTAATTAGTTTTCTAAGTGGACTTAAGTACTTTATATTCATATGGTGGTAACGTGATTTAGGCATTATTTCACATTTTCAAGATAATACCAAACCTAGATCCCCAACAAACACAAAGAAATCATCACCTGAATTTAGTAACTTGAAGAGGTATTTTTGAATCATTCGAAATTCTCGTGCGAATTGAAATACACCGATTTCCATTTAGTCGCATTTTTTTTTGCACTCGAATACGGTGTTGCCGTTTTCTTAAACACCCTTGACATTATTTCATTTTACGCAGATTATTTAAAAACCGGAAATTAACTCTCCATAGATTATCAAAACCCGATACTGAATCAGACTTGAATCACGTGAAACGAAACCTTTAAGTTGTCAAACTATCCGTCATGTCAATGTCAATTTGAAAATGACATTAAGTGCTAAACGTCAACTTTCTATCGCACGAATCAAAAAAGAGGAGGAGTTTCACCCGAGTTCTTTTCGTAATAACACGTGTTGTGAGGCTCCATTTTTAACTCAATCTACCGTACAATTTCTGTATAATAAAAAATATATTTACTTGACATTGGCAAAATTCGCGTATTAAACGCGAGCACGCCATTTATTAAGAAAGAAGAAGAAGAAGAAGAAAAAAGAGGAGTTTCACCCGAGTTCTTTTCGTAATAACACGTGTTGTGAGGCTCCATTTTTTACTCAATCTACCGTACAATTTCTAATTACAAAATATAGTTACTTTAAGAAAGTTAATAAAGAAGAAGAAGAATCAAAAAAGAGTGGTCGGGACCAGTCGTTGAAGATTCAAATGCGAATTGGAATTTCAAAAATACAGTTGCTAGCACTCGCATGCGAATCTTGCAATTACGTATGCGAATAGTAATTCAAATGATTCAAAAATACGTCTCCTGCTAAAATCCCGACCCCTAGCAGTAGCAGTCGTTACCAATACAACTGCGCTATCAAGATAGTCCCAGTAATAATAATTCTAAATGCTCGCGACAAGAGATTGGATGCAGTGCAAAATGCTTACTTTTAAAATACTAGTTCTTTGTCGACACGCCCAGTGAGGTGCCAGAGCTCCTTCCTCTAATAAATGACGTCCAGAGGGAGGGGGTCCCTTATTCTAGCGAGATCAACTGTTAATAGTTTTCTAAATGGACTTATTTTATACTTCCCAGTAAAATGAATATGGTGGTAGCGTCCTGTAACTTCATTTCACATTTTCTTTTACGGTAAAATGTTGTTGTTTGCTTGTAGTTTGCTTGGGTATTGATCTTTTTGGTCAAAACATTTATGCTTACATTTATTTATCAAATTAAGAATCTAGGCTGCTTTTTGAAAAATAAAACAAAATCAAGAACTAAATGATTAGTGATATTTTCAACCACCTTTGTGGTCTAGTGGTAACATCACTGATATCGGACCCAGAGCTCCCGGATTCATTTTGTATTAGGTTTGGTTGGTGGTAGTACTTGTATATGTGTATGTCATGATTGTATGTATTGCGTTTTAATCAAATTATAATTTTACAGACACAGTAGTTCATACGCAAACAATCATATTCACACCGCCACACACGCACACACAAAAACATACACATAACACACAACACACTTAATAATATTATGTGTCACTTTTGATTTTTTTATGAGCACTTTTTAAATTGTAACCAAAAAATTTAACAAGTTTAACAATTAAAATGGTAATACTAGAATACAAATGTAATTTTATATGGCTAAGGAGCGGAGTCTTTTGGCACAGATATTTTCATATCTAAAAGGAGGTGCCAAACATGGTTTTGTTAAAATTATTCTAGTTTCTGAAATAAAAGTTTTCTATTTTTTGTAGGACTCATTGTAAAGTCAGGGAGACTTACAACGAGTCCATTTTTTTTGGCAACAAACACTTTTTTTTTACATAAGTACCTACTTAATAACTATCTTTCTAGCTTTAATAGACCTATAGTGCCGATAAGGATATATTTGGACAAGTTATAACTAACAAAAGAAAAATATTGTTAGAAAATCATAAATTAACTTTTAACTATGTTACTAACACTATGTTTGCCGTGTGTTAAGAGGCTCGACGCATTGAACACCTGTGCGAGAGAAGGAAAACTTGAAACAAACCCTCTACCAACCCGTCTGGCCAGCGTGGTAGCAGTAGGCTAGCCTCCCATGAACGCCACAATAGGCGTGAGCTAAGAGAGGCCTATGTCCAGCAGTGGACGTCCATAGGCTGATGATGGAATGTTACAAACACATAGTTTAAAGTTAATTTATGATATTCTAAGAATATTATTTCTTTTGTTAGTTATAACTTATTAATCATCTGAAATGATGTTTCTTTCGAATACAAGGATTTTCCTAGCATTGATGTGACAACGCTGGCCTACAGTACAGCGTATTAAAAATATAAAAGTATTAGAGAATTTCGAAGTCTCGGTAGTTTAGTGGTTAGAGCATTGAGCCGGATTTCCAAAGGTCGTGGGTTCGAGTTCTATCTAAGAATTCACTTGTAGCCAAATATATTTTTTTGCAATATTTTTCTATTTAAAATTTGTCATAAGTACAAAAATAGCATTGAAAAAAGCAAAATTCAAAAATCATAAAATACAAAAATATATGAGAGTGAGTCTTGTAAACTGTCAAATAAATAAATAAATAAAGGGCCACTTTTGGGCTATCGGCCACATTTAGATTAGTTGCCACATTTGATTTGGTGACCACATTTGGGTCAGTGGCCACAATTAGATCAGATCAGTGGTGGTTTCAATTGTCTGTATTGGTTCAGTTGCCACATGGGTAATATGAAATAGTTAAAGTTTTGCAATGACAGATTTTAATTATATCAGAAGGCGCATTGTATTGCGATGAAAATTCTTAATATTTGCGTTTAAATGTCAGACTGCCGGTGACTGAGGAGTGCGAATAATAGTACAGATACTTTAATTTTGACTTGTTTTAAGTCATCTGGGTGATATGTCCCATTTAATTTCTGGAACGGCCCAACTCGGCCGACAACTCATGTCATGCGGGCGATTGTTACCATAGCTGATATAAAAAGTGGACATCTCGCCCGCGTCCATGAATCTGAGCGGGCGAGATATCTAATACCCCAGCTCACGCCATAACAACAATGTTTTCAGCATTGTTGTGTTCCAGCAGTTTGAGATAAGATAGCCAGTTCCTCAGTGGTTGAGGATTCCGGGAGAGGCATGCTCCTACCTTCTGCCTTATCATTACTTAACTTTAATATGTATGTTACTGGCACACTGTCCTTCGCATTCTCTTCAGTTCTCTTAATTACAAAGGTTGTCTGGAATAGATCGCTTTCAGCGATAAGGCCGCCTTTGTTCACCATAGTTATAAGTTTTATGTGATTGTTCTTTCTTTTTGTAATGTGTGTGTGCAATAAAGTGTCTATCTATCTACGAGTATCTACTTAACATTAAGCGTCTCCCCGTAGTTCGTTAAAAAAACCTATAAGATAAAAAAAAAAATTGTTAAAAAATTCCCGAAAGGAAAAATCCTCGGGTACCATGCTTTACCGTTATAAATTCGAGAGAACAAAACATAGATTTATGCCGAGTTAACCATCCAAACGATATTTTACGTTCTGACAAATTGAACACCGCTGCTCACGGCCAGTTAAAAATACGGATTAAGGAACACACACTGGGTTGGAAAAACGCCGCGATTTACGGACGAAATTACACTGCCAGTGTTGTTCACATAAATAGTTTACGATAAATTTGCAAAAATAAACACTCAACATATTCGTTGCTGCACTGGGATTGAAACATAGAATGTAGCTTTTAAGAGCAGATAGTTAGTACAAAAACCGATCCATGAACAGGCCCCTTACTCTGGACGCGATTGCATTGAGATCGAGATTGAATTAATGTCAAACGTCAGTAATAATAACTTAAAATAAGTAATAAAACTAAAAATTAATACTTGAAATTAGTAAATGAAGCAATTTTGTACGCTAGTAATAGATTTTAGCGGCAATTAAAGTCAAATCAACGTTGTAAATCAGTAATAATTATTGACATTCAATCTCGATCTCAACGCGATTCTGTCAAGAGTAACCCTCCTGGGCAGTTATTTGAAAACTAATATAGGCGATGTGCCAGCAACCTGCCACTATGTTTGCGGAGAACATCTTAGACCTGACCAAAGCCAGGGCCCTTATTCCCTATGACCACTTGGCGATTTCTTACTCAAACCACGCCAATGTCGTACTTGGTTTTAACATTTTCATAAGTCGTTTTCTCCATGATACTCCCAAATTATTGAGTTATCGTACAAGTACATGAAAGTCACAAGTTGTATAATTATTAAACAAGTAAAACAAAACAACTTTTCCGGATATTAAAAGCGCTGTATTTCAGGAACTAAGATCTAATTGTATTTTAGGGTATTTTTATTTTCCCGACGTTTCGGCACCTTTTCAGCTGCCGTGGTGAAATATAGCGCGTTAAATATTCGCAAAAGTTGTTTTATTTCAATGAACAGTGCGCGCTAAAATTTAAGATGTACGCAAGTAAAATAACTTAAAATTTTGTAAAAACGGATTTTGAAAATAACGAAACCAAATACGACATTCGCATTGTTTTGAGCAAGGAATCGGTAAGAGGTAATCGTGAATGTGTGCGTGCCCTGATGTGGCCTCGATAAGATGCAAATTTGGTGATTGTTAGTTATGGATTTATGCCGATGCTTGATTTAAAAAAAAACGCGCCGTTTTCTAGTCCATTGAGTGCCAACCGATCAAGGAACTCAAAATAATGGTTCTCAATTAATTACAAAGAGGAAAAACATCTCCCAGGTGGGAGAAAATATGTTAGGCAATAGATAGGGGAGACTTACGGCCTCTCATCCCCATTATACCCCATAAGCACCTTATTATTTATAAGAAGGGTGTGTTTTTTAACCTTATTGTAAAGCTCGAAGGTTTTATTATTAAGTGGTCTTGCGAAGCATTTGTGAAGAAGTGACGTGAATTATAGAAGCAGTTTTGGAATAAATTATTAAGTAGGTGAAAGATTATTATTGTTTCTTTCTTTTGCATAAAGTATTGTGGTTATGATTTGTTGGATGGGAAATATAATAATTTCAGAAGTGATTTGTCAGATTTGGAATTGAAATTAAGAACCACGAATTAACTATGTGGACAGAAAGGTTTCTTTCATTTCAGTAACAAGTGTACGTAATATAGTAATGGTAATGTGATCGAAAAGTTTAAAGTAAATTATTACTTTAAACTTTTTAGTTAATAAAAAATAAAAAAATTGGTGCAGGAACCCTCGCTTGCTTCCCCAGAATACTTACCAAAGTTTCATCACAATCTAATCAATGGTTTTGGAGCACATAGAGGACACATACAAAGATTGATTCTCATTTATATGATGATGATGGTTTTTCAATATGACGAACGTACGAAAAATTTCAGCAAGAAAAATAACAGCTCTTGACGAATTTCTTGCTGGGTCTTCTCGTTGCAAAAGTCTCCCGGTAGGGTTTGTGAACCGATGGCGTAGCTTCTTTGACATTAATTGATATTACAGCCTGGACTCACAACATCCATTTATGTCCCCACTATTGGGCACTGGCCAGTGGCCTTCCTTAAGGATGGATCCACAATGAATCAAGACTGAAACAAGTTTGAATAAATTGTATCGGTATAAAAATTTCGCGTGGTGTGTAACAATATAGGTATGTGAAACTATTTTGCATATTATGTAGGATTCTTATTCATATATTCGGAACAACTGAGAACATGAAAAGGGTTGGTATCCGGTATTAATATTTATACTTTTGGGTATGCTGAACAAAGCTGATATGGGAACAAATCGGAATTAAAAAATCTTAATTGCCCAGTCCATTTCAATCAAGATTGTTAAAAGTACAAATATTTTTTTAATCGTTTCATAGAATAGTTTTTTAAATTCCACCTTTTAACGTACATAATACGTCTAAATATAAATAATATATTATTTATACGTTAAAAGATGTCTTCTAACGTATAAATAATATATTTTATACATATATAAGTAGTAAATGGGAAACCATCATATTCTTCAAACTTACCTTTAGCATAAAAAAACATTGAGGTTAATATATGACTTATATTGATCATCATTTAAAAGCCCATTGGAGGATTGAAAAGGATACCAAAATGATTGCATTAAAATGTTGCTTTTTAATTGTTGTGAATGGTTTTTATATAATTCCATTTTTTCTCATGAACCTTAAAAAAATATTCTACAGGTATAATCTAAGATAAAATATCCAAAATAAAGTTATTATGGAGATTATTAAACTTTTAACTGAAATCGTCAATTGTTTTTCTTCAGCAACAGGCTGAAGTCAAACATACAGCATCATCGATTTAGGACAATCCTAATTCTAACTATTCCTGTTCCTAACTAATATTATAAATGCGAAAGTATGTTTGTTTGTCCTTCCTTCACGCCCTAACTAAGCAACCATCGACTTGATTTTTGGCATAGAGTTAGCTGAAAAGACGAAGAGTGACATAGGCTACTTTTTATCCCGATATTCCCACGGGAACGGAAACCACGTGAATTTTTAGAGTTTCAAAAACTAACCGTAGCAGATTTCTCTTTGTGGTTTTTTTACCACACCTGGGTATGATAACAAGTTAGCTTAGGCTGTGCTATAAACAGCATTAAGATGTGAATATATACGTTTTCGGCTATTCTCTCTTTATCTTAATGTGGTGGGGGACAAAGTGTCGAATAGACGGAAACAGGAATGCAAACTGCCTTCATTTCAGATAGAGAAAATAGCTAGATATGGTCGTCGCAAGTTTGACCATCTATAGGAACTTATTCTGTTTGGCTCAGCAGTAATTCAGTCTTTTTATTATTATTATTTTTATTTTAGTATAAAAGTAGTTATGCTTTGTATTTTTATATTTTATTGTTGCTTAGCATCACACTGTCTTATATTTTTTTTTTGTTATGTAACTTGTGGTTAACGTCTTTGACTGCATATTTGTTCCTAAGAAAATATGATTTAAACCCTTATATGTAATATGTAGTTGTTTGTTGACCCAAATAAAGAAAAAAAAATCTATACATGATAAAATTGGCCAATCATTCTTTATTCTCGTTGTTCAGTTGTAAAAATGTAACTTCTTTATTACATTTTTACTTCCACATAATACAGGTGGGTATTTTCGTAATATTGCCATTATTAGGAAAATCGGGATTATCACCTTGTTGGATATACCCCCGTATTTCGTAATAGGTAATGGTAGTGATTATGACGATGAAAATTTAACACACTATAAGTAGTTATAGTATTTCTTTCATTAATCGCTATCATTAATATTTCCTTCAAACCTTCACTTATTTTATTGCCCAAAAACAAATAGTAACAAAACTATTTAATTCAAAACCTCTCCGGTAGCGCTCTTCCCGCCAGCCCCCCTAGACAAGTGGCTTTCTATTATCGCATTGACCAGTCGAATAGAAAGAAAATGTATGGAATTGACATTGGCGATCTAAATGTCACGTGACCGCTAATGTCAAATCTATACATTTTCTTTCTATTCGACTGGCGAATTCGATAATAGAAAGCCACTTGTCTAGGGGGCCAGGTGTCACCACATTGATAAACGAGTCCAGGTAAAAAAAATATAGTTTTCCACCGTCGTCCTTGTCAAAAGGGTTCCCGCGGGTTGCTAGTATAATACCGTGTTTTTGTTTCCCGACGTTGAAGGATGAACGGGCAATATTTAATGACCCTACCCTGTATTTACTAAAACTGTATTATTAATAGTCGCAGTACAATGGGAAAGGTACAGTTTACTTTATTGTTTTGGCTGAAAAATCACAATTAAGAAACATAATTAAGTATGAGATTTGAATGTATGGGATATCGTTGGATTCCATTCATTAGTCCGTGTGACACTGGCAAATTTTTTTTGTGATTATATTTTAATTGGATGACTTTGCGATTGACATTTGCGACGCCATATTCAAGTGTGACAATAAGTGTGTAATCTTTAGACGACCTGTTAACTATGTTGTAAAGATATAGAGGAACAAAAAACTCATACATACATGAAACCGAAACAAATATACACCTTTTTTGACGGCGTTGTAAGAGATATCTTATTTTATAAATTTAGAGTTATGATTATCTTTATTTCAGTAGATTAACAAAGGAAATTATCAGCGTAGGTAACTTTTTGGAATTATTTCCAAAAAGTTACCTACGCTGATAATCTATTAAAATGTATAAATCTATTAAAAAGCTTACCTTTTTGTTATATTTATGTTATATGACTCTGAAATGTCTGTGTTCTATTTAGTGTCTAGACTAGACACACTCTGTTGAGTACTAATAACCATGAAAAACCATTTAGAAGAAGTCGGAAAAAAGATTCCCACTAGTTCTAATATTTTCCGACTAATTGAAAAGTAGCAATAAGTCGATAAAAAGGTTTCATTAGTTCTACCGTAAACTGTTTAGTAGAACAAGTAGAAGAAGTGGGAATGAAGAGGCCCACTAGTTCTACTGACCTTCAACATATAAAATCGTAGCACTAATGAGAAAAAGTGTTTCACTAGTTCTACCTTAAAACTGCTTAGTAGAAACCCAAGTAAAGGGTGTATAGTATACTTATATGTCTATGTCTGATATTTGCCACAAAATTAAATATTGGAAACCGATTATCGACGGCAGTATGAAATCGATAATTTAGCAGAAATTATTTCTGAAATAAAAAACTTTTTATAAAAAACCAACTCCAAAAGGTTTATTTTTTGCTTTTTAGTTTTTTGAAGTCGGTTTTAATTTTTTTATAAAAAGTTTATTATTTCACAATTTTTAAAGGTAGAACAGGTCTCGTACCTACGCTAATAACCTTATGTCAACACCTCATTACCTTTTACAAAGCTGCTTTTCCCGGTGCAGGGACGTTACTTATTGAGGGTTTATAGCCTATGGGTATGTTGGCGAGGACCAATAGCTATTTAACAAAAAAGTTTAATCAAAATCCGCTCAGTAGTTATTGCGTGAAACTTCAGCTCGAACAAGAATCTAACAATTACCTGGATGATATAATTGTTTCATGACTTCCATGACATTAGGCCCCATATCTCCGAAGATTATCATCGGATCTCAATGAGACTTATATGGGACCAAATTGACAGTGTACCCGATCGAACAAAAACACAACTATTAAAATCGGATCACCAACACCGGAGTAATCGGTATACATACATCGGACAAAAAAAAAAAAAACGGGTTGAATTGAGTACTTCCCTCCTTTTTTGTTGAAGTCGGTAAAAATGGAGAAATATACAAGAAGTATTGGCACGTGATAAAATGAAAGTGTTTTGGGCTTTAAAGTTTTATTGTAGTACACTGATAAAAATTTTCTTAACGTCAATACAAATTTTACAGCTGCGTTTCCCTTTTACATTTCATTTCAAATTGTAGCATTAAAACATAAACGTATTACATTTATCAATGTTTTGATTAAAAAGTCAAAGGTGGTGGTTGAGGCACATACACAAAATAAAGAATCAAGTACACTATTGCACAAACCACCCAACAAAGAGTATTAAGAATATTACCGAAATCGTTCCAAGCTTCAACATCTTCCAAATCTACTGAATCTGGGGTCACAATTCCTTTTTTAGTTTCCCATCGCGGCCAAATAACGTGTTTCCCATAGGACTCAAACACAAATCTATTAACGAATCGGATCCTAGTATTGGCAACTTTCTCCCTATTCCTTAATCCCTTCAACCCAAAAGCTATCATCATCAAGAAACTACTTAAAAGTAAAGAAGACCGATGAAACATCACAATTTTGGGTGTCTCAGTGCCGTACCTAGGTATAATATCGCTGATTATATTAAGAAAGAATAAATGACACAGCACAGCAAAGCACGAGAGCCAAAATCGGGTAAATTTGTTAACGTCTTTGAACATCGTCACCACTGTAAGTATGGCTATAAGAACTGATGGATATATGATGACTGCTCTCAACCCTTCAGCAGTTCTTTCTAAAGTAAAAGTTACTGTAATTTGAACTGACTCATTGGGCGTGTATACCTCGTTGTAGCCTGTGATGATCCACTCAGCACCATACTCCGCTCCCATCATAGATACAGTTTTGTTTGACCTGGGCAGTAGGGTGATATTGGATTTTTGATAGGTTATTCCTAACGACATGCTGCAGTTTAGTGTATCGTACGGCCAGTTCCTCATGTAAGCGGTACAACGCGCTTTATTCTCCACCCTTGAATGGCAAGCAACTCGTCCATTGAAACTTATTTTACATTTCCCAGAGTAACGGTAATAGTCTTCTTCCCCAACATTTTTCTGAACCACTATAGGCGCCCAATTGTCGTAACTTGAAGTGTAAGTGTCGGTGATATCGTAGTAGTCTTTGGAATTCCACTTCAGCCTTTCGTCCGTCCAGGAGAGCATCGTCCAACTGTACATGTTGAAAGAACCGTCGTCGCTGTCTATAGTGAAACTTTTCATCAGGATCTTTATTTCGACGACTGTCGTGTTCGATGGGGCAATTCGCACCTTGTAGCACTTTTTGAGGTCTTTTTGCAGCTCATGCTCCCATTCCGAGTCGATCGGCCGAGGGTTGATTTCTACGCAGCTTTTGCTGACTGATATATGAAAGATGTTCAGAATAACTATACAAGTGGACAAGTTCATCATAGAATGAATATTGTATTTGTGTTACGCAATATAGAAACGCCCCCTTTGATAGCTATTAAATTGCAAGCCGATTGCCAAAAATATGGTTTGGATATAAAAAGGACTTAGCCACTCAACGGATAACTGGATAGTGTCGAATTTTAGCTGGCATTAATCAATATGATTGTGTTGCAATGCAATTATTAGCGAACTTATCGTTAATACTTACCTACTGCACATTTTGTAACGTTTGATAAATAATGGTTATTAGATCCTGCCGTCACCTCTCTAGCAATCATCGGATCAGTAACATGGGTAACTAATATTTATATCCAAGTTGCGGCGACTTTATCTTTTCTTAAAAAACAAAGATAAGGGTTGTGCAAACTAAAAATATTGGGGTTTCACGTGATAAATTTTATACTAGAAAAAACCAACCAGTCTCTATATCGCACAGACGGGACTCGAACCTGCAACCTTCAGGAGTCCGGCTCAATGCTTTTACCATTGAGCAGCAAGACTTATGAAGACACCTCGAAATTTTCTAGCATATTCACCTTTCCACGTTGTTGGCCGGCGTCGTTTCATCAGTGAGGGGAATATCTTTGTGTTTGATAAGATCATTTTTATAAATGTTTGACAATCGATCAAGATAAGACAGTCATTTAATATTACAACCAAAAACCAGACAAACAGTTATCAATGTTTCGATTAAAAAGTTAAGGGCGGTGGTTGAGGAACATACACTAAATATAGAATCAAGTACACTATTGCACAAACCACCCAACAAAGAGTATTAAGAATATTACCGAAATCGTTCCAAGCTTCAACATCTTCCAAATCTACTGAATCTGGGGTCACAATTCCTTTTTTAGTTTCCCATCGCGGCCAAATAACGTGTTTCCCATAGGACTCAAACACAAATCTATTAACTGATCGGATCCTAGTATTGGCAACTTTCTCCCTATTCCTTAATCCCTTCAACCCAAAAGCTATCATCATCAAGAAACTACTTAAAAGTAAAGAAGACCGATGAAACATCACAATTTTGGGTGTCTCAGTGCCGTACCTAGGTATAATATCGCTGATTATATTAAGAAAGAATAAATGACACAGCACAGCAAAGCACGAGAGCCAAAATCGGGTAAAGTTGTTAACGTCTTTGAACATCGTCACAACTGTAAGTAAAGCTAATAGGACTGATGGATATATGATGACTGCTCCCAATCCTTCAGCAGTTCTTTCTAAAGTAAAAGTTACTCTAATTTGAACTGTCTTATTTGGAGTGTACACCTCGTCGTAGCCTGTGATGATCCACTCAGCACCATACGATGCTCCAATCATAGAGACCGTTTTGTTAGACTTGGGGAGTAGAGTGACCCTTTTTTGGTAGTTTACTCCAAACGAAAGGCTGCAGTTTTGTGTGTCGTACGGCCAGTTCCTAATGTAACTGATACAGCGAGCTGTGTTCTCCACCCTTGGTACGCAAATAACTCTTCCATTGTATTTTATTTTACATCTCCCATAGTAAAGGTAATCGTCATCTGCTCCATCATTTCTCTGAACAACTATAGGCGACCAATATTCGTAATTCCAAGTGTAAGTCTCGGTGATGTCATAGTAGTCTTTCGGATTCCACTTCAGCCTCTCGTCCGTCCAGAAGAGCGTAGTCCAACTGTACATGAAAAAAGATCCGTCTTCGCTGTCTATGGTGAAGTATTTCATCAGGATTATCATTCCGACGGTTGTCGTATTCGATGGGGCAACCGACTCCTTGTAGCACTTACTGAGGTATTTTTGAAGTTTATGCTCCCATTCAGAGTCGAGGGGACGGGGGTTGAGTTCCACACAGTTTCTGCTGACTGCTAAATGAACGATGCTCAGAATAACTATACAAGTGGACCAGTCCATTGTTGAATTAATAATGTATATTTTGTGTAATGGAATATAGAAACGCCCCCTTTGATAGCTTTTAAATAGATTATGGCTTTGATATCAAATAGAAGCTAACTACAAAATGACGAGTTGTGGTTTTAATCAATATGGCGTGTTGTCATGCTCGCTCGTGATCATTCGGATCAATAACATTGGTAAAGTTTTTCAAAATGCGGTCGATTCCCCTTTTTTATGTCTAGGGAATAGGAGAATTAAAAATATTGGGAATTCATTAGAAAACATAAATTAATTGTGAAACTGCGGGCCTATTGTGCCTTTACAAGTCAGAGTGTAGCTGGCAGGAGTCTTATTGTGCCTTTACAAGTCAGAGTGTAGCTGGCAGGAGAGCTATTGGGCCAAAAGAAGTCGGAGCGTAGCTGGCAGGAGTCCTATTGTGCCTTTACAAGTCAGAGTGTAGCTGGCAGGAGAGCTATTGTGCCAAAAGAAGTCGGAGCGTAGCTGGCAGGGGTCCTATTGTGCCTTTACAAGTCAGAGCGTAGCTGGCAGGAGAGCTACTGCACCGAAAGAAGTGAGCGTAGCTGGCAGTCTATTGTGCCAAGTTTAGAAGTCACAGCGTATCTGGCAGAGTCCGTTGACGGTTATTACGCACCGCAATTTTTTACGCAATAAATGAATTTCAACTTCGACTACGCTGCCGGCGTACGTACTAAACACGCACCATAGCCTCTGCCAGCTATGCTCCGACCCCTGTTCATTTGTTGATGTTATGGACTACAGAATTCATATTTTATCCATTATTTTTTAAAATCCTTTTTCTAATCTTATTTGCCACTATGAGTACCTATATATCTAATATTATCTCGCATTGCCATTTGTAGTGAACGCGCAGCCCCGAGCGTGTTACCGAGACGTGCAATGACTTGGCAAACTTTGTAAATAGCATTTGTCTGTATGTCCATGTTGTCATACAGTTGTTCAGTATTGTCGCTAGTTTATTTCTCGAGAATCTAGTATATCTTTCATCATTTTTTATTTTAATTATACATTAGGACAGCCAACAATAAGTACACTGATACAGACAATAATTAATAATAATAAAACAAGTTAGAAGAAAACAAGTCTTATCAATTATAGGCAGTCACAACATGCACTTGAACTGTCTTATTTTTAACAATTAAGATTATTAGGAACTATAATTTAAAATAATATAAAACATGATATACATAAAATAATTACAGACACCATAGCAAACGATAAGATAAAATAAAAGTAGTTATATTGTAAGATCTACTGACGAAGCACTTCATAGTTAATACAATGTAACTACAATGTAACATTATTCTGTGAAATGCTTTGGACAGGAAGGACGGCAGACGCAATGTAAGCAGTCTTGCCGATCCTTAGAATTAAGTTGCAATGTAGCAATTATTATTATAATCTTTTGTATTAGAATAAGGAGTAGATCGAGTCAGTCCGGCATCAAACTCTGCTGGGTTCACTCGTCTTAAGTTAGCCTAAGTTAGTCTGTAGTTCATCGATAAAATCTCGATACATTAGTTTTTAAAAAACATATTTCCACGCTCCGGAAAGTTAACTGGCGCAGCCGGTAGGATAGTCTACTGTTTATCATACGCGGAAAACTCTCGAAAAAGTACGCTAGCATCGCAGAAAATTCGGGAAACAGTTTCGAAGCTTCGTAAAATCCGAAATCGTTGCTGAAGTTCGCGTGTGTGCAGCAGTTCGCGTGTTTCAACACCGGTAAAGACTATCCACGAACCAAATAAATTTGTTAACGGGAGTAATTTGCCTAAAATCGGTAATGTGTGAAAATAAGGTGCAGACTGGCATGTAAGTTGTAAAATTCTTCTACATCCTTTCCTATCCTTTATCCTAGTGTTAGATTTAAGTGATTATTGTGATTTTTTTTTATATACAAAAAGTGAATATAGTTTTTAAACATTTGAAGTATCTACGCGATAAAATCTCACGATTTACTTTGAATATAATTTTAATTTTAGTAATAGGCGATAAAATCTCGCAAATTAATTTTAAAGTTTACCTAGATAATTTAAAGTTTACGCGATAGAATCTCGCGATTACCTTATATTACCTACCTTATTTTTAATCATAAACTAAGCTTGTGTTATAGTAACTATATTTATATTTAAAATGGAGAGCGAATTAGATTATCCGACACCACACATCCCTCGCGAAATGCTAAACCTTATACCTGAGTATAACGGGAACACAAAAACTTTAAGTTTGTTTTTGAGGAAATGTGAATTCGTTATATCAAAGTACCAAGGTGCAGCAAACGTTAATGAGTTTTTACTTCAGTCAGTTACTAGTAAATTGTCCGGGAAAGCCGCTGCTTTGATCAGCGAGCGAGGTGAATTTCAGACGTATGACGAAATAAAAGCAATTTTAATCCAACATTTCGGAGACCCGCGAAGTGAGGAATGTGTAGCGATCGAATTAGAAACATTAAAAATTAGAAACAATGAATCTTACTTAGAATTCTGTGGTAGAATTCAGGACGTGAGAGCAATTCTTATTTCAAAAGTTAACCAAAGTTCATCCGTTACCTTAAAAGAAGCAAAACGTATTATTTACGATAATACTGCCTTGAACGTTTTCTTATATAATTTACCCGAACACATGGTGCGAATAGTTAGAATTAAAAATCCGACCACATTAGAGCAAGCATTGAGTTTTGTTTTAGAAGAAGTTAATTTCCAAGAACAGTATAACCTTCGATCAAAGATGCTCCAAAATAGACCATTAATCACTCAACAAAATATATTTAAACCATCAATTCCGCAGAACACCCAATTTAAATTTGGTATTCCTGCATTTCCGACAAATCAATTTAAATTTGGTATTCCGGGAAACACCCACAATCTTTTCCGACCAAATAATCAGTATTTTGGTAATCGACCTCTAAATACAAATGCATTCAACCAACCGCGACCAACAGCACCACAATTTAATAATTTTACAAAACCCCAATTTAATACGAATACACCATTTCAACCAACGGGCTACCGTCCGCAAATAGGTCAATTTGGTTATAGACCTCAAACGCAAGGTTTTAGACCACAGCCAGGCCAATTTGGATTTAGGCCTCAGCAGCAACATCAAGGTTACCGTCCTCCTAATTTCTCTAATGACGTTTCAATGAGAACCGCACCCGCTAAACCGCAACAGTTTCCAGTAAACGAAATATCTACTGACGAAACTGATTATTATAATTACCCTTATAATTACGAGACCGAATTTGATGAAAATATGTACGCTTATTATAATGAAAATGCATATACAGTACAATACCCCGATCCTTGTGAAATTGAAAGCGATAATAATCCACAATTAGAAAATAATCAGGAAAAAGTAGATTCTAATGAAAATTTTCAAGTCAATTGCCTCCGAATCATCCCGAGATAATTGAAATAAATTCAGACAATACTCTAAAATTACCTTATATATATGTACCAGACATAGATGCTAAGTTTATGTTAGATTCTGGAAGCACACGTTCTTTTGTTAGTACATCTAAAGCTAATGAGTATTTCAATAACTATAGATGCTACGAACCGTTTATGGTAACTAGTACGCATGCATCCAGTGTCCATAATGATGTAGTTAATATTCCTCTTTTCTCAATTTTTAAAGAACCATTTACACATAAATTTTATATATACGATGTAGATAAAAGATACGATGGAGTAATCGGTTGTGATCTTTTGTCTCGACTCAAAGCAAATATTTCTTATAACCATATGATCCTTCAGACAGACAAGACTACTATCCCAATAGTTTATAAAAGTGATTATAAAATTATATTAGAACCGCGATCAGAACAACGCATTAAATTACCAGTGAATCAGGAAAACGGTGATGCAATTATTGAATTTAAGGAGTTTTGTCAAGACGTTCGTATGCCTACTGCCTTAGTTTCTTGTAAAAATTATTTTGCCGAAACCATTATACAAAATGCAACAAATAATTTATTAGAATTAGTTATTACAGCACCCTTCAAAGTATCCAAATTTTGTAACGAAATAGAAACTAACTATAACGGTGACTATACAAACGTAGAGACAGATACCTTATTGAATGACAACTTAAATAAGCTTCGTTTAGACCATCTCAACATAGAAGAGCGTAGAGAAATCACTCGTCTATGTGAAGAATATAAAGATATATTTTATTGTGAAAGCATTCCACTTACTTTTACCAATCAAGTAAAACACCAAATCAGAACTGTAAATGAAGATCCGATTTATATAAAACCCTATAGACAGGCACCGGCTCAAGCACAGGAAATATTACATCAAGTAGAAAAATTATTGCAAGATAACGTAATACAAGAATCACATTCTCCTTGGAGTGCCCCTGTCCATTTGGTTCCAAAAAAATTGGATGCTTCAGGTGAAATAAAATATAGAATGGTCATAGACTACCGACGTTTAAACGAGATTACAGTTGACGACAGATACCCACTTCCGAACATATGTGACTTATTTGACAAATTAGGTAAAAGCAATTACTTTACAACGTTAGATTTAGCTTCAGGATATCATCAAATTGAAATTACAGACTCAGATAGGGAAAAAACTGCGTTTTCTACACAAAATGGACATTATGAGTTTCTTAGAATGCCATTTGGTCTAAAGACAGCTCCGGCAACGTTTCAACGAACGATGAATAACGTGCTGAGAGGCTTACAGGGAATACATTGCCTCGTTTACCTAGATGACATTCTGATTTACTCGAATGGACTAAAAGAACATCTTCAAAAATTACGTGCAGTATTTGAACGACTCAGACAGACGAACTTGAAGGTACAATTAGACAAATCCGAATTCCTTAGAAAAGAAGTGCAATATTTGGGACATACGTTGACAAAAGACGGACTTAAACCTAACGATGACAAAATTAAAGTAGTTATGGATTACCCAATTCCACAAACACAGACTGAAATAAAACGATTTTTAGGATTCATAGGATATTACAGACGTTTCGTAAAAGACTTTTCTAAAATATGTCAACCTTTAACAGCATGTTTAAAAAAGGGTAAAAGAGTGATTATCGATAATAAATATACAGAAGCATTCCAAAAATGTAAAGAACTTTTAATAAATGCACCGATTTTACAATATCCAGATATGAGCAAGCCATTCATTCTAACAACAGATGCATCTGAAGTAGCCCTCGGTGCAGTATTGTCACAAGGCTGTATAGGTAGCGATAAGCCGGTGGCATATGCTAGCCGAACGCTAACAGATACTGAAAAGAAATATAGTGCAATCGAACGTGAGTTGCTGGCTATAGTTTGGGCCACAAAACATTTTCGACCGTATCTATATGGAAATAAATTCACAGTTTATACGGACCATAGACCTCTAATATGGCTTAGTAATTTAAAAGAATTGAACAGCAAATTAACGCGTTGGCGTTTGCGTCTGCAAGAATATGATTTTCATATAATCCATAAAAGCGGAAAACAGAACGCAAATGCAGATGCGTTATCACGCCTTCAATTCAATGCATTAGGTAATGATGATAACGATTCCATGATTGTTAATGTGGAAGATAGTGAAGAGCAATCATCTAAATTAACGAAAAAGGATATCGTTGACTCAGACACCATAACCATTTCCGATTCTGAAGACACCGCTTCTATTTCAACAGATATGGATATCGAACCATCTAACTATCCAATTCGTTCCGATAACTCTAGTATTCAAACCATTCACTCAGCTCAAGAAACAGAATCTTTAGGTATACCAATATTACATGAAGCAGTTGATACGAAGCCAAATCAGATATTAGTATTTTATAAATTTAGTCAAGATATGCAAGTAACAGATTTATCCCGCGATAAACAAAAAGTTTTAGAAGTGTTCTTACCATTACAAAACGACCAAATAATAAAAGATTTTCTGAAACGATACATTAAGCCTAAAATCAAATATTTCATTTACTTTGAACACCCAGAACATAGAAAACGATTTAGTAAAATAATTATCGAATTATTTAAAAAGGGCACAGTAAATTTTATTGAATGCACCGAACGCGTAGTTTACGTAGAAGATGAGCAGGAACAACGAGCAATAATTAATAAAATACATGACGGGAAAACATGTCACCGAGGTATCACGGAAACAGTTAAAAGAATTAAGAGAAACTATTTTTGGCAAAACATGCATGAAATGGTGACAGCAGTCATCAATTCTTGCGAGCAATGTAAAGTTTCTAAATATGATAGAAAGCCCATAAAACCAGTTTTACAATTAACGCAAACACAAAATGCACCATTCCAGGAAATATTCATGGATACATTTTCAATCGAATCAAAAACATATCTAACAATTATCGATGCTTTTAGTAAATTAGGTCAGGCAATAGAAATCCCATCCAGATCAACACCCGAAATTGTTAGAGCCCTAATTAAATATTTTTCTTTTTACGGAACACCACAAAAAATTAGTTCAGATCCTGGAACCGAGTTTAATAATGCATTAATTAAAGAATTAACAGATTTACACAAAATAACTTTGCATATTGGAACGCCAAATAACCCAAATTCCATGGGATTAGTTGAACGTTTCCATTCCACTTTAATAGAAATATATCGATTAGCCAAATATGAAAGAAAATATACCGATGCCGCTACAGTTATGACTTACGCAGTCATGGCTTATAATAATACCATCCATAGTACTACTGATTTAACACCATTTGAGGTAGTTTTCGGTCATACCGAATTAAATTCAACATTTGATACAGATTTCCAGAAAAATTATCAACAGCAACTTATTAAAGATCATAGAAAAAGAACTCACGAATTATATAAACAATTATCGGAAAATGCAGTAAAATTAAAGAAAAAAGTAATTCATAAACGAGGTGGAGAGACAGGCCCTGAATTGAAAGTAGGACAAACCGTATTCGCCAAAGCAGTCAATAAGCGACAGTCTAAAGACAAACCTAAATATCAAAAGGCTATAGTCACGGGTAAAGCAGACCGTAATATTTTACCTATTAAAGTAAATGAACGCGATACGAAGGTACCAATTAAAAATGTGAAACGCCCTTCGCAGGTGGTGGATGAGGTGGATGAACCTACTGATATGGACGTCGATAACGCAACGGCTCCTAGGTCAAACTCTCCCCAGCCAGGGACTTCAACTGGTAGAAATTAAACAAAATCCGGGAATCTTAACTTTTCAACAAGGTCAAGCCTTTTTACAACGCGATCAGTGGTCCATTATAAAAACAATAGATCTGAAAGGTTTCGAACGAGACATTTTATTTAATATTGAGAAATATTCTGAATTAAATGACATCACAACTCATTACAGTAATAACAGTTTTTATCAATTTGAGATTCAGGAATTACAACAATTAGTACAATACTTACGTGATGAAACTATTGAAAAATTCCAACAACTGAGCCCCTCAAGAAAAGTCAAACGAGGACTCATTAACCCAATTGGCTCAATTATCAAGATAATTACAGGAAATTTAGATTATGACGACGCAGTTAAATATGATAAGCTTATTGCAAACATACAAACCCACGAACAGGAAGTTTCCAATAAGGTTACCATAATATCTAAAATGTTAGATCATTTTCTAAATTCCACAAAAACTATTGATGAAAATACACAACTTATGAATGAGCGTCTTATTCGAATTGAAACAAAACTTAGTGACCTCTCTGTCAAAGAAAATCAGCTAAGCTATGTAACTTATCTCATTAGTATTTTAAATATGTTTGTTGCTAACTTCCGAACCATGTACATTAAACTCAGCGAAATAGAAACTGCTCTAGCTCTCAGTAAAGTATCAGTTATCCACAAAAGTATTTTAAACCCAAACGAATTATTGAATTTATTATTGGAAATAGCTCAACACGATAATTTAATGTTTACCGTAAATGAACAAAATCTCATTAACCTGGAAGAAACATTTTCTGTAAAAACTTACATCACAAATAATGTTATAAGATTTATTATAGATATACCTTTAGTTGACAATGTAACATATAATTATTTTAAATTGTATTCCCTTCCCATATTCTATAATTCCATAAACCTAACCTATATTATAATCCCTGACTTTCCTTACCTACTCGTAGAAGGATTGAAATACTTACCAATAGCCAAACCATGTAAAGAAGTTACAGATAAAGATTACTTGTGTACTGAAGATGACCTCACACCTTATGCCGATAAAACCTGCATTGAACAACTGATGACGTATTGCCCAAATCCATCTTCATGTTTCCCTAGATCAGTCGACATGGAAGACCTGAAACTTCAAAAGATTACCGCAAATAGTTGGATTTTATTCTCCAAGATTAACAAAATTATTTCACAAAACTGCGATAGTAATATCATCCATGGGCAAATACAAGGCACATACATACTAACCATACCAGATAGATGTATAGTATCCATAGAAGGAATAGAAATTCGAGGACATCGTTATTACTCCATGTTCAAGAAAAACAAACCCTTACCTGTAATCACATTACCCAGTTTACCTGAAAATCAGCAACAGAATTCTACGGACTACGAACCTGTGAACTTGAAGGAAGTAAATCTGGACGACATTCAGCATTTAAATTACGTGCTACAAAAAGGCGTGAAAAATGTGAAAAGTGTCAGTGTGCAACAAAGTGAAAGCGTTGCTACCATAGTATTATATGTAATAGTTTCCGTATTGATTGTAATTTTTATTGTGTTAAAATATAAGATAATTTTAAGAAAATTATGTAAGAAAACTCCATCTGATGTTAATAACCCTCAAACTTCACCTAATCAAGTAAATGAGATACCCTTGATACATTTGAAAAAGTAATTATTTTAGTTTTGAAACATATAGTTTAAATTGTTAAAATTAGGTAAAGTTTCCAATGAATTTTCTGAAAAATTTAGTTTTTCAGATAACTTCATTCTAAGGGTGGAGGAGTTATATTGTAAGATCTACTGACGAAGCACTTCATAGTTAATACAATGTAACTACAATGTAACATTATTCTGTGAAATGCTTTGGACAGGAAGGACGGCAGACGCAATGTAAGCAGTCTTGCCGATCCTTAGAATTAAGTTGCAATGTAGCAATTATTATTATAATCTTTTGTATTAGAATAAGGAGTAGATCGAGTCAGTCCGGCATCAAACTCTGCTGGGTTCACTCGTCTTAAGTTAGCCTAAGTTAGTCTGTAGTTCATCGATAAAATCTCGATACATTAGTTTTTAAAAAACATATTTCCACGCTCCGGAAAGTTAACTAAGTTAAAAATAACAATAAATTAGAGTTTAATAATAATAATAACAAACTTTGCATTTAACACCATTTATCTAGCCGAAGATAAGCGTCATAAAGTGACGCAACGATCAATAAATAATTTTGTAAATTGAATGAATGAAATGGTTGCTCCAGTGACCAGTGAGTGAATTTACAGTTTTGCCTTACCGTTTCAGACTCTTTTAGCTGGCAAGAAAAAACGAGAGCTGACAATAAAAAAAACGTAAGAAAATGAACCCGTGCCCGACCCGTGGTACAACTGCGATGTCCAACTGGTTGTACTACGGAGAAGTAAAGTTACCCATAGTTCAACTGGTTGTTCTATGGGGAAATATTTTTACCAATGGTTCAACTCGAGTGAGTTGTTCTTTCCTAGGTCCAACTAGTTGTACTACTGGGAATTGAATGTATCTATGGAACAACTGCTGGTAATAAATGGGAAAAGGTTATATATAAATGATGAAGTGCAATGCAATTACTACCTCTTTTGATTTAATTGTCTATTGATGATTAAAACGTTGATATTGACGCTTGAATATTTCTCGTTTTCACACGATACCATAGTACAATGTCGGAAAATTGTGAAGTTTCTTCCTAGATCGCATCATCGTTTACCATCAGGCGAGATAGCGGTCAAGCGCTAACCTATACATAATAAAAAAAATTTGAAGTAAAGGCGGTAATGTTTTATTTACAATTTTACAAAGTGAAAGCTTTTAAAGGTGATTCGCTTAGCGCATATTGGCGGTGCTCTATGTACAAAAAACTCAAATGTTCTGGATCTGTTACAGTTAAGGTACGACTGTATGTATGAGTATTAGAGTGCGTTTCCACTGACGCGGAGCTGTATGGAGTGCAGAGGAGTGGACCGTGAAGTGGTCAATCATAGTGCTCGTAATCTCCCTCTGCTTCACATAAATGTTACTAAATATACTAATACGCTGCATTTTAGAGTGGGGGTGGAACTCAGCACCGCTCCACTCCGCTTCAATGAAAACAGTCTCTACACTCCTTCCCCCAGCTTCACGTCAGTGGAAACTCACCCTTATAAGTATTTATTGACATTGTATATGTATGCTTTACTTTAATGTTGATAATATTTGTTATATTTTGGAAGAAGGCAAAGGTATTGGGACATATAAAGACCAAACCTGAGAAAAGAGTAGTCGGAATGTGTTCTATACTACCCTTAATACCAGCCGGGATAATCAATGAGGCATGGACATACATAAAGAACGAAGTAAAAACATTGGGATTTCTGAAAATGGGTAAATTATTGAAGTACCTACTTAGGTCGCGTTTGGTTAAACAAGAAAATCAAAAGGTACATAACTGTCTTCGGAGAACGTCATAGGACGAAGAATGTGGCCGAGTCCTTCCATGGCGAGTTAAACAAGGCAGTTAACAAGAATAATGTGAATTTAATGAGATTGTTAAATGCACTTCGTGAAAAAGGTAACTTATACTTATCGGCATAGGTCCCTTCTATGCCGAAGAAGCGTAAGGTCGGTAATAAAAGAAGGGCACAATATATAATGAACGATGATTATGACATGTACAACTGCAGTTACTGGATGGACACATAACTATTGGGCATGCAATCGACAAATTGCGTTAGGCACATAATATTTATATTATGTGCCTAACGCAATATGTGCATAATATTTTCAATAAATAAATGTTTATTATTTCACTTCATTAACATATTTATTGCACCAATCGCTTGCTGGGTGCAAGCGATTGGTGCAATAAATATGTTTTTACAATAACAATCGTTGTCAGATCACTTAACGATAGTCATTTGTTTTGTAGACGTTCAATTGTTTTACACGGTCATCTAATCCCCGTGATCCAACCAGTTGGACATAATTCCACCGTTGTACCACGGGTCATAATCATAAACATTTATAAAAAGAGTTGAACTATGGGTAACTTTACTTGTCCGTAGTACAACCAGTTGGACATCGCAGTTGTACCACGGGTAGGGCACGGATAAAACGACTTCCAAAACCAGACAAGAAACAGTAAATATACCTTACCTACTTAACTAAAAAGCGATAAATAACTTAACTAATTTACCTATATAATACATATTGGATGTAATATATAGGTAAATTATGATTGCAAATATTTAAATAGTTATAAATGACTATCATAAAGTATTAGGTATTAAGTTGCAAATATCTAAATAGATAATTTTATAGACATATAATATGTTTTAGATAGGTAAACTAGTTAAATTATTTATCGCTTTTTAGCTAAGTAGGTAAGGTATACTTACTGTTTTTTGTCTGATTTTTTGAAGTCGGTTTAATTTTTTTTTAAAGTCATTTTTTTTTCTTGATTTTTGGTTGTGTTAATGCGTCGGAGCACTCTTGACAAAGTGGTTGTAGTTATGTTGCTCTTTGTTGAGTGGACTGTTTTGCAATCCATCGCCATTTGTCTCTGACATACTTGCCTATAGTAGTTATGAGGATTTTTGAGAGGATTTCCCTCGATATGTCTAAAATTTCGTGATTACATCCTGACCACCTCAAGAGCAGATATACAATTTTAAACATACCTATTATATTTGAGGAATTGTCTCGATTTCACTGAGATTTTTGTTAGAATTTCCCTTGATATCTCTGAAGTTTCGTGATTACATCGTTACCATCTTAGGAGTAGTACCTGCCCTTTCAAGCATCACGTTATCCCTACATACTACTAAGTAGTTTCCATTGACCACTTGCAGTACTGTCCCCCAACTCCTAACCGTTTAGGAGTTCTGGAGCTTTACCATCAGCACAGCAGCATCAGATGTTGTTTCAAGCATACCTCACAAGCATCACGTTAGCCCTACATACTGCTAAGTAGTTTCCATCGACCAATTGCAAAACTGTCCCCCAACTCCTAATCGATTATTAGTTCTTATAGCTTTATCATCAGCACAAGAGCATCAGATGTTGTTTCAAGCATACCTCACAAGCATCACGTTAGCCCTACATACTGCTAAGTAGTTTCCATCGACCAATTGCAGTACTGTCTCCCAACTCCTAACCGTTCAGGAGTTCTGTAGCTTCATCATCAGCACAACAGCATCAGATGTTGACACCCTTAAATGAATACCTGAGTAAGGCATGATTACGTAACAAAAGCACCATACGGGCATACAATTTTCGATGGTTGCCCTCCATTTCTCCTGGATCCCGTCATCAGATTCTGACCTCGTGATAATGGGACCACTTCAGAAGTGAACTTTAAAAACCAAAAAAAAATTTCATATCCGTCTATAATTGAAAGAAATATCGGTGAACATACATAAAAAAAATACGTACAGTCGAATTGAGAATGTTCATTGTATGGCTCAACTAAAGGAGATTTTATAAGTTTTATTCAAAATTATTTATTTTTTTATGGATAAATTGTATTATGACATACTAACTATTTTTATGATAAACTTTGCCATTTATTATTATCATTGTATTTTATTTTTTTATAGTTTTGGCTTCTTCCGTTTTCCCCAGAAATTCGCTAAGTAATAAGCTTTATTGTCACTAATACATATGTTTCATTGTTTTGACATCCAATTTAAATATTTAACATTTTATTTTATATTTCTTAATTGACATTTAATAATATTTTTAACTCTTATTAACAATTATTATTGTAAGTAACTAAAATCACTGAAATTGAATATTTGTACATCGTCCTCGCACGATAGAATATGTTGGAGAGTATATGATAAGACCTTATTGTAACCATATTCATACAAATAAAGAATTTATTATTTATCTTTTTATTTATTTATTTATAATGGTTATAAGATCCTGCCGTCACCTCTCTAGCAATCATCGGATCAGTAAAAAAATAAAAAATAAAATAACATGGGTAACTAATATTTGAGTACATGGGTAGCGAATTTATCTTTTCTTAAAAACAAAGATAAGTGTTATTTAAATTAAAAATATTGGGGTTTCACGGAATAAAAAAACAAACCAGTCTCCATCTTGCCCAGACGGGACTCGAACCTGCAACCTTTAGGAGTCCGGGCCAATGCTTTTATCATTGAGCTACCAATACTTATGAAAACATGTCGAAATTTTCTAGCATATTCACTTTTCCACGTTGATTGCCGGCGTCGTTTCATCAGTGAGAGGAATATCCTCGTGTTTGATAAGATCATTTTTATAAATTTTTGACAATCGATCAAGATAAGAAAGTAATTTAATATTTCAACCAAAAACCAGACGAACAGTTATCAATGTTTCGATTAAATAGTTAAGGGCGGTGGTTGAGGCACATACACTAAATATAGAATCAAGTACACTATTGCACAAACCACCCAACAAAGAGTATTAAGAATATTACCGAAATCGTTCCAAGCTTCAACATCTTCCAAATCTATTGGATCTGGGGTCACAATCCCTTTTTTAGTTTCCCATCGCGGCCAAATAACGTGTTTCCCATAGGACTCAAACACAAATCTATTAACTGATCGGATCCTAGTATTGGCAACTTTCTCCCTATTCCTTAATCCCTTTAACCCAAAAGCTATCATCATCAAGAAACTACTTAAAAGCAAAGAAGACCGATGAAACATCACAATTTTGGGTGTCTCAGTACCGTACCTAGGTATAATATCGCTAATTATATTTAGGAAGAAAAAATGACACACCACAGCAAAGCACGAGAGCCAAAATCGGGTAAAGTTGTTAACGTCTTTGAACATCGTCACAACTGTAAGTAAAGCTAAAAGTACTGATGGATATATGATGACTGCTCCCAACCCTTCAGCAGTTCTTTCTAAAGTAAAAGTTACTCTAATTTGAACTGTCTTATTTGGAGTGTACACCTCGTCGTAGCCTGTGATGATCCACTCAGCACCATACGATGCTCCTATCATAGAGACCGTTTTGTTAGACTTGGGGAGTAGAGTGACCCTTTTTTGGTAGTTTACTCCAAACGAAAGGCTGCAGTTTTGTGTGTCGTACGGCCAGTTCTTAATGTAACTGATACAGCGAGCTGTGTTCTCCACCCTTGGTACGCAAATAACTCTTCCATTGTATTTTATTTTACATCTCCCATAGTAACGGTAATCGTCATATCCTGCATCATTTTTCTGAACAACTACAGGCGACCAATATTCGTAATTCCAAGTGTAAGACTCGGTGATGCCGAAGTAGTCTTTCGGATTCCACTTCAGCCTCTCGTCCGTCCAGAAGAGCGTAGTCCAACTGTACATGAAAAAAGATCCGTCTTCGCTGTCTATGGTAAAGTATTTCATCAGGATTCTTATTCCGACGGTTGTCGTGTTCGATGAGGCAACCGACTCCTTGTAGCACTTAGTGAGGTAATTTTGAAGTTTATGCTCCCATTCAGAGTCGAGGGGACGGGGGTTGAGTTCCACACAGTTTCTGCTGACTGCTAAATGAAAGATGGTCAGAATAACTATACAAGTGGACCAGTCCATTGTTGAATTAATAATGTAAGTATATTTTGTGTAATGGAATATAGAAACGCCCCCTTTGATGATAGCTTTTAAATCGATTATGGCTTTGATATCAAAGAGAAGCTAACTACAAAATGACGAGTTGTGGTTTTAATCAATATGGTGTGTTGTCATGTTCGCTCATGATCATTCGGATCAATAACATTAGTAAAGTTTTTCAAAATGCGGTCGAATCCCCTTTTTTAGGTCTAGAATGAATAATATTGGGTATTCATTAGAAAACATAAATTAATTGTGAAACTGTAGGCCTATTGTGCCAAATTTAGAAGTCGGAGCGTAGCTGGCAGCATTCCTATTGTGCCTTTACAAGTCAGAATGTAGCTGCCAGGAGAGCTATTGTGCCAAAAGAAGTCGGAGCTTAGCTGGCAGGGGTCCTATTGTGCCTTTACAAGACAGAGTGTAGCTGCCAGGAGAGCTATTATGCCAAAAGAAGTCGGAGCGTAGCTGGCAGGGGTCCTATTGTGCTTTTACAAGTCAGAGTGTAGCTGCCAGGAGAGCTATTATGCCAAAAGAAGTCAGAGCATAGCTGGCAGGGGTCCTATTGTGCCTTTACAAGTCATAGCTGCCAGGAGAGCTATTATGCCAAAAAGATTTTATAAAAAAAATCAAACCGACTTCAAAACGTAAAAAATAAAACTTTTGGAGTCGGTGCCAGCCAGGGCATTCTACATTGCACTTCTATTAACTATATATTATATTATAATCAACTGCCACGTTCCCAAGTTATGGCAACCCAGATATGATTACAATTGCTTACTTGAACTGTCGGTATTTGACAGCTGGATAATACACCCCTACCATCCCCACTTCCACTTACTTGGGAACGAGGCAGTCCATTCGTATTCATTCGGGTGTCAGTGTTCTACGAGTTAAGACGTGTGCAATTGATTGTGAAGTGTATAGAATAAAAGTGTTCATGGTGTTGAAGTGATAGTTTATTTCGTCGCCCCTGATCCTATAACAGATCAGAATTGGGATCGCATCGAGGAAATCATCCTTGGTGTCAACATACGCCCAATCCTACGACTTTACAAGGTAAAATGCAATATTTTTGTTACTTTATATGCGTATTGATAGAATTAAAACACATTCTTGAGAGTTTTCAGTGTGTTTAAGATTGTTGCCTTTTCTGACATTGTGAATTTCATTTCTTTTTTTACGTTAAAGCGTTAGTTTACTGTGTGTTCAAATCTCAAGTTTGTTTTTATGACAATGGTTATGTTACGTTATTTTTGCGTTTTTGAATACGTTGTCTGTTTTTTTTCTTATGCCTTTTAAATTATATATTTTCCATCTACTAGTTTGGCTTTCCTCTGTTTAAAATACCTAAATATGATATATGATAGTGTTGCACATTTAATGCTAATATTAAACTTTTCATTTATCTCATACATACAAAATTGTAGTATGTTAATGGTTTATAGTAAAAGATTTACATATCCTGTTTAAATGAAACGCCGTAAGAAATTATTCTTTATTGAATAGTTATGTCAGTGTTTGTAAAATACAATTACTTGTCTCGCTCTTAAACTCAATTCCAGGAAAATAAATGGAGAATGAGGGCCGCGAGTGTCCATCACATGATGGCAAGCGGAGATCGCGTAACAGCGAGCGGAGGTCGCGTTGCATCAAGCGCAGATCACGCAGCAGCGAGCGAAGTTCGCGCAGCAGCCAGCGAAGGTTGCACGGCAGCCAGCGAAGGTCACGCAATGGTAAGCGGAGGCCACATAGTGGCAATCGGAAGCAACGCAGTGGCGAACGGAGATCACGCAGTGGCACATGGAGGCCACACAGCGGTGAGCGTAACTCACGCTGCAGCAGGAGCCCATCGCGTCGTGGCAATCGGGCATCACCGCCGGTGTCACCTAGCTGCGAACGCGAGCACCGCAATCGCGATCGGGTATCGCGCCGCATGCCGCGCAGTCCTGCGATGTTGCGGCGGGGCAGCAGCCGCGTCTCAAGGAGCAGAAGCTGCGTGCGGCGCGGCAGCCGTTCGCAATCAGCAGACAGGTGCGACACTAAAGTCAGCAAAACTGACTCAACCCCTACAAGTAGCTATACTTTATTGGCACAAACTTTAAAAGACCTTGTTTTCAGAGCATGAGAACTGACAATAGTAGGGAGCGATTCCCGGTTTTGAATGTGATACCCGAGTTTGATCCGTCAAAGCGGAATCAAACTATTGATATGTGGTTATCAAAAGTTAACGAGTGTGCTCAACTGTATAATTGGACAGAAAGGCAAACAATTCATTACTTATTGCCCAAATTGGATAGTCTTGCAAAAAAAATGGTATCAAGGTCTCCCTAGTGTCATGTTTTCATGGCCTGAATGGCAGCTTAAGTTACAATCTGCTTTTCCCAGTAATGAAAATTATAGCCAACTGTTGACAGATATGCTTGCTTGTAAAGCTCTTGTTGGAGAGCCTTTAGAAGAATATTTTTATGAGAAAATGGTCTTATTAAATAGGTGTAATATCTCTGGCAAGAATGCAATAGATTGTTTGCTTTTTGGTATAGAGGATCGTTTAATTAGAACCAGTGCTGAAGCAGCACAATACACAGATCCTAATCAATTATTAGTTACTTAAGGGGAGTCAGATTAAGCAAAAGAAATGATCAAAACTTACGACAGGCAGGCATAGCTGACAACAAACGGTTCTTTAAAAATAATAGCTTCAATTCCGATTTTAAACCTAAGTGCTATAATTGCGGTGAAGAAGGTCATCCTTATTACCAATGTAAACAGACCATTCGGCGATGCTCTACTTGTAACAAGGTGGGACATGTGTCGAGTGGCTGTACTGTTAAAAAGGACGTAACCCAAAAAACCGTTTTACAAGTCTCAGAAAAACAGGACAATGACAAAGTATTATAAGCCTGCTTTTGTGAACAGTACTAAAGTCTACAGTTTTGTCGATTTTGGTAGTCAGTGTACCATGTTAAAAGAGTCGGGCGCGAGAAGTTTGACAGATAATTGGTCAACTAACAACTTACCTCTTTTGAGAGGCTTTGGTGATTCGGTGGTTCATTGTATTGGGAAATGTGAAGTTGAAATCAAAGTAGATTCTGTAAGAGTTAAGGTACCAGTCCTTATAGTTCCCGATCAATTTTTGCAAGTTTCTTTATTATTAGGTCAAACTTTTACAGAACAAGATCATGTTGTAGTGTTTAAAACGAATGATATTTTAAAACTTTCTGATGGGTCGTCACAAAAGAGGTTTAGAATTACATTAAATGTTTTAAAGGATACCACTGTTAATGGTTGTACAATCGTTGTCGTCAGGTCGGAGCCTAATTACAGTGGCAATATACTAATTGAATCGAGCATTAGTCAAGAACCAAACAGGGAATATGAGATTATCCAAGTCTTAGTAAGTGTTGTCGATGGAAAGGGTCTAGTAATGCTAAATAGTTTAAGTAGGCAAAGATTTTTATTAAAGGCGGGAGGTTTGTTAACCCGAGGTGTCATAATTTCGCAGGATCATGTCTATAATATAAACAAAATAGTAGTTAGTGAACAAGGGTCAACGTCTACAGCTATAGATATTAGTATGATAAATGTCGATGTAGAATTAAGTGATGAGCACAAAATGGATTTACTTTGTTTATTAAACGACTATAGAGATTGCTGTGCCTTTTCGAGAACGAACTAGGTTGTGTTAAGGGGATTGAAATGGATATCCGGCTAAATGATAGTACTCCCGTAGTGTACCCATACTCGCGTCTTATAACCCGCGACCTTTGGGGGTCCGGTCTGGTGCTCTGGCCGCTGAGCTGCCGAGACTTGCGAACCACCGTCGAATACGCTGTAGGCCAGCGTTGTCACATCAATGCTAGGAATATCCTTGCATTCGAAAGAAACAACTTTTCAGGTGTTTAACGGTCGATTAAGACGCAACAGCCAATAATTTATGATTGTTGAATTTTTGCATTTTTAAATGCATTATTTCGTTGGTGAATTAGTTAGGATATAAAGGGAAATTCATTCTAGTGGTCAGAGTAGGGAGTTAGTACCGAAACTTCGAGGACCTTATCGTATTTTACAGGTATTAGATAACGATCGGTATCTGGTCGAAGACACTCCTTTATCACGTAAAGGCAATCGCCCATTCAAAGGTGTCTTTTCAGTAGACAAAGTTCATCCGTGATTAGTGTTTGATGGAGCTACTAAAGATTCCGACTGTGACGGCAGTAGCGAGGTGAGTGAGGACGACAATGTTACAAGTGTTAACGATGGTCAGGAGGATGATTAGATGTCGAAGGATAAAAAAAAGAGATTGTTAATGTTACTTAATTGCAATTTGATGTACTCGTCGGTGCTAAGTAGAAATCATTAATGTTGAAGACATGAAGGGGCTTCAATGTTAATGTTGATTTATATGGATAACGGATTGTAATGTTAGTTTATTAATCATAGAGCAATGTTGAAGACATGATGGGGCTTCAATATTAGTGTTGATTTCCATGGAAAACAGACTCTAATGTCAGTTTATTAACTATAAGGTAATGTTGAAGACATGCAGGGGCTTCAATGTTAATGTTGATTTATATGGATAACGGATTGTAATGTTAGTTTATTAATCATAGAGCAATGTTGAAGACATGATGGGGCTTCAACATTAGTGTTGATTTCCATGGAAAACAGACTCTAATGTCAGTTTATTAACTATAAGGTAATGTTGAAGACATGCAGGGGCTTCAATGTTAATGATGATTTATATGGATAACGGATTGTAATGTTAGTTTATTAATCATAGAGCAATGTTGAAGACATGATGGGGCTTCAATATTAGTGTTGATTTCCATGGAAAACAGACTCTAATGTCAGTTTATTAACTATAAGGTAATGTTGAAGACATGCAGGGGCTTCAATGTTAATGATGATTTATATGGATAACGGATTGTAATGTTAGTTTATTAATCATAGAGCAATGTTGAAGACATGAAGGGGCTTCAATATTATGGTCGATTTATGCAGACTCTGAGTTAAAATGTTATTTGCACATTGCAGTGTCTATTGTAAGAATCCCAGGATGTTAAAGACATGGAGGGGCTTTAATATCATTATAATATTTCTTCAGGGCAGAGACATGATGGGGCTTTTACCTTGAAGTTTGTTGTTAATAGATTAGACACTGCAACTTCATCTTATGTACATTAATTTCTCATGATGTAAGTAATTAAAGTGGTTTGTGCGTATTACATAACTTCAAAATATTATTAATGTCAGATTATGAAATGCGTTAATTGTTGGGTTTAGCCTGGGGTTAAAATTTAAGACGCATTACTATTAATTATAACATGAGTCAAATTGACATAAAAATTAAATAATAAGTTAAAATTGTATAAATAAGTAATAATAATATGTAAGTACTTAAAATTATTGTCCTATTGAGTCTTAGAATATTTTAAATCAATGTATTTTAAATTAATAAAATATTTAATTATGAGGAAACAACTGTTAGATTATTCGTTTTAAAAATAACAATAACGATGAATTTAAATGTTTAAAGAATTTTTGATATACTTAGATATGATTTGCATGTGCATTTTCACGAGACGTGAAATCATCAGGAAAGGCCGACTGTTAGCTTTAATAGTAGGTATTATGATTATTAATTTTTCTCCACTTATTTTCATATAATTATTTGTTACTACTCTTATAATATTATAATCAACTGCCAAGTTCCCAAGTTATGGCAACCCAGATATGATTACAATTGCTTACTTGAACTGTCGGTATTTGACAGCTGGATAATACACCCCTACCATCCCCACTTCCACTTACTTGGGAACGAGGCAGTCCATTCGTATTCATTCGGGTGTCAGTGTTCTACGAGTTAAGACGTGTGCAATTGATTGTGAAGTGTATAGAATAAAAGTGTTCATGGTGTTGAAGTGATAGTTTATTTCGTCGCCCCTGATCCTATAACACTAGCTAGCACCGACTCCAAAAGTTTTATTTTTTACTTTTTGAAGTCGGTTTGATTTTTTTTTATAAAATGTTTTTATTTCAGATTTTTTAGTTACATCATGTGCCGGTATTACACAAAAAATCAGCAATGTCATCTAGGTAAACGACTACTTGCCAAAAGGTGATTGATATTTTTCTAGATTATGAAAAAACTACTAGCCAGATCTTCGTAAAAATTATATGGGACCACACATAAACCATTTTCTTTCAGATAAAAAAAGAATTATAATTATTGCGTGAAACTTCAGCTCGAACAAGAATCTAACAATTACCTGGATGATATAATTGTTTCATGACTTCATGACATTAGGCCCCATATCTCCGAAGATTATCATCGGATCTCAATGAGACTTATATGGGACCAAATTGACAGTGTACCCGATCGAACAAAAACACAACTATTAAAATCGGATCACCAACACCGGAGTAATCAGTATACATACATCAGACAAAAAAAACAATAAATACGCGTTGAATTGAGTACCTCCCTCCTTTTTTGTTGAAGTCGATAAAAAGAAGTCGGAGCGTAGCTGGCAGGAGTCCTATTGTGCCTTTACAAGTCAGAGTGTATCTGCCAGGAGAGCTATTATGCCAAAAGAAGTCGGAGCGTAGCTGGCAGGGGTCCTATTGTGCCTTTACAAGTCAGAGTGTAGCTGCCAGGAGAGCTATTATGCCAAAAGAAGTCGGAGCGTAGCTGGCAGGGGTCCTATTGTGCCTTTACAAGTCAGAGCGTACCTGGCAGGAGAGCTATTGTGCTAAAAGAAGTCGGAGCATAGCTGGCAGGGGTCCTATTGTGCCTTTACAAGTCAGAGCGTCGCTGGCAGGAGAGCTATTGCGCCAAAAGAAGTGAGCGTAGCTGGCAGTCTATTGTGCCAAATTTAGAAGTCACAGCGTATCTGGCAGAGTCCGTTGACGGTTATTACGCACCGCAATTTTTTACGAAATAAATGAATTTCAACTTCGACTACGCTGCCGGTGTACGTACTAAACACGCACCATAGCCCCTGCCAGCTATGCTCCGACTCCTGTTCATTTGTTGATGTTATGGAGTATAGAATTCATATCTTATCCATTATTTTAAAAATCCTTTTTCTAATCTTATAAATAGCATTTGTCTGTACGTCCATGTTGTTATACAGTTGTTCAGTATTGTCGCTAGTCTATTTCTAGAGAATCTAGTATATCTTTCATCATTTTTGATTTTATTTATACATTAGGACAGCCAACAATAAGTACACTGATACAGACAATAATTAATACTAATAAAACAAGATACATATTTATGTGTCTTATCAATTATAGGCAGTCACAACATGCACTTGAACTGTCTTATTTATAACAATTAAGATTATTAGGAACTATAATTTAAAATAATATAAAACATGATATAATTATTACATAAAATAATAACAGACACTATAGCAAACGATAAGATAAAATAAAAGTAAAAAATAACAATAAATTAGAGTTTAATAATATTAATAACAAACTTTGCATTTAACACCATTTATCTAGCCGAAGATAAGCGTCATTGAGTGACGCAACGATCAATAAATAATTTTGTAAATTGAATGAATGAAATGGTTCCTCCAGTGACCAGTGAGTGAATTGTCAGTTTTGCCTTACCACCCGTTTCAGACTCTTTTAGCTGGCAAGAAAAAACGAGAGCTGACAACTGCTCATGTTTGCTTGTGTTAAAATGTGTAGAGATATAGGTTGTTTTGATTTTATGTTATTTATGATGTTTTGAGTTGAGATGCGTGGCACTGCTTGATCAGAGTAAACAAAGGTAAATAATGTTTTCAATTATTCCAAATATATAAAAGCTTTTTTTTTTTTTTTTTTTTTTTTTTTAACTTTAATTACGATTGAGATTGTGACCCAGCTGATGCGTCTTCTAGTGACATTGTAGGTTGTGTTGTGTCTTACATTAAGGCATGTTCACTCTCTCTCTCATGCTCACTCAAACGTTTCTTCGGCGGTGTCGTGTGAGGCGGGTCGTTACGTTCCCTAAAATATGGTTGAGCGAAGCGATGGCTGGTTCATGCGTCATGCTCGTGAACGGGTGCCGCCAGCGGAAATGGGTCTCCCTCAGTCTGCTTATCTTAATGCTGTGCTTAAAGCCTAAATATATTTAACTAAAATAAATTGATACTGACCTGTATGTACCTCACAACTTGCAGTGTAGTAGTCTCGTGGTGCGGGAAATGTTGTAATGTATGATAGACAAGTCTTTCTTTGCCAGTTAAAAATTGTTTACGTTTACAATAACCATAAAATGTAATATTTTAATTAGTATTTTCCTTTTGTGATGGAAATTGACCTTACTGATATGTTAAGGTCACTTTTCAATTTGACGACTCTGTATGAAATAAAACAGGGAGAAAAAAACAGCCCTTGACGAGTTTCTTGCCGGTTCTTCTCGTTACAAGGTCTCCCGCCGTAGGGTTTGTGAACCGATGGCGTAGCTTCTTTGACGTTCATAAGTGCTTGTAACAGCCTAGACTGAATAAATGATATTGACTTTGACTTTGACTATATAGGTAAATTATGATTGCAAATATTTTAATAGATAGTTATAAATGACTATCATAAAGTATTAGGTATTAAGTTGTAAATATCTAAATAGAAAATTATAGACATATAATATGTGCCCCTGTACAATAATTCTTTATAATTGTTTTTTCTGTAATGTTGTGTGTGTACAAAATATATAAATAAATAAATAAATAAATAAATATGTTTTAGATAGGTAAACTAGTTAAATTATTTATCGCGTTTTAGCTAAGTAGGTAAGGTATACTTACTGTTTTTTGTCTGATTTTTTGAAGTTGGTTTAATTTTTTTTTTAGGTCAGTTTATTTCTCGATTTTTGGTTGTGTTAATGCGTCGGAGCACTCTTGACAAAGTGGTTGTAGTTATGTTGCTCTTTGTTGAGTGGACTGTTTTACAATGCATCGCCATTTGTCTTTGACACTCATACTTGCCTATAGTAGTTATGAGGATTTTTGAGAGGATTTCCCTCGATATGTCTAAAATTTCGTGATTACATCCTGACCACCTCAAGAGTAGATATACAATTTTAAACATACCTATTAAATTTAAGGAATTGTCTAGATTTCACTGAGATTTTTGTTAGAATTTCCCTTGATATCTCTGAAATTTCGTGATTACATCGTTACTATCTTAGGAGTACCACCTGCCCTTTCAAGCATCACGTTATCCCTACATACTACTAAGTAGTTTCCATCGACCAATTGCAGAACTGTCCTTCAACTCCTAATCGATTAGGAGTTCTTATAGCATTATCATCAGCACAAGAGCATCAGATGTTGTTTCAAGCATACCTCACAAGCATCACGTTAACCCTACATACTACTAATTAGTTTCCATCGACCAATTGCAGTACTGTCTCCCAACTCCTAACCGTTAAGGAGTTCTGTAGCTTCATCATTAGCACAGCAGCATCAGATGTTGACACCCTGAAATGAATACCTGAGTAAAGCATGATTACGTAACAATAGCACCATACGGGCATACAATTTTCGATGGTTGCCCTCCATTTCTCCTAGATCCCGTCATCAGATTCTGACCTGGTGATAATGGGACCACTTCAGAAGTGAACTTTATAAACCAAAAAAAATTTCATATCCGTCTATAATTGACAGAAATATCGGTGAACATACATAAAAAAAATACGTACAGTCGAATTGAGAACCTCTTCCTTTTCTTGAAGTCGGTTAAAATTGGGAAGAAAAGGGTATTAAAAATACGTTTTTCGAAAAGTAATAAGGTAAGAGAATTAATGTACGCTTCAAATAAAAATACCTTTTAATTTTCTATTATTAAACGTTTTCTAAAAATCTATAACTTTTTGAAATACGCTCCTTAAATGCAGATACATTATAAAGCTGCAAACCCTTACCTATTTAAATCCTTAAATAAACTGCCGCTACCATGTCTATACATATTCTAAACTAGGTTACAACCCGATACTCGGGTTCGTCGATCGACGAAAAATTCCAAATTATGCGAAAATCTTTAATGAAGAATGTTCACTAGTTTCGATTTTTAACTTTTCTTATAGTCCATGTGAAATAAAAAAAGTGTGTGTAAAAATTATTTCGATATGTCACTTAGTTCCCGAGATATTGAATTTTAAACATCGCGAGTGTCGGCCGGCCGGCGCTCATTGCGGTGACGTCACAGGTCATACACTCACGCAGTACGTTGCGCGCTCTGGTACGGTTCACTACGAAATAACGCAAATATTGTTCGAAATGTCGAATTCAAATACAAGAAAATCATGTGTTGTGCCAAAATGTAAAAGTACTACCACCAATGCACCCGAAAAGTTATTTTTTTTGGTTCCAATGGATATTAAAATACTTAAGAAATGGCTAAAAGCTATGAAGAGGTTGGATCCATTTGGAGATAAAAGCAAAGTATATTGTTGTGAAGATCATTTTGACGTAGGTACATTGACAATCTATTATGTTATTTGTATTATAGGTAGTTTGTTATTGTATTTTTATAGTTTGCAGTAGGTTAGTAGGATCTAGTTTGTATTTGGTTTGTACAAGTAGGTATAAGTGGTAACTGAACCATCATTTCTTGGAATCACGAGCCGATTCCAAGAAATGATGGTTCAGTTACGTAGCACAAACAAACGAATAAACTATAGTCGTCCAAGAGATCGCATCACAGGTGCGAAACAATAAAACAATAATGGAACTACATTTAATATAAACTGGTTGGGGGCAAACTGCAACTTAAAAACTTTTTATACGAAAATGAAATAGCCAAAGCATTCTACTTTGCGGTGCTACTATTTTATTTTTCTTGCCTTGGCTGGCACCGACTCCAAAAGGTTTATTTTTTGCTTTTTAGTTTTTTGAAGACGGTTTTCATTTTTGTATAAAAAGTTTTTATTTCACAATTTTTAAAGATGGAAGAGGTCCCGTGCCTACGCTGATAACCTTATGACAACTCCTCATCACCTTTTACAAAATGCTGCTTTTCCCGGTGCAGGGACGTTACTTATTGAGGAGTTCTCCCGATACTTCATCATCAGCTGCACTTCATCACATGCATTGAGTCGAGCATAAATTGCTTATGAACTACATTAATGTAATCGTATAGCTGCCGTGAAATGCTAAGTATTTAATAGTTCCGATAACCATTTGTGGTCTTCATCATCAGTTCCACTTCACCAAATGGTGCATTCCGAAAGCATATGCATAAGTTACTATAGAAAACACCGAAATCGTTATAGGAGTGCCTATAATATTTGAAGAGTTCCCTGGCTTTCTCCAGGATCCCAGCATCAGATCCTGACATGATGACAATGGGACCACATTTGAAGTATACCCTTTCAAACAAAAAAATAATAACTCAAATCGGTCCAGCCGTCTTCGAGTAATCGAGTAACATACATAAAAAAATAAAAAATTATTCCGTCGAATTGAGAACCTCTTCCTTTTTTTGAAGTCGGTTAATAAGACATAGTACCTCACAAATTTAAATGTCAACAAGAAAACAATGATAAACCTGAAAGATCTGCAGTAAAAAAAACGTCACCTAATAAAATATTTTGATTTTTCTTTTTACTTTTTCATTTTTACTCTTCGCATTACGGCAGCAACAAAATCAACCATTAGTCCATCTATTTTGGGTAAATTATCCGATTGCCCTTTTTCATATCATTCATCCATGTTGTGAATTTCACTATGAAGATAACAGTACCTAATATACTTAAATCAAAAACGAAATGAAACAACAATTTACTGACAAGCGTTGAGTATGGTTAAGTACGTTATATCACTTATGTCTCCGGGCCGTGTACTGCGCGCGGAAGGAGTGTATGACCTGTGACGTCACACCAACGCAGCGCCAACGCGCGGCGATTGCAAATTAACGGGATTTTTAAATGTCTATAAAATCTAAACTATTTGATATTTTGGCATGGAACAAAAAATAGTGTGTTTATATTCACATAGGCTTTACTGTGACAAAGTTACAAGCGATTTCGCATACCCAGTACCATTCTCCATTGCAGTTTGTGATCATCACGTTTAACATTTTGTATATTTTATAGTTTTCGGAACAAATAGACTCGAGTACCTTTAATTTGATACCTTACTCGGCCGCGTACTACGCGCCAAAGTCCCTATCGAGTCGTCACAAATTTTGCGAACCTGAAATAAGTATAAAGATTGAAATGTTTGTAAAAAAATATGCACACTTATTTGAATTGAAGAACAATAAATTATATAGAGGTAGAAAAAGGGAAAATACCATGACTTCCATATTATTATGATATGTTCCAGACCAAAGACTTGCATTATATTCGAAGAATGTTCATTGTATGGCTCAACTAAAGGACATTTTATAAGTTTTATTCAAAATTATTTATTTTTTTAATGGATAAATTGTATTATGACATACTAACTATTTTGATGATAAACTTTGTCATTTATTATTAACATTGTATTTTATTTTTTTATAGTTTTGGCTTCTTCCGTTTTCCACAGAAATTCGCTAAGTAATATGCTTTATTGTCACTAATACATATGATTCATTGTTTTGACATCCAATTTAAATATTTGACATTTTATTTTATATTTCTTAATTGACATTTAATAATATTTTTAACTCTTATTAACAATTATTATTGTAAGTAACTAAAATCACTAAAATTGAATATTTGTACATCGTCCTCGCACGATAGAATATGTTGGAGAGTATATGATAAGAACTTATTGTAACCATAAAATCAAATCAATAAATCAATATCATTTATTCAGTCTAGGCTGTTACAAGCACTTATGAACGTCAAAGAAGCTACGCCATCGGTTCACAACCCTACGGCGGGAAACCTTGTAACGAGAAGAACCGGCAAGAAACTCGTCAAGGGCTATTTTTTTCTCCCTGTTTTATTTCATACAGAGTCGTCAAATTGAAAAGTGAGCTTAACATATCAGTAAGGTCAATTTCCATCACAAAAGAAAATACTAATTATAATATTACATTTTATGGTTATCCTAACCGTAAACAATTTTCAACTCGTAAGGAAGGACTTACATTTAACATTTCTCGCATTACAAGGTTACTGTACTGCAAGTTGTGACGTACATACAGGTCGATAGTAATTTATTTTAGATGAAAATATTTAATTTCTAAGCAAAACGTTAAGACAAGCAGACTGAAGTAGACCCATTTCCACTGGCGGCACCCGTTCACGAGCATGACGCATGAACCAGTCATCGCTTCGCTCAACCATATTTTAGGGAACGTTACGACCCGCCTCACACGACACCGCCGAAGAAACGTTTGAGTGAGCATGACGTACTTCAGGTACTTATGTTAAAGTGTATAAATATAAAAAATACAATGGCAAAAACAAAAAAAAAGAAAGATAAAAGTGCATTAATATAAGACGCAACTTACAATGTTACTGGAAGACGCATCAGCTGGGTCATAATCATAAAGCGTATTTAAAGTAAATTAAAAATAATAATAATATTGGCTTTCATATACTTAATTACAATAATTGGAGAACATTACTTATTTTTATTTATTCTGATCAAGCAGTGCCACGTTCTCAATTCAAAACATCATAAATAACATAGAATTTATAAAATTGAAACAAACATATAAATATCTCAACACATTTTAACACAATCAGACAAGAGCAGACCCATCCCACTGGCAGCACCCGTTCACGAGCATGACGCATGAACCAGCCATCGCTTCGCTCAACCATATTTTAGGGAACGTAGCGACCCGCCTCACACGACACCACCGACACCATATTCATACAAATAAAAAATTTATTATTTATCTTTTTATTTATTTATTTATAATGGTTATAAGATCCTGCCGTCACCTCTCAAGCAATCATCGGATCAGTAAAAAAAACAAAAATAAAATAACATGGGTAACTAATATTTGAGTACATGGGTAGCGAATTTATCTTTTCTTAAAAACAAAGATAAGTGTTGTTTAAATTAAAAATATTGGGGTTTCACGGAATAAAAAAACAAACCAGTCTCCATCTTACCCAGACGGGACTCGAACCTGCAACCTTTAGGAGTCCGGGCCAATGCTTTTATCATTGAGCTACCAAGACCTACCAAAACACGTCGAAATTTTCTAGCATATTCACTTTTCCACGTTGTTTGCCGGCGTCGTTTCATCAGTCAGAGGAATATCCTCGTGTTTGATAAGATCATTTTTATAAATCTTTGACAATCGATCAAGATAAGAAAGTTATTTAATATTACAACCAAAAACCAGACAAACAGTTATCAATGTTCCGATTAAAAAGTTAAGGGCGGTGGTTGAGGCACATACACAAAATATAGAATCAAATACCCTATTGCGCAAGCCACCCAACAAAGAGTATTAAGAATATTACCGAAATTGTTCCAAGCTTCAACATCTTCCAAATCTACTGAATTTGGGGTCACAATTCCTTTTTTAGTTTCCCATCGCGGCCAAATAACGTGTTTCCCATAGGACTCAAACACATATCTATTAACTGATCGGATCCTAGTATTGGCAACTTTCTCCCTATTCCTTAATCTCTTCAACCCAAAAGCTATCATCATCAAGAAACTACTTAAAAGCAAAGAAGTCCTATGAAATATCACAATTTTGGGTGTCTCAGTGCCGTACCTAGGTATAATATCGCTGATTGTATTTAGGAAGAAAAAATGACATAGCACAGCAAAGCACGAGAGCCAAAATCGGGTAAAGTTGTTAACGTCTTTGAACATCGTCACAACTGTAAGTAAAGCTAATAGGACTGATGGATATATGATGACTGCTCCCAACCCTTCAGCAGTTCTTTCTAAAGTAAAAGTTACTCTAATTTGAACTGTCTTATTTGGAGTGTATACCTCGTCGTAGCCTGTGATGATCCACTCAGCACCATACGATGCTCCTATCATAGAGACCGTTTTGTTAGACTTGGGGATTAGAGTGACCCTTTTTTGGTAGTTTACTCCAAACAAAAGGCTGCAGTTTTGTGTGTCGTACGGCCAGTTCCTAATTTTACTGGTACAGCGAGCTGTGTTCTCCACCCTTGGTACGCAAAGAACTCTTCCATTGTATCTTATTTTACATTTCCCATCGTAATGGTAATAGCCATCTTCTCCATCATTTTTCTGAACAACTAAAGGCGACCAATATTCGTAATTCCAAGTGTAAGTCTCGGTGATATCGTAGTAGTCTTTCGGATTCCACTTCAGCCTCTCGTCCGTCCAGAAGAGCGTAGTCCAACTGTACATGAAAAAAGATCCGTCTTCGCTGTCTATGGTGAAGTATTTCATCAGGATCCTTATTCCGACCGTTGTTGTGTTCGACGGGGCAACCAACGCCTTGTAGCACTTAGTGAGGTAATTTTGAAGTTTATGATCCCATTCAGAGTCGAGGGGACGGGGGTTGAGTTCCACACAGTTTCTGCTGACTGCTAAATGAAAGATGCTCAGAATAACTATACAAGTGGACCAGTCCATTGTTGAATCAATACTGTATGTTTTGTCTAATGGAATATAGAAACGCCCCCTTTGATAGCTATTAAATCGATTATGGCTTTGATATCAAATATAAGCTAACTACAAAATTGCGAATTGTGGTTTTAATCAATATGGCGTGTTGTCATGCTCGTTAGTGATCATTCGGATGAATAACATTGATAAAGTTATTTTCAAAATGCGGTCGATGCCGCTTTTCTTTAGGTCTAGGGAATAGGAGAATTAAATATATTGGGTATTCATAAAAAAAAATACTTATTACTTATCGCTAATTCAGTAAGTGGTTTTCGTTGTGAAACTGCGGGCCTATTGTGCCAAATTTAGAAGGTGGAGCGTAGCTAGCAGGAGTCCTATTGTGCCAAATGTACAAGTCAGAGCGTAGCTGGCAGGGGTCCTATTGTGCCAAATATACAAGTCAGAGCGTAGATGGCAGGGGTCCTATTGTGCCAAAAGAAGTCGGAGCGTAGCTGGCAGGGGTTTTATTGTGCCAAATATACAAGTCAGAGCGTAGCTGGCAGGAGTCCTATTGTGCCAACAGAAGTCGGAGCGTAGCTGGCAGGGGTCCTATTGTGCCAAATATACAAGTCAGAGCGTAGCTGGCAGGAGTCCTATTGTGCCAAAAGAAGTCGGAGCGTAGCTGGCAGGGGTCCTATTGTGCCAAAAGAAGTCAGAGCGTAGATGGCAGGAGTCCTATTGTGCCAAATATACAAGTCAGAGCGTAGCTGGCGGGAGTCTTATTGTGCCAAATATACAAGTCAGAGCGTAGATGGCAGGAGTCCTATTGTGCCAAATATACAAGTCAGAGCGTAGCTGGCAGCGGTCCTATTGTGCCAAATATACAAGTCAGAGCGTAGATGGCAGGAGTCCTATTGTGCCAAATTCACAAGTCAAAGCGTAGCTGGCAGGGGTCCTATTGTGCCAAATATACAAGTCAGAGTGTAGATGGCAGGAGTTCTATTGTGCCAAATATACCAGTCAGAGCGTAGATGGCAGGAGTCCTATTGTGCCAAATATACAAGTCAGAGCGTAGCTGGCAGGGGTCCTATTGTGCCAAATATACAAGTCAGAGCGTAGATAGCAGGAGTCCTATTGTGCCAAAAGAAGTCGGAGCGTAGCTGGCAGGGGGCCTATTGTGCCAAATATACAAGTCAGAGCGTAGCTGGCAGGGGTCCTATTGTGCCAAATATACAAGTCAGAGCGTAGCTGGCAGGAGTTCTATTGTGCCAAAAGAAGTCGGAGCGTAGCTGGTAGGGGGCCTAATGAGCCAAATTTAGAAGTCGGAGCGTAGCTGGCAGCGTACGGGCGACCATACGCTATTAGGAAAAAAAAAATCAACCTTGACTACGCTGTCGGCGTACGTATTAAACACCTGCCAGCTATGACTTTGTGGCGGCACCTACCTGATGCCGCACATACAACAACACACGTCGATAGATGGCGCTGACAAGCAACTCAGTATGGGATTGAACAACACGTATGGAAACCAACAACGCGCTTACAGAGTTTTACCAGCCGCTTCTGATATATATACCAAGTCCGACGCACATCAGTTGGACCGCGGTCCCCGGACTACCAACACCCAGGAGGAGGAAGAGTTCCTCCTCAACATTCGACCTTCCTACTAGTGGCTTACCATCTACCACCCTTTTCCATATTACCACCATCATTCCTTCTAATTATTTTAGCACGATAATCCCCCACCTCTGTTCATTTGTAGATGCCTATGGATTACAGAATTCATATCGTATCCATTAATAAAAAAATAAAAAGTTCTAATATTATTCGCCACTATGAGTACCTATGTATCTAATATTATCTCGCATTGCCATTTGTAGTGAACACGTAGCCCCGAGCGTGTTACCGAGACGTGCAATGACTTGGCAAACTTTGTAAATAGCATTTGTCTGTATGTCCATGTTGTCATACAGTTGTTCAGAATTGTCGCTAGTCAATTTCTAAAGAATCTAGTATATCTTTTATTTACCTGTAACCGAGTAAAGTAGAGGTAGTCAACAGGGGTACAATCGGGAACTTCCCGGTCGACCAGTGGAGTTTTTTGGGGGTAATGAAAATGAAAATATTATTTATTCAATTGAGAATATTACACGCATTTTTTATTTATTTATTTATTAGGACAGCCAACAATAAGTAACAACTGATACAGACAATAATTAATAATAATAAAACAAGATACATATTTAAGTGTCTTAACAGTTATAGGCAGTCACAATATTCACTTGAACTATCATATTTATAACAATTAAGATTATTAGGAACTCTAATTTAAAATAATATAAAACATGATATAATTATTAGGTACATAAAGACATCATAAGATAAAATAAAAGTTAAAAATAACATTAAATTAGAGTTTAATAATAATAATAATAACAAACATTGCATTTAACACCATTTATCTAGCCGAAGATAAGCGTCACAAAGTGACGCAACGATCAATTAATTATTTGTAAATTGAATGAATGAAAGGGTTACTCCAGTGACCAGTGAGTGAATTGTCAGTTTTGCCCTACCATCGGTTTCAGACTCTTTTAGCTGACAAGAAAAAACGGGAGCTGACAATAAAAAACGCGTAAGAAAATGGAAAATGGAAAGAAAAGGGTAAGAAAATAGTTTTTCGAAAAGTAATAAGGTTAGCGAAATAATTTACGCTTCAAATGAAATACCTTTTAATGTGCTATTATTTGTGATAAACTTAATCGATTTCTAGAAACCTATTTTTTTTTTAAATACGCTCTTAAAATAAATTTTACCCCAACCTTAAAAAAAAATCTTTATTCTATTGAGCATATTACACGTATTTTTGAATTGTCAGTTTTGTCCTTCCACACTTTTCAGACTCCTTTAGCTGACAAGAAAAAATACTTACCGGCTTTATCAAATGTAAGTACAAACAATACACCATTACGAAATACAAACCAATCAAAGTTTTATATGATTTGACTGATGAGTAACATAGTAAAGTAGTAGATTATGTTAATTATCAGTTCCATTCATTACAGTCATTTAGAAAATCTTGTACCTTGTAATATTAATAACCTTTGCTCATGAGCGTTTTCTTTTTTAATTTATGCAAAGGTCAATCCCATCTTTTGGAACTTTATTAAAGAAAGCTATTTATATAATATATCTTTATCATATAGCTCACGATACGAACGGATTTCGTTGAGCTACAGACATTTCAATTTTGACATTTATTCGGAAAATATGTTAACACATAACTGTTTGTAGCCAAAGCGAATCGATTCAGAATATAGTAACCAGGGGCTAATTTTTTTTTTTTGACACGCGATTTCACTGTACAATCCGCTTAAAATGTACCAAAAATTCGCCTTGAAACTAAGTAAAAACAAACAGTAGGTTGGCAAAGAAAATATCACCGACCGTGGCTCGTCCGGGTCCCCAGTGGCCGTGACAAATGGATCGCCCGGGCAAAAACTAACGTCCATCTTGTAACTAGCACTTATTGTAACTTTAGTTCAGTTCGAAATAAAAGAACATTTCTGCTCGGTATACTGATAAATCAATAAATCAGACTAAAATAATTACAGGAACTTGTAGGTATTAAAATAAATACGACTGACTATACGAGCCCCGATGCAAAATATTCTAGTCATTAATAATAACATAATAATAATAACAAACTTGGCCATACTGCGATCGCCAACCCGCCTGCCAAGCGTGGCGATGGAAACCCCCCTTTTGGCGGAGGCCTATACCCAGCAGTGGGTGTTAAGGTGGTTAATTCGTCAAAGGTGTTAAGTGACTGAGACGACAAAAACAAACAGATCATTTCAGACGTAAAACATAAATATTATTACTTTTTAATTTTGCAATTTACACAGCAATTTTTATGTGATAATTGTTAAAGAATTAAATATACTAGAAAAAACAACTTGTCTCATGTCGCCCTGACCGGACTCGAACCCGCATCCTTGGGAATCCGGCCTAATGCAGTGACCAATTAGGCAATTATGCTACAGAGACCTATGAGAACACGTTGAAATTCTCTAGTATATTCACTTTTTCTACGGTATATTCATCCATATTTTTTTTTGTTTGTGTTAAGTAACTGGTTAGCAATTGTGCTGAGACTGAAACTTATGTTAGTACTAGCGGCCGCCCGCGGATTCACCCGCGTTGTTCCCGTTCCCGTGGGAAAATCGCGGGATAAAAAGTATCCTATGTTTTAATACAGGCTATCTACCTACTATATGTGTACCAAATTTTATTCAAAATTCAAATCCGTTCAACCGTTTAGGCGTGAAAGAGGAACAAATAAATTAACTGACATAATTTCGCATTTATAATATTAGTGGGGAGCATGCATCTCGTATTGTATTTTGCGAAAAGACCCAAAATTATTCACAGTTTTGAGACACAATAGATATCCCATTGTTCTCTGGACACACCGGTGTCCTGTTTATGATAAATTAAGTGGGGTCAACGACTGCAAAACTTAATTATAATCTGTGGTCATGTGGTTAACATTCAGGAATCCCCAAGTATTCACTCATTCAAGTCCAAAGTCAAGTCGCACTTTCTATTGCAATTATCTGAGTCTGAATCATGAGTCACTTACTTTACCCCGTCTCTTTTATGTATTTATTTGTATGTATGTATATTTTATATTTATGAGTATGTGTGTATATTTATGTATAGGATAGGTAAATTATGTAGGTATTATATCTATTTATGTGTATATGATGTAGATATTAGTTTCACCATTTTCTTATTTGGTTTTGCATTTAGAGTCACCCGCTTAATATTATCATCTCTTACACGTCTCAGGTTGGCTGGAAGCGATCTCTTTTAGAGATAAGTCCACCTTTGTACATATGTCTCAAATTTATTCTGTAAATGTATTTTCTAGTGCAATAAAGAGTATAATACAACCACCGGTATCAGACCCAGGGGTCCCGGGTTCAATTCCCAGCGGGGGTACACATTGTATTCGGTTTGGTTGGTGGTTGGACTTGTTGTAAGCCCGCCTGGCTAGTTACCACCATCTTATCTAAGCCTGACGCCATAACAACAATGTTTTCAGCATTGTTGTGTTCCGGCAGTTCGAAATAAGATAACCAGTTCCTCAGTGGTTGAGGATTCCGGGAGAGGCTCGCTTCCATCTTCAGCCTTATCAATACTTAACATCATGTATGATGAAGGCTAAGAGTCGCCCTGTCATTCATAAAAAAAAACAATTAAATTAACTAATAGAATTTTACTGGAATGTTTTTCCTGATAAGTGATTCACGTTATATTTTTTCTATATTATATTTCGAGTTACTGCATGCTGCATAAATATGTCAATGATTTGAATTAAAATGTAAAGCGAGTAACGAAGACGATAAATAAAATTAACTTAAGTATAAGTATTTTGACGACCTGTTTGGCGCAGGGGTACTAACCCCGCCTTCTGCGCCAGAGGTCACGGGTTCGATCCCCGGACAAGACAAATATTTGTGTGCATGAACATGTCTATTTGTCTTGGTCTGGGTGTTTAGTATGTATATTAAGTATGTATTTACAAAAAAAAGTATATAAGTATGTTTATCCGTAATCTAGTATCCATAACACAAGTTCTTCATGAAACTTAACGTGGGACTAGATAATTGGTGTGATTGTACATGCGAATATTTAAAAAATATTTATTTAAAGTATTTTTCAAAGAAATTGAATTATTATTATTAATAGGATGTGACAAGAATTCGAGAAAGCCAGAGAGGCTACGTCATCTTGCTTTGTAATATCCTAGTTATATAATATCCTATCCTAGTTAGGTAAGTATTAGGGCGGAAGATCTTGTATCAAGAAAACCCGTAAAGAAACTAGACAAAGGTAAGAAGCCTATTTCTTCCCTAAAATCATTTTCCAATACAATTATAACAATTTTGAATTTATTCAACTTCGGAATACATTTTTCAACGAAGGTAATATTTTTAACTTGAATAGAAAGGAAGTACTTGTAGTACTAAATGATTTAACATATATAAAAAACTTTCAGTCCTCTATATACCAAAATATTTATAAAGAATGAAAGAAATAGATAATAATGTCAAATGTCAGGTCAATTATCCATAAAATCTAATTAATAGCCTAAAACATGAAAACCGAATTAAACTAACCATCCGACCTAAACAGACAAACAACTCTGTTTGCCTACATTTCAGTCTAGACAAGCCACCGTTATGGCTATATTCAGTCAATAATTCAGACGCAGACACTTCCGGGGCAACACGGCGGAAATAGACGCAATATCCGGTCGTAAAATTTTTAGCTGAATGTCTGTGCACTAATGTGTTTTGATTTTAAACAACAAATTGTCTCTGTAGAGACAGGGCCCAGTGGCGGTGAAGATTATCCCTGCTGAGTCAAGGATAGTGAGTCAACATCTGGCTTAACTTTAATGTGGTGAAATTTTGTGTTTGTTCCGAGTCTGCGTTTAAACATTTGTCATATCTTCGATAGGCCGTGAAATACACAATGTTATCAATACACGGCTATTTTTAACAGTATCCATTTTTTTTTAAGTTTGACTCGGAATCAGTAAGTGAAAAACTTGCTCCTAGAAATATGAGTCGAAATACGACTCAATTATTTTGACTTTCCATACAAAAAGATGGCGTGATCAGTCTGATTTGTATGAAGAGTCGAAAATAAGTTTTCATATTTCGAGCAGAGTTTTTATGATAAAGAGAAACTTTTTTACTTACAGATTAACTTAAAAATGTTGGATACTGTTTAAAAATACCCTGTGTTGCAGCCGCGCAATTAATTTTATAATCATTTTAGTTGTAGTTTCATATTTGCACTTTGATAGTTTTTACGTAAAAACGAAACACTTAATAGTGACAGCTCTAGTAGGTAGTTGTTCGCGAATTACTGTTGAAATTGTTTGGAGGTCCAGTAGTCGGAGCGTACAGAGGGTGGTTTTGGCTTGGAAATGAAAACTCGCACAACGGGTAATATACTCAATATATTAAACATAAAAATATCGTCAGATTATAAAGATATAAGCGGATAAAATCTATACAGGAAAAACACAGGGTTACGGCCATGAGTCCATGACAGGAGGTGTCAGACAAAGACAGCGCGATTGGCTTATCCAACTTTTCTCATAAAAGTTATGCAAAGGCAACCACGACATACTGCCTAGTATTCACAGTATATAGTGTACTTAAAGCTAATTTAACAGAAATTGTTAATCCAGTGAGGGTACTTTTGTATTTTTCGTCGATGCCTCTCACTGACATTGCCGTCATTCGCTCCACTTGGCGAGACGGAGCTGCGCGGACAACATCTACTTACTATCAGTTGTACCGCTGCCTGCCGTAATGCGAACCCATATATATTGAACTTTTCGTTGTGAGAACACCAGGAACATTGCCAAAGGTCGGCGCCGACAGGCATACTAGCAGCATAAGACCGGTGAGTAGGCTTTCGACCTTTTACTTAAGACCGCCACTGGATCGTTTTCCATTCATTATACATATTTTCGTGTCGTTGTTAAAATCCTATACGCGCTTCCTCGCGAAGGCGCGTACATCCTGTATTTTATAAAAGGAAATGAATTGAAAGTAAAATATTTGTCCTAAACTGCTCGATTAACACGTGTCAAGTCTTTAGCGAAGTTGGTAAGTACAGCAGTCTAAAGGATCGGACAGTGGCGAGTTAACTTGGCTTGCAAGCTGCCTTGCACATAAAATCGGGCGCTGTCACTGTACTTCTCGCTGTTCTGCCAGGGTAGCATGAGCGCCGCGACTTGTTGTCGACCCTTTTCTCGCGATGTCTGTCCCGCTTATAACAATACGGTGCGAGCGGGACAGACTGCGCTTGCTCGAGAAAAGTGCCGACAAAGCTTTGTCGAGGTGCGCATTCTACGCCCACTGGTGTAAATCGGGCAATAGAGAAAGTGTTTCGCAGTACAATTCCGTTTTTAATATGATTTTATTGTTTTTGTTTTGTATTTTTACCGACTTCAACAAAAAAGGAGGGAGGTACTCAATTCAACCCTTTTTTTTTTTTGTCCGATATATGTATACCGATTTCTCCGGTGTTGGTGATCCGATTTTAATAGTTGTTTTTTTGTTCGATCGGGTAAACTGTCAATTTGGTCCCATATAAGTCTCATTGAGATCCGATAATAATCTTCGGAGATATGGGGCCTAATGTCATGGAAGTCATGAAACAATTATATCATCCAGTAGGGCTAACATGCGCGACCATGAGAAAATTCGAGATGGGATGAGAAAAATTGTCAATCTCGATAATTTTCTCGCAATTCGCAACATACGCGCCACGAGAGAGAATCATCACGTCGTGAGATATCCCTTTCATGACGAAACGACAAGTTTTATTTTTAAATGAAAACACTGATAATCATGTGTGTCTATGGTGACTAAAACCACCCATACACAACAAATTGAACGAATGAAATGTTAAGCAAGGCCAATAGTCTTGTTGTCAAGTTCATTAAATAAAAAAATAAAATTGTTTCTTTTCTTTTGCGATTATGAATAATGACAAAGATAGCACTATTGTCAATTTTTAAACCGGTGTCTTCACCAAAACGTCTCATTCACATTGTGTCATTCTTGTCTGAAGTCCGGTCCGGCTGTGGTTTTGTTCATTTTATTTTGAATTTAGGTAGTTGTATTTAGTTTGAAATAGCATTTCAAAAGAAAACGTAAGTAAGTATATAATTATATTCGTTAGTTCTTGATAGTATTAGTTTGGTATTTGTGGTTGTATGATTGCTCGCATTTAATATTTATATTCGTAATCTTAGTACATTCGTATACTAAGTATTGTACCTATTGTTTTAGCATCAGAAGTAACAAGGCACAGATAACGTATTTGTGCCAGTATATGGCAGAACATAGGCCATAGGCTTTGTGATCCGCCACAGCGACTGGAACTCGCTGTCGCGAAGATCGAAAGGGTCGCAGACGTCTCGTATGCGCTTCCTTTCGATCCGCCTGTTCCACCTCTCTTCATATATAGTTAATAAATAATTGTAATAAACACTTTTTACGTTTCTCCAGCTATCTCTTCGAACAGAATGATCGACGACAAATAAATCGAAACTAAATGTCAAAACTCGATTATTTATGAGAAAATATGGCGCGTATGTTGCAGTTTAAATAGAAAATTTCTCGAAGTCTACGTGTGACAGAACGACATGACAAAATGTAGTGCAATGTTACCGACAGTCGAGAAGTAGAGATATGTCATCTCACCACGAGAAAATGGCGTGAGAAAATTATCTCGTGACGTGCATGTTAGCCCTGCAGGTAATTGTTAGATTCTTGTTCGAGCTGAAGTTTCACGCAATAACTACTGAGCGGATTTTGATGAAACTTTTTTGTTAAATAGCTATTGGTCCTCGCCAACATACCTATAGGCTATAAACCCTCAATAAGTAACGTCCCTGCACCGGGAAAAGCAGCTTTGTAAAAGGTAATGAGGAGTTGACATAAGGTTATTAGCGTAGGTACGGGACCTGTTCTACCTTTAAAAATTGTGAAATAAAAAACTTAATAAAAAAATTTAAAACCGACTTCAAAAAACTAAAAAGCAAAAAATAAACCTTTTGGAGTCGGTGCCAGCCAAGACAAGAAAAATAAAGTAGTAGGACCGCAAAGGAGAATGCCAATTTTTTTATAAAAAGTTTTTTATTATAGTAATTAGTTTAGTATGATTAAAAAAATATTTTCAATTAATGAATATTTTTTATCAACTTCCAAAATAAACAGAAAATGACACATATTAAATAAATAATAAATAAATATTTCTTACACTCACACCAATTAACCAAAGTAAGCACTGTAAGGCTTGTATTATGGGATACTAGGGTAACGGCTATAAATACATAAAGCTATACATATATAAGTATTTATGTGAAGAAATATATATTAACGTCCATGACTCAGGTACATATATTCTCGTATTCATCATACACACATTTGCCCCTACCGGGATTCGAACTCGGGACTTCAGAGTATGCGACGCCTTGAAACCGGTGTATATTGTGTCTCGTTCACTGTCCGCGAAAGTGTTCGAGCAAGCATTTCGTTCCCCAAATAGATACTTACCAATTTTCTTACAATCACACCAGTTGTCCAGTACAAAGTAAGTTTCATTAAGAAACTGTATTGTGTATAGATAAGTATGTACTAGCGTACGCAATTACGCATAATAAATTATGTATTGTTAATAACGGTAAAAATCAAGCAAATGCATCATTACTTATTGACAGTCCACTTTGGCGCTCCCTAGACGCTCAGTAAATACTGTGATCCATCATTATTTATTTTATTTTGTGATATTATACTGACCGTGTAGTCTAGTGTATTGACGACTGTTCGTATTAATTGAGGATTTCTAGATTTCTTAATTACGTATTGGCAGATTGTGATCAATACTGACGGGTCTATATTAATTCGCATAAAGTAATACTCCCAAATCAAATTGGAAACATATTCTTTAATCCGCATAACATTATTCTGCATAACTGATACGCAAAATTTAAATGCGCATATCGTACATTGTCATAATGATGACTTGGGATAAATGAAGTAATCAAAACGTTACTTTGGACAAGTATTAAATGCTGTTGTCTGAAAATAGGATATGTATTCAAATGTTGTCCTTGTGATCCTCATCACGAATGTATAATTTGTATTGCTCCAAGTAACGTCAAAGTAATAAAAGTTGATTTTCAAAGATTACAAAAACAGAACTTTGTGAGCCAATAATCTCAGAATGTATGATAATTTTATTGGTCATGCTGATTAGGACCTCCTTGCTGAATTCAGCGTTCAGCGTCTTCGACTTCTCTGCTTCGTGTTGGGGCTAATCCCTTGATGAGTCCTTTACACCACATTATATATTTACCATTATTTTATCGGTTGGGGGCAGCACCACCAAGATCCAAGTTGGAATTGCTCAAGAAACCCCACATGAACAGGAGATGTATTTTTGAATTATTCGAAATTCTTATGCGAATTCAAAAATATAATAAAATTAATTGAGTTCCATTTTGTCATTACTATTTTTTTAAGTCCTAATTCACTTCTCACATCTCTCACACTTACAGAGATGTGAGAAGTGAATTAGGATGTGAAATTAGCTATTACCGGGCTGAAACAAAAAAAAACATCTAACTTCGAAGGCTAATGTGGGAGCTTCACTTCTTTTATCGTAAGACAATTAAAGTTATGCATATTTAAATTATTCGAATTTATTATAATGCACAATTAGAGATGTTTTTTTATTATTATGTTCAATGTTATGCATAGTTATGTTATGCCAAATCTATTATACGAATTCATATTATGACAATTAATGTTAGGCGTATTAAAGAGCACCCAATAGCCACACTAGCTTTGGTTGCCACATTCATTTCACGCGTGTGAGCTGTATAAAAATCATTACTGACGTGATAAATACTGAATGTGTAGGCTTTCTTGTTGAAAATGAAATTTATCAGTATTTATAATAATGATGGATGACAGTATTTATTGAGCGTCTAGGGCGCCTTACGTCTCCAATTACAGATGCAACTGTCAATGTTAATCCTTGGATCATCGGATGAGTGCTTTCTCTTGTATGCACATTACGTATGGACAGTCCATTTGACTAGTTGCCTGCCAAATATCATATTTAGAAGTGAATTGTTAAATTATTGCTACTTGTATTTAAACCTGTCTCTTGTTTATTGAAGTAAGGGAAACCTTGCTATCCATACCAAAAATATTATACTGTAGATTAGTAACAAGTTTTAAGGATTAAAACGTGCATTTACTTGGCACATCAGTTTTACAATGCGTGTAATTTTACGTTTCGACATCTCAATGTAATAGTTGTTTCATTTTATGCTAGTATTTACTGTTACAAAAGTAACTTAATCAATGCCACATTTGGCATTGGTTTGCCTATATAGTTTAGCTATATATGTTCCATAGTGAGATTTGTGTCTTTAAATATGTACTTTTAAAATTTACTATTTCTACTAGTGGCCGCAGTTTTCGACTTTTAGTAGAAATTTTAAAATGTCGCCAACATTATATCCATATTTATAAATTGTTTTGGCCCAGAATTTGATAACGTTGTTGGTGGCAGACATTAGGTCAGCTTGCTTGCAGGTTTTAGGACAAGCAGGGCACATTGAGGTGGGCCTTTTTTTGTATAGCATCACATAAGCAGCTCGGATTGGTGCCATCTGCAAATTTCTATTAGAGCGATGTTTTTAACTCTTTACTCCCAAGCTGCATCATTGAGACAGTTCATCCGTTTCACATTTGCATCTCATCATGAGCGCGATATTCAGATTCAGATTTTGGTTGGTGGTAGTAGGTCTGGTTGTTAGTCCGCCAGGTTAGCGACCATCATCATGTCTAAGTATGACGCCATAGCAACAGTGTTTTCAGCATTATTTTGTTCCGGCAGTTAAGATAGCCAGTTCCTCAGCGGTCGAATTTAGGGAGAGGCACGCTTCCACCTACAGCATTATCACTACTTGTTATCAGGTACGATGAAGGCTAAATAAAACATGCAGACATGAAGGTCCGATCAGATAAACAGAAATAAGGCTATCTAATGTAATAGTTAATCGGACCTCACTCACTGTTAATCACCCTAACATTTTCTCCACTGCATTATCTATCTAGCTAATTTGGAGTGACTGCGCGAGTCAGTCTGCAACTGACTGAAAACTGCGCTGACTGACTCTGTAACAGATAAATCGCATTTGTGCCTGACCGCTTTCTCAACTGCACACTCAATTAGTTTGGTTGTTGGAGCAAGTTATAAGCGGTAGCGATTTAGTAATGGTTAGTTATTTCTTGTACATTCAGATTGATTGAAGAATGTATCCTTACATATCCTTACATATCTATACATGAAACAAATTGATATAGGTACGTAGTCCGTGCGGAAGTGCTGGTCATCCGGTCCTTTCGATTCTCATGTGTGCTTGGAACAAAACCACCGCGACGGTTACACGATTCAAATTGTTCGCGCCAGTTTGTTCCAAACACACATAAGTGTGTGTAAGAACATACCTCAGGCGGTGACTAGCACTTCCGCGCGGACTATAGGTCGGTTTATATTATGATAAAGTAATTATTGTCACAAAGAAAAAGGTTTTAGTACGACTTAGTACCTATTAGACCGTTTGAACACCGCCGTCACGATGACGGCGTTTGGGCAACTACATCTGTGGAAAATCATCATCATTTTAGCCACATGAAATTTACTGCTGGGTAAAGGCCTCCCCCTAAAATCTCCACGAAGATCGTTCTTGCGCTGTCCGCATCCAGCGGCTTTGACCTTGATTGACGGTCCACCTATATTCTTTTTCAGCTTGGATGATTTCTGTAACACTTCAAAATTTTCCGAGTTGCGTATGTCCTATATCAGAAAAATCATTTATTTACTGTAGAAATTTAGTAAAAAAAAAAAACACTCCTCTTGAAATAGAAAGTAAAATCTGTGTCTATTAATTACGTTTTAATTGAATATCATAGAAACATATTTCATTTTTTTGTAGAGCTATGTGCGATTCGGAACAGTGTAGAGATGAGACACAACAGAATCAACAACTGTTCCATAATCGATAACAGAGAAAAAGAAGAAATTTTAAACAAACATTTTTTTTTGATATTACAAATTAAATGTTTCTCCTGATTTTAATATTTACCACATAAGTAAGCACATATAATACTTTTTAACATATATAAGGCGAAATGGAATTTAATAATAAAATTTTAAGGGGTGGTCAGGTCAAGTGTTTGCAATCTAAGAAAAATAATAAAAAAATCTTTTTCTCCTAATAAAAAAATAAATTACTAATAAAAAAATAATTTAATTAATTATTCATTATCAAACTTAATTAAACCTTGAATAATGAAAAAAAAACCATTAAATAAACTATTTAAAAACAGCTGATATTAAGCTACACTGCGCTGCGCGGCGCCCGGCCGTCAACCCGGCCAGTCAGCTGAGAGCCATAAGTACCTACCTACTATGCAGCAAAGCTACCGCCTGGGCTGAGACCTAATTATTTTCTTTTCACAACTAATTTGAACGATTCGTTTCTAAGGTACAGTTAAGGCAAACAATCAATTGCAAGATCCAGACAAGGCCACATTGTAGTGACAAACAACACATGTTATGAGCGTTGAGGTGAGTATTATGCTGTGATGAGTCTTATTTAAGCTGTGACGTGACTTTATTATTCAAACTTCCCTATTAAAACAAAATCAAGTTTCAAATAAGTTTTGGTTAATAAATAGGTGTAGGTAAGTATAAGTAGGTAAGTAGTACTTACATGGCGTCGAACAGCAATCCAGTTTACTTAATAATAATATGCGTACAGCAAAAGGCGATAAGCTTTCCATCACACTTAACAGGCTTTGGACTGACAAAGTAATGTAATAATAATTATGTATACGGACAGTTGTTAATTGGTTAAAGGACCTAGATACTAGAATACTTTTATGTTCAACAACGCTCCTGACGAAGCCACCGACAAAACTCTACTCGAGCCGAGTAATCAGGAGTCATCAATTCCTGAACTCACGTGTAGTGGTAGGGATGGAAAGTGTCCTCGTCGTGAAGAGTTCGCCACGCGTAGTACTGGCTTACTCCGAAAATTCTGGCAGCATCTCGAGTACTGGCCGTTTCGTGCTCTTCGAAGAATTCCACGATCCGTTCTTCCACTTCAGCTGACACCACTCTTGGTCTACCAGCATCAACTGGCGGTGGTGGATCCAAACGGCCATGTTCTCGGAAACGGTACACGGCATTCAGTATGGTGTGGTGACTGAGGCGCACTCCGAACCTCTCCTCGTAAAGCCGCGCATCACTGCTTAACACTTCGCTACTTTCACGGTAACAAAATACCATTTCAAGGTACTCTCGACTAGTATACCTCCTAGGCATTTTTACTAACGCGCGTCGCGACCTGATAGAACAGAATGCACAAGGAGACTAACTAAAGAAAATATCAAATCAAAGTAAAGCGCGAAATTTCACGTGATTATTAGGGGTGGGACACGAGAAAAAAAGAAAAAAATATTAATTTGTGTCCGAGTTAATATTTTCCAATATTTTTCTATTTAAAATTTACCATAAGTATAAAAATAGCATTGAAAAATGCAAAATCATAAAACATTAATTATTTTTTCAGGCACATATTATCTTGGTTTGCATTGCTTCGCAACTTTTTGTTTAGTCTGATCACATAAATATCTGGGCAACATCTTGCTCTAGTAGGCCTTATCTCTTACTGGGGATATAGCTAACTTATTGATAATATTGATATGATATATCACACATAGAGGCTTTCGTCGTGCGTGATACCTTAAAACTTGTATAAGTAATTAAGTTTATTACAAATTCTTTCACAATTACAAAGTGATTTTATGCAAGCCTTTAATTATCTTAGCCATCGTCTACTTCCAAATTAAGACATAAGCAGGCCATACACGCAAGTATGGCCTGCTTTAGGAAAAATAATTACATTTTTTTTTATGAATCTTTCTACAGAATAATGAAACTAGGATTACAGAATTTACACACCCAAATTGACTACCGTAATAATTTACAATAGATAGATAAGAAGTTTACTTGCTACATAAAAATTAAAATCAATAGGCAAAGAGGCAGCTCTAAAATAGCGGCTTTTCTATTGATGATTCATATTGCATGCGGTTTCATTGATCTACCGCCACTGTCATCGCCGACAAACGATGCCGCCACGGCCGCCAAACGCTGCCTATCGCTTTTCGGCACCGTCCGCGTCTATCGGCGGTCAATCAAAAAAGTTAGTGACTCGAAGATGATTGTTGTGTGCAGACGTGCAGTTGCGTGCCGCGTGCGGGCTGCATTTTCGTTTACGATATCGATCGGCAAAATGTGTTACTAATAAACAAGCAAACGTGAGAAAAGTACTAACCAGACAGTGTCTCAGTGAGTGTAACAACAAATTAGTGTGTAACCCATCAATCAGTGCAATAAGGTTAATTAAGGAGTGTTGTGATGTATGAGTGAATGTGGTCGACAGCGACACAGGATAATGTATCCCTTTTTTGTATGCAGAATATGCAGATGATATCATCTGAATGGAACTAACTACTATTAAGTAAGTGAATGTAACTATTAAGTAAACTGGATTGCTGTTCGACGCCATGTAAGTACTACTTACCTACTTATACTTACCTACACCTATTTATTAACCAAAACTTATTTGAAACTTGATTTTGTTTTAATAGGGAAGTTTGAATAATAAAGTCACGTCACAGCTTAAATAAGACTCATCACAGCATAATACTCACCTCAACGCTCATAACATGTGTTGTTTGTCACTACAATGTGGCCTTGTCTGGATCTTGCAATTGATTGTTTGCCTTAACTGTACCTTAGAAACGAATCGTTCAAATTAGTTGTGAAAAGAAAATATTTAGGTCTCAGCCCAGGCGGTAGCTTTGCTGCATAGTAGGTAGGTACTTATGGCTCTCAGCTGACTGGCCGGGCTGACGGCCGGGCGCCGCGCAGCGCAGTGTAGCTTAATATCAGCTGTTTTTAAATAGTTTATTTAATGGTTTTTTTTTCATTATTCAAGGTTTAATTAAGTTTGATAATGAATAAAATACACTTAAAATATTAACTAGTAGGTAAATTACGAACTCGTAATTTATTTTTTTATTAGGTGAAAAAGATTTTTTTAGATTTTTTTATTATTTTTCTTAGATTGCAAACACTTGACCTGACCACCCCTTAAAATTTTATTATTAAATTCCATTTCGCCTTATATTATGTTCACATGAAATGATATAAGTTACGCTACCTATATAACCGTATTCCACGTGGCCCAAAAAATAGTAAAAAAAATATTTTTTCCAATTTAAGTACATTGACTCTTAAAAAAACGATAGATAGTCGATAGGATTTCACGCTACGGGAAATCTCTAAAACTGTCAAACTTGAAACGTTTCATTACCTATCCACGCAGCGTCTGTTGTCGTCGTCGCGATTCCAGATACTTTCCGTCCCAACAGCTATCGTTGTCAAATTTAATGTGATCTATTTAAATGGCCCTTACTCTGAGTAAAGTGAGTTTGTAAGTAGGAACTTACAAAAGATGTTAATAACCGCTATCTTCTCTTTCCTCACACTACACACCAAACTCCAATGAACGCGGCAATATAGTTTCCCATTCGGTCTGGATGAATGGAGGAAGCTGGTGTAAATGAGTTAAGATTTTCAACTCGCCGGCGCGCGAGTTTTATAAATTAGCTGCTTTTGCCCAACCCCAATTCTGCTGACGTTTAATCATAATTGTATTTCAATTGTAGGTCGCTTTTATATAGTTCCTGATGAGCGTATGATGCTGTCTTGCTTAGAGGGCCGTCCATAACGTGAGGTGGTTGGCGATTTTTTTACATGCTCTACAGACCGCCATTGGTCACGGGGGTAGGGTTCGTAATCACCCCTAAGACCAGGCGGCTGTGGCCCGGCTACCCGGGCCCCCTCGCGGCCTGAAGATGGCCGAGCAAGTTTAGCCATCTTCCCAGTCTGTGGAAACCGTGGTGGCACACCCACCAACGCCAGCGTGGTTTCACTATAGGGGTTTTCACCGTACCTAGGGGTTTTCGTAAACAAGATATACATGTTTTTGTAAACTACGCCACCTAAGTAAACTCGTTACGTATACCATTATAATATTTATGGTACCATAAATTAATGATACCTACTCGTTACAGGCTTCAGACGAACTACTCTAGTGCTACGTAAAAATACTTAGGTACTTAGTTACCTACTAAAAGAGTTGCATCTAATTAAAATTTACCTCTCCTTGAGGGAAATGAAATAGGATAGTCGACGTAAATTCAACATTAATTACAGTGATTCCTTCGTTGCCTAATTGGTCATTTTAACATCTCCACTGCTGGGGCACTGTCCTTCCTTTTGGATGGATAAGGAGAACGGGCCATGACCCACCACGCGGGCCCAATGCGGATTGGTGGGTTTTAACAACTGCAAATAAAGCCGGGACCGGGCTTTACGTGCCTTTCGCAGCACGGAGGAGGTCGAGATAATAAATTTTTGGTCGCCCATCCTGTGACTGACCATAACGAAAGTTGCTTAGGACGGTATACGGAAAAAGTATGTACTTTTTGATATAAAACTATAGGATGGTTAGAGATGTTACAAATGCGTAATAAGATATACATTTCTCTAAACCTTTATCTAGATTTGTAAAGAACCAGAAGCACGATTTTTTGGTTTTGCTTCGACCCTTTTTATTTTCGAAATTCAAGATTATTCTCAAATAGGGTTACAACTGGAAATTGGTTTAATTAGTGAACACCAGTTATATTTATCATCGTGTACCTAGTTTCATTTCTCTTTGCATCGCTATAGTTATTTACTACAATACGAAGTGATTTCGTGGTTTTTGGCCTAATCTGCAAAATTGGTCTTGCTCCCGGGCGCCACCTTTTCTCATTACTATCTTGATTCAGTAGTCCATCCATCCATCCATCATCAGCATGTGGACGTCCACTGCTGGACATAGGCCTCTCCTAGCTTACGCCTATTGTAGCGTTCGTAGGAGGCTATTAGCCTACCTATACTACGCTGGCCAGACGGGTTGGTTGGTAGAGGGTTTGTTTCAAGTTTTCCTTCTCTTACACAGGTTTTCAATGCGTCGAGCCTCTTAGTCGACTGGTGTGTGTGCTCGAGTGGTGACACTTGTATTCTTAGGCCGTCACCACACGGCTTATTCAGTAGTATAGCAACATAAAGAACGCGTAAGCCACAGCGCCATGAGCTCCACTCTAACGTTTCCAAATTGCGAAGATAAAAAAGAAATGTTGAGCGTAAACAATATAGGTAACTAAAATGCCAAATGTAATAAAACACAAAAAAAGTACATAATACTGGTTTATTTATGCATAATTACACAACTACATACGCCGCCATATTTGCCACGCCACATCTGTTGAAGCCACGCCTGATTCTGTAACATAACAATATTATTTGACTAGTAAATAAATTTACTCAAAAATGCGTGTAATGTGGTCATTATTTTGACAACCTTGTTTGAGCAAAGTCGACCTTGCCGTTCTGTTTCAAGGAGCGGCCGGCAAAGTTTTGCTGGTCGCTCTACAGGCCGGCAAAACATTGCCGGCCGCTATTTTGACGTTTCAACGTTTTAAAAATTAAAATGCAAAAAGATTTTATTAAAACACAGCTGTTTGTATTTATAGAGATAGGTACAAAAATGTTTTATTCCATATTTGGCTGTATAGTTCAAACTACAATTGTCAAAAAAAAAAAAAAAGTAACACAACCGCGGTGCAGCGAAAATGTTATTTTTAGTTAGTGACTTTTTTGCTAAAAATGAGCTCTCATAGCGAAAATTCTTCCGATTCATCGTGTTTAACACCGCCAGACATTAAAGATGAAGCTAAATTAGTGGTTGAAAATTTAATACCGCTTAACTCAAAAGAAAAATATAAGCTTACATATGAAAAATTGTGCAGTGGAAAATCAGTAGGAAATCTAAATCTTTATCCGAAAAGTTTTTCTTGCGTATTTCAATGATCTTTCCAACAAAATGAAGCCTTCCACCCATATTCTAAGTCGTTCCTCCAAAATTTAATCGGCCTCGACTTAACGAAACCTCATTGAAAACCTCTTCGAAATACTCCTCGAAATCGGTATTCTAAGTCATAACTCCGTAAGGACCTGGAGGAGCCAAAGAGTACGTAGCCACTCCGTGTTAGGCCTAGCGCACACTACCATTTGAGGACACGACACTACACGACGAGGTTGAGTGGAGTGTAAAAAGTTTTGGAGGAACGTCTTAGAATACGGGGGTCTCTGGAATACCTTTTCAATGTTAAAGTGCATGGTTCTGATAAAGCTCAATTTGAACATTAAAAATTACCACAATTTAACGAGTATGCTAAAACGACAGACGGATATAAATGTAAAAAATCAAAAGTGTCGACATCACAAAATGTAGAAAATATATTTTTTATTTAAATTACTTGCTGATTTTATTTAGATTAGGATTTGCATTTTTGAGTAAAGCACTATACAAGCCTTGGCCCACAATGACTGCTTCGCTGGTCACGCTATGATTGAATATACTATAAGTACTCCTTGTAGAACTCGTCATAAAGAATCACTTTTTGTTATTGAGGCAACGCTGAAATAGCGATATTTTTAGCTTCTATACAGATAACGGATTTGTTCGGGGATCGAACCCGGGACCTCTGGCGCAGAAAGTCGGGTATAGTACCCTTGCGCTAAACAGTTTGTCAAAACTTGAAGCTCGATAACGTATCACTGCAATCATATCGCGTGATATATAGCGGTGTTCATGATAGGCTGGTATGATGAAAGCTAAGCGCCTTCCCGTTGTTCATAAGAAAATTATAATAAAAGAAATCTCCTATACCTCATGTAACCATCTTCCCCCCATTTCTTTCCCCACCAGTTGAGCAGCACCCAGTAGTCCGGCGTGTAGCCCACCAGCAGCATGGCGTGGTTCAAGCCCCAAGGCACACAGAACGGGTCGTCGTAGATGCCACTTCTGAACAAACAAATATTAACTAGCTGCTTGACACTACTGTAGGTATGATATTCTTACAACTTCTTTTCGTATGATACTCGTAAGAATAACTTATTTTGACTACAATAGTTTCTTTTTAAGTCCAATTATAACATATAAAAATATGAAATATAAACAAATTCTAAGAGACTTCAAAAGTAAAAACAAAGTTTAAAGTCAGTCAAATAAAAAAAAAAAGAATGTCGGTCGCTAGTTACCTATAAAGTTGGAAGGTGAAAGGCGAAGCGTTAACCCCAACGGCCAGGGGTCCAATGGTGGCGAGCGCCTTCTCCATGGCCTCCTCGTCTCCTACCGGCAGCATCGACCAGGACCGCGGTTTGGTGCGGGAGAACAGGCTGCTGGACTTGCAACGACCCTTCTGAAAGTTGTAGATTTCATTGGTAGGTAGCGAGAGGTTAAATGTATCCTATCCTACAAAGTTTACTTAATATCCTACTCATCCAATTTATAAAGAAAGTTATATTCGGAGGTTTAGAAGTTTGGATGTTTGAATGTTTGTCAATCAAATCACGTAAAAACGGCTGCATGGCTTTGGATGATATTTGGCCCACATGTAGTTCATAGATGGATAAAACATAGGATACATTTTATCCCAATATTTCCACAGGAACAGGCAGCACGCGGGTTGAACCGTAAGCGGCCTCTAGTAGGAGTTGCTCGCATGTTGTTTTCATTACAAGGTCTCCCAACGTAGGTCTTTGTGTGCTGATGACGTAGCTTCTTTAATTTTCACAAGTGCTTGTAACAGTTTGAGTTTTGATGGTAACTTGCCAGTGTAAGGGTAGCACTGCTCGGTAACGAGCGTGCCTGCACCGCGGGCGGGCACAAGTTCATCCATAAGGGTGGTCAGTGCCCCAACAGTGGGGACATGAAAATGGCTGATGATTACGTTGCGAAACTTTAAGCCTTTAACGAGTTTCTTGCCTGTTCTTCCCGTTACAAGGTCCCTGCCGCCGTAGGGCTTAGTAAACCGATGGTGTAGCTTCTATGACATTACTAGTGATTGTTGAGTTTGAGTTTTTGATGATACCTTGCCAGTGTATGGGTAGTACAGCTCGGGGACGAGGCCGGAGCGCGCGGCGTACCTGAAGGCGCCCCGCAGGGAGCCGCCGTCGCAGCCCTCATTGCCATCTGTTGAGCTGCAGTCCACTATCTGCTGGGGACTGTAACAAATAATATAACAGTGCTCCTGAAATGGGCACTATTTTCCTGCAATTCATGCCGGCAAATATTGCTGCCTCCCGCCGAGAAAGATGCGCAGCCACACATTTCAGTAAAAATATGGTTAGGAGCACCATAACAACACACCAAATTAAATAGCCCAAGATAAGTTTTATTAAAAACTACCGCCGCCCTTACCGCCGCTTTTAAGTTACCATCTCTGTGGTCTAGTAGTTACACCACCAGTTTCAGACATTTTTTTGGTTTTGGTACAAATTTTGGTACAAATTTGCATTTATTTAGTATTTTTTTTAATCGATTAATGTGGAGTGTGACACACCTCATGCGACCATTAATGCAACTTTTTAGGCGCACCCAATTAAGGGTTAAGCTCCCCGTTGTTCACTAAAAAAAAGCAAGCCAAAAAAAGAAGGTGCTATAACGCATGTAAAGCACTAACCTGAGCTCTCCCCAGGTCCCGTGCTTCTTATAAAGCTGCGCCTGCACAGCGTGCGTCACAGCGAACGCGTAGCACGCGCCGCACTGCCACTGCTCTTCTAGCTTCGGCTTAAAGCCTTTTGATCGCCAATCAACCTGAACAAAATTTCCTTTTGCAGTTGCTGCCAGCCAAGGCATCGGTGGTGCATTCTTTATTGCAATTCTATACTTTTAGTTACCGTGCCTTAGCAGGCACCGACTCCAAAAGGATTATTTGAGAAGTCTGTTTTATATAATAAAGAAAAAAATTAACGACGTCTCTGAAGTAGGTACTAAAAAAAAACATCATCTAAAAATAAAATAAACAAATTATTCTCTATTATGAAAACGTAAGGTTTTCGAAATTTTCTGAACCAATTTTGCAAAAAAGGGCCAACTCGGGAATCCTAGCTAATATTAAAAATGCGGAAATGTGTTTGTTTTTCCGTCCTTATGCCCTAACTAAGCAACCAATCAACTTGACATATATTGACATAATACCTATATAACTTTTTGCCATAGAGTTAAGTAGTTGAAAGGACGGAGAGTACCTAACAAAGGATATGTTAAAAGGTCACTTTTCAATTTGACGACTCTGTATGAAATAAAACAGGTAGAAAAAACAGCCCTTGACGAGTTTCTTGCCGGTTCTTCTCGTTACAAGGTCTCCCGCCGCGCCGTAGGGTGAACCGATGGCGTAGCTTCTATGACGTTCATAAGTGCTTGTAACAGCCTAGATTGAATAAATGATATTGAATTTATGATTTTGTAATTTTTGCATTTTTCAATGCTATTTTTATACTTATGGTAAATTTTAAATAGAAAAATAGTGGAAAAAATTAACTCGGCCACAAGTGAATTCTCAGACGGGAATCGAACCCGCGACCTTTGGAAATCCGGTCCAATGCTCTAGAGCATTGAACCGGATTTCCAAATTTTGAATTGGACGTTAATTTTTTCCAATATTTTTCTATTTAAAATTTACCATAAATGATATTGAATTTGAAGTTGATTTTGAAAAGGATTATTTGAGAAGTCTGTTTTATTTAAAATTTTATCTTTTCGAAATTTCTTGAAAACTGTTGAACCTATTTCACAAAAAAGAGCCAACTTGGAAATCCTAACTAATATTAAAAATGCGGAAATATGTTTGTTTATCCGTCCTTCATGCCATAACTAAGCAACCAATCAACTTGATATTTGGCGTAGAGTTAAGTAGTTGAAAGGACGGAAAGTAACAAAGGCTACTTTTTGTCCCGATATTCCCACGGGAACGGGAACCACGCGGGTGAAATCGCGGGCAGCAGCTATTATTGTAATAACCCGTAGAATTGCCGTCGTCTATAGGTACTTGAGCGGTGTGGTGACGGCCTAAGAATACAAGTGACCCACTCCCTTACATGCCTGGGATATCGTAAGAGTCGACTAAGAGGCTCGACGCATTGAACACCTATGCGAGAGAAGAAAATCCAAACCCTCTACCAACCCGTCTGGCCAGCGTGGTAGCAGAAGGCTAATATCCTCCTATGAACGCCACAATAGGCGTGAGCTGGGAGAGGCCTATGTCCAGCAGTGGACGTTCACAGGCTGATAATGATGATAGGTACTTACCATATTAGGCGTTGTTTTATGCGCATTGCGACGATAGTGCGACCGGTGGAGGTCCAGCGCTGGGTCAAAGAGTGGGAGCGTGTCGAACAGTTTCAGGATGTTCTTGAAGTATTCTTCAGGATGCTACGAAACAAAATCTTTTTGATTCGGTAACCATTAACCATTAAGGAGGAAGTAAATGTTGTATTTGATAGAATCAGGCGTTATTTGGCGGAAATCCATATTTTAGTAGAAAACGAAAAATATGTAGCGTGTTTGTTTTCTACTAAGTTAATGTTGTGTCATACAAGGAAGTGAAGTCATTGGCGGAGAAAAGAGAGGAATGGAAAATACTCCTTCGCACAAGAGCGCAGCTCTTAAATTTAAGAAGAAGAAGAACCATTATTTATCTGAATATTGGACGAATAAAGGCGATATTATATGAATCAATTTCAGTTTAACTTCATGCGCGTAATGCTCATGGCCGCGCTTGATAGACTGATCGTATTCGATCAAGTTCGTTAAACAACGTTCGGCCCGGTTATGTCGGATGGGTGACCGTAAAGTGGCATTTTAACTGAGCGCTACCGTGCTTCGGAAGGCATGTTAAACTGTCGGTACCGGCTGTTGTCAGTCGTTAAGCCAGGTCAGAGGCCTTAAAGGCGGCCTGAAAATCTCTGACACTACAGGTGGCCACGAATCCTATGATAAGATGAAAGTTGTTTCTAACTCATGGTAAATTTTATATAGAAAAATATTGGAAAAAATTAACTCGGCCACAAGTCAATTCTCAGACGGGAATCGAACCCGCGACCTTTGGAAATCCGGTCCAATGCTCTAACCGCTGAGCTACCGAGACTTGCGAACCACCGTCGAATTTCTCCAATACTTTAATATTTTTAATACGCTGTAGGCCAGCGTTGTTACATCAATGCTAGGAAAATTCTTACATTCGAAAGAAACACCTTTTCAGGTGTTTAACGATCGATTAAGATGCAACTGCCAATAATTTATGATTTTGTAATTTTTGCATTTTTCAATGCTATTTTTATACTTATGGTAAATTTTAAATAGAAAAATATTGGAAAAAATTAACTCGGCCACAAGTGAATTCTCAGACGGGAATCGAACCCGCGACCTTTGGAAATCCGGTCCAATGCTCTAACCGCTGAGCTACCGAGACTTGCGAACCACCGTCGAAATTCTCCAATACTTTTATATTTTTAATACGCTGTAGGCCAGCGTTGTTACATCAATGCTAGAAAATCCATACATTCGAAAGAAACATCTTTTCAGGTGTTTAACGATCGATTAAGATGCAACTGCCAATAATTTATGATTTTGTAATTTTTGCATTTTTCAATGCTATTTATTTATCAATATTTATGTATTATTCGTTTATGTAAGTATGTGCATTTATGTATGTATTTGTATATTTATTTATAATGTTGTTAGCTATGTTAACCACTGCCTTTTTTTGCTATTACTGTTGTTTTTTCCTCTTTTGCTTCCATGATCTGCCTAAGGGTACCTAAGGGCATTAAGTCCGCAATTGCCATAAAGTGTTAATAAATAAATCAACATGTCAACAGAACTGAAAGTCTGCAATGTTTTGCTATGAATGTTAAGGCAACATGTTTTGTTAATTTTTGGAGCAGCAGACCCTCCTTAGGAAGACTAATGCCCCAGCAGTGGGAACTCTAAAACATCCGATGGCTTACCCAATCCCCAAATTGGTTCAAATGCAGCGAGTACGACAGCTCTCCGGCGAGAAACCGCCGGTTGTGGTCCGCGACGAGTTTTAGGTTCTTTCGCCATTGCGACAGAGCCGCCATCTCATCTCTGTGCGTTTCGTACTCTTTGGCGAAAATTGACTGGAAAATATGAAGTATCATAAATAAAAAACAACGAGTTGCACTCTGGGAGAAGTAAAAACCGCGTAAATGAAAATAACGATCAAAATCAACTATATCTTGACCACAACTTCGAAAAAGTTGATGAAAACGGAGACCAACTTGATTTGGCAGGTAAATCCATTAAAACTGACCTGGCATCAATATGAACGTTGGTAGTAATGAGAGATCTTTTTAAAATGGTACGGTCGGTCGTTTTTTACCGACTTCAACAAAAAAGGAGGGAGGTACTCAATTCAACGCGTATTTTTTATTTTTTTTTTATTTTTTTTTGTCTGATGTATGTATACCGATTACTCCGGTGTTGGTGATCCGATTTTAATAGTTGTTTTTTTGTTCGATCGGGTACACTGTCAATTTGGTCCTATATAATTTTTACGAAGATCTGGCTAGTAGTTTTTTCATAATCTTGAAAAATATAAATCACCTTTTGGCAAGTAGTCGTTTACCTAGATGACATTGTTGTGTATGGGCTGATTTTTAGTGTAAGTAACGGCACATGATGTAACTAAAAAATCTGAAATAAAAACATTTTATAAAAAAAAATCAAACAGACTTCAAAAAGTAAAAAATAAAACTTTTGGAGTCGGTGCTAGCTAGCTAAGGCCAAAAAAATATATAGTTAATAGAAGTTCAATGTAGAATGCCCTGGCTGGCACCGACTCCAAAAGTTTTATTTTTTACTTTTTGAAGTCGGTTTGATTTTTTTTTATAAAACGTTTTTATTAAATGTCGAATTGGAGATGTCGAAGGCGAGAGAATTGCCCCCCTGGTCAAACTGAGAACCTCCATTTTTGAAGTCGGTTGATAAATATTTATCTATAAGTACATTTACATAACCGACAATTTTTTATGATTTTTTATTTTTTGCATTTTTCAATGCTATTTTGTACTTAAATCAAATCAAATCGGCCGTAAGTGAATTCTCAGATGGGACTTGAACCCACGACCTTTGGAAATCCGGTACAATGCTCTAACCACTGAGCGATCGAGACTAGTGTCGGATTTCCAAAGGTCAAGGTCAAGGTCAAATATTTTTTCCAATATTTTTCTATTTAAAATTTATCATAAATTACTTTTTTTAGATAACTAGCTTCATGAAACAAAAAATAATGAAAATAATTTATTTTGCACATATCTTTTTAATGTCTAATTAATTTGAATTTGCAGGCTGAAAAAAAAACAAAAAAATACCAACCTTATAATCCAACCAGTGAGAATGAGGCAAATCATGATGAATTAAAAGTCCATCTAACCTATGTCTTTCGTTACCTCCAGTGTTATTTCTATTTTTCGTACATTCACTAGTTTTAAAACTTTCACTTATATCAATTTTTTCTTCACTTTCAAATATATTGAAAGCTTTTCCTAAAATACTACTAAAATGACCACCGTCAGAACACTTTTTAAATCTATTAACAGTATGGTTACTACGAATATTGCAATTTATTATTGGTAATAATGTAAATAAAATAAAAATATACATTGTTGCTAAACCTCAAACTCGCAATCGAGACTAAAATCTGGGTCATGTAACTCATTATTATAACACTGAGAATCTGCATATGATGCAGATTTAGTGTTAGCACTGAGTCTGGTGCACACTATTAAAATTGTCACGTAACTACCTAGGTAACTAAAATTAGACAAAAAATACTTTTTTGTTATACACGAAATCTATAATTCTAAGTTATGTTTCTTTGGAAATGCATAATCACTTAATAATAGATCTGATTACGAAATAACTAGCATAAAGCTAAATTACACCCAGAGACGTGAGTGGACGGACAAACACCCAGGTTCGTCCAATTATGTTTGTCACGAAAGGGGATCGAACCCGCAACCCTTCTCGCTTAGTAGGTACGACCAGTAGGAACAAAAATGATTAAGGAGTAGTGTACCACCCTGATCCTCCATGGCCTACGGCAGTGTGAAGGCAAGCAATGAGGGGTTTAGCTGGTAGTGCCCCTCACTCCGGGCTCCCCATTCAGCCTGGGAATGGGGAGTCGGGAGGCGGAGGTCCCTTCCTTCTCCCGTCCTCCCGCCGAGCTTTCGAGCTCGGTGGGGGGACGGGAGCTGGTTCGATCGTACCCCGAACCCCCGTCGAGCCTACTAGGCTTGACGGGGTGTCGGGGGCGGCGAGGGATAGGGTGCTGGACTCGCGAGTCCGGTATTCTAGGTGAGCACAGCATAACCGTTTAATATGCGTAAATAAAAAAAATTTGACAAAAATGATGTGATGTAGAAATTATATTTCTAGCAGATCATAATTTTATTTCAAGGTATAATAATAGATAATACAAAATATGTACGTCACAACTTGCAGTACAGTAATCTGGTAATGCGAGAAATGTTATAATGTATGGTCCTTCCTTGCGAGTTGAAAAACTGTTTAAATGTACTTTTATTTTAATTTTTTTTTTGATGAAAATTTATCTTTCCCATGTGTTTAAGGTCACTTTTCAATTTGACGACTCTGTATGAAATAAAACAGGGAGAAAAAATAGCCCTTGGCGAGTTTCTTGCCGGTTCTTCTCGTTACAAGGTCTCCCGCCGGCCGTAGGGTTAAATGATTTATTTATTTATTATCTTATTTACTGTTGCCAAGTCAGGATCTGATGGTGGAATCCAGGGAAAATCGAGGAAAACCCTTAAATTTTATAGGTATTTTCGTGTTTTATATATTTCATAAAGTTTTTCAAGTATTTGCATCTGGTAGTTATCATCTCATAATGATGAGCTGGTGATGGAAGGTACAACTCCTCAATGGTTAGGAGTTGGAGGATAATTCTTTACATATCGTTGATACGTCAAATTTATAGTTGCAATCTTTCAGGTTATTTAGTTGAGCTGATGATAAAAGGTAGAACTCCTTAACGCTTAGGAGTTAAAGCATGTTTTTTAAGTACCGCATGCACCAATAGACCTTGACTTGTATTCTTTCAAGTAATTTAGGTTAGCTGGTGATGAAACGTTAAACATCATAACAGTTAAGAGTTGGAGGGTGGTGCTTGTCTGAGTGTTCTAATTTAGATATGGGCTACAGTTTTCGTCGTTGTATCTGTGACGTTCTGAAATAGACAACTACGAAGTCACAACGAAACTCGTTATTAAAATGACAGGGTATTTTGTAAAATAAAATATTACAAAATGTGGTACCTTCATGTGCTGCTTTTCATTTGGTGATATCCTTCAATTCTCCTTAGTCATGGGCATTGTACCATTGAAAGTACCCATTAAATTAACAATGACCGGTGGACCAGCAGCAACTTAATAGATCAGAGTAACGGGACTCAACGCGACATTTTTATTATGTGTACATTATGTACTTACAGCTTGACGTTTCGGCTGTGATGCTACGACTGTGACCACGGGTCACAAGCAGATTAGCAGTCAAGTACATAATGTACTACATAATAAAAATGTCGCGTTGAGTCCCATTACTCTTGTCTATAATTATAATGGAACGCGAAAGTTTAAAATCTTATAATAATAATAATAATATAATAATAATAACATTTATTTCAGAAAACTGGTTCCATTTTTGTTAGTAGGTACATATGAAACTTATACGCTAATGTTAGTATCCTATATCTAAAAACAAAAGACAGATTATACAGCAGCAACTTGTGCGCTGCGCACAGAATTAAACACATTGTGTTTGTACCACAAGCACAAACGCTGTGAGTTGGTCATTTCGGTTCGGATATTGCAAATTTAATCGCATTGTGTAGGTAATAGGTACCATAGCTTTTCATACATTACAACTTCGTTTGCTGTTACGCGGTGCGCTATTACGCGCTGCGCTGCTACACGCTGTGCTGCATCTGCGGACGAAGCGGCGAACAAAAACTATTTCGGTGTTTTCTATAGTAACTTATGTATATGCTTCCAGAAAGCACCATTTGGTGAATTGGAACTGATGATGAAGACCACAAATGGTCATCGGAACTATTAAATACTTAGCATTTCACGGAAGCGATATGATTACTTTAATGTGGTTCATAGGCAATTTATGCTCGACTCAATGCATGTGATGAAGTGGAGCTGGTGATGAAGTATCGGGAGAACTCCTCAAAAAGTAACGTCCCTGCACCGGGAAAAGCAGTATTTTGTAATAGGTGATGAGGAGTTGACATAAGGTTATTAGCGTAGGCTAGTGGACCTCTTCTACCTTTAAAAATTGTCGGTTTGGTTGGAGTCGGTCCCAGCCAAGGCATTCTACTTTGCGGTCCTAATATTTTATTTTTCTTGCCTTGGCTGGCTCCGACTCCAAAAGGTTTATTTTTTGCTTTTTAGTTTTTTGAAGTCGGTTTTCATTTTTTTATAAAAAGCTTTTTGTATCAAGTTATGATAATTAATATTATTTTGAAAATCAAATTAATTAAAATTGTGCATTTTTTATATTTTTTATGTATCTTACGTTTGATATTCTAAATTCAAATTCAATATCATTTATTCAGTCTAAAGAAGCTACTTTAGACTGAATAAATAGCTTCTTTAGACTGAATAAATGATAATTAAACCAAAACGGAGTATTATAATTAATTTAAAGCTTTTTCAAATAAGAACCAAATATAACAAAAAAGTCAATAGTGCGATTCGAACGCATTATGACATATTTATAAGTATTAAATTAAAAAAGTACTTTGCCGCGCTAGGCCGCAAAAAGCGATTTTCTACGCCTAAACTGATTGACAAAAGCTCCTTTTCAGAGCGTGTGAGGTGAAAAAGTTATTTTTATTTCAATCCTTATTATGCTAATACCTTATTTATTGGATCATGATCATGACCATTAGGTACCTATATCGTGTAAAGGCCCCCAGACAATGTCTTCATTTTGAGATGGCGTTAAAAATTGTAATACTTCTTCTTCTTATCGTATGAGGATTAGTGGCTACCTCTAGTGTCAGAGTTTATCAGGCCGCCTTTAAGGCCTCTGACTTGGCTTAAAGACTGACAACAGCCGGGACCGACGGCTTAACGTGCCCTCCGAAGCACGGAAGCGCTCAGTTGTAAAGCCACTTGTATGGTCACCCATCCGAACGTTGCTTAACGTGATCGAATACGATCAGTCTGTCAAACGCGGCCATGAGCGCTACAATAAGTATACAATAATACTTATAAGTAGGTATACAATTATAGCTGGTGGCAAGGCAAATGGGCAGTACCATTGCATCATTTGCCGGCCCGGGCACCTATTAGGTTTTTCTAAGAGGTTTTAAAAACAGAGAATTTAGTATTTGATGTTGCTTCATATCTTTTTTCACATTGTTATTAGATTTACTGTTGAGGACCTTGTAACGAGAAGAACCGGCAAGAAACTCGTCAGGGACTATATTCTTTTTTTGAAACGCTGTATCAGCTTCAATATTCAAAATAAACTTAGTTCAAAAACTTATTATTTTTTGTATATGTACGTACAGTCAACGGATACTGCGGTTTATACAAAATTTAGATTTTCTACAGACAAATCTTAACTCAACGGCATACGCCTTAAATTTCAGTCGACTGGAGAAAGAAAGTTTTGACCGTACTAATAAAAAAGTCGCTGGTTCGAGTCCCGTCTTGGCAGCTAGATACTACGTAACAATTAGGCGAAAAAAAAGAAAATCTTAAAAAAAAATCAATCAGTTCATAATTGTAACACTAATCAATCAGATAATAGGAGAAGTGCGGTGATAGAAGTTGACTGCAGGTGCCAAAAGTGCAAAGCCACATTCTGTCATGAGCCTAATTGTTTTGGTCGTGTAGTAAATATTTATTTTTAATTAACAGCGATTAATATGTCTAGTCTAGATGAATGGTATTCTTTAAATGAAACACATTTTAATTGATAAGTTTTTTCTATTTATTTGTCAAAATTCATGCTAATATCTAATTAACAATGGCATCACTTCATTTCATCATCATTAATAAAATAAACATAATACTAATAAAGAGAAATTGAAAATTTCCTAAAAAGAATCTGCTAGGAACAAGGTAGTTAAAACATTAAAATTATATACAAAATATATCACAAGTAGCTGTAGAATAACATGTGAATAAAACATAATAATATTGTAAAAAAATATAATGAGATTATTTCGATGTTGATGGCTATGTAAATAATGTATATTTGCAAAACATGTGATTGATGATTAAAATTAATACAAAACGTTCACAAATTCATGAAAAGAGATTTTTCAAAATAAATTAAACATAACATAGAATCACAAGAACTAATTATCGAATTCTACTAAATGTCAAGTTTACTAAATAATTATAAATTATAACCTATGCTATTACGTGTCATGATGTCTAAACAGATGAATCATTATATGGTGACCAGCACCATTCTAATTTAAGTTATAATAACTTAGGTATTGATTTTTATTTAATAGTAAATATTTATGGTAATGCTTTCTAAGCCAAATGTAGGACCTTTTTAATTTTCAAAACATAATTAGAACGAGTGATTGAACAATTTATCGAAATACATTTCAATTAATAATTGTATCAAATTAGATACCATCTCAATCTAGTACCGTGATAATTCGGATTGTATCTCGATATTCCATAGAAAACATCCAACAAATACATATGAAAAATCGTATTAAGCAATAATTTTATTACTGTTGACAGTTTAAGCTAATGCTAAATGTACACAAGTCAAAGAAATATAAATAGGTGAGCATTTAGCGATTCCGGTGGTTAGGTTAGATTAGGTTAGAATGATGTACTATTTAACCCTTTGAAAACTCAGTAGACGTTTGATGAAAATTAGTAACAATCAAAACATGGACTCAATATATTCATCAAGAAATAATGGAACCATGGTTTTATAGTCAGTAGTTATATAGACGACGAATTTCACTCCGATCGAATTCGTATGTGATCTTTATGATTAAAAGCATAAAGTTAAAATTTGTTTGCAGTAGTCCTCGTAAGAACTATTTTTTAATGATTTTATTTGTAGACAATTTCAACTTTACTCTGTTAGTAATACAGGCCATGTCCGATCGGACGGAAAGTCTGTAGGAGTTGGCGAAAATCAGATTTCTTTTCTAGATTACCATAGGTATATAACAAAACCATTTAAACATTTTATTTAGTTATATGGATTAAAACTAAATGAACTACTTAAGCCTACAGCTGTCGAAAAGATATTTTGAAATCACTTTTCTCGTATAATAAATGCAAAATATTATTTACAATGATAATAAATTGTCTACTTATAAACTAAAATTTAATCTAAAACTAGTAATACTCGCTGTTAATACCTAAATAATAAATGATAAATTACTTCGACTGATGCTTTGTTCTTGTTTGAAATAAAAACAGCATTTTAACTTATTTTAAATTTGTCATGTGAAATAAATAAGATGTTAAAACATATTATGAGCAATAATCATTGGTTTAATCGAGAATTCCTAAGAATAGATTACCTATAAAAATATTGTCTACTTTTATAAGCAATAAATTGTTATAATAAAATGAAAAACCTGCATTGTATCAGAAAAAAACAACAGAATAAAGAAACATATTTATCAGAACTTAATCTTGAATAGTTTGGTATCAAAGATCAAAATGGCGTGTGATTTCAAAACATAATTTCGCAGCTTTACACAAAGTATACAGATATTGCTTCACAGAAGTAAGCGATTTGAGCTAACACACATGAATTTTTGACAAAAACAATAAAATAAATTAAAAATTTGAACGTTTAGGCTCTATTTACATTACCGCGGGAATGTATTTATGAAACGAAATAGTTTGTCTTCAGACACCAAATAAAAGATCACCTTAATTTCTTGAGATAAGGTTGATTTTTGTTAAATGGTAGGTTTGAATACTCAGATCATTTTGAAGTTGACTGTACAATCGGGGAACTTCCCGGTTGACCAGTAGTTTTTTTTGAGAAGAGTTTTCTCGGAAAGTTCTAAGGTTAAAGAAATAATTTATTATTCAAATGAAATACCTGTTAATGTTCTATTATTTGTGATATAAACATTTTCTTATATATCTACTACTTTTTTTTAAATAAAGCTTCTAAAAAAACTCTATAGTCTACCGGGAAGTTCCCTAACTGTACATATACATGTAATAGATATAATCAGCTTTATATCAATTGTGTTAACAAAAGTCAATGAGATAGAAGCCAAAATGCTTGAGAATACGCTGGGAGGCGCGTGAACTCATTTGGATATATTTAAATGGATGGAAAATCATTATGATAATAAATTTCATTTTCTCAAACATGCATGGAAATGTTGTCATTATTTTCGAAAAAAAGAACACGCGGTATATCGAATTTACGGACAAAGAAAATCAAATCCATTGCAGGAGCGTTTTTTTAATTTGGAACATTACAAAGAGTATTTAACAACTCCAGCACGCCGTTTCATACAACATTGCTGGAGCGCTGTAATGTTCCAAATTCAAAAAAACGCTCCTGCAATGAATTTGGTTTTCTTTTAGTAATTATTAAATGTATAATATAAAAAGTATGTTTTATTTCCGTGCATTCTTTTGAGAAAAGCACTATATATGCCTCGGCGGAAATGGCAATTGCCTGTCTCGTATTAGTAAAGTCCTCGCCTACGGCTCGGCCTTCAAACTCATACTCGACCTGCAATTGCCTATTTCACGGCCTTTGCAATAATGTACTATTCAAACACTCGCTTCTATTCCATTCGGCGATAATTTAAATTGAGCCATAATATCATATCAATAATACGTAATTTTTTTGCTTTATACGCCATGTCGTTTTTGGAAGACAAATTTTTAATCCCCAGAACACAATAAAGAGCTGAAGAAGCATGTTATTTTCAAAAATAGTGGGTCAATTCTGGATTAATAATCATATCTTAATCCTATTGTTCTAATTGTAGCACTTTTTTACACTGTAGTAACAAGAACCGTGTAAAATAGCACTACAATTTGAAACACGATTATGTTTCAATATTAGCAGAATAGGCACGTTGCTAACACTTAAAGAAATTCTAAATACTAGAAATGTAAATGTTTGACAGTTTCAATGGTTTAAGCAAAAGGGTAGAGACCTATTTTAACTGCCTCTGTGGTCTAGTGGTAACAACCACCGGTATCAGACCCAGGGGTCCCTGGTCCGATTCTTCGATTCCCAGCGGGGGTACATATTATATTGGTTTGATTGGTGGTAGGACTTGTAGTAAGTCCGCCTGGCTAGCTACCACCATTTTATCTAAGTCTGACGCCATAACAACAATGTTCTCAGCATTGTTTTGTTCCGGCAGTTAGAGTTAAGTGTTGAGGGTTCCGGGAGAGGCTCGCTTCCATCTTCAGCCTTATCAATACTTAACATCAGGTATGATGAAGGCTAAGTCTCCCCGCAGTTCAATAAAAAAACACGTTTGTTGTATGGGAGCAACCTTAAATATTTATTTTATTCTGTTTTTTTAGGATTTGTTGTTATAGCGGCATCAGAAATATATCATCTGTGAAAATTTCAACTGTCTAACTGTCACGGTTCATGAGATATAGTCTGGTGGCAGACAGACGACAGCGGAGTCTTAGTAATAGGGTCCCCTTTTATGCTTTCGGTACGGAACTCTAAAAAAAGACGCTAGACAGCTGTTTATTACTTCATACCTTTCTTGTGTTATGGTGTTTCATCATAATTATTATGTTTGCCATCTATAGACGACAGAGTCAGAAAAATTTAACTTCAATATTATTTTGACACGTTAACTCATCAATAAAATATTCGAATTAATGAACTAATAATCTATTTTAGTTAGTTTTTTCTGTGTGTGACGCGTCGATTAGTATCAGATATTTTTCATAAAAAAGATAATTTTTTAATATAAAAATATCTTTGGTGTTTTATTTGTTGTCTTTTCTAAGTGAGATAACATTTTTTTTTATAAATTTCCTTTCGTTTTGAGCACATCGACTATCGTCACATCAATTATATTTAATTCTCTAAAACTAAGAAGCTAACATATTCAATCGATATTATATCTTATGTCTATATGTACAAGGTTCAAAGTTTAATCATTCACAGCACATGTAGAACTGGTATCATACAAACGCCTTTTCAATTTATTACATAATTGTCTATCAATATTTGCGTGAGTCTGAGATTATTAAAATTGCGCTATAATAAAATAGACATTTTGTACATTATTCCTACACGGAGGATATTAAAATATTGTTTTATATTCGAGATATGATGAATATAAGTATTTTTTGTCTATTATTTTTTATTACCAGTTGCTTAGTTCTTTTTTAAATAAATTAAGATATTTTTCTATATTCATGTGATAATACAGAAAGGAGGGTAGGGCGAGGTAGATCTCTTTACCGCTGGCGCGGGTTCGATGCTCCGTTGAGGCTTCTTAGTTCCGTGTAGGGTTTTCTAGAAAACAATTTGACATTTTCGCCTTTATTCAACGACGTGTAGCCGAGTCGTTTTCTGTACACCATCAATCTGTAAAAACAGAAAAAGGTATTGTTTTAGAAATACTATGGTACACCTTACTATACCTATCCTACTTTCGACTTATCCTACTAACTTTATGATCACATACTTTGTCAATAGGCTATTTGACAGGTTTTTAAAATCCATTTTATATTATGTAGTAGAGTATAAGGAACCCAGTAAAAGTAGTTTTTTTTTAATTCTGGTACATATTTGCTGAAAAATATCAAATTAAGAATTCAATATTTAAATAGCGCGCCAAAACGCTACATTGACAATATGGCGCTGCAATGGGGTTGGTGACGTCACTTGCCTGTATTCTGATCTTTGGGACATAATCATCCACATACGTAGGCAAACGATATTTACAAGCAGGTGACGTCATCATAAACTCGACGAATCTGGAGCGTTTTGTGTCACGTGACAAACGTTTAAAAAATGCATTTTATTTACGGATTTTTAAATAAAGTTATCATTATTTTCAACGTACGTTAATAAATAACCATTTTTAAGGTCTTAATTTATACTGATAACAGTAATTGAAACTTTATTTTTCGCATTGTCAAATAGCCTATTGTCATGCGTTTCATCGCTGAAACATGTTATTTCTAAATTGGCGGAATGTATAGGTATGGTAGTGGGCCAACTGCGTAAGTTTCGTCGGCACCGTTTTCGAATTTATTTTGACAGCCGACGACGGTGCTATCGTACAGCGCAACTTCAACGTTATCGTCCTAACAATAAGATTCCTTTTCAACAGTCAGTTAATACTCGACTCTGTGTATGACCGAGACGTCGCTATAGCAACATCGCTCGCGTGTGAAGAGTTGCGCGCATATTCGACGACACTTGCGCGGTAGGGCCACAGGAGGTCTATTTTTGATTCACTCGTATCGAGAATTCTACTGATTTTCGTACGACGTTTGAGTTTCCGTATTCCGTAAAAGCGACCTTGCCCTTATATACATAGCTTCGCATTTCGCCTGTTGTACAGCTTCACAACGCGCGCGCGCGATGGGCAAAGCGAAAAGCGTGCTATGTCCACGCAGGCAAAGTCGCTAATCGCCTGATCGCCTCCTCGTTTGCCCATCACTCGCGCGACGAGTGATTCAAAAATAGAGGTCTAGGTTCCTTACAAAAATGTTCGAACCCCTTTGGATGATTTGATGATTGTATCAGCACAGTAGTTGCTCTGCAATAATCACACTAATTACGAAGGCAATAAAAAAACGAAATTCTTAACCAGCTGTTGATTGTACATAGAAAAGTTAGACTGCAAGTGTAAAGATTTATGTACTATACCTACACACATTAAGAGATAGGAGAGAGTTCATGACGCCCAAGAAGTACAATAAACCCGTACAGTAAACGCCCCGTCAGGGCGACATGAGACTAGTTGCTTTTTTCTAGTATATTTTCTTGTTTAATATTTATCACAAGTACAATAAAGACAAAAACAACACTTAAGTCTTAATCTAAAGCAAACTGCTGGTTTGTTGTTTACTTAAATTAAAATACAGAGTGCTTATTTTATTACAAGTAAGATTTTTTAACAGATAGACAGTCAAAATCATAAATTATTGGCTGTTGCATCTTAATCGATCGTTAAACACCTGAAAAGATGTTTCCTTCGAATGCAAGGATATTTTTGACAACGCTGGCCTACAGCGTATTAAAAATATAAAAGTATTGGAGAATTTCGACGGTGGTCCGCAAGTCTCGGTAGCTCAGTGGTTAGAGCATTGGACCGGATTTCCAAAGGTCGTGGGTTCGAGTCCCATCTGAAAATTCACTGGTGGCCAAGTTGGTTTTTTTTTCAATATTTTTCTATTTAAAATTAATCTTCTTCTTAAATTTAAGAGCTGCGCTCTTGTCGGTGGAGTATTTTCCATTCCTGTCTTTTTCCTGCCAATGACTTCACCTCCTGGTACGACACAACCTTAACTTTCTCCTTTATTTGTGAAATATAGCTCATTCTAGGTCTACCTCTCCCTCTCCTTCCCTCCATTTTCCCTTCCAGTATGTTTATAATGAAACTGTCATGTCGTAACAGGTGGCCCAGTATCTTTCCCCTTCTATTCCCAATCTCCCCAAGTAAATTTCTTCCCTCCCCAACCATGGTCAGTACATCCTCATTGGTCTTCTTTTCAGTCCAGCTAATTCCTTCGATTCTTCTCCACCAAAATTAATCATAAGTCAAAAATTTATTGTTAACTAAAATGGCGACAAAAAGCTTCTTGAGCCCTGAGTTTGTTGTAGAACAATTCCGAATGATTACAATTCAAAACTCCAAAAATGGAGTATAAATAGATGGTGCATTTTGAGTAAGGGTAGTACAATCACATAGAAAGTGTTTCCTCCCATATTTTTTATAATAACAGTAAATATCACTCAATTTTATTTGAAATTGGTGACTGTATTGTTAGCAGATACAACTAAACGCAATGTTTCGTATAATAGTTATACAGATTAAACTAACAAGTATTGTAATTAAAGGCTAACTTGTTGTGGTTTTAATAATAAATAGTAAAGGTAGCAAGTAACAACTAAATATGCAAAAATACGGTCATAGCCTTGAAAGTTTTTTCTATATGTAACTACAATACATACATACATGCATGTATAGAACATCTATATCTACTCTGCCCTACTTTTATCATTTACTCAGTACTTAAAAATTCTTATTCTCATGTTATTTTGTAACGCATCACCCAAAATCCATGAAAGGATTTCTTTCTGCTGATCTTTTTATTTCCGATCTTAATGAATTCAGAAACAACAGTGACTGATTTCAAATATCTGTGGTCTAGTGGTAACAACGACCGGTATCAGACCCAGGGGTCCCGGGTTCGGTATACAGCGGGGGTACATATTGTATTCGGTTTGGTTGGTGGTAGGACTTGTTGTAAGTCCGCCTCGCCTGGCTAGCTACCACCATCTTATCTAAGTCTGACGCCATAACAACAATGTTTTCAGCATTGATGTACTCCGGCAGTTAGAGATAAGATAGCCAGTTCCACAGTCGTTGAGGATTCCGGGAGAGGCTCGATTCCATGTTCAGCCTTATTAATACTTAACACCAAGTTATGACGAAGGTTAACAATCTCTCCGCCGTTCTTTCACACCCAGTCCAGCATGGGATAATCCTAAGTAAATTAATTATATTATTACAGTATGAACCGGAAGATAGAAGTAATAATTATTGTTTAGGTATCCCTTACGTGTTGTCGCAAATAAGCAACACGACATTTGCAACGCACCTGATCAGTGTAAACACACCGACAGAAGGATTATTACTGCAATTATACGGCTGTCAAGATTATACGGGTTTCGACAGCGTGTTGAAAAAAAAATAAACACCTCACTTCATTCTTTAAGTCTGTTTTTTTTTTTAAATTATTAATTACGATTGTCTTTGTCCTTCATGATTCATTATAATCAGGCATATATTTTTTTAACAATATAAGAGGCAAATTTTTACTTTCTGTAAGTTTTTTACATAACATTACAAAAACTTAACCAAATATAAAAGAATTCTTGCTTAAAAGTGAATGTAGATTTTGTAATAGTTCACACAATAGACCAGCAACTAACAAAAATGCAATGGAAATTGGACTATACCTTGTTGAAATTAAAGCTTATAACTGTTTTTAATTATGTATTTTTTTTGTTAACCTGTCGTTGGTAAAAGCTATTGTCAAAGTTCAAACACTTTTAAATAACAAAGAAAAATATCAAGTACTAAAATATGTATAAAATACATAATGTTAATTAGCATTCCATTATTATTATCTTTTTATTACAGAACAAAAGAAACAAATACATTTTTCAACAACAAAGCGATACGAAATTGCGCAAACATAAAAAAAATCATTGTTAAGTGACTTTATACCGGACATTGATAGTATTATAAAGGCTGTTTTATATTAATTAAGATTGTATAATGTTTCAAATATGTGATATTCTTTTTTAATCTTCTTATTCGCATTTTAAATGATTATATTGAAAAACTAAAAAGCCTCAAAACAATATTTTTACAGATTTCGCTTTGTTATTATTTTGTTAAATTAGATAAAATTAGAAAGAGCGAATGATCAAAATCCATTCTTTTAAATTTTGTACTTGATTTATGAAGCGAATCTGGATGAAAATATCACTTTGCGCTACAAGACAGCATTTGTAACATCTTTAACTTGAGAGTAAAATTGTTTACTAAAACATTTTTAAATTTACCACTCGTAAAATGTTTAATTATTATGTATTTTTGTCTGTGTCTTTCTATATTTTTTAATGCCAAAATACGCGTTATCCACCAATTAACAATTTGCTACAGAGATAGATTGTATAATAAAAACATTTTATAAAAAAAAAACAAACCGACTTCAGAAGTAAAAAATAAAACTTTTATAAAATGTTTTTATTTCAGATTTTATTGTTACATTATGTGCCGTTACTTACACTAAAAATCAGCCCATACACAACAATGATGTCATCTAGGTATACGACTACTTGCCAAAAGGTGATTGATATTTTTCAGGTTTATGAAAAAAACTACTAGCCAGATCTTCGTAAAAATTATATGGGACTACACATAAACCATTTTCTTTCAGATAAAAAAAGAATTATAAAAATCTGTTAACAACTGGCGAAGTTATGGTAGAACATACATAAAAAAAAACAAAAAAAAATACAGTCGACTTGAGAACCTCCTCCTTTTTTTGAAGTCGGTTAAAAATAGGAAAAACCATAATAGGTATAAAATAGGGACTACGTGAAATTTTCGCAACAAATGAGCTGGCGATTTTCCTCAATGACATTTGCAACATCCTGTAAATGCACGAGGTGAGATAATTGAATCACAATCAAGCGCGTACGCAACCGTGGAAGTATAATATGGAACGTTCTCTCAGTCTGACTACGACGGATCTCCGGGGAAGACGTGTCTTGATTGATCTATTTTTGCTATTCTATTTTTCACGTAAGTATTATCGTACTGCTTTTTTTATTACAAAATCAATTATAAGTTTTTGATTTGAAAATTCCTAATCTTATTTAAATAGTGACTTGGCAAATGTTGTGTCAGAATTGTGGTTTAGTATGCGAAATCTCAGTATCGAGGGTACCAAGATCAATTTTTGATTAGGTTAAATATTATTTCGCAAAGTTTTAGGAAAATAAAAATGTGTGTAAGTATCTTTTCGCTAAAAAAAAATTGTTCATGTTCCTTTTTTTAACAAATTCTTTATAAATATTTCCTTGGGTTTATTTTCTGTCGCATATAATGTAAGAAAGCGATATCTATCTATATATTACCGGTAATGACTTTTTAATTATACGAGTTTGATTGAAATAGTGCTTAAACAAATAACTTCTATGAAAAAGTGAACATTTATTTTTTCTGGATTTATTAGATGAATCAACAAAGATAATAAGTTTGTAAAATGTTTTAAGGTTCTGAGCCGAAAAGTGGAATGAAATATTTTACCTGTTTTTGGTAAATATTTTGAGTTTTTTCTGTATGCCTTCAATTTGGGTAGTAATAAACCGATCGACTAAAATACTTTTTTAACTGACAAAAATACAAGGTGAGCGACTTAGTCGCCAATAAAACCTAGTATTTTAGTAGGTAAATTTAGTTACTTTTAGATTATGGTAAATTTTAAATAGAAAAATATTGAAAAAAATCAACAAACAACAAAAAGTGAATTCTCAGACGGGAATCGATAAGTCTCGGTAGCTCAGCTGTTAGATCATTGGACCGGATTTCAAAAAGGTCGCGGGTTCGATTCCCGTCTGAGAATTCACTTGTGGCCGAGTTAATTTTTCCCAATATTTTTCTATTTAAAATTTACCATAAGTATAAAAATAGCATTGAAAAATGCAAAAATTACAAAATCACTAAATAAAAAAACTTTTAGTTATCCCCTTAAATTTTGTGAAGTTTAGGGAAGAATTAATTTCTGATTAATCATCTATGGCGATCCTAAATGGTGTTTATGTGACCGGATCAAACAATTTAAGAAAATGTATTTTTTTTGTTGCTTTGCTATCAATTATCTGATCACAATAAGCTTTTAATTTTTAATTGATCATATGTATGAATAATAATGTTTTAATTCAAAGTTTCGAAACCGTACTAATTTGTCTCCCAATATGGTCGTCTTTATTTGCACATTCAAGTATGGTTATCAAGTTGAAAAAGCAGTCACAGATAATTTGTGTAATATGGTTTTTTTTTGCCTCTATTATTCTCGCCTACGCTTGCGAATGTAATTTTATTTTATTTTATAAGTAAATTTATGTGTTATGGCGAGCAGTTGTACATATATCAGCTTCACAGTAAATAAATGAAAATATTTAAATTGCTTTTCATTTGTTTCAGATGTAGATACGGTAGAAGAGAAATGGTAAAGTAATTATTGTAAAATTTCCCGTTTTTTTATTGACAATAAATTGTTTAAGGGTTTGCGTTTTATTTCAAATAATTTTCTATAAAAGCAGCATTTAGTATCTAGAAATATTAGAAAGCAAAGTCGAAAGGTGCAGTAAACAGCAGGCAGGCTTTTCCAAACTGTATGAGTTTTTCAGAATTTCTAGAAGTTAGGTTTCAAACTGGGAAAAAAAATATTTTTTGCGTAGTCTGATGTGCTGTTGACTATACTAAGACAAATAGTTAAATGTTAATGTCAAAAAATTTCCTTGTTGCTTGACCAAAAATGGGAATAAATTTAAGATTTTTAGTTTTAAATGTTTTGGCGCCTCTGGATACAAATGCAGTTTCCGAATTGTATAATTTCAGTGTTTATATAGCAATACGACATCATCAGCTAGTTGATTATCTAACTCTGTTGCTAACAGTTTTTGATTGAAATTGGTTGAAAGTGCTGTTACATTGCTGCTTTAGTAAGTTAGTTGTCATATTGATTGTATTTTTTTTTTTTTTTTTGTTTTGGCTTCTTCCGTTTTCCACAGAAATTCCGCCAACGTCCCGTAGTGAAAGAGACACGGTTTATAGAGAATTTGCCCGGTGAAAAAAGCACGTTTTCAAAGTTTATACCTTGATTTTCTTTGTGGATAGAAACTAGTTACATAGTAAGGGGGCAGGTCGCACACAAAGTACAATTGACAACAAAGATTGAATAACAGCTGCACTTCTACTTCATAAAACATTGCATGATATGGGTGTGACAAGGTCAACAATTAATTGATTTGTTTTTTTGTATTGTCAATCAATTGATTGATAAAATGAAAATAACCGACATTACAAAGTTGCTACTTCAGTTCTATCTTCTAACATTAGCCCAATTTCGAAATAACAAAATTGGTGTCACCAAAAATTGAAAAAACTCATGTTTCACAAAAATCAAGATAACAACTAGAAAATTTGTTATTGTTTCATTATTCAAAGAGAATGTTTCAGTCTCATTCATATTTAAATTTTAAAACTGGGGCCGCCCAAATCTGCTAATGCTTAGTCACAATCGTATTCCAATGGTGTTTCAAAGGTAGTCCTGTTTTACACAGTTCTTGTTACAACAGTGTAAATAAAATTGAAACACCACTGAAAGACGATTTTGACAAAAATTTAGCAGAATTGACCCCCTGTATTTGAAATGTTCTTGATAATTAGGTAATTTGCTTTTAGTACTTATAACACTTCTGCCTCTAACTCTAAAGAAGTTAAAAAAAATGCATTTTACAATGCTATTTTTATACTTATGATACATTTTAAATAGAACAATACCGAGACAGCTCTCGGTAGCTCAGTGGTTAGAGCATTGGACCGGATTTCCAAGGTCGTGGGTTCGAGTCCCATCTGAGAATTCACTTGTGGCCGAGTTGATTTTTTTCCAATATTTTTCAATTCAAAATTTATAATAAGTTAAAAATTACTTTTTTATGTTACTTGCTATCGACATCGAGATTTACTGGAATACCAATAGAAATAATATATATTTTAATATTTATTCCTCCATATGTACAAAAAATAATACTTATTTATTTTAGTTTTCACGTTTTCGCTTAAATCGGTTGAATAAGTTAGTATTAGAAAAATAAGAAATACAATAGCTAATTTCACATTTCATTAAAAATCTACTTTTAACATTAATAATAACAGTTTTACTTCTAAGAATGCGCTATAAACAACAGAATAGTCTATAAATAACAGACATAGTTATATTTATATGTTGTTGAAAACAATCCATTGTTAATAAACAGAAGGTTTTGTACAATGAATTGTACAGAGTTAGCGATTATTAAATAATGTGTTTTTATATCCCACAACGCCTTTAGGATAGGACTTTAGGATTTTAACGAGATCATGTAATGGATTCCAATTCCATAGGCAATGAAATATTCTTTAAAATCCAAAGTTCTTTTACTTTTTACAAATTCATTTGGAAAAGCTTCAGATACAGACAGAAAAAAATAAAAATAAAAATATCTTTCCATTTTACTTTCTAATTATGGGATCTAATCTGGAAGAGATCAATTAAAGCGATAAGACTGCCCTTCAGTGGCGAGGGGTCAAAATATGCGAAGGTAAGCCAGACCCAAAATTTCCCTAAAAAAAATTCGTAACTGTATGGTGGATCGGTGGGGTGGGTTTTCTAAAAGGGAAGCCGATGGTACTCGGTTTGTATGGACCCTTCTCCAATGCTGCACTTAAAACGCTAAAATGAAGTACTCAATTTTATTGTAAATGTTGTGTGTACCTGCCCCCCTAGCATGACCGCCGAAACGCGTTATGATATAGCGTTTTATCCACACTCAAACGTCAAAACCCATTGTCTTTTGACGGTTAAACGTGTTAAAGCGCTGTATCATATCGCGTTTTGTTGGTCATGCTAGGCTAGCTGTGGTGTTATAATAAAGAGTTATTTGTATTGTATGGGATATAAAAACACGTTGTATGTATGTATAGACTAGCTAGATAATATGACACAGATAAGTAAATAGGGTGATTAGCTTGCCAGTGACATGTTGGGTTCAAATTATAAGAGGCAGAGTTTAACTCTAAAAAATACATAGTGTTGAGATTTTTAAAACTCTTTAAAGTTCTCATTTTATAGTCGAATGCTTTACCAAAACATTAGCATACAGATATTTGCAGCAGCATGTTTGTATGAAAATAACGGGGTGGGCCATTCAATGTGCGAGTGGGTGTATAACTACTATAAGCATACTTCGAATTGTTTAGCCAACAAATTGTTTCAGGAGAAGAGGTTGTTTTTCAAAACTAAAGAATTCTTAATATAGGTACTATGATCATTTGATCACACTTCTACATTTGTCAAAGTAACTGAAAAAACTTATTATTTACGACAAGTTTTAGTAATCGATTTCTACCAAAAGATTGGCATATTTTGATTTCGTTATCTAGCAACCATCGTTATTTTGGTTATATTAACAATAGTTATTTGTTATGCAAGGCTGGAAAGTTGGTTATTTAACGGCGAGTTACCTCTATTGAAAGCTGAGCAAGTGAAGGAATCTAGGATTGAACTGAAAGATTGAATCCTGAGCGAAGCGAGGATTTCAAAGGTACAGGACGCTAAAAACTTTTCTGCCGAGCCAAACACACAATTTTTCACCTCACAACAGCGAGGAACATTTTATAGTTGTTTCCGCGGTCAACTTCCGGTAATAAATTCTTTAAACATAAAGTTTAATCTAAATGTACCGCATCCCGCTCAACGCTTAAGACTTAAAACTGTGACATATAACATGACAATGGAGGGATGTGTCTGTCACAGTGACCTTGTACTGTACGTGCTAATAATCGTTCTAGGCCGTGACGAAATATCAGTATTGTACCTAGTAAAAGTATTTTTATTACGGCATACCTCTAGAGCTGATTAAAGTTTTTTTTCTACATTACTTGCAATATACTAGAGTCAGGTGATTTAAAAACTAATCAAACCAAATCAAGGTCGCAAATAGTACCTATATTAAGTAACTTAAGAGTCATAGGTAAACATTTTAATTAAACAATCTAGTTTTAATTACTCTGTCTTTGGAATGTAAGTAAAGAGATGTGAGTAGGTAAAATTTTTTGTTTATTGTTGGATTTCAATATTTGTCTGATGTCATGTCACTTACTATTCAGTTTGTTGACAAAGTTTAGATATTTTATGATTTTTTAATGTTTGCATTTGTCAATGCTATTTTTATACTTTTTTAATTTATCAAAAAATTTAGATAGTTTGATGGGTTTATCATTATGATCTCAGTGTACGAAAAATGCGTTTAGCAGTGGTTTTCGGATAATAAAATTAAGACTATCAACTACTCAAAAAGGATAAATTTTAAGCCATTCAATACAACTTTAACTGCACAGCCAGTTTTTTTTAGGAAAAACTTTCCATGGCTTCCATAAATATCGTTTTCCTCAAAAAAAACCGGTACTTAGGGATATGTTATTTTTGCTCAGACAGCAGAAAGAATACTCTGTTAGAAAAATACGACAGTGCCCTTATTACGCTTTATTTGGCAAGCTATAATCGTCTTCGAAAACGATCTATTTATATCTTTCATATCCATAGACTGCTTTACCGAGTCGCATCTATCGCATGAGTAGAGCATGCGATAGCTGTAGAAAACGTTCACAGTAGACGTCAACTCGTACTAAGGGTACTGACAGTATGCATCCTAAGACATGTCGGATGAATCTGACTTGGCCGTTTAAAGGGTTAAAGTCATAAGAAAAGTTGCGTGCGTTAACAAATTGCATGCAGAGTTGACCTAAATAGATACAAGACGAAGACTGCAATTGAGATATCCGACTCTTATCACAGTAGGAAATCTCAATTAATTTTATTAGACCTCAGACTAGTTTAGAAACAAGGAAGAAAAGTCTAGACCTTACAAGCAAATAGAAAAGACACCGTTGCATACATTAATAAATGATACATGAGTATTACCTACGACCTTGGGTAAGTATTTATTTATTTATTCTATTTTAGGAAGGTTTACAGCTCTCGATACAGTTTAGTAGGATGTATAAAAACTAAAAGCCTATTACAAACCTCCACAATTACGTAACGTTTACCTATGAGAACAATGAATAAATTGAGTTAGGCATTCCATAGCTAACAATAAGATATTATGAAAAGAGAAAAAAAAAATATAACAGGAAAAACAAATAATAAATTACAGTATCTAGCTAGATCTTATACAATAACTATTTAATATGTGAGAACCTCATAAAGAGAAAAACAACAGAACAAAAATTTACTTTTTCATCAATAGATACATATAACAATGCTATCACAACCAACAACGTTTTAATTTTGATATTCTGTCATTACTTTGTGCGTCCCTGAACCGTATTATATCAAAACCAACGACAGTAAGGTAAGTATTAGAATATTTACTTAAATATAAGGTATATTAACACAAAGTCAGAACAAAAAAAAAACTCATATAAGTTTTCGATTCGAAAACATCAAATTATATATACCTAGTTCCAAAAATCTAATTTATGCCCTAAAACTAAATGTGTTTACCTGGGATCGAGATATGGCAAAGGCAAGCCGGATCAAAATTTAATCCAAAAATTCTCTCAACTGTATGGTGGATCCGTGGAGTGGGATTTCTAAAAGGGAAGACGACATGTATGGACCCTTGGCCAAAGGTGTTTACTAGTAGCTAGCGAGAAATAATGAAGGACATAGGGGCAAGGTAAATAGAACAATCTGCCTACCGTCATCTCTCAGCGTAGTATTGTTTCAATCTTATCATGCTATTTCTTACTACGAATCTCATAAAGTAAGCTTGTTTTTACCAGACTTCAAAAAAGGAGGAGGTTCTCAATACGGTTGGTATTTTTTTTTTATGTATGTACACCGATAACTCCGAGATTTCTGAACCGATTTCCGTAATTCTTTTTTTGTTCGATGCAGAATAGTTCCTAATTGGTCCCATAAAAATTGTTTAGTTTGACCCAGTGCTTTTCATGTTATGAGCATTTTTATATATATCAATTCGTTGTTAACTTGGACGATGTAATATTTACGATAATTTTGTTTATAATGTACATGAAACCTTACATATGTAATGTTTAGTAGTTTTGTAAACTACAACAGGGAAAACCCCGCTGTAGTTTACAAAACAACCTATTACAGACACTCATAAGTAAAAATTAAAAACTGCGTTAATAAGAACCGATTTCAAAAACTAAAAAGCAAAAAATAAGTCTTTGGAGTCGGTGGCAGCCAAGGCAAGAAAAATAAAAGAATAGGAGCTCAAAGTAGAATGTCTTGGCTGCCACCGACTCCAAAAGGCTTAGTTTTTGAAGTCAGTGTTTTAACGCAGTTTTTTTCGAGGGAAGTTTTGTGACGTTTCGCTCAAGCATCGCTTCCAAAGTGTCAAGTGTGTCAAAATGTGACAACTTCAATAAAAAACAAAACGCAAACAAAACGTTCTTATGAAATTATAGTTTCTTTTTAATAGATGATGGTAGTCCCGAAGGTTAACTATGAAATAAACCGCCTAATAATTTAACCGCCTCTGTACAACCACCGGTACCCAGGGGTCCCGGGTTCGATTCCCAGCGGGGGTACATATTGTATTCGGTTTGGTTGGTGCTAGGACTTGTTCTAAGTCCATCTGACTAGCTACCACCATCTTATCTAAGTCTGAAGCCATAACAACAATGTTTATAGTATTGTTGTGTTCCGGCAGTTAGAGATAAGATAGCCAGTTCCTCAGTGATTGAAGATTCCGAGAGAGGCTCGCTTCCATCTTCAGCCTTATCAATACTTAACATCAGGTTTGATGAAGGCTATGAGTCTCCCCGTACTTCTTAAAAAAAAACTTGATTTTTGGCATAGGGTCAGTTGTAAGGACGAAGAGTATCATAGGCTACTATTTATCCCGATATTCCCACGGGAACGGGAACCCGCGGGTGAATCCGCGGGCGGAAGCTAGCTAAATACCAACTGATTTGAGAAACCTCCTCCTTTTTGGAAGTCGGTTAAACAACTTGTCTCATGTAGTCAAGGCGACAGGAGGCCAGTTGCATTTTTCGAGTATATTTTCATGTTTCAAAATTATCAGCTTAACTACCGTCAGAGTCGCAGCTGCGCCACGGAGGTTAAATGAGGATGACGATCATAATATCTTTATTTTTTTATTTATTTTGTTTAACCTTTTTCAATGTGACCTTACTAAATGTGTTACAACAACAACAACATAGGTTAACATACGAAATAACAAAAGCCAAACGTGGTATATAAGTAACTTGTATACACAGATGATTTTGGCAAGATATATACTTTGTCTTGGAAGTTGGTTTCTGCGTCTCAGTAGTTTTTAACACCCGACGCTAACAGAGGGGTGTTATAAGTTTGAAGCGTGTGTGTATCTGTCTGTCTGGGGCAACGTAGCTCCTTTCGGCCGATTTTGATGCGGTTTGTTTTATTTGAAGATTCCGTGATCGAGATGGTTTTTTCCTATGATTTATAAAGATGATGCGTTTGAAGATCATCAGCTCTTCTCCAACTATCATCTTCTTGTAATTTCCTAAATGAACTGTTGACCTTCAAACTTCTAAACGGCCCCCCTAATTGTCTAATTTTAAAATCTATCCCAATCCCTTTCAAATGTTTAATGATTGTCATGCGTTTATAAAATTGAGTACCTTGGAGTCGCAATCCCTTTTGGAACGAATGATCTATTAAATGATTTTAAGAGGACACTTCATTTGACACTTCTTCATATATTTGATAGATATTGTTGTGTGTCATTTTTCTTCAAATTAACTATTTCGTTCATTCAATACCATTCAAAACGCGTCCCGATCACAATCCCTATCACATGTCAAATAGTTGTGGCGCGAAGCTCGTAAATATCTTCCAAATGACTAATGGAAAGAGTTTGCGATAGATTTTAAAATTAGACAATTAGCCCCTGGGTCTTTATAAATTATAGTTAAAAACCATCTCGGTTACGTCAGCTCTAAAAAAAATGCATCAAAATTGGTTCATTGGTTTAATTGGTTTTGACGACCTGTTTGGCGCAGGGGTACTAAACCCGCCTTCAGCGCCAGAGGTCCCGGGTTCGATCCCCGGACAAGACAAATATTTGTGTGCATGAACATGTCTATTTGTCTTGGTCTGGGTGTTTAATATGTATATTAAGTATGTATTTACAAAAAAAAACTATATAAGTATGTTTATCCATTATCTAGTATCCATAACACAAGTTCTTCATGAAACTTAACGTGGGCTTGATAATTGGTGTGATTGTATGCAATTATTTATTTATTTATTTATTATTAATAGCTTCGTTGTCCCAAAGCGAAGAAGTCACAGTAACCGTCACAGATTTATCAAGTTTCACAAGACATGAACATTCACTGAACTTCCACTTGACTGATCGAGTTGATTGATACTCTAAGCAAATCTGATGTCACTAACAAAATATTTTGACCTTGATCTGATGAGGCGATCAGGACGGTTGGGTACTCTGCAGATTTTGACTGGGCTCTGGTGATGGTGATGGAGCCAGATATTGGTTGAAGGCTTTAAAGGCTTTAAAGGCTTAACGTTTAGTATACCTATTGTGCTCGGGCATCGGACAAGTTGATTTTAAAAATAAAAATTTAAACAGTTTGAAATACAATTAAAATTAAAATTAAAAAATTCCCAACAAAAATCTAATATAATGTAAAAACTTACTCTCAAAAAGTTAAAAATAATATTATTTACTCTATCCTATTTATTATGTTTTTTAAGTATCATTTATGTATAATAGTGAGTACATAATTTTTGAGGAACACGATGGCGCAGTGGTGGTGATTATGTCTCGCCAGAGGTCGTGGGTTGGATCCCCACAGAGGCAAACATTTACATTGTTAAAACTGAAAGCGCTATACGACTGACGGATTTTGCAGATCAGGCGAAAAAAAACACGAAATCACTTATAGAAAATGAAACTAGACGACGCTAAATATTATTAGTGTTTACCAGTGGCGAAGGGTTCATACATACCGATTCCCATCGGCTTCCCTTTTAGAATCCCACCCCACCGATCCACCATACAGATAAGAGAATTTTCCAAGATATTTTTGGTTTCGCTTAGCTTGTCCATATTTTGACCCTTCGCCAATGGGCCCTTATTCACTATGACCACTTAAAGATTCCTTGCTCAAACCACGCCAATGTCGTACTTGGTTTTGACATTTTTAAAAGTCGTTTTCTCCATGATACTCCCAAATTATGAAATTATTGTACAAGTACATGAAAGTCACAAGTTGTAAAATTATGAAACGAGTAAAATAACTTTAAAATTTGTAAATGTCATAGAGAAAACGAATTTTGAAAATGTCGAAACCAAATACGACATTCGCGTGGTTTGAGCAAGGAATCGGTAAGTGGTACTATATATGGTCATAGAGAATACAGGTACTGGTGTCCACAAATGAAACCACAAATTCCAATAAATTCCAATAGTATAAGTAACCTCATTTGAGAACAATATTAAATTTTCTTATTTTTAAGGGGTTATTATGAAAAAAAAGTGTCGAGGCAAAATATTAAAATCTTGTTTCTGGTACATTACACATCTAGATAAAGGTGTGAAGAAATGTTTATCTTATTACCAGATTTGTAACATTTCTAACCATTCTATTGTTTTATATCAAAAAGTACATACTTTTTCCTTTTAGTTTTAAGACTGTCTTTATGAAATGGATGACATATTGCCAGCGATTGTGAAAGGGGCGTTAAAATACAATTCTCTAAAACGAACACCTTGTGTCTTCGTATCGAGCACGTACTGTCAAAAAATGTATATAAAAACGTAGTTCCGTTTACGTCCGATAGGAACGCTGCTAAATACGTCATACATTTTTTAACAATACGTGCTCGAAATGTTCTCGGTTTTTCGTGCTAGCGATACAACCCCAGTTTGAAAAATATGCGTTACAGAAATTTTATTCAAAAACAACTCTTACTGCTAAGAAATAAGTGATAACACAAACGCCCACTTGCCTACTTTATTTCCTAAAGATGTGTCCGTCTAGAAAAGATAGCATCAATTATGCTCAGTTACTACAATGATCAAAGGACTGAGTTTAAAATGACTTCAACTCGGACGGTCCTTTGTTAACAAGAATACACTGTAAGTTAGGGTGACCAAATTAAAACCAAAATTAGAACTTATTACATTCTGAAAACCAAAAAATATTAAAACTATCACAGTAAAAAAGTGTACGCATATGGGTAATAAATTATGTAACGGAATACATAATCAAATTATGGTTCTTTATGTATAAACAAGCTGTAAGATGGAATAAACTTTTTGAGGACCTACTATAAGTAGGTATGAATTGTACAGAATAGTAAGAAGAATGATAAACTGGCAGTTATAAGACTTGATTAGTTGAAACAACGATAAACAACGAGTGCAAATAAAAGCAAGATTAACGAATTAAAAAACTTAACTTTTTGGTATAGTTTCTATTATACCAAACTAAATACTTACAGCAAAATCTACAACATAATTTTTAGTAAGAAGGGATGTCTTTATCAAAGTATACAAATTGACTGAAGTCTATAAAATATTATGTGTATCACGTGTGTGTACAATGTTTACAATTGTGATAAAACCCGCATAACAAAGTGGACTTGACAATTATTCCGTTAGTAGATACGTACCTAAATTACCTTGAAAAATATCAAAATATTTGCTATTCATTTAGATAGCTTCACGACACTTTATGTTGAAAAATATTTACCTAGTGCTGGTTTAATAGCTATGACAATATCCATGCTAGTTCATCGTATTAAAGACTTTTATTGATATAACTAGCGACCGTCCGTGGCTTGGTCCACGCAGACCAACGACGACTTTTCCAAAGAATGATTAAACGGTAATAAAAACCTATTGCTGATACAGTATTCTTATTTGATTTCGGATCTAGGTAGTAGTACGTCTAAGGTATTGTATAACTACTTAATATCAGAAACAAGGAAGATAATGTATGTTTCTCTCAACAATCAGTTAAAAGCTTATAAAGTAAAAGCATAGAACTTAAAGGGTTTAATTTATTAGCATAATTTTATCTTCGTAACAAGTTTCAGACAAAAGATTTCATAAAAGTCTGGCCAAATATAAGTTTATTAAATACAATAAAGGTCTTATCCAAGGTTTAATCATCATGGCCGATGAAAGGAACTGAACGGGGCGGCTAAAAATAACAAGCAATTAACGAAGGAAGCGCCACGATCAGTGTTATTAAAGCGGTTCTTAATTAAATGACTTGATTAAAATTTAACGGTCAATAATATTATGATACTCTTTAAAGTACCTGCTAAGAAAGAAAACCTATTTTTTTTAAGTTAATTAGTGCTTCCATGCTGGACTGTGAGTGAAAGAAAAACATAGATTGTGCTAGCTGCTACCTGCTACCTACCTTCCGTAGTATGAGACGCCATTTTGTTTTTTTTTTCAAAATGACGTCGCACCATAATACTTATATAATGAACAGGGGACACACAGAGGAACAAAAAGGTTATGATATATAATATCCTAAAATGTCACGTTAGCCAGATAATTAGAGTTAAAAATATTCCAGGGCATATTCGAATACTATTGTAGGCGATGGGCTGGTCACCTGTCACTGTTGTTTCCGGACAAAATCTTAGACCCAACCAATGCCAAATGTGGCCTCATTGAAGTGTTCACTCTTAAGCTGTACCTCTGATGCTCTGCCAACCCTATGTAATTACCTCATATCTATATCGAGATAGACGGTAAAAGTGTACTTTGCGTGTCAAAAGTTTGATCCACGGTCAAAGTTTTACGACATAAGTCAGTCCGCTTGAGACCACTGCCATGAAAACACGTGTCAGTCAGAAACGAAAATAGTTAATTGTGCGGTGGTTTCTTGCAAGAGCTTGTTAATAACATTTACACATCACTCAATCTCGCTCGTGACTTCATCGTAGGTAGGTTCTCATACAGTTTGAAGCGCTCTTTTCGTCTATCTCGATATATGTCTGTAGTAATTACAGAAAAAATATCAACCAAGGGCAAATGGTGCATCAGGACAGGATAGCTTTTAATATGTCAATCTGTAACTTGTAAAGACACCGTTGACTTTTAAAGACAGACGTCAAAGTATTTTATTTTATTATGTGTAATGTATGTATGCCAAAAAACACTTATTAAATGTAGGGTTTTACTTAGGTAAAGAAGATTTACGAAAATCATTGTCAGCTAATTTGGGTGAAAGATTTGATTTCAATCTCTACAGATCAACACTTCATTTGTTTTGTTGACATAATGTTAGTATTAAAGCTTTTTAGGGAATAAAACATAACTAGCTAAACGTTTGGGTTGTGCGTTGTCTGTTTTTAGATAAACTCTGTCTGATATTTTTTACTTTTGTATAAGCACTGGAATCCACTGTCTATAAAAAACAGATATTTTTTGCAATTAAATAAATGAGTTATACTATTAAAGGCACGTCTTTCATTTTCTTGTTTTCAATTTATCCTGAAGTATAGCTGTAAGGTTGTCACCCTACAATCGTTTACGTGAAGTGCGGATTGCGGACATAATCGGCTACATCCGGTAAGGGATCTGCGAGACATGATCTAGAAGAATTCCTGTTAATATACAGAATGATGCTAAACGTAACGTGATTGAAAATTACATGAAATGGGTATGGTTTTAATTTATTATTCATTTTTAAATGTCTTTTGTTGTTATGTACTTTTGTTTGGAAAAAACTAAGAAGTATATAACTACGAGTAAACGAACTTTTTATTTAAATAATTAATTCCTTACTTAATCTTAATTAGAGTAAAATACAACATGTTTCAGTGAAAATAGGTAATAATAAGATAAAATAGTGGCCTAGATAAAAAGGCAAGTAGAACTGATATAACAACATTGTGCAAAAGTATATACAGCCAGTATTATCAACGTGTAACTAAGTGGGACTACGCCCTTGAAACCTCGCGGTCATGCCGCTTTTGACAAGACTTTCATAGTATTTGACAGTACATATGTCAATGTCCCGAGTGAGTGTATGGCAGCTCGGTCTCGCTAGCCCTCTCGCCCCGCGAACCTCGCACGATCGCTCTGGCAAAACGTGTCTGTGGGATGACTGTATGCATAGATAGACTGTGGTATTATTAAGAAATACTAATGAGTACAGACTTTCCCCTCAATTAAACATCAGAATAATAACTAAAGCATAGAAGGAGACTGAAAGATACTCAAAAATATTCGTGACATAAGGGCCTAATACGCAATGGAAGATCGATGACGTAAATTCGGTCCAACGTTGCTTGCTTAATAAAACTAAATACATGTATCTTAAAAGTAACTCATATAAATAATACTGACTGTAATACTAGGTAAAAATATCTATGAATATACTGATTTAAGCACCCTGTCTTAAGCTTAAGACTATACATAAATTGTAGAAAATACTGATCATTTTACAAATATCACAATTTTGCCAAATAAGGTAAAATAGTCTTAAATGTATAAACAAACGAAAAATAAATACTTATAATACAGAAAGAAAATAATTACTTTATTAATAATTCAATATGCCTATGAAGCTTAATTTATTATAAATATTAAGATGGAATAATAGTAAAGCTAAAGAATCAAAGAAAAATAACTAAAATATCTTAAAACGAAATAATTTTTACGGTCTTTAGGACGCAATTACACCGCATTGAGTAAATTTTTGCTACTAAAGAGAATTAAAACTTATTTGTATTGTGTTAAAATTCGATACTGGAATGTTTGTATCAACATCTTTGCCTCTAAACAAATAAATAAAGGAAAGATCTTACTTTTGGGCGTCATTGTGGAAACTCTCTCGATACTTTATCAATACCAAGATGTTTGAATAAATTATATCTGAAACAAGAAAAAAGAATACATTAGTAGAATGTCGGTGATCAAAACTTATTTCAATTCACTTTCCGTACACTTTTATATACCACCAAAACGTATTCTCATTCATTCTTAGTTCGGGTCTCCGAACTAATAAGCTGTCCGTAGGTGATGAGGAGTAGGAAACGTCCGTAACTTAGGCCGAAACAACGGATACCTCCTGAATCTATGTGCAACTGATCTTACTGACGGAAAACCTTTAAAATACTGACCATTTATTGACCCTTCGTCGGTCAATTAAGCATCGAAATGATAATTTTAATATTGTCTATTCATTGTGTGATTGACTGAAGATAAGGCGCATTGCCTATGCGCCTATAGTGCGAGCGGATCGACTTTGAGTCTTATTTCCAGGGACTATTAACCAGAGAATTGAGGTACTTTTATTTATCGGTATGACGTCATACCGGTTAAAATCTATTCCTTCATATTTTGATACCATAATTTTTCGGTACTTCAAAATATCGGTACCGTAATTTTTCGGTTGGTCATCAAAGCGGTACCGAAATTTTTCATTACCCAACCGAAACCCAAATATATTTCGGTTAATTTAACATCTATTATAAAGGTTTATTTGATATACGCGGGTGAAACCGCGAGCGTATGCTAGTGTTCAATAATGTCCATTGCGGTCGGTTCAGTGCATTTCGGTACCGAAATAAAATTTCGGTTAAATAGCGGTATCATAAGTAAGGGTTGTTATATTTCGGTACCTCTATCTATATTAACCGTAAAAAAAAAAACTAAATATAACAACCTCAATCAATCCCTGTTTATTTCCAGCCAAACACGAGCGAACGAATTGTCTCAGTACTAGCTCGTTTCAGTGAACAGACTATGTAATGAGATGTGACCAAATTATAAGAAAGGTGTAACAGAAAGATTAAGCCATATTTATGGAGATAAATCTACGACATGAATCTGGATCACTCTCCTCAAGATACAGGCAGTCCAGTCATTTAAGCCAAAAAAGGGGTCAATCTCGGAATGAAAGAAAACAAGCTGTAAACTCGTATATACCTTCATTTTGGTGTTCTAAAAGTTGTCTCAAAAGTCTCATAAAATCTGGGGGCCTACCGCCATCTCTTAGCGCAGTATTGTTTCAATCTTACCATGCTATTTCGTACTACGAATTTTTTTTTTCGTACTATTGTTTTTAACGGAAGGTTCGTGACGACGTCTTCGCTCAATTATCGCATCCAAAGTCTGAAGTGTGTCAAAATGTCACAACTTCAATTTTCCACCCCTACACCACTAATTTCACATCGTTTCATAAATTCGTTATTACTAGAACAGTAAGGTCCAAATTCCTCTGAGTTCCAACATATCTGACCCTCACACTCTCTTTCTTTTGTACTTTCACAATCTAACTATAATCCTTTATTTCACGCACGCAGGACCATCTCATGACAGCATCTGACAAGTCTGTCAAAGTGGCTGAATTTTGGGCCACAATACTTTAGTGTCTGCCATCGACACGCTAAGAAGAAGATCCTTGCTTTCATTCTATAGCGCTGTTGTTCATTCTAGATTCATCCATTCCAAATTCCAATTTAAAAGCATCGTTTTATTACATATTCAATTCTTGACATAACCCACTCCAAACCAAACTTAGCACTACAAGGTCCACTTCATCCTCTCCTCTTGCCAATTTGATTGCTCTATTCTCACACTCAAAAGCAAACCTTATAACTAGTAAAATAAGAGTCATATCCTTTCAATTCTTATATCCTTACTTCACCCCAACTTTCCAGCGGCTACAGAAGCCAATACAACCAGCATAGCAGTTGCGACTACCTCAGCGCCAACCTGAGCATTGTACATCGCGCCATTCTCGACATATATAAGGCGAAATGGATTTTAATAATAAAATTTTAAGGGGTGGTCAGGCCAAGTGTTTGCAATCTAAGAAAAATAATAAAAAAATCTAAAAAAATCTTTTTCTCCTAATAAAAAATTAAATTACGAGTTCGTAATTTACCTACTAGTTAATATTTTAAGTGTATTTTATTCATTATCAAACTTAATTAAACCTTGAATAATGAAAAAAAAACCATTAAATAAACTATTTAAAAACAGCTGATATTAAGCTACAATGATTGTTTGCCTTAACTGTACCTTAGAAACGAATCGTTCAAATTAGTTGTGAAAAGAAAATAATTGGGCCTCAGCCCAGGCGGTAGCTTTGCTGCATAGTAGATAGGTACTTATGGCTCTCAGCTGACTGGCCGGGTTGACGGCCGGCGCCGCGGCGGGCCGCGCCGCGCCGCGCAGCGCAGTGTAGCTTAATATCAGCTGTTTTTAAATAGTTTATTTAATGGTTTTATTTTCATTATTCAAGGTTTAATTAAGTTTAATAATGAATAAAATACACTTAAAATATTAACTAGTAGGTAAATTACGAACTCGTAATTAAATTTTTTATTAGGAGAAAAATATTTTTTTCGATTTTTTTATTATTTTTCTAAGATTGCAAACACTTGGCCTGACCACCCCTTAAAATTTTATTATTAAAATCCATTTCGCCTTATATATCTCTAAAGTCGACACACGTACACCATACAACACTGTGCCTTCATCGTCTCCTCTTAACAAACTCAAGCATTTTTTTTTCACATTCTGACATTTTTTATTGTATCACAAAAACTAACCTTTTAGAAGAATAAGGTCGAAATTCCTTATCTCAGCTTCCAGTGGCTACAGAAACCAACACAAATCTCATACTTCATTCATTCTTTCTATATGTATTATCATTCAACAACCTTTACTAGTTGACACACATAAATAGCACTTTTAACCGCCTCTGTGGTCTAGTAGTAACAACCACCGGTATCAGACCCAGGGGTCCCAGGTTCGATTCCCAGCGGGGGTACATATTGTATTCGGTTTTGTTAATGGTAGGACTTGTTGTGAGTCCGCCTGGCTAGCTACCACCATCTTATCAAAGTCTGACGCCACAACAACAATGTTTTCAGCATTGTTGTGTTCCGGCAGTTAGAGATAAGATAGCCAGTTCCTCAGTGGTTGAGGATTCCGGGAGAGGCTCGATTCCATCTTCAGCCTTATCAATACTTAACATCCCCGTTGTTAATAAAAAATAAAAAACTTATACTATGAATAAAAGGTTCGTCGAAATTTCTTATCTCAGCTTCCAGTGGCTACAGAAACTAACACAAATCTCATACTTCATTCATTCTTTCTATATGTATTATCATTCAACAACCTTTACTAGTTGACACACATAAATAGCACTTTTAACCGCCTCTGTGGTCTAGTAGTAACAACCACCGGTATCAGACCCAGGGGTCCCAGGTTCGATTCCCAGCGGGGGTACATATTGTATTCGGTTTTGTTAATGGTAGGACTTGTTGTGAGTCCTCCTGGCTAGCTACCACCATCTTATCAAAGTCTGACGCCACAACAACAATGTTTTCAGCATTGTTGTGTTCCGCCAGTTAGAGATAAGATAGCCAGTTCCTCAGTGGTTGAGGATTCCGGGAGATGCTCGATTCCATCTTCAGCCTTATCAATACTTAACATCCCCGTTGTTAATAAAAAATAAAAAACTTATACTATGAATAAAAGGTTCAAATTCTTTTCAACTTACCTCACCCTAACGTTCCAGCGGCTACAGAAGCCAGCACAACCAGCATAGCAGTGGCGACTCCTCCAGCGCCAACCTGAGCGTTGTGCACCGCTCCATTCTCGACGCCGGTACCGAACGCTTCAGCTGCCGACATTGTTTCTGTGAAGAGCACACTGGTCACTGCGTGTCCAGTGGGCTCGACTAATATGGGCTTGGAGATTTAGGTTTTGGCCAAAAGGTTTACAGATTAATTATTTGCTTGGGGAATTACAAGTTCCATTGAGAGCTAATTTCATCAACTGTTGATGTAGGATACTCGTGGTTTAAAGTACCGTTGCGTCACTTTCAACTTTAAAAATCTCTCTTATCGTATGAGGATTAGGGGCCACCTCGGGTGTCAGAGTTTATCAAGCCGCCTATAAGGCCTCTGACTTACGATATGACGTACGGAATTGCAAGATTTGGATGCGAATTCTTTTTTAACACCGCATTCGCATGCGAACGTAATTCGAATGATAAAAAAATAAGACTCACTCTTATTCATAAATATTCGGGAACGTTCCCGAGAGCGGAATGTATGCATTGTCACTGTCGGTCACTTCAAATTGACAAAGTACAAAATTCGAATCCGATTCCGTTGTCTAACGGTTGTGAATCAGAGTGCAGGAGGTCTACTCTCTAAGCACGAAACCCGTTGTTTCGGCCTATGTTACGGACGTTGCCTACTCCGTATCACATACGGACAGCTTATTAGTTCGGAGACCCGAACTAAGAATAAATGAGAATACGTTTTGACGTTGTCCCTACTCCCAATGCATTTGTGCCGTTTGTCCAAAACTAGTACATCCGAAATCAATAGAGAGTAGGCTTCTTCCGTAGTTTCGGGAAACTTACGGACGGGGGCCCGTATCTTAGTTGACGGGCTTAGAGAGTAGGCCTCCAGGCCGAAGTTCATTGACTTAATAACCAACCGATTAAAGTTATACGTCATTTAAATGACATTCCATTTCAGTCGTTAGTTTAAAGTTTAAAGGGACGAAACGATATTATAAACGACTATTATCTAATCAACGGTCGATGAACTTGTTTTGAAAACCTAGAAAACTACATTATTATAATTATAGTATAAGCCTATAAATTTAATTTATAATATAAGATAACATTGAAAACGCAAAATTAAAAAATCATAAACTTTATTGATATGTTTCATTATTGTACATTAGGCAGCACAACTGCATTTCATTTTAAGAAATTATAAGAAATTGAGTTCAATATTTATTGAGCTAGTTTGGCATACGCTGTCCTTGTAATCTGCTGTGGACAATATACATTTATAAAATACGAGAATAGAATTTATTAATTAAGACTTCTCAGCATCTATACAATAGTCATGGCTTTTCATGGTGAAAGTTATTTATAATTTTATTTCTTGAATATAACACCATTGATTCGCCTTTTGCTAATAGGACACCGGTGTCCAGAGAACAATGGAATATCTATTGTGTCTCATAACTAAGCGGTTAAAAAGATAATAATGTACTTTTATTTGAAAACAGTGTAATTTCCCAATGACATTTTGTTTATCAAATTAAATTGGACTAAAGATACAAATAACAATAAAGAAATAACAATTAACACCCGTGCAAAGTAATTTCACTAAACATAAATTCACTAAATATACCACAAGCTACAAAGCCCATTGAATTAGTCTATGACAGCCCCTGGTACATGCAGTAAGAAAATAATGATTATTCTTGTAAACGAGGTACTCATAAAATTAGATTCAACAATAAAAAAGGTAAATCTAAATTTTATTCGCGACAGTACCTACTTAAAATTAAATAAAAAAAGGAATTATGAGTACCTTATTTATTAAAATATAATAATAGTAAGTAAAATAATTATAAATAAATAAAAAAATAACCTGGCTAAATAAAAACATTTAAATTTATATAATAATTTGCTTCAAAACTGAATTTTACTATAATAATAAGATTAGCAACATTTCATGTTTTTCTAAATTTCTTAATAATAATAATATGTAAATAGTTAATTATTAGTGCAACTTACAAAGGTAGCATATTTGAATCTTTAAGTTTACCCACCAAAATAAAACTTTCTAAATATTGAGGCCGTGTTAATTAATTTGATTAAAATCTTAGTTAAACATACCGCCACTACAAAGATAGAAAAAATAATACTTATAAACTTATATACCAGCATAATTTACTTATATTAAGCTACTTAAAATACCCGTATTAAAAATTAAACAATTTTTTGCATTCAAATACAACTAAACCTTGGTCCTAATTATGTAACTTGACATATGTGTACAAAACCATCACTATATTCTGTTCATGGAAACAAGCTAGTACTGAGAGAATTTCCTCGCTCGCAATTGGCTGGAGTTAAGGCACGTTGCCTGTGCGCCGAAACTACAGCCAATCACGATCGAGCAATTTCTCTCATTACTAGTTTCGTTGAACAGACTATAGCTTCTGATAAAAGTTGCCGAGCAATGGATTTAGTATTTGCCACACGTGATACATCTTGGAGTTACATAATCACGGAAAAAAACATTATTGTAGTAAGTAGTCAATTACTCTTATTTGTACCGGTTTCTTTGCAATAAGTACATAATAAATAATATTTATTATAATGATGATAAGCGCAAATGACAGTCTCTTCGTGCATAAAATGAAAGTCATGTAAGTATTTAATAGTTAAGCGATTGTTATTTAAATAAACTTAAGTCGTTGTAATAATCCTTATTATAAAATTAATCGAACAGCAAATATCAACAACAATAAATAGTAAATTTTTTTTGCACAAATACTTGTGCCCTGATATAATATAGTCTTTGTATTTGAAGAAAACTTAATTAGGTTTAATCTATGATTTTTTTTTCATCGTTTCATGGTTTATTTTTGGTATAAATTACGTTATATTTATTATCAAAGTAAGAACATAATTATTTTTACAATCCCTTGAGTATGACTGAAGCATAATTTTGGTCGACTCAGAATTGAGATTTCCAAGTTGGGTTTGATGCGTCTCAAACTCTACTAAAGCAAAAAGTAAATTTTAAATAGAAAATTAAATGCCACAAAACACACAAGTGACTTCTCGGATCGCTCGGCCACAAGTGAATTCTCAGATGGGACTGGTACAATCTGAGAATTCACTTGTGGCTGAGTTGTATTTTTACAATATTTTATTTGCATTGAAAAATGCAAAAATTCAAAAATCATAAAGTTCATACAATATCAGGCATCAGTGTGGTTCAAGACATTATCAACTCAAAATTCTCAATTCAGAAACCCACATTTATGTAGTAAAACAAATTTGATAAAATGAATGAATGACATACCTATTTCTTCAACTTCTCGGCGTGAATTAATGAAGGGAGAAATAAACATTATTAGAGCGGTGAAAAGCATTTTTCACGGGTAACATTGATTGGAGCGAATTAAGCAAAAAGAATGACTTTAAAACATTATATATTACCTACAGCTTGAATATTATAAAATAGAAAAAACTGGAGGCACCACTTTTTGTGCAAACACTTCAAAGTTACGTATAACTTGCAATACTACATGTGGCATAGAAAAAAAACTCATTTTAAAGAAAGACGAATGTCTTTTCGCTTATTTTCGCTCACAGCGGGTCTGCGCTTCTGGTCAATTCAAAAGTGTATGAATTGAAGTGATAATTTTCTTTTTCGTTTATCATTATTAATATTATAATAAATCAACAATCGGAATTGTTTCATGTGAAGAACTTTTGGTATAATATCATGAATATTTATTCACTTATGTATGACTCAAAAGCCTTCTTATTTTAAAGCACCATTATGTGCAACCAATTTAGTAAAAAGCTTGCCATTTGTGAAGCGCGATTTTGAGCCTAATATTTTTATCAATAAAGTGCATTATCGTACCTCCATATTGGTCCAATAGCGCCATGATGACTCCGTTCGTCCAGCCAAAGCCAGTTTGGAGAACATATTCGCCACCACCGCCGTAGCCTCCAAATATTGTGGCATCGTACTATAAAGAGAAGTTTACTTTGTAATGTTTTTTTAGTTTTACAGACTTTGCAATATTTTAATGGGCAGCAATTATCCAAAAGACTAAAAAATTTTTTTGAGCGATAAAAATACTAAGTGAGCGACTTAATATTTTTAGACGCTCAATTTAGCAATATTTAGTCGATCGGTTTATTATATTTATGATTTTTCCCTTTTCATTGCTATTTTTATACTTATGATAAGTAAATAGAAAAATATTGGAGAAAATCAACTCGACCACAAGTGAATTCTTAGAATGGACTCGAACCCACCACCTTTGGGAATATTATATTCCCATTTTAATCGTGAAAAACTTAATATGAGCAACTTGGTGGCTTTGCCGTTTGTTTCACAATACATTACATCACAGTACATTTAGTAGCGATTTCGTTGGCAAATCTCATGGCCTCCGGAAGGCCAGTTTTAGCGAGGCCAGTCACGAATATGTACTACACTATTAAATTAAGAAAGGATAGATATTTTAAGAACCAACCTTCTCTAACATAGCAGTCCTCTCTTTCCAAACCTCGAAGTTAGACCGGACCCATTTAGAAGCGATTTCGTTGGCAAATCTCATGGCCTCTGGAAGGCCAGTATTAGCGAGGCCAGTTACGAATATGTACTGGAGTGGAGGCCATGCATTGGGGTAGTCCCACTGTTCGCCGGAATGTTCGAATGTTGTGGGAACTCCGCCTTCGAATACGTCCACCTGAAGAGAAACGACATGAAAATGGATCAAGGATACCTTTTCAAAAACAATATCATTTATTCAGTTTAGGCTGTTACAATTTTTTTTTAAGATACAAAACTTCATTAAATTATTTTTAATAATACGCTTTCTACGCCCGGGAATCAAACTGACTTTCAAAATATATGACTCTCTCAAGCAAACATAAAGGAAGAACCATGCTACTGAGAAGAAAGTCTAAATACAATTGGAATTACAAGAAAGAAGCTCATTCCTATTTCCTTGTAAAGTGAATCTGTATATATAGATATAGATAAGAGTCTGGCTAATGAAAGCTGACACTGAAAAAATGTAGAAGTAAATAAAAAAAAAACAATTGGTTGCACTCTGGGAGTGCCGGCAGAAGTGAAAACAGCTTAAACGAAACAGCAGGAGCAGGCATACATTTTCGCCGCGCGGTAGAAAGAGAGGGGGATATTACTTCCTCTCCTACGTCGCGCCAGCGGTCTACTCTCCCTCCATCTTACGAATTTTCGATCAGTAGGCCTAGCACGAATAACTTTCGAACAAGTATCGAGGTAGTAAAGTAAAAAAATGTATAACATATTGAGCAGAGCTCCTACCGGACGTAAACGTAAATACATTTTATATACATTTTTTGACATTACGTGCTCGATACTAATTCGATAGTTTTTCGTGCTTGCCCTACAGGTCACGTATCCTGACGCGACTTTAACATTTTTTACCCATCCCAAAAATTGATGTGCACAAAGCCGCTAAAGAAGTTTTCACTTCAAAAAATCTGATTATGGTATTAAAAATGCAAGTAAAAAGTCACTGTCACCACGTCACCTGAAATTGTTGCTATAGATTTCAGAAAAATGTTCCATGTCAGCTTTCATTAGCCAGGCTCTAGAATAGTTACTCTAAAATGGTTCTTAACTCCATATCAATAAAGTTCAAATGAATCTTAAAAAGGTCAAACACTCATTTCCTATAATAAAGGTATTCATAAAGTTGAAATTCACACCTTGACTTTATCCAAATAGTTGATGATCCTATTGACAAAGTAATCTTTCCTCGCGTGGTCAAAGCAACCAGTCCACAGCGGCGCGATGTTCGATGGGTAGAAATAGTCTCTTCTTCTTCCCGATTCTAGGTTGAAATCTAGCCAGGCCCCTACGTCTTCGTGCCACAAAACCTGGTAAGGAAACAAAACAAATAAGGAGAGTGGGCCATGACCCACAACGCGGGCCCAATGCGGGTTTTAACTACTGCAAATGCAGCCGGGACCAACGGCTTAACGTATCTTCCGAAGCACAGATGAACTAGAGATAGTAAATTTTTGGTCACCCATCCCGTGACCGACCATTGCGAAAGTTGCTTAACGTCAACAATCGCAGGCCGAGCGCGCGAACCACTGCGCCACGTGCTCCTCATGATAATATTATCCTATACTTTTATTATTATATAGAGGTAAAGTTTGAACGTTTGCGAGTTTGTTCGTTAGAAGAAGAATAATCTCTGGAAAACTGGATTTTGGAAATTCTTTCACCAGTAGATTAACAATTATTATTTCAAGCACAGACCTATATCGAGAAAAACTAAAAGAGCCCTTCAAACTGTATGAGAACCTAGAGTGGCGAATTTTTCGTACCAACTATGACGTCACGTGCGAGATTTAGTAATGTGGAAATGTTATTGACGAGCTCTTGCAAGAAAGCACTGCACAATTGACCATTTTCGTTTCTGATTGATGAGAGTTTTCATGGCAATGGTCTTAAGCGGACTGACTTAGGTCGGAAAACTCTGACCGTGGATCAAACATTTTACACCCAAGGTAGGTAAACTTTTACCGTATATCTCGATATAGGTCTGTGATTACAAGTTTCATTCCGCACTGAAATAAAAAAATTAAATAAAACAACTTTTACGGATTTAAGTGCACTGTTTATTACCCGTCGGGTAACGTCGGGAAACCATAAAAAAACTACAAAACCCCTAAAATATACTACTTACTAAACATATGCGGGGAATAAATAGTGCAGTTAAATCCGTAAAAGTTGTTTAATTTCAATTATTATTTATATATTTTTTTTATAACAATGCCTAAAAAAGGTTTAAAGGCGACTATCACCAGCTGCTAATAAACACATTTAGCGCTAAAGATAATATTTAAAATGACGTTGCATTTCAAATATTTGTTTGAAGTCAAAAGCAGGTCTCCGTCACTCGCCTAGATACCAACCGCGATAAGCACCTACAGCGCGCGACAACTTGAAGTTGTAAAACTGTCAGGGCCGCCCCGCGCTTGTGAGTGCACGAGTACAATTCGAAACAGAATTTTAAAAAACTTTGATTACTTACGAAATATTAGGAAACATTAATTTTAAACATAAACTGCACTATGTCCATAATGTCCATGCTTTCCGACACTATACCTTTTAAAATTGTTTGTTCCTTTCGAATTTTCGCAACACTGAAGTTTAATAATAGGTACTTTAGAGATGGTAAGAAATACATTCAATATTACATTTCAGTTAAACAATTGCAAAAACAAAAAATGCTTCATAAAATTATGTTGTTATTTATTTTACTTCGCTTGTATAACCCGACGCTTAGAGCTGTGGCGTAGGTAAATTTTATCACTAAGGAATTGCGCTCTTGTGAACGTTGTAGTAAGGTGCCATTTCGAATGCACCAGATGCGTTGAAAATTTTGTAGGCTATTAAAATGGCGGCTTTCTTCGAGATCAAAGGAGTGCAACTTCTGTACTATTTTATATTACAGAGATATGTTTAGCGCTATACGTTTTTAGTGGCAGTTGATGAAAGTCACCCTTAAGCATTGGTACTACCACAAACTAATATTTTATGGATGTTTAACGTCTGAAATAAATGCAATTATTATTTATATTAATCACTCATACCTTTTCAATGGACTCTATATATCTGGCATGCACCATCCTATAGTAATCAGCTTTTTGTCTATTATCCAATCGCATGTGGAACTCGCTCATTAGTTGTGCGTTCCAGCACATGATTGCGTTCAAGTCCACTGGCACGATGGAACGCGTCTTCAAGTTTGTTAGATTACCTGGAAGTTGAACTTTAATTGAGAAGCAGTAAGGATGAAAATACAATGGCAAAAGGCATTGAAATTAGTTGGTAGTTTAAACGCATACAATGTAGTCTAATACTATTGTTAACGTTATTATGGGGCACAAACACAAACTAGAAAACATTTTTTTATATTAATAAAGTTATTGTCTTTATTATTCGATGCTACACGTCACAGTTAAAATATCACATTTCTGAACACACACATTGGAATGAACACACATACAAAAATCGAAATCAACCCATAAACAGTTTTAAGAAACGATTTGCAACGCTCACGAAAACCTAAAACACACTGATCTATATATCTCTGGGTAAATATTAAACAAGAAAATATACTAGAAAAAAGCAACTTGTCTCATTTCGCCCTGAAGGGATACAAGTTACTTTTTCTAGTATATTTTCTTCTTTTTCTACACAAAAAGTTGATTGTCTTGTAATAATTCTACAAATACTTTGCGGTTTTGAATAAATATAAAATAACTTTCTATATTTATGCATAATTAACTAATTATGCTTCTAAATAATAAAAATCACAATCATCACATCAAGATGTTCCTTGTAAATTTCATCAACAAGTTCTATGAATAAACTCTATAGATCAGTGTGCATTCCATGCCACGTACCGCCTGCACCGGTTTGCTTGTACCCCGTCAGATACATTATATAGTCGCCTGTTTCACTACTTTTGGGAAATTCATCTGCGTGACAAGTAAAACTATTGATGAAGTACTTCGTCCGTTACATACAACACAAGGAAGAACTTATAAAATACGTTTCAAAGATTAGTTCCTTTGCTGCTATGTTGGGACTCCTGTTTTCAAAGAAGGCGCTAAAGTATTAGAAGCGTAATTTCAAAACCATTTTATCTTTTAAGTACCTACCTAAATTTTAATTTTTGGGCATTTGCCGAAAAACAGGGTTATCGGTAAACGTCGGGGGTTCATTTAAAACAATAGAGAATTTAAATAATATACATTTTGAAATGGCCGGGCTACATTTCTGCCTATGTTATGCCTATCGCTATCGTTAACGATTTTCAAACCCCCTACAAGGGCTCTCGCTGATGCTATCACGTTCATACTAAAAATCCAATAGATGAATAGAAATATGTAAGAATTAAACAAAAACCCAATCTTCGAAGGGTTTTACGAGTTTTAAGTCTGAAAGCTATAGCGATAGCGTTAGCAATAACGTTAGGCGGTAAGGGTGCGGGTCCCTAATACTGTTGAACATATGACAAATATTTTTATGAGTAAGGTATATGTCCTTAATGAATGATTAACGTCAATGTTAAAATGTAATTAAACACACATTGGAACGAATTAAAAGTCACACAAAAATATTTCTATTCTATTCTAATAGCAATCCATTTATTTCTATTCTATAATGATTGGCAACGCTCACGAAAACGTTAAAATACACTGACCTATACATCTCTGGGTAAGTTTTTTTTTTACAATAACTTAGGAGTGATTTGATACCACTATAACGGTGTTGTTGATGACTCTAGTCATACAAATGTTATTGACTAAATTGTTATTGCTGCGTCTTAGATAAACTTAATACTATCAAGACTCCGCTAAAGTTCAGATTTAAAAAAACTATATTTTTATCATTTGCTAAATTAACTGAAGAAGTTAGGTCTATTTAAAATTTAATTTTATGCTGTTGCATATACAGACGGAATATTTCACATTTAGTAAACATTTTTTTTTTGTATAGCAAATCAGTATAATGGGACAACCTACCCAGAGAGGTGTCAATAGAATTTATTAAAAAGTAAACAATATTTATAAGCAAAAATTTTGTTTACTAAAAACCTTAAAGCTGAAATCATTATTACGAACAACTTTTTGTGTCGAAGCAATTTTTAATATATACCTCCCGTACTCGTAAAGTAGGGATAATTTTTCTTTGTCCACCCCATGGGGATTTGGTATTTTGCGTAAATTCTTTTGGCGTTATGCGTATTTGGCATTTCGCGTAAATGTGTTTTGACGTTATGCGTATTTGGCATTTCGCGTAAATGTGTTTTGGCGTTATGCGCATTTTTCATTTCGCGTAAATGAGTTTTGGCGTTATGCGCATTTTTCATTTCGCGTAAATGAGTTTTGGCGTTACGCGTATTTGGCATTGCGCGTGTTTGGTATTTTGCGTACCGTTTTACGTTTTTGGTATTTTAAGTATTTGCGGTAAGTCGCTGTTTCAAACATTTTAGCCAAGTTCAAAGACAATTTTGTATGAACCAGCTTTTTTTTCTCCATTTCAGGGTTGCTCCGACACAAAAAGTTGTTTGTAATGATGAGTTCTATAATAGTTGCAAGATTTTGAGTAAATATAAAATTACTTTCAATAGAATAATAATTTGTTATGCTTCTAATAATAAAAATAACAATCATCACATAAAGATGTTTCTTGTTTACTTAATCAACAAGTTCTATTGATGAGCTGTACAGGTATAGATCAGTGACCACTCCACCGTGCCACGTACCACCGGTTTGCCTGTACCCCGTCAGTTGCATTATATATCCGCTTATTTCACTATTTTTGCTATATTCATCTGCGTGATAAGTAAAAACTGTTAATTAACTCGTTTGTTTAGTATATTTAACTCCCTTCTCCCATCGTCATATTGATGACAGATGAACAAGTAGAAATTAAATAAAAGAAGAATTATTATTTTATGATTTTGTAATTTTTGCATTTTTCAATGCTATTTTTATACTTATGGTAAATTTCAAATAGAAAAATATTTTCGGTAGCTCAGCGGTTAGAGCATTGGACCGGATTTCCAAAGGTCGCGGGTTCGATTCCCGTCTGAGAATTCACTTGTGGCCGAGTTAATTTTTTCCAATATTTTTCTATTTAAAATTTACCATAAGAATTATTATCACTAGCCCAATCTTAATATAAAAGAGTACCTAAGTAATATGTTATCATATTTTCAATTTTATTCTTACAAATAAAACTAAGTTTTTGGTAACAACCACCGGTATCAGACCCAGGGGTCCCCGGGTTCGATTCCCAGCGGGGGGTAAATATTGTATTCGGTTTGGTTGGTGGTAGGACTTGTTGTAAGTCCGCCTGGCTAGCTACCACCATCTTATCTAAGTCTGACGCCATAACAACAATGTTTTCAGCATTGTTGTGTTCCGGCAGTTAGAGATAAGATAGCTAATTCCTCAGTGGTTGAGGATTCCGGGAGAGCCTTCTCAATACTTAACATCAGGTATGATGAAGGCTTAGATCTCTCTGTCCACTAATGTCATTCAATATTGTAATGTGACAAGGCTGCTTAGGCTGAGTTGCACCAGCTAATTTTAACCGATTTGTGGTTGTCAAAGCTGTAAAATCCTTTACATTTTTCTATCGTTTTCTACCTGTTTGGCGCAGGGGTACAAAGCTCGCTTTCTGCGCCAGAGGTCCCGGGTTTGATCCCCGGACAAGACAATTTTTTGTGTGCATAAAAATGTCTATTTGTCTTGATCTAGGTGTTTAATATGTTTATTTACAAAAAAAAAGTATTTATGTTTGTTTATCGGTTACCTAGTAAAAATAACCCTATTAAATAATACCTATTAACGTGAGCTAGACAATTGGTGTGTTTGTACGCAATTATTTATTTATTTATTTAAAGTTATAATTATAGTTAAATTTAGATGGTGCAATCCACCCAAGTGTTTCTATGTCATTCCACGTGACTGTACAGCCTCGGAAGAATTTGGGCAACTTCGGGCTATTAAATTCGGAAGAATTCGGGAAAATAGGAAATGAAATTAAGTGAATATTACCTTTATTGGTACCGTTGAGAATAAACCAGCGTGATGAGAAATCCCACCCAGATTCCGCAGCGGATTTAAGTTCAGCGTACAACTCTTCTTTTTTGTCTTTGGTATCTAAATGTCTGGAATAGGGATATTGATACGAAATGATATATAGACTTTTCTTCAAATAATGATAAAATTATATACAGGGTAACATGAAATAATTACATATATGAATAGAACCAAATATTTTACTTGGCAAAATAGTTAAATTCTACATAAATAAGTTATGTTTGAATAAAGAAGAAAAAAGCAAGTAAGTATTTTAATTTTTAAAACCATTGAGCTAATACCTAAAAACTCGATTAAGAATAGAATAGTACTGATATTTGACGAATTTCACTCGAAAAAAGTACTATGTGCAAAAATGTTTTAAAACCTATTTTCGGCAACATTTACAGAATTGAAATAGCATAATAATCTTTTTCTCAAACATGCTTGGAAATACGAGCATTATTTCGACAACTTTCTTCGAGCTAAATCGATATTGCTGTACTGGCCACATACATGCGAGCAGCGGCCGGCAAAATTTGTATGAAAATCCATATCCATCGTGTTTAGCGGCCAAATAAATTACATAGTAATCTCATATCTGTCGTGTAATTTAAAAATGGAACGATCTTTTACTCGGAAATATGTCAACCAAGGAGGTTACTTATCAAAGGTTTTATTTAAATTTCGAACGGGCTTGCAAATAGAAAAAAACCACAAATGAACACTTTAACGCGGGAAAAATATTGTTGTTCGTTGTTCGTCTGATTTCGAAAAGTAGGTTTAATTTCCGCGCATTATATGAGAAAAGTACTTTGGCCACAACTAGACATTGCTGGACTTACGTATGTGTGCCTCGGCCTCGCCTAGGCCCACATTTACACGTTCGTCCATCTATGCCTCTTTTGCTGGCCGCTGCATTAATGTACTATATATTTTCAATAATTTATTCATTCCCATATTTTAGTAAATATACTTACAATGCTACGTCAATATCTTCTTTGTAACTCTCAGGCCTTGGGCCTTGTGATTGGTCAATAAACCTGGTCAATTTGTATCTGTGAACAAAACATTTTGGTCATTCAAAGTTAAACAATTCACATCTTAAAACTTTTCCTTAACATTGAGAAGTCCAAGTAGCCTCCAACAGTACGTAATATCAAAACCAAATGTCAATAAAAAAAGCGCGATTTTATCCGTCGTCGTATCAGCCACATGACACCCACTGCTGGGTATAGGCCTCCCCCAAGGATCTCCACAACGATCGGTCCTGCGCAGTCCGCATCCAGCGGCTTCCCGCTTCACCGGATCGTCGTTTTATCCGTATATTTTACAATTGAGGGACTTTCTGGTAGACCAGTGGTATTTATTTATTTATATATTTTGTACACACACAACATTACAGAAAAAACAATTATAAAGAATTATTGTACAGGGGCACGGCTTATTTCACATTGAAATTTCTTCCAGCCGGCCCGTGAAAGGAAAGGACATTGAGAAGGGCAGACAGTGTGTAACATTTATTTAAATAATATAACAAAATTATCTATGTATGTATTTATGTACGCTGTGGTGTGTACTTACTTATGCCCCTCGTAGTCAACCTCCACAGTATGGTTGGTGATCCAAAAGTCGAACTCTTTGTCGAGAGTGTGTATGTGTTGCTGCAAGAAGTTGATGTCGTCCGTGTCGTCCATCACTAGTTTGATCATAGGTATAAGTAAAGGCGGCTGTGATCTGAAACAAATAAAATTGCAATATGAACTGTAAGTCTTCAAAGTGGGGGTCGCGAGCCATTAGGGGTTCACCATTAGACGGCAGGTTCACGGCAAGATTCTAATGGGGACTAAGGAGATTCTTTCTTTAAATTACCTATTCAATCCATTTGTTTTTTTTTTTTCAATAACAAAATCCAATAATAAAGTATTACAATTTTAAAATGAGAAGCAGACGTCCTTACAGTTTTGTTAGCGATCCTACTGTTTGTTTGTCCTTACTTCACGCCCTAACTAATCGATTTACGGACGGAGAGTAACATTAGGCTACTTTTTATACCGGTATTCCCACGAGAACGGGAACTACGCGAGTGAAATTACTTTATAAATACTAATAACGCCATCTATTGTTTGGTAGACGTATTTCCAAAAATGTTTGATAGATGGCGCCACCACGCGGTCATTTAAGTCCACGTGATAAACTAATTCCACGCGGACGAATGCGCGGACGTAAGGCTTATATAAATGTGGTTGTAAACGCGGTATATTGCCCGCAGGCGAATGTCGACCTAACTACTAGGATAAAGAGTTACGATTCGTCCCAAATGGACGCGCAAGGAGAAATGTGATAACTATTCGATTAGTAGACGCGGGTTTTACAGCTATTACCGCGCGACCGGCAAGGTAGTTTAACTCTACAAATACAGATAGTGCCATCCATTATTGAATAAAAAAAGTATTCCGTTCGCCAATTTCTGGACAATTTTGAATAAATTGTAATGATTGCACATTTAATATAATGAAAAATATTGGTTCATATAATATGAATATAAATAAGATAATAATTATAATTTTACGAATTTATTTGGAAATATGTGCCATGTTGATAATGTGAATATGACATAATGATGTATATATTTTATATTACAACAATTTCTTAGATTACCTATTGACATTTGCATGCCAATATTAGCGAAACACGTAAGATCTTATTTAATCTTTTAGTCCTGTATTTATCGTGTTCCTAGCAAATAAATGAATTTCAATTTCAATCTACGAAGACGCGCCCCACCATTTTTTGCGGGTGCTGGGATTTTACCTGAGCGTATTGTAGTCTATTTCGTCCCCTTAGTGGTAAAACCGATTATCTGCACTTTTTTTTTTGCAAAATGTTGTTATAATAAATTCTCAAATTATTGTCAAGATGGCAAGGTAATATACACCTTAACACATAGTTTAATTTTGTTTTAATAAATTCTGAAATTATTGTCAAGATGGCAAGGTAATATACAAATTTTGCAAAAAAAAAAGTGCAGATAATCGGTTTTACCACTAAGGCGACGATTTATTGAAGTGTGCGCATGCACCTATAAGTAAATAGTCTGTACCTAATACAGCACTCAAACATAAGCGTAAGCTCGCACACATATACTATAAATAAACGATTAAGACGAAATGGTGGGGCGCGTCTTCGTGGATGGCACTATCTGTATAGGAAAAAAGTACACAATAAAGATTTCATTGTTGTGAGACCGCCGGCGGTCTTGATATTTATGAACTAGAAGTAAAAAAACAATCCTCACCTCATGGCATAATAAACCCTACCCCCATTGGGTATGAATCCGAGCCTCTCCACGATATCTAGAAAGTTGGAGACCATCCCTCGCGCCGTCTGCCTCATCTCAGACAGAAGCAGCCCCTTGATGATCCAGTAGGAATCCCAGTAATAGAACTCGCGGAAACGACCACCTGTAACATAAATAATATACATACATATAATATTATTACTAGTAAAATATAGTGTTGCATAATGGGACGTACTTTACACAAGTTTGTGTTAAAAACCGAGCCATAGACGAGGTTTTTTTATGTTAAATGGGTTTACTCTTATTCTGAATCTCAGATCTCAGATTAAGGAGAGTCCGAATGTAGAGCGACTCGGCCCTGGAGATGCTTATTGACTTTTTATATCACACTATGATAGCAATAGCTCGATTTGATTTGATCGCGGTTCATGAGATACAGCCTGGTGACAGACAGACAGACCGACAGTGGAGTTTTAGTAATAGGGTCCCGTTTTTACACTTTGGGTAGGGACAACCCTAACAAGAAAAGTGATAGTATTATTATGTGACTTCTACTGACCTGGAACTATAAAGGGGTTATCCACGTAAATGATGGAGTATAGATCTTGATTATTCTTTACGTCTTCCTTCATCTTCCTCCCGAGCTGCAGCCACAGCTTGTTCAGGTCCGCCGCCCACTGGTGCAGAACCGGGTCTTTGATCCGCTGGAGAAACCCTAGAAGGGGGAGATGGGTCTACATACTCAATAGAAGATAGGGGATAAACCCTGGTTGTGGCAATTTTAACCTAAAGGCTATGTAAATCTTCAGCCTTATCAATACTTAACATCAGGTATGATGAAGGTTAATAGACTCCCCGTGATTCATAAAAAAAGAAAAAAAAAGGATGAAATTAAACCATAATAGGTCGTCTACATTACGTTACTTGGAACAAGCTTTCGTCGATGTGGGTATGATCATGCCTGCGGAGCCTGGGATCGTGAATTCGATCATAACATCGACCGTCAAAATGTTTGTTTTAAGACATTATTTGAAATTATATTGGTTCCGTCGACTCTAATAACTGTTACGCAAGTGCATAAGCTTCGCTTATTATACTGTAAATAGCTACTTGGTTCTTAAGTCAAATTACGAAAATTGATTCGGAAGCCAAATTCTAACATAAGCAATTATACAGGGTGTTTAAAGACTCATACCGAAACCGTAATATATACGTAGTGTACATCAAACTTAATAAGATTATGTGGAAATAATTGGTGGGAAACCACTTTTATTTTTCGTTTTCAAAAAATGGTTGTTATTTTTCACGCATAAAACAACGCGTGTAACAACTTGTGTGTGTGTCTAGCTAGAGGGTACGAATAAGGTTTTGATATTCATTGCGGTTTTGTAATTTTAAACGATAATCTTTAAAAATTAATATTGACTTTGATCCTCAATAACTCCTTAAGCCTCCTTAAGCCCATACAAGAAAATGATAGCAACGAAGGGGAGAATACGCGGTTTTTGTTTTCGTTATGGGCCTTTTAACACCCTGTATAATTAAGGTTCAATAGCATAGGTTTTTTCAATGGAGTCGTATCGGTGGCTGAATATTGGCACTGACAAATATATAGCTTAAGTTGACACGCTATGCCAAGAAAAGAAAGCAATGGGTTTTGTAAAAGCTGATTCACTGCTATTTGCTAAAGAGGTCTAAAATCTAACATTATAATACTTACTCGGCTCATCTTTCCAGTCCGTTGGTCTCCATTCCTCAAATTCTGAGCCTTCAGGGTCAAAGTATCGCTCAACAAACTCCAGAATATCCGCTTTGGTGGGTCTGGAATCTGTCCTGAAACATAATTGTATTAATTGAACACTAATTAGAAATATTTTAAATACACCAGACCAAGGTAATGTTATTTAACAGACTGTGTATGACAATATTGGACCAACTTGTGTATGAATTCCAAACTCAACATTTGTAAAGGATGTCCCTAAATATACGCAAGATTAGTCGATGGTGGGCTTGGCTAGCTACCACCATCTTCATCTGTCTGACGCTATAACAACAATGCTATCAGCATTGTTGTGTCCCGGTAGACGACCTCCGTGATAGAGTGGTACGTACACCGGTTTCAAGGTGTCGCTTACTCTGAGGTCCCGGGTTCAAATCCCGGTAAGCTGGTAAGGGCACATATTTATATGATGAATACGAGCATTTGTGCCTGTCATGGACGTTTATACAGGGTGGAAATTCAAAACGGGGCACAAAGGGCAGGACCTTAACCGTTGTAGCTACATGAAAACGTTATTAGGAAACCATCCTTCATTTTTTATTTTATTTTGAACTGCATTCACCGATTTTGAAAAAAAAAAATATAATGAGCAGAAAAATGATGAGTTTTCGAAAAAAAAAAATATATAGCGGTCGATCCTGATTCTCATGAGGATCAAAACACTCTTTGACATCAACTGAGGTATGAGCACTAGGAAAGCCAGAAATCGCGCAAAACTATTGAAGAAGAAAGTGACAGCAACAATGCTTAAATTAAACCTTGTGAACGTGTGAGGTGATTGGTGAGCTTTTTGGTTAATTGGGACTTTTGGAGCAGACTCTAAATAGGTCGTGTTTGTAGACGACACATACGAAACGCCGTATCGCGTTACTGTATATGCTGACAGGTTAGCGCCGTCTGCCGACATACTGGCACCGTTTGAATCGAATCACATTTCACTTTGGATCAATTAATGACGAGCCTGCGACATCAGTGCGGTAACAGCATTAATAGAATGCTGTAATTTTTTTGACATTGATTGACTGATTAAATAAAAGGTTTGTCTAAGATAAGATGATATATTTTGGCACTTCTAGCTCTCTCGAGCTCGTCCTGCAACGTCGACAAGACTAGTGTACGTACAGAGGCAGACCTATGCAACAAGAGGAAGTCCAAATCTCTAGAACTTAGATGTTACCATTTCTTTGAATTGGCAAGCTCAATAAGCACGTTATCCATTGTTAAGTCTATTATTTGGATCTATTAAAATTAAAATGGCTTCCTTGACTGACTTGTCCAGTTTTTGCAATGTCATCCGTGTTTGAATTGCCATCCCAAGCACGGAGGAGCTCGAGATAATATTTTATTGGTGATAATTCCGAAATATATTGTCTGATATCTCTGGTTGCTTTCTGATGACAAAACTACTAAGTTTCATAATTGGGTACATATAATAGTGGTGTCTATGTCGTAGGATAATTTGTCATATCGAATTTTCGTGAAAATCCTAGGGATATTGCGAAAACACGGATAATTAGACAGTGGTGCCGATATTTCTCAATCTTACTAGGGTTCTTGCGAAAATACGAATTGCGTTAGTAATATTGGATATCTTTAACTGCGATTGCCTTGATTGTTGCTTGCTGGCCAACTCTTATGCTGATTGTTTCCTAGTTTTCTCTGAACCAATCAGAATAAGATGCCCAGGAAGTAAAAAATAAGCCAATCAGAGTCAAGGTTATTCAATGTTACTAACGCAATTTGTGTTTTCGCAAAAATCCTAGTAAGATTGAGAAATGTCTTCACCATTGTCTAATTATCCGTGTTTTCGCAAAATCCCTAGGATTTTCGCGGAAATTCAATTTATCAAATTATCCTACGACATCTACACATAATGAAGTTACCTTTTCATCATATCCCTGAAGTGCTCCATTGTGATGTTAGGAGATAGTTTCAGCTTCATGTCGACGAAGGTCTTGGAGTCGTTGTACAGGCTCGCCATTTGGACCGTGTCCAGCAACGGTCCGTGGCAGAAGATCTCACTGGAAGAACAGAGGATTTTTTTGAAATAGCTTAATCGTGCATGATGGATGAAAGAAACAGTTAACAAAAGTCTGCTGCAGTAGACGGTGGATTCATTAAAAAATTGCTAACTACGGGTTAAAGAAAGACAGTTTTTTTTCGGATACAAAGCGAGTTATTCACAAGGGTCGGGTGGCAGTAGATCTCACTGGTAGAACAAAGGATTTTTTATGAAATTGCTTGATTATAATAGCAGAATTAGGTACTATCACCACGATTCCTGCAAGTCTGGGTCTGATATCCATTACACAGTGCAAAGGATATCAGACCCAGAATCAAATCAATGTCACACTATCAGTATCAAACATTCTTATTAATTCTAGATCACGTTAGGTACCTATGCCATTATCGAATCACCTGTATTCTGTATGCTAATGACAAAAAGCAATTGATATCGTGATAGAACATCCGTTTCCCACGTGTTGAGTAGATGAGCAGTGACTCATAGAAAATACGTATTAGACTACCCGGTAACCAAGTTCAAGGTCAATTATTTAAAACGCTAACTATTATCTGTTAATTGCCCGGTTCATTGATAATTTTATTAAGCGAATTGAGGGAAGGTCAGTTAGAAAACTGGTCTAGCTTTTAGAAAATCGAAGTTTTTACTTAAGTATTTGTCATTTAACGCGGTATAATAATATTTTAGTGGTAGCATGGGGCAACATAATAATTTGCTCGATTATATAACAAGCGCCATCTATTTTCCAAAATTAGTACTTACTTTTACGTATTCTGTGTAAATAGCACGTGCTAGCCAGGTCGTGAGAGCTTTCCCTCGGGCTAAAATTCCGATATTTTTTTTAAGTGTTAACTATATCACTCGATGATATACTGTATATTATTGTGTATTTTCTGATTGGAAGAACGTAGTCTCATGCTATATTTAGCTGCTGTGATAGACCGCCACCTAGCGTAATTATAGGACACTTTGTTGTCTTTTCCGAGCGCTAGATGGCGTTCTACGCCGCCAACATGTGCTGATCGTCACTCTATGTGGCCATTTTATTTGTAGGGGATTATTTGTACTATAGTATTTTATTACCTATCTGTGGTGATGGTGAATATAATAGTGAATATGTTAATAAAGATCTAGTATTTTATATTTTCTTTTACAAGTAACTGGGCAGGCATTTCACCACCATCGTGCTTAGTAAACAGGATGTGGTCTAAGGTGTGACAGGCTTGCCCAGGAAATGCCTATTCACTCTCGCCTTGAAGAGACCAAGATTGTAGGAATCGGGGAACACATGAACACGCAGCGCATTCCATTCTTTAGCGGTTCGCATTAGAAATGTGTCAGCAAAGCGCTTGGTACGGATCGATGGAAAGTGAACGACGTACGGGTAAAAAGCTGACCTGCGTCTGGTACCCCGATGCTAGAAATGGAGTGGAGGAACAAGGTCGTGCACTTCTCTCGCACATTCTCCAAAGTGTATCCTATAAGAGGCCGATAAACATGCAACTTTGTGACTGAGGCTTTGAAGTTCCGCCGTGGCCAATGCTGAGTTTCCTGGCACGGTTTCAATCGATTCCAGAAGCTAGCTAGCTGATACTTAGCTTAGTACCTATCCGCTCGACCCTAATAATAAAAGTACCCATTGAACGACATTTCAGTACCCCTATTACGAGTTTGCTTAACATGACATTTACAGGACTCGTGAGCGTAGACTATCGGATACACTGCTCATGTCGGTAAAACAGTCGCTAAATATGAAAGAGACAGAGCTACATTTTACATTAACGTTTACTGTAACGTCGAGTTTGCCAAACTCGTAATAAGCCTACAGGTCCCATTCGAACTTGCTCAAAATCTGGAAAATATATGGCGCCGATTCGACCTCCTGATTGTTTATGCTGCCCTGGTACTTTTGGTTTGATTACCATAGAAAATCGATGCAGTATGAATTGATTCCTTCTTTTTTTGATGTCGATTAAAATTGAGGTCCAATGGAACATGTCTTTTGATAGGATCGTATGTCGTATCTTGTTGATGAGGTCGAATCTTGAGGGTCTAGTGGGTACAGATCTTAATATAGCTTGTGCTGTTTCTGCAATTGTACAATGTACATCTTATCCTACTAATATTATAAATATGAAAGTTTGTAAAGATGTTTGGATGTTTAGATGTTTGGATGTCTGTTACTCTTTCACACAAAAACTACTAAACCGATTTGGATGAAATTTGGCACACAGATACAAGATTGTCTGGATTAAAACATAGGCTCCTTTTTATCCCGATATTCTCACGAGAACGGGAAGCACGCGGGTGAAACCGCGGGCGGCCAATAGTATTATATTTATTCATACAGACTGATTATAACCAAGTTAAATCACAAAGGACGCTTCCTGTTATAAAACAATTCAATCACTACAATAACACAAGGTTCATATTGCGTATCACCACGTGTTTTAATAACTCTATCCCCTTGCATTAGAGTTCAAAACAGGTTACGTGACAAACTAAATTACTTGTTGTTGAAACATATTATACAATGCATTGTTTTGTTAATCCATATCGCGCAAGTAGTTGCTGAGAGAGATGTTTTGGTTTTAAATCACTTTCTTGAAAATGTTAGCATAAGAATCTTAACTTCCTAATATAATAAAGATAATTTATTACTCTCCTATGTACAGAAAATAAAAATAATGCCGTAACCTTAATAAACTAGGGTAACCTGTACTAATCTTGACAACCCCCAGTCATTGGCACTCTGACATTTAAACGCAATTATTAAGGAATTTTCATAGAAATACAATGCGTCGTACATAATTAAAATTTTACACTGCAACTCTCTAAAAAATTTATATTAGATTTTTCTACGAGATTAATATGCCACACAGTACTGAAAAAAAGAGCGCGCGGATTTTTTTGTATTTTTTTCATTAAAATTTTAACAGATCTGATAAGAAAGAGGTATACAAATTTTGTTGTTATTATACTTTTTACTATTAAAAAGGGTAATAATATAGTTTTAGTTGATATATTTATAAGTGATATTAGACTTTTTATTTATAGTTATATTTATTTTGTAATTATAACATTAATTAATTAGTGTGCCAACTATAAGTAAAAAGCTAATTATGGAAGTGCAATGATTGGCACCTATACCAACCATAGTATTTTGAATGGGATCATTGTGGCAAGTCTTATTATTGTGTATCTTTATATTGTTTTGGCCCTATTGTGTTCAACTGTGGCCGCTGAACCGGTTGTGGCCGCTGATAACCATGTCACCACAGTCACCTGATAGTGATCAATTTTGACCACTGATCTGTTCTAATTGTGGCCACTGATCTAAATGTGGTCACTAGCCCTAATGTGGCTATTGACCCAAATGTGGCCACTGGGCCAAATGTGGCTACTAATCCAAAAAGGGCAACTGATCCAGATATGGCCATTGACCCAAATGTGGCCCTTATCCAAATATGACTACTGATCCAACCAAGTTTGGCTATTGATCCAAATGTAGCCCTACTCAAATCTGACTACGAATTTAAATATGACAACAAATCCTTTTATGGCATTAACCCTTTACAGAAAATCACAAAAGAAATAACAAAAACAAAAAGAAACAACAAAAAAAGATAGTGTGGTTGAATGCAATCATTGTACCTTATGACTGCCAATGATTGTACTAAGGGTGCCAATAACTTTGCTGTACTTTTAGCGGATTTTAAGAAAGAAAGAAAGAAAGAAAGAAACACATTTATTGACACACACACATACGATACAGACAATAAAGTAGAAAGTATAAAAAAAGTATAAAATTAATAAACACAACAAAATATAAATAATAGGAAGAATTGTGTGGGGTCAATAAAACCCTATCTCAGCGTTTTGCCTCTGTGTCATTCACAGGTGGGCCGAATGAACACAGAGGCGCTGTTATTCTGACAGGGTTTGTAAGAAAGGAAGATGACAAGAAAAGGCATAAATAAGATATATACAGACGACGAGAATACTCATAATACACAATAATACATAAACTTATAAAACTAAATACTACAATACATATATACTACGATTGATATTTTGGATAGGCAGAACGCTCACAGCACTTTGTCACATGATGCAGCAAAAATATTTGCTTGACTGACAACTGACAGTGCCAAATGTTGGTTGGACACGTCAGAATTGCCACGACTTTTTATGTTATTTTTAGACATTTTATGTTTTTTGTTAAAAAAATATTAGATTTTTACGTACAAAATTTTTTATTAGTTTAAGTAATATTCATCAAAGAATAATTTTAAAATAGTAAATCTTGTCTAAGCATGTTATAGAAATAATAATTAACAAGTAGGTCAGGTTTTTCTTACAGTGCGAATCATTATACAGTTTACCCTAATTAATCACAGAATTAAAATAATACTAGGTACCTAACTTAATGTGAGAGCAGACCTTTTTTTTTTTTCGAGGGGAAATGCGCCTTATGCATACCCTATCGCCTGACAAATTTAAAGTATTTTCTAATAAAAAAACCTTTTTTCATTTAGTTAGCTATGTTCCGTTATGTAAGTATTCTATTTGAAAATCATATAAAGAAATATCCAATTTACTTTTTTTATTTTTATTGAGGTGTATGTAATATGCATTATTTAGAAACATAAGGGTAATAGGTATAAAGGTACCTACGTAACCGTGTTAATGCAATGTTTATTCATGGTCACAATAATTAGCTACGATAACAAGATATTATCTATACCTAGGCAAGAAAGTTAAACCTAGTAAATCGTTTCGCTCAATAGGCTGCATTAGATGTATTTGTGACACGAGAATACGTGACTTTCATTCCCACATAAAATCACAATGCGGTAGTTTTATGGCAAATAATACAATTTTCGATAGGTACTTACTAACATTTTTAACCCCCGACGCAGCGCAAAGAGGGGTGTTATAAGTTTGAAGCCTATGTCTGTCTGTCTGTCTGTACGTATATTCGTAGAGCCTAAACGAATCAAGCGATTTTAATGCGGTTTTTTTTTAAATTGAAAACTAAATTAATCGAGATGGTTCTTAGCCACGTTTGATGAAAATCCATCTGGCCATTTATGGAGATGGTCAACTGCCCGCCGAAACGGTAAAAGATACAAAGGTAGTGCTTTGACTAAAATAATGTACACCCTGGGCAAATTTAGGTGACGGTAAAAAACAAAATGACGTCAATTTTTTTTTGTCTTTCTGTACATAAATATTCGTAGTGCGCGATAGTATTAAGCGATTTCAATACGGTTTTTTTGTGTAATTTTGTGTGTAATTTAAAAAGGTAAAATCAAAATAAAACTCTGACTCTATGATATATAAGCGGCAATGTGATGGAGCGCATATCTAAATGAAACGACATTTAACCCTTTGGCTGTCGGAACGTAAATCCACGCGAGACACAATTGATTTTCTATTGTGTCTGGAATCCCGACATACGAGAGGTTAAAGGGGTTTGACCTTTTTTGTATGGAGGCTGGACTCGACCCAGTCCGCAGTATGAGACGCCATTTTGAAAAAGAACAAAATGGCGTCGCACAATAGTAACAATATAAATGAACACACACAGGAAGAAAAAAAAACCGACCAAGTGCGAGACGGACTCGCGCACCGAGGGTTCCGTTTAAAATTTTCAAAAATATTTTTTATTATAAGATGTAACTAAAAAACTACGGTTTTCGCAATTTTTCCTTTATAGTTAACTAAGTTCACGGGAAGTACCCTGTAGGTTTTGATGCCCGTGCGAGTTTCGAAAATTTGCGGCATAAACGGCTGTATCATCATGACATTTTTCTAGTTTGGCGTTTTGCAAACGTGATATTAAGCCAATAATCCTTTTTTTCTAAATATACTTACAGAATATTTTATTAATTTTATTTTTAAATAAAGGGTCGGTCTAACTTCGTAATTTCAAGTTAAGAACGTTTCAAACTCAAATCAAAGCTAAATTTTCATACAAAATTTTCAATTAAGAAAGTAAGCAAACTATGTTTTAAAATTTTTAAACGTGAGAGGGAACGGACGGACTGGTTTTTGGAATTCGTAACATAAGAACAGAAGAAGATAATAAACAAAAATCTTACCTGTCACAAGTAGGAGGTAGATTACTCCGGTCGGCACCCACGGCGACCGCCAGCAGAAGACCACACAAACGCCACATCTCCATTTTTTATAAGCACAGGAGTAACGACACAGGTATTATTAACCCAGTAAATTATACTTTAACCTAATGGCACTAAAACTTAAATTAATATCACTCGATTAAATAAAGGAACTCTTAATCTATATCACTCAGAAGCTCTTCAGTTCTTTTGTCTATGATTGTCTTTTGGTTGTTACGTGTTTAGGTAGGTGTTCGAGTATTTTAACGGCTTTCTCCTGAACGGTTGGATCATTTTGGGGTAAATGGCGACGGCGGTGGACCGCCGGAGGCAGGCACTTTACGTGCCGATCGGCAATCTGAAACAAGGCAAAAGATATGTTAGCAAAAAAATTTTGTTCAACATATTAAAATTTGTACCACTTTTCAAGCAAAATAAAATGATAAGATTAATGCTTAAAGTATTGATTGGACAAAACTTACTAAATTAAAAACGATTGACTTTACGCTATCACGATTTGAAACTTAAAAGAAAGGCTAGAAGATAACAATTTAAATAATCAATCATGTTCTATAAGTTTTCTTCGAAAAACAAAACGTTCAGTTTCAGTATAGTTAATCATCTTGAATCTCTCCTACTAGGATCCAGGCCAAGTTTGAGTTGACAAAGAAAAACTTGCGCAAGAAAATCATCAGCTTTAAGAGAAACAACTGTATTATTACAGCTATTTTGGTCATTGCCAAACAGAATACGTATAACATTTTAAACACAATAGTGCATCCAATCTTAAGTTAGAATATAAGAGTAAGATTATGGACACTCATGCACTGTGAATACTGTGATTTGAGATTATTAAAAAAAAATACTGGACAAGTGCGTGTCGGACTCGCGCACCGAGGGTTCCGTTTAAAATTTTCAAAAATATTTTTTATTATGATGTAGCAAAAAATTTACGGTTTTCGCAATTTTTCCTTTATCTGCACTATAAGACGTTACTTCGTACCAAATTTCAAGATTCTAGTTTACGGGAAAGACCCTGTAAGGATTTGATTCCCGTGCGAGTTTCGAAAATTTGCGGAATTTTGCAGCATAAACGGCTGTATCTTTTGATTGCGTTGGCTTAGAAGTTTGATTTTTTCACAGCTCTAAGGGACAGTAAACCTGAGTATTAGATATAAATTTCAGTTTGATACCTCCACGCGTTCCTGATAAAAACGGTCTTGACAGACGGACGGACGGACGGACAACTAAGTGATCCTAAGGGCTCCGTTTTTCCTTTTGAGGTTCGGAACCCTAAAAATGATTTAATACTTCTGTTACTTGTATCGTTCCTTCTACAAAAGTGATAGCATCAGATCAGATTTACCCAGATTCAAAGTCTTCGTTTTGGAAAGCGTATGAAATCCAAAACATGAATCTACTATTCAATTGACTATAGGTCGACTTGGGTGTAGTATTAATCTAATGTAAAAATATTGAAAAATGGGAAGTAAATCTCGATACCCAATAAAGATAAAGATAAGAAACCCCTGAAGACAATGGAAGAGTTTTCATAAAAAGAGAAATAATAATAGAATTTGCCACTAATGTTAACGAACGGAATTTATTTTAAAAACAGCGTGTAATATTCGTGTTCAGTAGAAGTGTGCCAAGAATTTTGACGTTTGTCTGGAAATAAGGAGACATTCGAACAGCTTTTTATGAATACGAAATGGCAGACGGTCAGGCTACACTCCTGTTGTTGCCAAGACGGTTTTTGATACACCTTGCTTTAAATTTATAAAATTTTATGAACAAGAACTTTAGTGAGGCCGAGAACAAATTAGAACTATTGAAATTTATCTCATTGACTTAGAATTTATCAGCGTACCATATCCATATTCAAAAGTTCTTCATAATGAAAACGACTATTACAATTTTTTGTCAACGCAACTATGCGTGCGCGCAACAACAACAATGCAAAAGTTAACGTTAGCGTAGCGATGAAAGGTAACCCTTAAAAGTTAATTGAAAATAAAATAATTACTTATGAGAAGATTAAAAACCTTTCTTAGTTCGTAATAGACTGATTGTTTTAATAAAGATACAATACTAGTTAGTTAAACAAACAGAGGAGCTCAATGGCGCAGTGATTCGCGGGTTTGGCGGGCGCAGCTGTATTTGCAGTCGTTAAAACCAACCAATCCACATTGGGCTCGCGTGGTGGGTCATGCATGGCCTTTTCCTTTTCCATCCATAATGAAGGGCAGTTGCCCAGCAGTGGGAACATTAAAATGGCTGATTTGATTATGATAATGTTAAACAAACAAGCCGGCCGACGTGACGGTCCCCCACGCGAATATGAGCATAATTGTCCAATTCTCTAAATTGTGACTGACGCTTAGTGCGAAAATGATGCAGGATGCCAGGACGTGCGAATCCGATGGCGTGACGTCCGACGCCCACGTCACGGGATAAATTGTTGGACGGAACGAGTTCTGTTTTGCACCACTCTGAATTGGTACGTGACAGTGGAAAGAGCTAAAAATACAAATACAAAGGATTTATTTGGAATCATAAGTAAAGAAAGTAAGGTAAGCTGGTGTGAAAAAGGACAATCATGTATTCTCTCCCTATGTTAAGCCATCGATGGGCGTATAAATTGGAAAGAAAGAAAGAATTGGAGAGAAAGTGCCCGTGTATTCGAAGCTTTATAATATTGGACCGTACAAACAAATGGCATCAACCGTTTCAACTATAAACTTGCATGAATTGCATGAATTTGTTGCATTAGTTACCAAAATGCAGATAATGTATAAAGGAATGAAGTGGCAAAACAAATGCATAGAACTGCCCAGCGAGTGACTCTTACCAGCCGTATAATAATATGGGTCACATATATTTTATAATCACTTTTAAAATTAATGAACACAATAATGTCAATAATTTATAATAAGATGCAAAGGAAATTTTTGTTGCCTCAGCTTTAGCAATTGTCTACATATTTATTCAAATTTAGATTTTGCTCGACTTCTCTCAAGGTCTCTTTCATTCTTAAATTCTATTTATAAAGCTATCTCAGTACATTCAACCGCAGCATCACCTTGCCATTCAACTTTGACATCTATTGCTTTAGCAAAGGGTGTAGCGAAAATTGATTAGACACACGGAACTGCTAAGTGTAGACATCCGTAGTTTGATTCACGAGCAACCAATTGCCCGTCTGTATCAATTGGAAGATTACCTTAATTCAACCTTGGTAAAGCTAGATAACAAATCTGAAAAGAGTCTAGAAATATTCCTATTCCCAGCGGCATTCAAAGGAAAAATAAACTTGGAACTAACAGAGCCGAGGCGAGTTAACATTTACTGTCAATGTTTTCGACAACTATCGGATGCTGTACACATGTCGATAAAACAGTCTATAAATAAATAAATAAATAAATATTTGCGTACAATCACACCAATTATCTAGCCCACGTTAAGTTTCATGAAGAACTTGTGTTATGGATACTAGATAACGGATAAATATACTTATATACTTTTTTTTTAAATACATACTTAGTATAGATATTAAACACCCAGACCAAGACAAATAGACATGTGCATGCACACAAATATTTGTCTTGTCCGGGGATCGAACCCGGGACCTCTGGTGCAGAAGGCGGGGTTAGTACCCTTGCGCCAAACAGTGGACTGGAAAACTATGGATATGAAAGGGACAAAGCGATAGCTTTCGAAAACTATTATAGTTTGCCTAACTCGTAATCAGGGCTTAATTCATGATCTGATTGAGTATATTTATGCGGTGGATGAAAATATATTACCTACTTTCTCTATTAAATTACATTGCATCAAACAAACGTAAGAGACAGGCCACACACTGCGTTGCTAGGTCGCATCGCAATACGATGCAATTGACGCAACGCAAAATAAATTCACCGCGACGACGGTATGGCAGCGCATCGGAAAATTCTGCGATGCGTTGTACGACATCGTAAATTTCTACGGAGCGACGCCGCAAAGCAGTGTTGTGGCCTGGCTCTAACTGTCGATTTAATAAACAGATATCTATTATTCGTCTAAACGTCTTTATAATCTGTCCGTCTTCAATAGTCTGTTTTCAATAGCTATGGGTCTCATCTTCGTGTGGCGAATACATAGCGTCAATTAGGTATTCAGTTCAGACATCATCAACAATCAAGGCATTTTGTGTTGATCTTTTTTTAGCGCTAAACGTTCTAGTTGAAGAATTGTGTGTTGAAATATTTACGACGTCAACACGATATATTGTTGAAACGTCGATTATCGCTACCGAAATACTGACGAAGGCAATATAATTAGCAAAGAGTGAGAATCTTGATAGAGAATCTTTACTAACTATATTTAAAAATACTATCATCATTTAACATTATTGTCAATGCTTTGATAAGCAAATTACGTCATACTTTTTACGAATTAGTAAAATGACTTTGGTGCAACCGGCTGTAAGTGTTATTATTATAATGTATAGTCATTGACCCTCGCTTGTGTTCAGCTTGTATCAATAGTAGAATGGAAGAATCACGATGGCAATGTCTCAAGGTGTTTTGTGTACATATTAAACACGTATTGTGTTTCAGCGCGTTACATTACATACGCTAAGGCATCTGCCAAAAATGGAAGTGTCCAATTATATACGTGAATGACGTCGCATTAGGCGTGAGACCGAGTGATTTGGATATTTAAAACTTCCTAACACACTCGTGATACTACACTTACATCAACATATGATTCCTTGTTATTGCTTCGATTGCCAATTCGATTCTATTGAAAGTTGGTACTTCCGATCCGATTTACTTTCGCTTTTTTGAAATTGCACTTTTTAAATGATGATATTATTGTAAAATATTGTGATAAATATAATATTTCGCTGAAAATACAGCGAAAAATGCTTCTTAAAAATCGTGATGAGATTAATGAAACTGAGTCTTAGGTAATTGTCAAACTGAGCGTGTGTTCAGCTGCTGAATTCAAGTAGCTTATATCAAATGTCAAATGAAGAACTCATTGACAAAACAATTATCTATGGTTGCTAGATTAGTAACCATAAATATGTAATTTATTTTATATTTATTACCAGTAGCTAAACACCAAAAGGTAAAAATTATGTACACAGAATTGTTAGCATTAGTAAGATTTGAAAAGACCTGAGCGTTGAAGCGCGAGGTTTTACCAAACAATGTTATAATATAAACGTCATCAGTCGGAGATAAATCTGTACCAACTATGGCAGCTAATGCAGACGAATTACGTGAGTTACCGCCAACTTTCACCACATAATTTTTAGAATCAGCAACTTTGAAAAGAGCTGAGATTTTAACTGCGATTTTTTACAAACAATGTAACAATATAAACGTCATATAATAATTGAAGGAGATAAATCTATACAAACTGTGGCAGCTAATGCAGATGAATCACGTGAGTTACCGCCTACTTGCGCCAGCGTCAAGAGCGGCGTGCGTGCGTGCATACACGTGGTCAACTTTCCAAATCACGCCACACACGGTCACACCCCCTTGCAGTGACGCTGGCCAACGTATTTATAGATCCACCCTCAAAATATTTGGCAGGTAAAAGTAAGTATCTATTCTCTGAACAGTTCTAGATTTGTTCTTTCAAAAGATTGCAAAGATATGTGTGCATTTCTTGTAGTATCATGTCGTCACAGTAAAATACATTAAATTCTGTGAAGACCGGTCGGTTTCACTTACAAATTGGCAGCTGATGACAACAGAAATATTGTCTCACTATAAAGAGCTTTTCTGAAAAAATTATATGGACCTATAAATTACAATCCCTATAATAACTTCACTAGTTGCCGAAACAGACACTACAAGAAGTATTTAATCGAATGAAGCAAGATAAAACATATCCCTTTGAAGTAGCGCTAATGCTATGACAGTGATTTATTACAAAAGAAACCTATTGTTTTACGTCATGCATCATACCCTGGTCATACCCTATAAAATTAAAATTTGGGAAATATGTATAAGTATTATATATGAATCAATTGTTGGGTTTAGTGCCAAATAAATCTATTTTGAAAGGCAAACAATATCTATTAAATTACTTCATCTGTTTATTTATTACATCCGTTTACATTGACAAATACCATAATTCACACATAAGGTTACTTCATTGGCCTTATTGTAATACAGTATTGACGTTTTATAATATTTTTTACTAACTCTTTGGTTTTCTCCTCTGTTTTCTGTTTTTTAATTCAAGTACTCATCTAATACTTTTAGTACATTATCAGGTGACAGCTTAGCAATTATTCTAAACATAGCATTATAAATAGCAAATAATCGAATAGGTTGGTTCTGCAATGCAAGTAATGCAACAACTGAATGAAATCGAGCAATGCACGGGTGTGTCATTGGCAAGGTTTCTGTCAGGGACACCCGCTAGTTGATTATCTAACTCTGTTGCTAACAGATTTTGATTGAAATTGATTGAAAGTGCAGTTACATTGCTGCTTTAGTAAGATAGTTGTCACATTGATTTTTACTAAAGCAGCAATGTGACTGCACTTTCAATCAAACATTGATAGAAACAAGTTACATAATCAGGGAGCTGCTCTCTAGGATTGTACAACGATCATAAAATTGGCATAGTTTCTTGGCACAAGAATACGTCTACAATTCCACGTTATGCTTTGGAATTTAGTCAATTGTTTCAGTACTTAGTGAACTGACCTTATTTAGTTATGCCTCTTGTTATGCCTTTTCTTCACTTTGTGCATATTTAAACATAAATAATATTTAAACCTCAGAAATTTTGCACTAAAACTAGACTCATTAAAGCCTGGGATACTGTTGGAGGGAGTATCATTTCCAAAAAGTAGTTTTCAAGCGGATTTCCAATTGTTTTGTTTTACTTTTACTTAGATAAGTAATATCTCATACACATAGTTAATTCCAAGATGATTATCAAGGTTAAATAAAACTGGACCTAACAAGCTACCTTGTGGAACACTTTCGCTATGCGAGGCTAGATTTGCAATGTTTCTTGTCGTCGTTCGAAGGTCGTCATCTGACATTTTCAATGCTTACTGATTTAATTAATAAGAAGGAATAATGTGACTTTAAATACAAAAATAAACTCAAGTACTTACATTATTAATATGGCACCCAAAGGCATCATTTTCTATGGTATGGTAATTGTACGAAATATATTCCAATTTAATCAATGCATTTATAAATCAAAATTTTATTTGATGTAAAGTAAAAGTATTAAATAAAGCCAAGGCTGAAAATTGATTGCGAATGCCAAGAACGAAAACCAAAGCTGGTTAAAACCGGAATTATTAGGAAAGATTAACATAAAGTAACTTCATACTTTTTTGATGGCTCATTTTAAGCATGTTACATTCATTGGTATGGAAATTTAAACTTTAGTTACAGTACCATGTGTCCAAATTTCTTTGACCACAGTTGTCTTTTTTTGCAAACGTCTATAAACAGTTTATTTCCATTGACATTGGACGTCCTAATCAAGTAGTTCAATAGCATTTATACGGGACTAAAGTTCATTGACTTCAACGCTATCAGTGATAGTCATCTTGTGTATTTTTAGAAATGTCTGCATTGACCCGGACGCTTTATTCAAATTCTCAATTATAGCATCAGATTAACAGTCCATAAGAAGAAAAATATTCCATTAATAATAGGCGATAAGCATGCAAATTAATACTTTGCAGGTTGCAGGTTATCGTGAACAAATCCTCATATCGCTAACACGAACTGAAAACAGGAAACAAAAATGCGTGACGAATTGTCTAGCCAGATTAGGATGGAACCAAACAAAGAGTTGATATAGGTTGATATGCGAGTACAAATCTTTTTAACATGTTTGATAAGAAGATTTTTTGAATAAATAAAGAAAAGAGTCCGATAGATAAAACTGTGATCGCAGTATAAGTTGCTGAAATAAAACGAGGAATACTGTTAAACATCTAAAGTTAAAATTATAGATACTATTTTATTGAATGTATGGCACATATTACTTTCTAGAAATATTTTTTTATAAAATAATGTATTTTTATAGTTACAGGAAAAGATACACTTGTATGACGAACAAGATGTTTGTTAAAGAGTTCAATAGAGCCACATTCTGTGATGATAATATTGAGGATAATAAATAATAGCATACAATCACACCAATTATCTAGCCCACGTTAAGTTTCATGAAGAAATTGTGTTATGGATAGTAGATATTTACTTTTTTTCTATACGATAAGTACTAAACACCCAGACCAAGACAAATATACATGTTTATGCACACAAATATTTGTCTTATCCGGGGATCGAACCCGGGACCTCTGGCGCCAAACAGCTCGTCAAACCGTATCTGATGACAATAGAAAAGATACCATATGAAATAAAGATCAAAATGGCGTACGTACGAACTAAATCTGTACATATAGTAAGTTTATTATATAACATACAGGAAAGCGGGGGTGGTCTTAAAAGGAAAATTAGATCGAATTAGACCTATTTGCGGCTTGTTTGTAAGAATGTTCGACGCGGAATTTATCGTGAAGCAACTGGAAAATTCTCGAAAGGTCTTTTTTTATCCTTACTAAAATAAATGGTTTTTCAGAGAGAATTGTTTGTACGTACAATAAAAATGTAGCTTTAAATCATCAAGTACCTATCAAATCTAATTTTAACTATGCAGAGACTACATTAGTTAACTTGACAACGCTATGACCTCAAATATCGCAGACATTCTAGTAATGTTACAAAAACTTCAGCGCGTTCAATCGGTCAGTGCAGACTGGAATGACAACCAGTCAATGCGTCAACTATTTTATCAATGGACTACCTGACGCATAAGCCCTTTATAGAATCGAACACATCATACGAACAACATAGGTGATTTTCCGCTCAAAACTGATATATCAACATGGCAACATTGGATGAATTTGTCTGACAACGAACTTGGAATGTGTGAAGCTCAAGGCTACATAGCTTATTTGCGGTAGGTTGTTGGGCCTAATTCTGACATAACTTCCATCATCTGCAGATTTGATGGCGGGTTTGATGGCACAGTGGGATTAATCATACTTATTCACAAAGGGTCGCATGTTCGATACCTATTCATACCCAGGACAAAAAATATTCATGAAATAAAACAACTTTTCCGGATATTTAGCGCACAATATTACACGAGTAAGATCGAATTTATGGCGTTTTTTTAGGAATTTATGGTATTGTTTAGGAATATTTGGAGTTTTTTGGTTTTCCCGACGATTCGGCACCTTACAGCTACCGTGGTCACGACAGCAATGATCAGTGCACGCCAAAACTTAAGATGTACGTAAATATTCGTGAGATGAGCATTTGTATTTATATTTTATTGTATTGTAGTATCTTCGTTGGGTCTGATAACAGAATGCTTCAGCGACTTATTTTGGAATCAAATCAATGTGTGTAATGTTGTTTGATATAATAAAATAATGATATCAACATTATGATCGGAGACGAAACTAAGATAATAAGAGGAATGTTTCTTGAAGATAACTTGTACGTGGCTTCTCATTTAAGGCTTCACAAAAAACGATTTGACGGAAAGTAAAAAAACATAATAAATTCTAATTTGCGCTCGGGAGGATCTATCTTAGGAATGGCACAGTGAATGGAAAAAGAAATCATAAATAAAGATAAATATATACTTAGTTTAGAAATTGTCACGTTTACTGATAATTTTGATATTTGTTATTGCACGTACAATAAAATCGATTTGACCTCGAAGAAAGACATAAAAGTATCTAACATCGTGATAAGAAGTCCTGAGAGAGGAATAGGAAACGATGGTTTGTTTGAAGAACTTTCACAAAGGTCAGACAGATGAAGTTCACTAGCGTCTACTACATAAATATAAATTTTGGGGGGCATCGGACTTACTTGCACATTTTGTTTAGGTTTGTGAGATGTGTTTATAGTTTTTATTGGCAACAACCAGCTCAGCGAAGACTATAAATTTAACAAAAGCATAATGCGGTGTTATTCGAGTACATGTCAAAAACTTATTTTGCGTCACTGTATCTTGTAAGTATAGTATTTAAAATATGTCTGCAATGACGTAAAGTGGTAGACAATGTTCACACTTTTCTGCTGATATTGTATTTTGCAAAAAATATATTGAAATTATATAGTAACTCTGCGTCTACTTTAATGAGCAAGAATGTTGAAAACACTTGTCTTTCCATAATGTGAATATTTTTTTAAAGAGTGTTTTGACATACAGCGTTAAACTTAGGAAATTTTGTGAAATAGTCCTATATTAATATATATTTTTATATAAACCTTTAAAAAATCAGCTTCTGATTCTGTAAAATTCTTTGCAAGTACTTTCTTATAGTTACTAATAATTGTTACAGCCTATCAAATATCACGAGTAATGAAATCCATATGGTAAACCGAACATGAAATCATGAAGAAGTGAATTTAAAAGGTGACATAAAAATACTTCAAAAATACTCGATACGTGATAAGCCGTGGGAGTCACGTCATGACGAAGGTCGCACGTGCAGAGCTTCAAACGGCGGCAAGGGATGTGGAATGATCAAACTTTTCCATTGAAGTCCAGACAAAAGGTCAATAAACTCATCAGGTAGATTGCTCATTCCTGGATGATTCTATCTTAAATCATTAGCACTTTCTAGAGTTACTTTAGATGTATTTCAGAACATCAGTATTAGTGATTTAGTAGTTTTAATGAATTGTATGTACTCGTAAATGGTATTCTCTGGAAAAAAGGTCTAGCGTTAACATTATTTGAAAGGCTTAAAAAGAACGTACAGGCGACCTTGCTATTACTTACTAACTACAGATTCAAGAGTTAGATTTATATAACAAATTTGTTATTTTGCTTACATGAAATATAAAGGTTAATAAAAACTTAATCGTTTTAGAATCTTGCAATGGTGCATCATAGCGCGTCTATCGCTACATAACATAGCATACACAAACTTTGCTCGACTACACATTGTTGCTACGCAAATAAAAAAGGTGCGGTTTGATTCTTGGAAGCAGCAACAAGGGCCTGCTCCAATTCTTCAAATTTCATTTGTATGATTGCATATTTCACTTCTATATCTTCGGCGAGTTGCGCAATCAATTGAGCAATGCCCCTATCAATCTACGATCTATATATGTCCAAGGATGTTAGTTGCAAATTCTTTTACATTTGCTGCACAGTACATAGAGGAGTATTATATAAAAACTATGTAGTAGAATTGTGAATACAATCATGGTTAAAATATACAATAGCGACGGACGGACGTGAACACAATGTGTCGACGTGATGAATCGCTAAAGTTCAATGGAATAAACGTGTATTTTGCAATGTACCAGAATTAGATAATGCCGTGAAACTTTAAGGTTGATTCTACTCTAAACGCTTAAACTTCATTATCCAAGGGTAACAGGGATTGTTGCCAATTCGTTTATTTCTGGACGAGGAAGACACGTTCCAAGATCAAGGCGACTCGTTGGAAACTGCCACTGTTTGCTCCACTTACCAATTATATGATCGGTTAGCACTACACTTCACAGTGGCACTGTGTGCAATTTCCTTGACGATATCGTAACTTCGCGCGATATGTGCGACACGACACGTCTGTCTCGGCTCGCGGTCCGGTGTAAACTGACGGCCATAGCGAGTCGCATACAGGTGTAGGACACTGACGTGCTCATTGTGTTTATGTATACGATCAATCAACAAGACCAGTGGCGCTTTGAATTGCTTGAAAGTGGTTACAGTGTTAAAATATTACGTACAATTGGAGTAAACATTTTCAGTTTTAACCACGTCATAGGTACGAAGGATATTTGCGTACCTACCAAGATAAGCCGGACCAAAAGTTTCTCAAAAAATGACTTTACCTGGGTGGTGGATCGGTGGAGTGCGATTTTTAAAAGGGAAGCTTTTGCGAGTCCGTTTGTATGGACCCTTCGCAGCTGGTATATGTAGGTACCAAAAGTTATGTAACGCTTGCTTAACTCATTAATTTTGTTTGCTTTTTAATTACTGATGGTAACTAAGAAAGTACTTATCAATGTCAAGACCATTAAAAGTTTTTATTTTTATGTTCCTCCATTAGCATTAGTTTTAATCCCTATAAAAAAGACAGCTATTATTCTTTCATTCATTATTATAACAAATAAGTTCAAAGATTATTACTAAAGATTACAGACGTTGCATATATATATATATTAGTATTAGTGAAGATAAGTTTGCAAGATCTTTCTTATCTTTATACTAACTTCTTCTTTTATTGTCTGATAAAACATCTCATATTTAACTCAAAATAAAAAACCTTTTCGACAGTTTATTGACACTAACCAAAGATGAACAAGCGTTGGATAAAACTATCGAAAGTAAAATATACCAGTACTAATTCGGAAAGTACTTTTTCCTTCTGCAACTTATTTCCTTTCAATTAAGTTTTCTGTATTAAAATAAATTGCACCATCTTTTTCAATTTGAGAGTACCAAATAGTATAACGAGATCTGAATTTTCAATAATATTGAACTGGAGGCTGATGAGATAAGCAAACATTAGAAACTGGTCGAATATGGTTACAGAGAGTAATGAAAATAAAAACTAGAACAAAAATGCGACAAATAGTCAATAACCTAATAAAGAGATTTCATAACCAATAGACTTGAAACAACAACAAGAAATTGATAAGTAAGCGAATCTCTAAATCATTCTAGCTCAATCAGATTATGAAAACGACGGGATTACTGCAAACAAGGCGCAAGTCACTCTGATTGGTCAGAAAACATCTTACGATTGCATTCAATTACATGAAGAAACCGCAGGTACCCTTATTCCTAACGACACAGAGTTCATAATACAACGTTGCTTTGATGTAAGCGACAATTCGTTGTAAATTCATGATGATGCGCGTAGCTTCGTTGCCTCAGTTAGAAAATACGAAATGATTATGTAGGTACAATTTTACAGGCTTATTGACGGAGTTAAGGCAAATACACTAGTCACCTATTTAGCAAACGACAATAGAATATTCACGATTGTTAAATCAGATTCAGAAAACATTGTAGGTATATTTTTAATAAACTGCAGAACTAAGGAACTTGTGAAAGAGTGTTCCAAATACTTAGGAAATACGACAGTGTCTGTCGTCAGCCACATGACACCCACTGCTGCTTTAGTGTCTATTATAACACATTTATCGTTTAGGATAGGCCGTGTATCTCAACATCAAATAGAAACAAAATAATCCTTTTCCAAGAGACAAAGTTAGTTATAATATACCAAAATAATTGATTGGAATTAAATAAATCCAAACCATAGGGTCAAATTAACTTGATACAGCCCAATCCAAAGCGTTCGATAACTAAATGGTTACCTTAACCTTCATCAATATTAATGAATCACATGATTTGATTTATAATATGCAATAATAATAATGCTTAGTCACATTATCAATATCAGAATGGACCACATTTCATTTTCATTGGATCACATAGCATTCGCTTTAAAAAAATGATGCAATGTGTCTAAGAATAGATACTTGTGTTAAGAATACTGAATATTTTTAGAATATATTGATAAATTTAAGAAATCCTATATAAGTTTTTCATAGAACATATCTTTGGATACGGGTATTAATTTAGAAAGCCATCATTTATATTAAGAGAGTCTTCGTTTGTTAACTATTCTGAGTGTCTTTTTAACTCAATAAGTAATTAAATTATACATACATACGTGTATATTATGTCAAACTAAATTGTCGTCTAAATATAGATCGTTATGTGCCAAATAATATGGCAAGGAGTCGAAATATGGTGCACATAATGAAAAAATGGATGAAATTGGATTTGAACTTGTATATATATTTTTACTTTTTTTTATTTTAGATCCTCAATGAAATTTTATTTAATATTTGTTCTTTATAAGCCGGACAATTTTGTTTTTGGATCGGTTCGGCAGAATTTCTAAAATTGAAGCTTGTATTGACCTTTATGGCCTGCGCAGACGACGGACATTGAAGGACTTTTTGTCCGCGACACGACCTTATTACTAAGAACATAAAGTTGAATAAATAACGAGGACTATCGCGTACTTTTCGCGGATATACGCGGTCTAAGTTGAATCTTATTTGGTTAACAATAAAGACGTGTCGCGGACAAAAAGTCCTCCGTTATCCGTCGTCTGCGCTAGCTCTTAGCCCCTGATACCTAGTAGTTGGTTACATTTAACTGTAATTTCCACATAAAATGGTGTAAAAGCATTGGATTGTTTACTGAAGAATTGATAAGAATTAGCCTAAAAACTATCAAAATTAGGACATATTGATTAATACGCATTAGATGATATCCAGAAACGATGTTTAACTGTTCACACTTATCTGATAATAGTCGTCATATGTTTGCACGATACTTATCTATCATCTCATCACCTATCTGAACCGTAAACACTGGACGTGATATATTATCTCGAATACTGTTTCAAGGACAACACTTGAATACGTGATAATATCTGCCGCTATCTATAATTAAACATTAAAATACAGGAAAGCTGATTGGGGGGAGTGGCCTCTATATACATATAAAAAAATTGACGACCTGTTTGGTGCAGGGGTATTAAACCCGTCTTGTGCGCCAGAGGTCCAAGGTTCGATCCCCGGACAAGACAAGCATTTGTGTGCATGAGAATGTCTATTTGTCTTGGTCTGCATGTTCAATATGTATATTATGTATGTATTTACAAAAAAAAAGTAATATAAATATGTTTATCCGTTATCCGTATCCATAACACAAGTTTTCGATAAACTTAATGTGGGCTAGATAATTGGTGTGATTGTATGCAATTATTGAAGTGAAAACGGCGTTGTGCACATCACTTTTAAATTTGTTCAGTAAAAATTTTTGGGATGGGTAAAAAATGTTAAAGTCGCGTCACGTTTTTTTTCTTTTCGTGTCTAGCTTGTGTTCATGCCCTTACCGAAGAAAAAAAAATTGTTTCAAATAGAAGAGCATCATACGCATTTAGTACCTACTTACTGAGAGAAGTGTCGCCTTGAGGATAAAAATCGTATAAAAGGAAATGCAAAGACTGCAGCGATACGCGAAAGGGTGGCAATGACATTTTGAACCGGCTTCAAAAAAAGGAGGAGGATCTCAATTCGACGGAATCTTTTTTTTTAGGTATGTTACTCGATTACTCGAAGACGGCTGGACCGATTTAAGTAATTCTTTTTTGTTTAAAAGGGTATAACTTCCTATGTGGTCTTATTGTCATCATGTCAGGATCTGATGATGGGATCCTAGAGAACTCTTCAAATATTATAATTCAAAATTCTTATCATTCTTCAAATATTATAGGCACTCCTATGCATATGCTTCCGGAAAGCATCATTTGGTGAAGTTGAACTGATGATGAAGACCACAAATGGTCTTCGGATAAATAGTTTTTTTTATGAACGACGGGGTGACTTTTAGCCTTCATTATACTGATGAATCACTGAGGAACTGGCTATCTTATCTCTAACTGCTGGAACACAACAATGCTGAAAACATTGTTGTTATGGCGTCTGTCTTAGATAAGATGTTGGTAGCTAGCCAGGCGAACTTACAACAAGTTCTACCACCAACCAAACCGCATACAATATGTACCCCCGCTGGGAATCGAACCCGGGACCTTTGGGTCTGATTCCGGTGGTTGTACCACTAGACCACAGAGGCGGTTACTTAGCATTTCACGGAAGCGATACGATTACTTTAATGTGGTTCATGTGGTAAGCAATTTATGCTCGACTCAATCCAAGTGGTAAATGGAGCTGATGATGAAGTACCGGAAGAACTCCTCAATAAGTAACGTCCCTGCACCGGGAAAAGCAGCATTTTGTAAAAGGTGATGAGCAGTTTACATAAGGTTGTTAGCGTAGGCAAGGGACCTCTTCTACCTTTAAAAATTGTGAAATAAAAAATATATAAAAAATTAAAACCGACATCAAAAAACTAAAAAGCTAATACGCCTTTTGGAGTCGGTGACAGCCAAGGCAAGAAAAATAAAAGAGTAGGACCGCAAAGTAGAATGCCTTGGCTGGCACCGACTCTAAAGGCTTATTTTTTGCTTTTTAGTTTTTTTTACTTATATATAGGGTGTTTTTATTGTATGTGCCCAAATTTGAGGAAGAGGTTGGGTTGTGTTTAAAAAAAAAAGAAATCATCATAGCGCCGCGATCAGCTGATATCACCGAGCCGACCTTGATGCACGCTCAATAGTTATTTTTACTATTATTGATAGTAGATAGTTGTTCTAAACACTTAACACAACTTCCCCCTAACTTTGGACACGAAGAAAAAAAACACGGTATATAATTGGTGGCATCATGAATTTAAATTACTACTTATAGTTCTATCAAGGGGACAACTTGGACGAGTATGCTCCATTGTCACAGTTCGCTTTCCATCAGGCCAGTTGGAGATCAAATGCCCATTTAATTTTTATTATAAAATAAAACAACGGGTTTGCACTCCGGGAGTGCCGGCAGAAGTGAAAACCGCTTAAACGAGGAAGGAGCAAGCATACATTTTCGCTTCGCGGTAGAAAGAGAGGGGGATATTATTTCCTCTTCTACGCCGCGCCGGCGGTTTAATCTCCCTCAGTCTTACGAATTTTCGATCAGGGTCAAGAAGTTTTCACTTCAAAAACTTCCTTGTATTGTATTCAATGCTCCGGTACAATGCTCACATGACAGTGTAAATACGTTTTGCTAGAGCGCTAGAAAAATCATCAATATAGCTGAATATTTATTGTACGGTCTAACAAACAACTCTTAAAAATGCTATATTACCTACCTACCTACCTTCTTAACACGTGTAGAAGGTAGCTAGTTGATGAAGGTGCAAGGCGTGTCACTGATGTCTTTCAATTTGCAGTTATTTGCCGATTGTGCACGTTTTAACGGCAAGCTAGATCTCTATCTTATTTTATGGCTGGACATAAAGGTCTGCCAGGCAGGTCACGCCTGATTGATATTACAAAACATACCAAAGGTCGAAACTTCGACAACAAGATCTGTGCAGCATCTGTCGGGGAAACGCCTTTATCATATCATGCCCGAATGTTAAGTTATTGTAAAGCTGAAAGCGGAATCGCTATTCACCCGGAATCCTTAACTACTTAGGAGCTGGCTTAATCTTAACTCTACTTGCAAGAACCTAACTATTAATAATAATAATAATTAATAATTTTATTTCATAAGATTTGCAGTACATGTACAAAATATTTTACAGTTAAAGACAATTTTAAAATTAAACTTCCTGAATAGGTTTTAAACCTGTACTTCAGGTGAGTCAGACCTTACATACTTATATAACACGTAAGTAAATTAACAATACACTAACTAAGCAATTTATCTAGATGGGTAAACATAATATGCAATGAATAGAGAAATCATTTTTGTTGACTAATTTAACTAATACTATTTACTATTACCCACGACGGACGGAACGGAACGGAGGCGGTATATGCGTTTGGGGTTAGAGGTTGTTTGTTTGTTTATTTGTTCGTATGTATGTCTGTTACCATTTTCCTCGGAAACGAGCGGGCCGATTTCGATGCGGTTTTTTGCATTCAAAAGATTTCATTTCAGAGCAGGTTCTTAGACATGTCTAAGACCGTAATACATGTATTACGGTGGTAGACCACCAGGGGGCGCAGCAGCAACCAGAAAAGTTGGCATTTTAAGAGTTCTCAAAAACTACTAAACCGATCACGTTGCAGTTTTTTGCATTCAAACGGTTTAAATTCATTTCATCAGTGATGGGTTTGGGTTTGATTGGTGCATGTACTTGGATAGACGTTACGGTGACAGCTCACCAGGGGGCGCTGTGGTAAACATTTATTGTGCGAACCAATGTTGCCATTTATCTCTAAAACTACTAGCCAGATTTTGATGCGATTTCTGTGATGTTTGGGTTTGATTGATGCATGTAGGTACTTGGATAGACGTTACGGTTACAGCTCACCAGGGGGCGCTGTGGTAAACATTTATTGTGCAAACCAATGTTGCCATTTATCTCCAAAACTACTAGCCAGATTTTGATGCGGTTTTCTGTGATGTTTGGGTTTGATTGGTGCATGTACTTGGATAGACGTTACGGTGACAGCTCACCAGGGGGCGCTGTGGTAAACATTTATTGTGCAAACCAATGTTGCCATTTATCTCCAAAACTACTAGCCAGATTTTGATGCGATTTCTGTGATGTTTGGGTTTGATTGGTGCATGTACTTGGATAGACGTTACGGTTACAGCTCACCAGGGGGCGCTGTGGTAAACATTTATTGTGCAAACCAATGTTGCCATTTATCTCCAAAACTACTAGCTAGATTTTGATGCGGTTTTCTGTGATGTTTGGGTTTGATTGGTGCATGTACTTGGATAGACGTTACGGTGACAGCTCACCAGGGGGCGCTGTGGTAAACATTTATTGTGCGAACCAATGTTGCCATTTATCTCTAAAACTACTAGCCAGATTTTGATGCGATTTCTGTGATGTTTGGGTTTGATTGGTGCATGTACTTGGATAGACGTTACGGTTACAGCTCACCAGGGGGCGCTGTGGTAAACATTTATTGTGCAAACCAATGTTGCCATTTATCTCCAAAACTACTAGCCAGATTTTGATGCGGATTTCTGTGATGTTTGGGTTTGATTGATGCATGTACTTGGATAGACGTTACGGTGACAGCTCACCAGGGGGCGCTGTGGTAAACATTTATTGTGCAAACCAATGTTGCCATTTACCTCTAAAACTACTAGCCAGATGATGGCTAGTCACTAGTCAGGCGGACTCAGAAAAAGTCCTCGTCGTCTTAGCCACTTAACACTCATACTGGGTTTGCCATAATCGCCACGCTTGGCAGGCGGATCGCAGTATGGCCAAGTTTGTAGGAGACGCTGCTGCCTATCTCCTGAAGGCTGAGTTCAGTCGCCTTTTACGACACCTACGGGATGAGAGGGGTAGTGCTATTCTAAGCTAGGTACACTACACAGCTTCAGAACAAGTAATAATATAAACCAAATGCATTTTTTTACAAACATATGCGGCGTGCAATAAACCCTAACACAAAGGCCTGAAACTTATTAGGGTCGATGTCACAAGGTTCAACAATTTATAGTGCTTTGACTTGGCCATGAGCCTTCTCAATTGTATAGATGCACTACACTACACGTGTGCAAACACGAGACGTAGTGTGTTTCTTGCAGTTTGCTGCAGTTGCAAATAGTGTTACTGCCCCCTGATTTACAACCGTTCGACCATGGAACCGGATTCCAATTTGACTTTGTCTATTCTGGGGGGCTACTCTTGCCGGAATCGCGTTGAGATCGTGATTGAATGTCAATAATTATTACTGATTTACGACGTTGATTCGACTTTAATTGCCGCTAAGATCGATTACTAGCTCACAAAATTGCTTCATTTACTAATTTCAAGTTCATTAATTTTTAGTTTAATTACTTATTTTAAGCTATTATTACTGACGTTTGACATTAATTCAATCTCGATCTCATTGCGATCGCGTCAAGAGTAAGGGCCTGCGCAGACGACGGATAACGGAGGACTTTTTGTCCGCGACACGACCTTATTACTAAGAATTTAAAGTTGAATATATAACGCAGACTATCGCGTACTTTTTATGGATATTCGCGATCTAAGTTCAATCTTATTTGGTTAACAATAAAGACGTGTCGCGGATAAAAAGTCCTCCGTTATCCGTCGTCTGCGCTAGCTCTAAGGGGGCTGAAGTGTGACAGTGACAATGCATACACATTCCGCTCTCTGGAGTTTCCCAATGTTAGTAAATAAGAAGGCTGGTTTTATTTTCAAGCTTCTTCTTATTTTTCCTGTCGATTACTCAACTTGTTTGGCCTAGTAGGCAACAAGCAATTTGAATGGCTTGTCTTCTGCCTCTATCAGGTCACTCATACTGCAAGTGGTGGTAGGGCACTCCAGAAGGTGTGCCATTGTCTGTCTACGTTTCGTTACGCAAATTGCGCATGCAAATAACTAAGACGTAGGTAATTTAATAGGGTAAGCACAATTACTTAACTTGTTATTAAAAATACAAATCAAAATAATTCTAGAGATGCGACGAATATAGCTTCAACCGAATACGATTGTTCAGCCAATATTCGATCCAAAATGTACCGAACCGAATATTCGGCCGAATCATTCTTTCAATTCTGCGCGGTAAATAGGTTTACATTTACTTAAACAAAAAAAACAGTTTTTCCCGTTGCAAACATATTAGTGAATACTCTAAAGATTTCGCTACAACAACTACGCAGTTTACGCATTCATTAACGTATCTAGTCCCAGCACAGTGACGAAAGCAACCAAATTGTCTGTATTAAGACTATCAGTGTCGATTTTAGACATGACATCATCGGCAATCAATGTGTCTACAAGATTCGCACTTTGCCACTTAACCTTTGCAACGTGACGTACACTTACATCAATTAATTACAGTAACAAGCACTGCCAGCAAGAGTTACGTTTCTTAAATAATAAACAGTACTTAAAAGTTACTCAACATTAAAGATTTATTTAAAACATGAAAATTCTAAACAAGACGGTTAGCTAAAGAGCTATATAGCGTATACTATTGCAACTAAAAGCTGAAGGCCTGCATAGCATGCTCAGCAGACCTTTTGCATCTACTATGCACCTAAAGGAGCGCCTTATAGCACCTATTTGAGAAATTCTATAAGCTGCTTAATAGATATTGTAGGGTGTTAAAAATGTGAAAATTGCAGCTTTCAAACCTATTACTATTAAGCACCGCACAAGCGCTTGAACCATACTATTAAGTATTCTGTGCTTGAACGATAACCCACCAGCTCGGTCATAACCATTCATTCATTTTCGAGGGTGACTTTGTGTAGTCTATAGTGCAGTTTTAGGTGATATTGGAAATTTAAAAACGTAAATACTGTGAACTTTTTATATTTGAATGTTATAACATGGTCGTGCATCAAATGTCAAGTCGAAATTTATTAATAATGGCGGATATACAAAACATGTTCAATAAGTTATCGGGAAACGTGGGATTGCTTGGGTGAAAAACATTGGGCAAATTTAATACATTTGAGCCATGATTTTTGACAAAACTTTCGTAAAATTCAAGACGATTCATGCTTGTTTATTATATAAAAGCTCAACCGCAATGTGTTATATGTGTGAAATACATATAAATGTAGTATTTCACAAAAAACAAAAAAAAATATTTGAAAATAGCGTATTTGTTGTTGCAGTTTTAAGATCTAATGTTCACCTCAGTAGACGCCTTTTGCAGATCGCAGTGCTAAAATGCACCTTTTTAAAGCTCTTAGTTTCAAGTTAGTTGATATAAAATCGTAGTTGAAGAACCTTTACCTCTATACTAGATACAATAGAGTGAATATTCGAACCTGGGCTGACAATAAGGTATGATTTAAAGCTAAAGGCTGTACGTGAAAGATATTCTATGTCAACATTTTAGGGTTATGTAAAACATAAAGGGGAAACTCTAGCGCATTATTATTTTAAGTAGAATTGATAAGGATCGTGATAAAAACAACGTTTTTTGTAGAATAATATATCTACATCATATCTATAAAGATATATTAAAATCAATGAAATGAACAGTCCGTAGGTATACTTTGCGGGACGACACGAAAGTTTAGTGGACATTTTAGACTAATATCGCTTGTATTTTATTCGTGCGTGTAACACGGCCACTATATTATGCGATCCACAGGTTGTGCAAAAAGAAAACATCTTTCAAAATTTTTCGCTTGTAGTGACAAATATAGAAGACAATGTAGGGTCCCTTCTGTAGGGTGATAATAATAGAATCGTACCTTGGGTAAAAATTTTAGGGTTTCTAATCAATTTATCATTATGATAATTCTATCGTGATCATCTATTAATAAGTATATTTTATCATGATATTTATTTTTAATACATAAAAAATATGTTTTTATTTTATCATATCACTTTATTTTACAGAAAACGTTGTTTTATCATGATCATCTATCAATTCTACTAAAAATAATAATGAGCTAGAATTTCCCCTTTATGTAGTAGGTATTACTGAACCCTAAAATGTTGTAAGAGAAAATCGTTCACGTGCAGCTTCTAGCTTTAAATCATACCTAAAGAGCTGTAGGCTCCTTAACAAATCTACAAAACGGAATTTGGCGTCCCGAAGAGCTAATTATACATATTATGAGAAAAAAATACTACAAGAAGTATAAGATTTACAATGTTCTATCTTAAACAGCCTTTAGTGGTTTAATGTTCTACACACGGCAGTAAAAATCCGTCAAGTGTCAAAACAGCGGCATTTTACCTATTGTGCAACTAATAGTTGCATAAATTGAACATAATATGAGTAGAAGCTGTAAAAGAAGTATAATCCTCACTATTCTACATAAAGTGCCACTAAAACTTCTTAGGTTCCCCTTGCAGTTTTGAGTTATTAAATTTGCTGCTATAGATCCAGGAGCTAATTCTTGACCTTTTCTGCCACCTTTTAAGACCTTAAAGCTGTAAGTAAAAGCTGCAAATTTCACTTATGTGCTGGTCTGGTGGTGTCCCGAGATATAGGCTGCACTACCTTCCTTCCTAGTTCGGGTACTTCTATTACTACTTATTTAAAATTAAATACCTAAATAAAAATAAAAAGTCTTAATACCAATTAACTTAGAGCTAGCACCAATGTAAGCACTGCAATGCATGGCTTGTGTTATGGGATACCAGAGTAACGGATATAAATAATTACATATAATTATACTATACATAGATAAGTATATCTGTGTAGATATTATATAAACGTACTAATGCTCGTATTCATCATACAAACATTTGCCACTACCGGGATTTGAACTCAACCCAGGACCTCGGTAGGCGACACCTTGAAACCGGTGTAGGTGCCACTCTACTTACTCTACCACGGAGGTCGTCAGTTATTAATTAAGTAAATTAAAATTATATTTTTTAATTCTTAATCCCAATATTTTTTATTAAACTGCTTATTAAAACTAGTTCCTACTTAAATTGTTAAGTAAGTTATTTTTTATTTTATTTTATACAATAAACTATGGAAATGCATGTTCAACCTTGACAGTTGACCCCATCATATCATCTTTTAAAAGAACATAGATAAATATAATAATACTAAGAAATAATGTGATAAATGAGTTATTTATAATTTTAATATTACTCTACAACTTACGGTAAGAAGATAAGTACTAAGAGATAAGAAACAATTAAATATAAAGAGACACTAAATTATGATAATATTATCAGTTCACATTTTGACGACGACGAACGTCGCAACAACGGTCGTTGCCGTTGGAATAAAACATAAGATAATTAGTAGTGTAATAACTTTTTATCATATCATAACATATACCTAAATAGTCTATATGTCAGTTGTGCTAAGCAATAACAATGATCCAACTAAATCATTGGACTTATTCTCTTTTTCATCGGTGGCCTCTTTTAAGAAATCTTTAGTGAAAATTTTAAAAGAAAAATTGTAATTAATAATTTTGCTCATTCTGTTAATCTTTTCTTTATTGCTTAGACAAATGTATTAATGTAGGAAACTTTAGGTCTTTGTGTAACAGTGTATTTATGAAATTATGTATGTGACTGTTTGTTTCTAATAAATAATAATTAAATAAATCAAATAGTAAGGTAATGGCATCAGTTATACTGAAACATATAGGTTAGATGGTATATGATGAATAAAAATTCTATTCAGTTCGATTTAGTTAAGAAATTGTTGAGTTGAGACTTGATTTCGTCCCAATTAAAAACGAATCCATTTTTTGAAGTGAAAACTTCTTTAGCGGCGTTGTGCACATCCGCGTTTTAAATTTTTGGGATGGGTAAAAAATGTTAAAGTCGCGTCAGAACACGTGATCTGATCGAAAATTCGTAAGACGGAGGGAGAGTAGAGCGCCGGAAGAGGAAGTAATATCCCCTCTCTATCTACCGCGCGGCGTAAATGAATGCCTGCTCCTGCTGTTTCGTTTAAGCGGTTTTCACTTCTGCTGGCACTCCCGGAGTGCAACCCGTTGTTATATTTGTGTTACAATGTAATAGATTTAAGTGGCATATAGACTAATGCCGTATCGCTACCGTACCGTTACATGGACGTAAGGTTAAAAATGTATTCACTGTTCATTACTTTTCTGATATACAACAGTTTTTGTGTGTGTTGACAACGGTGTAGAGTTTGTAAAGTTTTATGGCTTGTAGATTTAGAGCGTGTAGATAGAGTTAGAAGCTTGGCTCTACTCGAGATCTGATATTTTTTTGACAGTGCGAGCCATATGGTCTCGTCTGGGCAATATTTTACATGCAAATGTTTACATATAGGATAGTTTACACTATAAATACAATATATAGCTATATTTCACAGATAAAGGAGAAAGTTAATGTTGTGTCGTACCAGGAAGTGAAGTCATTGGCAGGAAAAACAGGAATGAAAATACTCCACCGACAAGAGCGCAGCTCTTAAATTTAAGAAGAAGTTTACACCAGACGAGTGTCTCGGTTCGGTGTCCAGAACATGAGACTGAAAACTAAAGTATGCTACCTATATTCATTTAACACAAGTTCTTAATGCAACTTACCTTGGGATAGGTAACAGGTGTGTATAAAATTTATTATTATTGATTATTATACTCAATTTAGATTTGAATTGTCTCCTCGACTACTAATAAACTTTAATGGCGACTAAACAACACGCAATCATACCATAGCGGTTGTTTAATTTGCTGTCTGCAAATTTTGAATAGTCATCTTGAGATGGCATATTTACTGTTGATAGATGTTTAGCTAAGTCATTTATAAAAAATCAGAAGTAAAGAATCATCTTGTTGATTATATATCTAATAAAATCGGTACTCCAATATTCAGTAACTATTCTCATAATTATAATGTTATTGCCAAAACCAGAAGAAACGAAAGAACATTTTTAAACCGACTTCAAAAAAGGAGGAGGTTCTCAATTCGGTTGTTTTTTTTATGTATGTACACCGATTACGCCGAGATTTCTGAACTAATTTCCGTGATTCCTTTTTTGTTCGATGCAGAATAGTTGCCAATTGGTCCCATAAAAAAAATGTTTTGTTTGACCAAGTGCTTTTTGTGTTATGAGCATTTTTATATATTTCATTTTAGTTTATCAATAAGGTCACATGTTTAGTTTATCACAGGTTTGGTTGGCTATCTGTGAAATATGTCCAGTATGGTAATATAACATAATTTAATTAAGTATTAATGATATACATTGATACGATAGACTTATGATAAATTTTAAATAGAAAAACATTGGAAAAAATCAACTCGGCCACAAGTGAATTTTCAGATGGGACTCGAACCCACGACCTTTGGAAATCCGGTCTAATGCTCTATGATACGATAGACGTTAAGAATATTAGAGACTATTTAAGGTTGAAATAAGAACACAGAAAGGATGAAACTAGAATCAATTCTGGATATTCTATACACCATTAACCCTAATAAGTTTCAAAATTAAGTAATTTGAAATTTATTGGTAACCTGAAATGCTAAGTAATGACCGTATACACAAATGCACAAAGGCACAAATGGAATCACGAAATACAAGTAAGTACAAGATAAGATGCGATGATAATAAAATTCTCTAATCAATGCCGCTCGCAGACACATCAATCTACTACCTACTCTACATATCTATAAAGTTCATTACAATAAGATCAAATAACCTTTATCGACATTCAAGACAAAACACGCAAACAAGGCGACCATGATAGCGTGTTGCCGAGCCTCTGGAATGCTCTAAGCTGATTGGTCAAGAGGGCCGTGCCTTCGTGACGTCATCCACTCCAGCGCACGCTACATTAGGAAAATCAATAACTATGGCGGCAGCGATTTAGTTTTTCTGTTTTATGGATTATAGACACGTGTGAGACGATAAAAATTAGCAATTTCGTGTTTTGATTCGTCTTGCAATTACACACCAATCTGTGTAAAGAGGTAAAAGTATCGTTTATGTGATAAACATATTTTTCTCGTTCAACGTTTGTACAATTGGTTCATCGTCAGTCATGTTGTTATTGTCAATTATTATAATTTATATACAATTGATAACTAATTATTAATTATTATTAAGTCTTCTATTTACGTAGACTACTTATTATTTTATAGAGTTTATTTATGAAAAAAGGTAAGTAGACTAGAGTTTCAGTGTTGACATAATATGAAAATAAAAGCAGACGTTAATCTATATATATAAATTCAATATCCTGACTGACTGACTGATAATCAACGCACAGCCCAAACCGTTTAATCTAGAAACTCCACATAGGCTCCTTATGGGTGCAGGGGTGCCCTAAGAAAGTATTTTTCGAAATTCAACCTCTAAGGGGGTGAAATAGGGGATGAAAGTTTGTTTGAAACTCTGACAGTTTTGAAGATACGATCTTCAAATTTTGTATTTAGGATGTCGATCAAAAATTAACATTGACCTACCTCAACGTTTTCGAAAATTCTACCCCAAAGGGGTGAAAAGGGGTATGAAGTTGAGTAAGAAAAGTCCTTTATTTTCAAAATAAAAGTCATTTATTTTTTTATTAGGCTTATGGTTGGAACTTAAATACAAAATCCCCCCTCAAGAAATGAACCCCTAAGGGGGTAAAAAGGGGGACAGAATAATGTTAGAATCGATATGGGTGTCGTTTTTGAGGTTGATTGTAAAAATGTCATCGATTTTGAAGTCCGATGCGCTGGACACAACCCTTAATAGTTTAAGGAAAGGGTTCAAATTTTGAATAGAAAAGTAATGTAAAATAGAGTGAAATTATTTTAGTGAAATTTGATATGAACATATCTTGAACCGTGGAGATGGACATAAAATACATTTTACTCTGATAAATGGCACACTTACGGTAGTGAAACGTGGTCGCTATGGGTCTGATAAGAAGGCTCAAGGTCACCTAGCATGCAATGGAGATAGCTATGCTCGAAGAGGGAAATGAGGAGATCCGTAGGAGAACTAAAGTAACAGACATCGCACCAAGGATTGCTCAGCTGAATTGGCAGTAGGCGGGACTCATAGCGAAAAGAATCAATAGCCGTTGGGGCGGAAAAGTTCTGGAATGGCGACCGCGCACCGACCGACGCTCCGTGCGTAGTACCCCGACAAGGTGGACCGACGATCTGGTGAAGGTCGTGGAAAGCCGCAGTGTGCGGGTACCGCAGGACCGATCGTCGTGGAGACCCTTAGGGGAGGCATTTACCCAGCAGTGGGTGTAATGTGGCTGAGACAACGAAATGGCACCACCACGCGACATCCTAAATCCGCGCGATAACCTCGCGGACGAAGTCGCGGGCGGAAGGCTAGTGCCATATAAGTAGGATAATGATTCATTGAGTTTTAAAGCTAATAGTTAAAGCATTGGCTATAATAATCAAGATTGTTCATCCTTGAATGATAGAAATAATATAATTCATATTTATATTTCAAACAAGGGATCCAACAAAGAAACAAAGAATAAGTTATTTATGAGAATATAATGTCTTGAAAAAAAAACAACAAGTTGCACTCCGGGAGTGCCGGCAGAAGTGTCAACCGCTTAAACGAAACAGCAGGAGCAGGCATACATTTTCGCCGCGCGGTAGAAAGAAAGGGGGATATTACTTTAACAACTTAAAAACATTTAAAACACTAGCCGAATTTAAAACAACACACAATTCACACATTTTTTTTGTATTTTTCTCATATAACGATCAAAATCCACAACTTCATAAAAAGTTGATGAAAACGGAGACCAATTTGATTTGGCAGGTAAATCCATTAAAACTGACCTGGCATCAATATGAAAGTTGGTAGTAATGAGAGATCTTTATATAATGGTTGTTATTTACTAATATACGTAGATCTTTCAAGTGTGAGACTTTATGTAAGTAATTTGAAATAGGTCAATGGTAAATGGTCTTACGAATTTTCGATCAGGGTCACGTGTCTTGACGCGACTTCAACATTTTTTACCCGTCCCAAAAATTTAAAACTGATGTGCACAAAGCCGCTAAAGAAGTTTTCACTTAAAAGAAACAAGATTCACAGCCATTTGTACTCAACTTAAAAGACATTCATATAAAAATAAATAGCTTAAGCCATAGGCGCTCGATATTGGACCCGTAAGTTCGGAATATAATTAGTGCAATTAAGAACGCCTTAAAAGGTTAGTGTAAAGCATTTTTTTTATTAGGATTAAGATAGATAGGTCTTAGGCGATTCTTAAGTTTAGTGCAAATGGAGTGTCTATTGACAGGTCTTAAAAATTTAATGTGTTTGGATATTCAAACTTTTTGTTATTCAAATTGAAAATGGACAATGGGCAAGAATTTCGAACAAAACTACGTTGAAGCGGTTAGGGCGGTCGATTTTACAAGGGAAAACCGAATATTTATTATTATTTTATTTATTTATTTATTGATAATAATTAAACGGGAGACCCAGTTACATAATTATTAATTATGTAAAAATTAACAGATATTTTATGATTTTTGAATTTTTGCATTTTTCAATGCAATTTAGACAGCCACAAGTGAATTCTAAGATGGGAATCGAATCCACGACCTTTGGAAATCCGGTCCAATGCTCTGTAAGAGCCGTTGTGGCCGTTTTTTCCAATATTTTTCTATTTAAAATTTATCTTAACAGATATTTTCAAAGTGTTCCAAACATGTGGTCATTAACAATTTCCATTGATGAAAAAATATCTATTTCAGGAAAGGTGACTAGGAGAGTATTAAGGGGCATTCGGCATAGTGGAGATTGAGCGCGCACTGCAGTGCGGCACCTTGGTCGGGCAAATAAACGGTGTCGCCGATTTGCTCGATGTCGGAGGTATTTATCAGGCACGTAGAGCCTAGTAAATTGTTCAACGGCCTCAGGCAAATCTATGAGACCGCGCAGTACTTTGACCGCAACTGAAATTTCGTTCACTGCCCTTCTGACCTCAAGCGAATTCATTCCCAGTCTACCCAACAGGAACTTTGTAGGGTACATAAAGGGATAGTAACCATTAAGTCGTTAATAATAATACCTAAGAACGGCATTTTGTTCTTTTTCCAGCATAAGCGTGTATTTAGCTTCGTGGGGGTTCCACACACATGCACTAGCTTAAATTTTGCTTCGCACTAGGCTGGTATACAGAAGCTTCATTATTGTAGGATCGTGAAAATCGCGTAAATTCCGCAATACAAGTCCTAGGCGATTAAAGCAACTTTTGGTAAGATTAGAAATGTGCTCGTTAAAGGTCAGATTAACATCAAAAATGACTGAAAGGTCATCATAGAGCATTTACTAAAGTTAAACTCTAGCGTATTGTCGTTGGTCCACTTATACAGCGCATCAATGTCTTGTTACATAAGTTTACAGTCCAGCTCATCGTTTACCTCTATAAAAGCTTCAGATCGTCGGCGTAGAGCAAACTTTGGCATAGCTGCAGCCCTCACTATGTCATTGAATATGGTCATTAATAGTAGGGGCCCAAGAATCGAACCCTGGGTCACGCCCGAGGAAGTCGGGTAGGGATCGGATACGTAGCAGCCGTAGCACACAAACTGGTCTCGGGCATGGAGATTGTCGGCGTACATCCGTAAAAGTTGAGGCGAGAACCCAATTAGACAATCTAGTTTTGTCAGTAGGATGCTGCAGTCAACCCGATCGAATGCTTTACGAAAATCGAAATAAACTACATCTATTTGCTGGCCACTGTCGATACTCCTAGATAGGTGCTCGACAAAATCTAATAAATTGGAATCCACAGATCTTTTTGGCCTGAATCCATGCTGCTCATCACACAGATACGGCTGGATTTGGTGGTAGATAGCATCTTGGACTACAATTTCGAAGATTTTGGCCGGCGACGGAAGGATCGCAATAGGTCGGTGCTCCTCAACTAACACGCGATTGCTACCCTTGGGTATCGGTGTAACCCGTGAAATTTTTCAATCAGAAAGATAAGTGCCCGAGTTGAGAATTAAATTAAATATGTAGCATAGAGGAAATACGAGAGCGGATTTGCATACTTTTATGATATCGGCAGGGACTCGATCCAGTCCAGGAGATGCAGCAGGTTTCAAGAGACCAATTGCATGTTTGACATCTTTCTGAGTAATACTATTTACATGTATAATGCCGTTATTATTTGTTACATGCTCCAGGCTTTCCGATGACTGCAACTTAGGACGCTCAGATGTTGGGGCATAAACGCTGGAGAAAGCCTTAGCTGCATCTGCACCTGTTCGGTGGTTTGCCTCGAACGATACAACAGGCTCAAACCCACCATTAGGCTGTAGACTACCGATATGCCGCCAGAAACTGCGAGGATTATGATGAATGCTTTTTTGCACCCGATCCACGTGGGAATCATAAACTGACGAAATTTTAATTTAAGACTGGCACGCAGTGCTGAAAATTGAGCATAAGTCAACGGGCAGTTTGAACACTTCCACTTTCGGTGAAGTAGCAATTTAGACTCAATAACACTAATTATATCTGGGGTGAACCAATGGGGTATCGTTTTGTATGCGTTGTCAACCGCCGCTTTTTTCGAACACAGGAGTCAAAAACGTCATATAAGGTTCTATAAAAATTCTGAGTGGCACAAGCCACATCTTTTGATTGAATAACGGGACTCCAATCTACCTCGTTAATCATTAGGAGAAGCTTGTCACTATCAGCTTTAGCAAAATTCCAGTCTCTACGGTCAACTATATTACTAGGTTCTATGGCATTTTTTCGAGGTTTGGAAGTGACGCGTAATTCAGTATCGAGTGGTGGGTGATAGGGATCGATCGGATTATCTCGCAGTCCTTCGTGCTTTGGAAAACACAATAGCACGCAGCTGTTCTTTAACTGAAATTGTGGACAGTTGGTCAGTAAAGGCCTAACCTTCCATCCAGTAAGGGAAATATAAAATGTCTATCGTTCAATGTCTGAATATCTAAGATTTGATTGTTTCTTCCCAACCAAACCAATCCAATAACAGCCTTCAAATCGGTCACGTTACGTAGAGTTCTAGATATAAAGACAAATATCAGTTTCTAGTTTTTTAAGTCTTGATTCGATTTTCCGAAAAATTTTTAAGAAACTTGCCGATGTAATCTTATCTACTCGTACATTGAAAAACGGATCAAAGAAGTTGCAAATTACAATGTTAGGTGAGTGAGTATATTACGCGAGTTCTCAGTGCTCACGTGGTAAGCCACGTAAACCACTTGACATTTCACTGTCAAATGGAACACATTATTTGCTCAAGTTTTGTGCTTGCAATAATTATTTTCAAGACTGTCTAGAGATATTACTCTCAAACATACGTGACGTGACGTAGATAAAGAGAAATGCCAACTACGTTTTTTTTCTTCATTTGACCTTTTGACGACCTCCGTGGTAGAGTGAACACCGGTTTCAAGGTGTCGCCTACTCTCAGTTCCTGGGTTCGAATCCCGGTAGGGGCAAATTTGGTTTGTATAAATAATACGAGCATTTGTACCTGAGTCATGGATGTTTATATAAATTTCTACACATAAATACTTATATATGTATAATTATATGTATTTATATCCGTTAAACTAGTATCCTATAATACAAGCCTGATATATGCTTACTTTGGGGCTAGGCTAATTGTTCTGAGTTTTAAAAATATTTATTTATTTATATATTTTTCATCGTCAACTGATTGTTTAACTGGCCCATGCCATGATGGGTGCATATGGTTGTAATGTAATCTTGCCACTTTGCACCAAAGGTCTGGGTTAGATCCCTACCAGTTGTAGATCATTGTTTAAGATGTTGTATTTGTTAAAATGTTTAATCTATTTCCAATCTTTCTCTTCTTGTTCTTCTGGGCTTGTGCCAGTTTTTGCAATTCCAGAACTTTAATTTTATTATTTGAATGCCTAACGCGAGTTTTCACCTTAAGTTTGATTTGGAGGGCGTTTGATTTTGTTTAGTTTGTAAAGTAAGTAGTCTTCAATGGTTGATTCCGGGAGAGACGCGCTTCCACCTTCCTTAACATCAGGTATGATGAAGGCTACGCATCCCTTTGCTCACAAACAAGTTACAAAGAAATACATAACGTAAGCGTTTTCATTAACACGGTCGATTCGTGAAAATCTCACCATCTGTATTAGAAAAGTATACTTGAGATCACAAGCCAAAAACTTTAGAACACAATCCGCTGGTTCACGGAACATGTCCTAGGCGTTATCGAAAGTAGTCGGCCTCGATATAGCCGCCTGCAATCAACCACTGCGTCGACGGAACGGTCTCACTAGAAAGGTCTGTTTGTGATATAACCCTTGCAGTTATTTCTGGAACATGCGCGTTGGGTGTATCTTTGATAGTATCAACTTCAGTCTGTTCGTGATATACTTCAATATCGTTTACGTTTCTTGGTTAGATGGCTTTGTCTGTATCTATTTATGAGCTGAACTCTTCCTTCTCTTCGCTTTCTATCTCAAATGGCTTTATGGTGCGACTCAGTCTGTCTGTCTGTCACAGCTGGAAATCTCAAGAACTACTAATGTTATGAACTTGAAATTTGGAATAGTTTTAGATGACGTTTGCCCGACTATTTTGGAATTAAGAGAGAAATAGTTTTAACTATCCCTTTTTCAATAACGAATAGTTATTTGTTCTTGTTTCTAATTTTGAAAGAATGTGAAAGAAATTTTCTCTACTTCAACAAAAAAGGAGGGAGGTACTCAATTCAACGCGTATTTTTTTTTTTTTTTTTTGTCTGATGTATGTATACCGATTACTCCGGTGTTGGTGATCCGATTTTAATAGTTGTTTTTTTGTTCGATCGGGTACACTGTCAATTTGGTCCCATATAATTTTTACGAAGATCTGGCTAGTAGTTTTTTCATAATCTTGAAAAATATCAATCACTTTTTGGCAAGTAGTCGTTTACCTAGATGACATTGTTGTGTATGGGCTGATTTTTGGTGTAAGTTACGGCACATGATGTAACTAAAAAATCTAAAATAAAAACATTTTATTAAAAAAATTCAAACCGACTTCAAAAAGTAAAAAATAAAACTTTTGGAGTCGGTGCTAGCTAGCTAAGGCCAAAAAAATATATAGTTAATAGAAGTGCAATGTAGAATGCCCTGCCTGGCACCGACTCCAAAAGTTTTATTTTTTACTTTTTGAAGTCGGTTTGAATTTTTTTTATAAAATGTTTTTTTATTTAATGATTTTTGATGTTTTTTTTTTAATTCTTTATGAAGAGACCGGGGTTTTTGTCTTTCAGACATGCCAACCCCATCGTAACCTTATCCTATTCTGCTCAAATGAATTTTTGATAAGATACTAGGCAACATTTCGTCGCGTAATTAAAATTTAAAGAGTATCAAAAATTAATAAATAATATTATGTGCCTACAATTTATAAATAAGTATAAGTCAAAAAGCTATTAACTGCACCTAGCATAAAAATAATTACTAAAAGTTATGATATTCGTGATTCTTTATCAATGTCTTATTCGATAAACTAAGTCATAGATAATATTTATAAGCAAAACGATAAACACGCCCATTTCTTTGAATTATGAGATTACCGGTGACTAACACAATAATGATTAAAAACTTCCTTATTAACATTAAATTAAGGAAAAATGACACTCAAAAGTTTTATATTTTGTTTGTACCCAGAAATAGCATTTAATTTTATTGCTCGAAGTTTGACACAAATCACACGCGATTTGAAACCTACGACCGAAAAACTATCCGTCATCATTTATATCATAGAAAAACTTTTTATAAAAAAAAACCGACTTCAAAAATCAAAAAGTACAAAATATTATGGAGTCGGTGCCAGCCAAGGCAAGAAGTGAAGTGCAATGTAGTTAAAGAATGCACCATCGTTGCATTTTGTGGCACCGACTCCAAAAGGGTTATTTTTTACATTTTAATTTTTGAAGTTGGTTTTAATGTATTCATAAAAAAGTTTTTTATTTCCAATTTTTTTAAGTTACAATAAATCCCGCACTTCGGTTTGACTCAAACTATAATGTAGGCAACTAATAGTTTGAGTCAAACCGTTTGACCGAAAAAACAACAGTCTTTTCAAGATTTCTTGAAAACTACCGGACCAATGTCAAAATTTCATATAATGGGATCCAACTTATCAATCCCGATGTTATAACGTTTGATTCATTTCGATCCGTTCAAGCGTTCTCGAGTAATCGGTGAACATTTAACCGCCTCTGTGATCTAGTGGTATAACCACCTGTATCAGACCCAGGGGTCCCGGGTTCGATTCCCAGCGGGGGTACATATTGTATTCGGTTTGGTTGGTGGTAGGACTTGTTGTAAGTCCGCCTGGCTAGCTACCACCATCTCATCTAAGTCTGACGCCATAACAACAATGTTTTCAGCATTGTTGTGTTCCGGCAGTTAAAGATAAGATAGCCAGTTCCAGTGATTGGGGATTCCGGGAGAGGCTCGCTTCCATCTTCAGCCTTATCAATACTTATGATGAAGGTGTGTCTCCCCGTACTTCTTAAAGAAAAATACATACATAAAAAAAAATATACTAGACGAATTGATAACCTCCTTCTTTTTTTAAGTCGGTTAAAAAGAAGATTATTAATAAGTGTGTTATGTTACAATTGGTCTCAAACAGTATTTTGTTATTTTAAAGAACATAAGTAAAACACCTGGATACTGCTTACAAACTCCTTTACTCTTGATTCTGTACATTATCACAATGAATTACAACGAACACAACTATTTTCACCGGGAAGACTCAAAGTTAGTTTCCCTCTTTTTTTAGGAATGACAACAGCTGTCAAAGGCCGACCGGTGTTGCCACGTTCGAGTAAACTAATATTATTAAATAGCAAGTATAACGAATAAGTATCATTCCATTCATGAAATTTATAATTGTTAACAGTCGGCCATCCTGATAGTGTGTCTGTCCCAGACACAAATAAAATTTATCCTAAATATCGGAGTTTTTAACAGAACAGTGGAATTTCACATTAATGACAATTTCACATTACGGTATTGAACTAGGTATTAAATTGAAAAATAATTATCCAATTTAAAGCAGGCAATGCATTATCTTATTATTTATATAAATTTAATTTACCTATTTATTCATAAAGTTGCACCAGCAGGCATGCATCAACACAACCACTAGGTAGTACATTCAAATATCACAACAATTGTATGATTCTGATGATGCATATGCCACTAGGTACATACTTCAATCATAAAGCAAATAAGTTTAATATATACATTCAAATTAAATCGTTAGCAAGATGAAATAGAAAACATTAATCATAAAATACATTAATAACAATTACTAACTCAACGTACACTGATTTTGAACTAGATTATAAATGGAAAATAAAATTATAACCATTAACTGAATATAAATCTAATATTACTTAATAATTTCTTCTTCATAATAATAATCACTTATTAATTAAGTAGATGTACTTTATCAAAATTAACCAACGTAATAAATAACTGTCGAAAACACTATCCTATACCTACAATACTATAATTTATTTGACAGTGGTATAAAATATTGAACAATAGTAGTCAAATTAGTTTTGTTTGAGTTAAAGATTCAATTTAACTCTTGGCCAATGGGAATTAAAATTATATATATATAACAATTAACTGAATATAAATCTAATTTTACATTAATCACTTATTAACTAAGTACACGCAGAGAAATTGGTGACAAACAGAACTACTGAATCGAATAGTTAAATTAGGTTACAACTTTTCTAGTTTGAAATACTGGGTCCTTGTTAGCTCTACGAGTTTTTATTCACTCTTACTAATCGTATGTTTCATTCCACAAAAAAATATTAATGAACCAAAACATCAAAAATTATTGCATCTTTAACAATAATTATGTTAATATGTATTTAATGTATTGTATGTACTAAAAAACAGGGATTCGCAGTTACTAAATGATCTAGTTTCGGTTAATGATTTACAATGTACTGATGGACCACGAGTGTATCTGTAATCAAAACAATAATCTTTTTATTACAACTACATTGTTGTTTGCAGTACATATCGTTCTAAGTGTCGTATAATATTCGTTGAGTTTGGTTTACTTTTAAAATAGTGTTATGGCTTAACAAGAATATTATAGTAAAAACCACCCCGGAAACAGTAAACGGTACAATGTATGTAATTATCCGTGCTATTCTGTTAGTGTGTTTTAAAACATTTAAAATAGTAATGTTACAATAACAATCGAGGTGATATTCATAGCTCAGTAGCTTGTTCTGTTTATTTAAAACTATGTTTTTGTAAACAATCAAAAAATTTGCGTGACAAAACCAGCCAGCCGACCCGGCCGCGGCCGCCCGCCATTGTGGATTGTGTTTTCGACCGCGCTGAGCGCTCACTCAACTTAACGTAGTATTACCAATTATTTGAGAGTTTGCTTATTAAATTTGAGTGATGTCTGATGACATAGATGGGGATATCCCACAGTTATTGCAGCAGTGGGGCTTACCTCAATATATTGATACTTTTGAAGGTAAGTTGGTACCTTGGTATAACAATCTTCTTGTTTTGTAGTATTCATAGCTTTTATTCAATTTAATTAAGTAGTTAATTGGGTACATTAATGACTTTATAAGTTCACAGTTAAAAGTTTTGCAGTTATTCGTGGAATTTAATTTTAATAAGGAAACGCGATAAATTATTTGTTAGTAGGTAGATACTTTCTTTGACATACACAGTCATCTCATCTTATTCAGTTTGGCACACAGGTCACCGAATGTCAGCTAAGCTCCAAAACAGGCGAATTGGATAATTACTCAATAGGCTTGTTTTATAAAACCTAGGTTACCTAGCCAAGTAATCGATTCCCCCTAGGTCAAAAATTATGCTTGCATGCGTGATAATAATCTTTATATATTTTTTATGATTTTTCAGTAAATAATATAACAATATCGACACTGTCGATGCTCGACAGTAGTCTACTTAGAGAACTAATCCCTGCAATTGGAGATCGAGTCTAATTTAAAAAAAACTTGGACAATTGGAACAAATTAACAACTAAGAAGAATGCCCAGAAATACAATTTACCAACAGCAGCCCTGTAAGTATCTCCTATTTTTAACATGATTTTATTCACCTGTAACTATGTACCTATGTAAGTAATGTAATACGTACCTAATTATTTTAATCAATATTTTGTGTTTTTTCAGCCGTTGAAAAACCTACTCTTAAAAGTTACAACCCAGATGACTGTATTGAGAAGTATTATTACAATATTTTTTCTGTGATTATTACTTATAATTTATAACTATAACTTATAATTTATAACTAGTTTATTTAAATGAAAAAAAAGTACAAATTATGTTAAGGGGCTGACATGAGCCAACTAGCGCCGCCAATCGATTTTATTTGATTTATTCTAAAGAAGCCCAATTTCTAACTAAAGGAATCAGTCAAGGTCTTGTGAATGACATCCAATACTTATTTATTGAATAACGTTACAACATTACAAAATGCATTCAATAGTTTAAAAACGGATTTGAACTAAAAGTGGCGACTTTTAACAAAATACCGTTCTAAAACTGTTTAAATGCTTTGCAGATTGTGTAAAGTTATTCAATAAATATTAGGCGTTATTCACAAGACTTTGACTGATATATTTTTTATTTAAATTGGGCGTATTATGAAGAAATAAAATAAAATCTCATGTCAGCCTCATAATCTTATGTTTAAAACATTGTTATTTAGAAGTGGTATTGGTCAAAACGCTCATAAGAATAGGTACTTCTAAGATGTGTAGGAATGATAGATATAGTATAGATATTGCACTAATGATTGTGATGATTATAAATAAATGTAATTTTTCTATGTACTTGATATTTTTATTTTTGATTCCAGGAAACCTAAACCTGTCTATGGAGCCGTAGCGCGTGCGACGTCTTAACAAAAATGCCGATAATATCAATTTCTATGATTCTAACATCTGTTAAACTTAGTAACTTTATTAACTCTGTATTCGACTTATTTTTATTATGATACTAGATAGTCGGAGTCTTTGGATATTGTAATTAAAAAGGCATCATTTTATAAAATTTTAAAGACGTAACACGTACTGATGGCTCTATGGACTGTATTTAGATGGAGCGCCTGCAATCCAGTGGACTGACAGCACCAACAACGGATCCGTTTTAGGCTTTTAATGGAGAAAATACAGATTTATTTACACAAGACAAATAAAATTGTATTTTTGTCTACTAAAAGCCTGAGAGTACCCGTTAGTACTGTAAGTGCACTAGAATGCAGGCTTCATCTAAACCAGTAGGTACTGCATACGAAATAGTAGCTGTAACAATACCTAGGATGCTAGCATTACAATGTGTATTGTACTTGTAACAAAAATCATAAAGCTAGCGTTGCAATACGAATAGTTATTATTAAAGTTCACGTCGTTATGTTACACCAATTCATTAGTAGATACAGCCAAGTATTTGGTAAACCCAAAAAAATAAGTGTTAATGTTTACGAGATTGCATAGTAGTCCTTACAATCGATCTAGTAATGTCTACTTGACGTATGGTTACAATTACATTGGTATTGTAACAGGCGCAATATTTATCTTGTAGTGAGTAATATTTTGTTTGGTCAGTTACACTAAACATCTAGTTGTCATTAAAAAAGCGATAGGTAAAAATAATAACAGAATGGTTTTTGTAAAGTCAACTCGCGAGTCTTGCTGTCACGGTTGCAAACAGAAGTTCTAGTTACAGTAGTGTTTTTTCTCGTTTATGTAGCCAGATATTTCTCTGCGTGTAGATACACTGTAAATAACTGTCGAAAACACTATCTTATACCGACAATATTATAATTTAATTGATAGTGATATGTAATAATATTGAACAATAGTAGTCAAATTAGTTTTCTATGACTTTAAAATTCAGTTTAACTCTCGGCCATCCAACCACTACGAATGACCACATTCGTTTTAAGTAAAGTAAATATACCTATTATAAAACGTCATATTTTCTAAAGACTAAAAAGACGACAAAATATATGTCATACATACTAATTTCTTAGAAGATTTTCCCTTTTTAAGAAACTATGTTATAAGTTGCAAATCACATTACTGCATTGCGTTCTTTTAAATAATCTTTGTAATAAAGTAACTTGTCTCAACTTTTGCTTTTTAACACTTTATAAATAACTAACATGTTATCTGCAAGAACTCCAATTATTTTTATATAATTATATTAATTCATTATATACTTAATAATATTTATTAGGGTAAGATAACAGTTTATCGACATGGTACAATTTTATGGGATTACATAATAACCTAGATCTGCACTCTAATATTAAGTTACATCGCACTCATTATATAGAATCGTATTCATCAAATTAAGGTACTTACATAAATGGATGAAATACAAACAAAATGCAGTCATTAGCTTTCTATAATTATATTACATTAATGTGGTAATGTAATGTAACAGAATATTTAAGTTATTAGCGAATGAAATATAATTTAAATGTTGATCGAGTTCTACTTAGGTTTACTAATTAATAACTGTCGCTTAAATCTAAATGCTAATTGCTAACCAACATCGTCATAATATATATTCTTATAAGTTATGAATATTCGTATACTTTATGTGATTATTTATTTATTATTATTAAGCACACAGGTATCATACAATTTTCATTTGCCCTACAAAACTATTTACATAGTCGACTGTAGAATCTGGAGTCTCGATACAATATTAATAACTTGGTTGTTGTAATAACTTAGTTATAATATAAATAACTTAGTTGGATTTAACAAGGTTTAGTTTACAAGTATGTATGTATTTAACTTAAATCGAGTAAATGTTAAATTAAAATTATGAATCAATGATATCAGTCTTACTTTTAAATAAATATATTTTGGTCTCAAACTTAAAGAACTTATAAGGTATTAATAATATTATTTTATAAAAGTATGTGTATTTAACAATAGGTGTTTAACTTAATATTTCTATGTTATCAAGAAAATGTTTTCTCACATTATTTTTAAATATAGTTTTGACATTTTTAGATCTAACGTTTTGTAGGAGGCTGATTAATAAACATGCTATCAAGTGTTCTATCAACATAATAGTTTTGCGGTTGTAATAGACCTAGTACCATATTAGGGCGACAAGTGAGTGGCGCTCTCGACTCCCATGGTAAATCAATAGGTAGTATACTGCAAACTTTGAATAGAATTGTCTTTTTGACATGTGATTTAATTAAAGTTATACAAAGGCAGTTCAGTAACATTTTGTGGATCTTAATGGAAGGGACCGGCTACTTTTTTTTCTCAAAAGAACGATCATCTCCTTATCAAGTAGACCCACCACCCACACATCACACATACATCTGGTGTGACCCGCCGAGCTGAAAGTCTTGCTATCGTTACCGAGTCGAGCACTGACGTACGACTCTGGCTGATTGGCAGTCTCTGTGCGGGAACCTATCTGCGTACAAGTCAAACCAGATGCAGTTTGCAGATATGTAGGTCGGATCATAAATCCGCAGACGACGGTATATGAAGTTTTAAGATTACTTTGCTCTGGTAGTTAGCATCCTAATGGTGTTCCTCATTTCTTGGGGTGATTCTCGTCTTCCGATGCAGTGTCCCAGGTAGTCTTCATTGATGTAATCGGTTCTTGGTTATTGCTGTTACAATAATGAGCCACCACAGCGTGCCTTCGTAAAGTATGGCTTGGGTTTGCTGTGGGTTTTTTATTCCATGAGGTCGTATAGCCTTAGTTTTGAATTCCTCTTATGCTGAACTGGCGCTAGAATTAGAATCAACTACCGACAAGGTGGACCGACGATCTGGTGAAGGTCGCGGGAAGCCGCTGGATGCGGACTGCGCAGGACTGATCGTTGTGGAGATCCTTGGGGGAGGCTTATACCCAGCAGTGGGTGTCATGTGGCTGAGACGACGACGACGACGACGACGCTTGCCCACTCAAGGGCTACAACCTAAAAATATCGTTCGCCGCTTGCCCACACCAGGAGCTTCGGCCTACCGCTTGCCCGCACCATGGGCTTCGGCCTTTTACCATTGATTTGCCGCTTGCCCGAACCATGAGCTTCGGCCTTATTCCATTGACTTGCCGCTTGCCCACACCAGGAGCTACGACCCCATCTCATTTAATTACCGCCTGCCCACGCAAGGAGCTACGGGTTCAAGCCACGCACTCACCACACGGTCGCTACGGTCCCAAGTCACGCAGCCGATACCCGTTGGCCACGCGAGGAACTTCAGTTTCCAGATGCTCATCTACCATGCGCTTGCCCACACGAGGAGCTGCAGTCCCAAGCTCTCAAGCCACACAAATATCATGTTGCGATTTTCAAAATGGTCCTGAGAGAAAGAATAGAATTAATATGTAGTGTTACTCAACTCACTAATCTTATATTCCATAAATGTATTACTTCACTAAAATTCATCTGCATTTTCATCAGTACCTTTTACTGTTCTGCGGTTTATTCTTTGTGCCAATTAACAGTTCTGAAATTAACCCAACAACCGTGAACGATTCCTGTTCACAATAGGCTGAACACTATTAAATACTAGCTAGGGTGTTTTCAGCAAAAAGGACACTCATTTATCTCAGTCATCACGACACGTATTTAGTTAATAATAATAATAATTCGTTCACCAATATTGCTAGGATAGCTGAAAGTCAACTAAAGCTTCGGTATTCATATCCGACGCATCTAATAGAACCGTAATAATCTCACACGGGGAAAATATAATCCTTCAGGCTAATGTACAGATAAGTTTAGTTTAATTAAATTCAAAAAGTTCTCAAATCAGAGTACAAATGTCCTCAAATCTAGTTAAGTCTACAAATGACGCCATTCACTATTTACTACTTTTCATTCATTTTCATTCAACGAAATGGTTGTTTTCATATGATTTCACCTGCTATTCATGAAATGTACCACAGTGCTTAGATTCATTAGAGTATCTTGTTCGTCATAATACAAGTGATAATTATGTTCCCTTGCAATCAATGGTATCAACAAATATATCGGCATATATAGGTTTGGACTACAAGTATACTCAGTCGATACAGTCGACGTGTAACTACGACTGCCTATAGAAAATGTCAAACTTCTACTTACTATTCTGAACTCGACGGCTTATGTTTAAAGTGCATAGTCGAAGAACTCGACGGTTCTAAAAATCCGTATCTGTTGTTGACCGTATAAATAACAATGATTCAATTCGCAATCTAATGCAATTAAATTGCATGCGAGTTATTGAAATTTCCTTAGATCGTCATACTAAAAATTGAAACAACTAATATAATTAAGTTATCAAAAAGATAATAAATATATGATTACATTCTCAGTGTATGTAAAGTTCGTGTCATATCATTTAGTAAAGAAAAGATTTTTTTCTTCTAGATGTTATGCCTTTTCGTCAGGGTTAATGTTACTACGCGATTTGTAACTCCACTACTACTGTAATGTAGACTGTAGTGTATTTAACGATTCAGTCGGCGGGTTAACCCGCGTCCAGCGTGTCCCTTGCTCCCCTGGAAACATCGAGACAACTTGTACAGGCTACAAGCATCCGGATGCCAAAATTCATCCAATGTGATCAAGTAACAAACTTCTAAACATCTAAACATCCAACCAAACCCTTACATTAGAATATAAGTAGGATTTTGCAATTTAGTGGATTAAGCAAGCGACCGACTCGACTGATCGACCAATAGGCTCATCTCCTTTTGTCAGTGTGTATGTGCAGAGGAGGCTTCCTCGAACATTAAGATTAAACTTAATTGGCCGATTTTATCATCTGCTTCCAACAGTACACCTAGGCGGTACAGTACAGTACGGAGGTGTTCGAGCTTTTGGTATTACGCGCTCGAGATCAATCGAATAAGTAGTAAACTAGGTACTAATAGGACTACACTCGGCACGGTACAACGCTACCAAACACAAACTGTTAATGTAACAATCGGACAGTTCGTATAGTATTTACCCAATCTCTTGCTAAATCATTTTTTTCAAAACATCAACAACAACAAGTTAACGATATGTACTCGATCTTGTGACCGTTTCGTTGATTTCTTTATAGTCGAACTTGAGCCATGAATCCTGCTATAGCGCTAACTAATGCTTTTATCGATAGCTGTTTGTTAAATATACTAGCGTAACCCCGCTTTAATGTAGGCCTGCTTACAACAGCACTTCATCGCTCTAATCTGTAATATGTGGCCTTTTACGTTTATCAGAATATAATAGACTATTTAATTAGTGCTTCAGCTGCCGTTTACATCCTGCCAATATACAGTTTTTTATAATAATATATTGTAGCAGTTACGTTATTCGGACTGTATCTACTATGACAGTTAACAAATAATTTACATAGGTATGTAGGTACCGTAAAATGTCGCATTAAGCAGACTAATCGCGACATGTTGAACACTTTACCTACATGGCGATTTGTGTGATAGCGGTGGTTTCCTGGATGTGGGTTCACATCGAAACTGCTAGAAAGTGCAGTCAAAAATGACGAACTTATCATGATCAGCCCAGACACTTCAATAACACAAAATACCAACTTTAACCTTATCAAGTGGTATGGTAGATATTGCCACATCATAACAGACTCAGCTTATAATTCCAAGACAAAGGTCTAGAATCCCAGACATGTCCGCGGTTCCGCTCCTATCCCGACAGATGGTATCTCTGCTCGGGAAAGAGTTTGTTATTGTCAATTTTTTTTTTTTTACTTACTTTACCTAAAAGACAAAATATGGTTCACAGAATTAACCCATTCACATACTGTTGTCATCTGATAACAGGCTAAGTCGGAAGCACCATAGGCGGCCCACAATCATCACACAATAAGAAGAAGAATACTTTATCAAAAATGTGCTAATGCTGAATGGCACTTACTATTATGCTTTCATAATTATTAACACTGCAATAAGCATAATCAGATAGACAGATGCAAAATCAATAAAACTATTTAGAATTCATTCACTGTGAATCATAAATAGCTGCTGTTTAAATAATAATAATTGCATACAGTTACACCAATTATCTAGCCCTCGCGGCCTCGTCAAGTTTTGTTTGGTGACAAACACACCCTTGTACTTTCCTCTTGCAAACACATATATAATACACACAATAAACACTCAGACCAAGACAAATAGGCACGCTCATGCACACAAACACTCGTTCCATCTAGGGACCGCAACCGGGACCTCCAGCGCAGAAGGCGTGTTCAGCACCACTGCGCCAAACAAGTCGTCAAAATTTCAGTTCGCCCAAACAGGTAGTCAACGTAGTAGCATTATTTGTTGTAAATAACTCAAATAATTAACAAGACTTATACCTTTTGTTGAATTTATTAATACTGCAGATAACACTACACACACATCAATTTCTCTCTGAACCACATACACATATAACATGCTTATGAAATGTAATGTACAATCATCAAACAGTGATGACTGAGAATAGTGTATTTATTTTCACTCCGTTTCTATAAAATAAGTTGCCGGTTAACCAGACAAACTTTATAGTACTAACGTTAACAGTGGTAATAGTTTAGTCAAAACTATTAATTGATAAATGCTATAATAGCACAATACTATGAAATGAATAACTCCCACAGTTATTTTACTTGTCGATTAATATGACAACATTTAATACTCAATTTGACTTGAGTCGTTCAATAATAATCGGAACATAATTTTATGTTACCACTTTAATATTTTTTCTGCTTCATACATAACATACAAAAAAAACAAAAACATAGGCTTAAACAGTGTTGGGTGTATACCATTAATACCATTTTAGATTTATTTAGTAAATCAATAAATGGAGTTGGATTCTATTAAATTAAATATTAGAAAAGACAAGCTAATTTGTACCCTTTTGATGGAATACTAATACTTTCCTTAAACATTATCAATTAATTATTACAGTTACCATATATCAAACAAAGGGTCCTGCCTGAAAACTAGAGCTGCTGTGATCTGGTAACACAACAATGTTTAGGTTGTTAAAAGTAGCTTTAACTTTTTTTTTGCTTTTTTTTTTTTGCTCACTACCAAGAATAAGCTATAAAATAATACCCCATGAAACCAAAAAGGGCTGACTCAGCGGATCATTCTGATAAATTTTTATTGTGCTTGTTCATTTTTTTTGCAATCTAGTTAAGCACCACACAGTGGTGATTTCATTTAATTAGAAAGTGATAATTTTAATCAGTTTTGTGGTCTATCTTAGCAGTATTAAATTTAATTATTAAATTGCTACACCCTCTCATTGTGTAAACTATTACATGTTCAACGTTATTGAATACTTAAATAGCTACATAAATTTGTAAATTTATTTAACTGTGATGCTATTACTATTTTAATAGCATCCTGCCCCATAACATGTGTATGACTCTATCAATTTAATGATTGGTGAAGTTAACAACAACTTGTGTTTATAAATATTGAATTAGTTTTTAGTGGTTTGTACAATAAGTAGCCAAGTGAAAATTAATAATAGCTTTTGAGTAAGTACTTCTAAACTTCTCTTCTGATTTGTGTTGTAAGAAATACAATCAATTTTAAATGGAAATAAATGATGTACTTGTATATGGAATATGAACATTAGGTATTTGGATTGAAATAAGTTTATCTATCATTGAATCACTGTTTTAATAACTAATAACAAGTGGAATGGATTATTTTGTTGGTAAGATTATTTTAACATGATGCACATAATTTATAAAAGGTGTTACACTTTACATTACAATGTATACAGTAGTGTTATGTAGGTATATGTTGTTGTTATTACCTAAGGTATTTATAATCTTAGTAATTATGATATGAACAAGGTTTCCAATGAAGGTGACTGTGACTGCATAATTCGTCAGTGTAATTTTCTATAATTTATTCAATGAATTCGTACATATAAATACTTAGTTTTGACTTTCGTCAAGCTTTTGGTTAATGCTCATGTTAGGTACCGCAGAAGTGTGAAGTATCCTGCCTCGAATCGAAAGAGATCACAATATTCACAATACACTATCACAGAAAAGAACACTACACAATCTGCAATACTCATTTATCTATAAAATGTAATAAACTTACCGATGTATCCGAGCTTACCAAGCACACGGCCTAGAGCGTAGGCATACGTTCATTATCGCGGGTGCATTGCACTTCTGAACTTTTAAAGAACATAAGTAAAACACCTGGATACTGCTTACAAACTCCTTTACTCTTGATTCTGTACATTATCACAATGAATTACAACGAACACAACTATTTTCACCGGGAAGACTCAAAGTTAGTTTCCCTCTTTTTTTAGGAATGACAACAGCTGTCAAAGGCCGACCGGTGTTGCCACGTTCGAGTAAACTAATATTATTAAATAGCAAGTATAACGAATAAGTATCATTCCATTCATGAAATTTATAATTGTTAACAGTTAGTAACGTATCAGAGCAATAATGTTTTCAGCGTTTTGTTGTGTTCCAGCAGTTAGAGATAAGAGAGCCAGATCCTCAGTGGTTGAGAATTCCGGGAGAAGTGCTATTCCACCTTCAGCCTTACCATTACTTAACATCAGGTAAGATGAGGGCAAAGCGCTTCCATTCCACTTTAGGAAAGAAAATAAGTGAATATTCAAGTTTGACTTTTAGTTAACTACACACAGCTTCAATTTAGTTGCCTATGTTAACTCTCGATTTGGTGGACTAATGGACTTATTTAAAGTATCTGTTATAATCCCCAACATACATAGGTATTGTATACAATACTAGCGGCCACCCGCGGTTGCACCCGCGCGGTTCCCGTGGGAATATCGGGATAAAAAGTAGCCTATGTATTAGTCCACTACTTAAAGTCCCTACATACCAAATTTCATCCAAATCCGTTCAGTAGTTTTTGCGTGAAAGAGTAACAAACAAACTGACATACTTTCGCATTTATAATTTTAGTAGGATTCCCACACCCTTATTTTTGCTTACTTATCAAATCCGATGTTAGACACCTTAGACACAAATGTATTTTAAGTCATCTCATAAAACTTAAGATATTCCAAGCTTTTTTATTTTTTTAAAGTTTTTTTGTGTCGGGGTGTTTTTAAAATGTTAACATTTTATTATTATTTCATCCTTTTTAAATTAACAAAATTAAAAAAAAACCGCATTGCAATCGCTTAATTCGTTTAGGCACTACGAATATTTATGTACAGAAAGACAAACAATTTTTGCCGCTATTTTGTTTTTTTTTGCTGTACCTAAATTTGCTCAGGGTGTACATTATTTTAGTCAAAGCGCCACCTTTGTATCTTTTACCGTTTCGGCAGGCAGTTGACCATCTCCATAAATGGCCGGATGGATTTTTATCAAACGTGGCTAAGAACCATCTCGATTAATTTTGCTTTCAATTAAAAAAAAACCGCATTGAAATCGCTTGATTCGTTTAGGCTCTACGAATATACGTACAGACAGACAGACAGACAGACAGACATAGGCTTCAAACTTATATAACACCCCTCTTTGCGCTGCGTCGGGGGTTAAAAAAAGATGCACTGATAGCAATTCAGAATACATTAATAGGGTCCCACCACAGAGCATTAAACTAAATTCTGATATCTGTGGGTCCCACATAGGCTGACCAACTTTCCTGTATTTTACAGAACGCCCCGTTTTTCAACCTGTTTTTTTTTTTCTTTTTCCTTAAATCCCGTAATTTTATATCACATGTACTGTAAAATTAGCACACAGGGTGGCACTTTTAGTATCAAAATTTAGGTCTAAATCATGAATGGAAATTCACTAGAATTTTCAATCACCGTAGCGACAATGAATTCATCAAGATGTTTGTTTACCCATCAACGTTGATGATGATGAATCAGTTAAGTATGGACACATCTGCAGATTACGATGTTGACATTAGAGTCAACAGAGCGTCTGGAATTGATGTTTTGTTTGCTACACGTAACATGACGTAAAACACTGTCAAACCCTATATCTTTTACCACCGTCAGATGGTGCAATCTACCCTTAATGATATAGTGGAGTTAGGATATGGTGTGAAGAATAGCCGTAGGTTTGAAACTTGTGGAAGACTGCACCAATGGAAAGATATTGCCTTTTCATTTAAAATCCATCAGCAAAGATACAGGCAATTCTTGCAACAGCTGGAGGCACTTTATACCTTTCTTTCTACGATGTACTGAATGAGCGAACTACGTAATAAAACAATCATTGCAGCCTTATTATACCTCAACTGCCGTGCTAGCCCATCTCTTAGAGCAGTATTGTTTCAGTCTTACCAGGCTATTTCGTAATACGAATCCCTTAAAGTAAGCTTGTTTTTGACGGAAGTTTTGTGACGTCTTCGCTCAATCATCGTATCCAAAGTGTGAACTGTGCCAAAATGTGGCAACTTCAATAAAAACCAAACGCAAACAAACGCAAAAAAAATTTCTAATATCAGAACAGAAATAACGTCCATGGCTCAGGTACAAATGCTTGTATTCGTCATACAAACATTTGCCCCTACCGGGATTTGAACCCGGGACCTCAGAGTAGGCGACACCTTGAAACCAGTGTACGAACCACTCGACCACGAGGTCGTCCGAATCAACATTTCCTTTCTCACCGGTGGTACAACCGCGTAACAATACCAGTAGTGCCTTGGGGAACAGCTATTCCCTTCAGCACTACATTTTCCCCAGCCAGGAGTAAGTGAAATCATAATGTCAAAGATTGTTATCAGGGATTCTTTTAACAGATTTCTGATGGTGGATACAGAAAAGGTCACATTGCTAATTGCAATCCAGACACCAATTTAACATTCACGAACTACCTACAGTTCTAATACTGACGTTTTCCACATACGTGATTGTCCGTGTAGGGAAGATCGTTAGTAATGGGGGCCTACCACCATATTTTAGCGCAGTATTGTTTCAATCTTACGAATCTCTTAAACTATCCTAGTTTTTAGGGTTCCGTAGCCTAATGGCAAATCCAAAACTATGAGGATTACACAGTTGAAATTTGGTAGGTAGATGTATTCTGTAAACCGCTTTACGGTTTTTAGACAATATATATATATATATATATATATATATATATATATATATATATATAAGGGGGGGCTGCCCATTTCAGATTCAGTTCAGTTCAGGAACTGAATCTGAAAATATATTTTTTTCATCAAACCTATACTACGTGTGGGGTATCTATAGATAGGTTAAAACTTACATTGAGGTTCCTACATCAGATTTTTCTCAAAGTCAACCGTTTGAATGATATACACTTTCAAAGTGGTAAAATGTGTGTGCCCCCCCCCCCATCTATTAAAATAAGAAAGTGAAAAAATCTAAAAAAAATATATGCTGTAGACCTTTGTATAAACTTTCAACGAAAATTGGTTTGAACGAAATATATTTAGCAGTTCAGAGCTATAGCGCATTTCGCAAATATACCTTTCATATTCATTCATACAGACATTCATACAGACACTATGAAAAACAAAGTTAATTTTATTGTGGCATTGTGGGTAGGTGTATTTAATATAATAATAATAATAATAATAATAATAATAATAATAGAAACTTTATTGCACACGATACAAAAACAAACACATACAGAGAAAATGACAAAAAAGAGGAACACAGAATAGGCTGCCTTATTGCTACATAGCAATCTCTACCAGGCAACTTTGGGTGAAGAACAAGGACCTCTTTTAATGTTCTGTGTTACCTTTCATGTGCGAGTTCGACTCGCACTTGGCCGTTTTTTTATGGAAGTTTTGTGATGTCTTCGCTCAATCATCGCCTCCATTGTCCATAGTACGAAGTGTGTCAAAATGTGTCAACTTAAAAAAAAAGCGAAACCCAAACAAAATGTTCCTGCAGTTTTGATTTTTTCATTGTCTCGTAAAAGATTTCGCTGATTATTAAAATTGGCACTTATACGTGCTTCGTTTCCATAAAGATAAAGGTTGTAAATTATTTCATTAAGTTATGAAACGTCAAATAAGGCCTTGGCTAAATTTAATGCCGTTTTGTTTTGGTGTCCCAGCAATTGGGCTTCAATGTCACAATCGCACAGATTTGCTTCCTATTTACTTCACCAAATGGGTCAGATTTGTTTAACACCACATTAAGTATGATTTATGACTCGATAACTAGATCTGTGAGTGGGTTCCTGAGTTCCGCTACTCACAGTTCGAATTGACGTGACGTCTAGAAAAGATTCGAGCTACATCTGGAAAGAATATTTGGTAGGTATTGCAACGACACGACACGACGACTATATTAAGGACTGACATTAACATGCGCAGAGATATTTTTAACTCCTTGCCATACCCTATCTTAAATATAATCTTATCAATCTTATAAGATTTATTTTTGCGATAAAAGGTAGCCTTATCCATATCTACCTTACCGTGGTCGATTTTTTTTTCTTTACAAAAAATGGTTTTGCCATACGAGTGATCATTCTAGATTGGCAGTCATAAGAGGATGACGAAATCTCTCCCTCAAATTGAATCAATTGATCCCTTGTGATCACTTGTGGCAGAGTAGATTTTTTCCAAATTGAATCAGATTTTGATCACAATTTCTTTATACTTGAGGACTATGATAATGATGATGTCCAGGCCGACTGCATCACCTTTATTCGTTTCGTTAATAGGTCTCCTGCCGTAGAATTTACTGAGCCGATGGAAAAGCTTATTTGACGAACTGACAGCCTAAATTATTTAATTATCATTATAATATTAAGGTCATCCATCTGCCAATGAAAATATTATGAAAAGTTCAGTTCAGCCTTTTTGGAGATAAGGTGTTCCGGACAAACGAACAGCCAGGTATACCTTATCCCAATTAATTAATATTATAAAATTAGAAAGTGTGTTTGTTTGTTTGTCCTACCTTCACGTCCTAATAAAGCAACTAGTTAGTTGAAAGGACGAAGTAACAAAGGCTACTTTTTATACTGATATTCCCAAGGGAACGGGAACGGAAATATTTCACGAGAGTGAAACCGCAGCTGAAAGCTAGTACTATCATACACTTTTTGTTTAAATTGAAAGTTGTTATTTTTACATTACAAACAGACGTTTTATTTATTTGTATCGATATAGGAAAACAATATTTTTGCAACCTTGGTCTTTCCCGGTAGAACGTTGGCATTAGAGGAACAAGATTGAATTTATTGTCGTCTGACTAGATTTTCTAGTTCTTGTGATGAAGGTGTGGTGTCGGACGTTGTCACGTTTGGTGTTTATTAAATTCAAAGTAGAGTTCGAATTTGCATTTCCAATGCTATGTTTTGTAAGAAATAATTTATACTAGAATAAAAAAACGCAACTGGGCAACTAAGAGCAATATAATATTTTAAACTTTCATGGTGTATACGTACATCTTATGTTTTGGCGCGCACTGTTCATTGAAATAAAACAACGTGGTCACGGGACGACGATGCAGTCTGAAAAGGTGCCGAAACGTCGGGATAATAAAAAAACCTAAAAATACGGACAATTACACTTAGTTCGTGAAATATAGCGCGTTTGATAAATAATGTGTGCCAAATTTCATCCAAATCGGTTCAGTACCTAGTTTTTGCGTGAAAGAGTAACAAACATTTTAGTTTAATTTAATATTCGACAAGTATAGCAAGTATTATATAATATTCGACAAGTCGTATTAGCATTATTAAACTATGATTATAGATGTATAAGTACTACTTATTATAATTTAAATAAGTTGCTGCGCCCTTGCAGGGTTATGACTGTTTCTGTATTTACTGTAACATCTGTATGGATACATACATCATCATGAATGCATAATAAATAACTTGAACTTGAAGATAGCCTGGATTAAAACATAGGACGACCAGTTTGGCGCAGGGGTACTAACCCCACCTTCTGCGCCAGAGGTCCCGGGTTCGATCCCCGGACAAGACAAATATTTGTGTGCATGAACATGTCTATTTGTCTTGGTCTGGGTGTTTAATATGTATATTAAGTATGTATTTACAAAAAAAAAGTATTTATGTATGTTTAACTGTTATCTAGTATCCATAACACAAGTTCTTCATGAAACTTAACGTGGGCTAGATAATTGGTGTGATTGTATGCAAATATAAATATGGGCTTCATTTTATCCCGATATTCCCACGAGAACGGGATACACGCGAGTGAAACCGCGGCCGCTAGTGTTACATAATCCAATCCATCATACTGTAAACAGCCCACCTGGGACGTTTACGTCACTACTAAAAAGGTATTAGCAAGTCATAGAATTAGATTGTACAAGTACATAAGCGATGCCTTATCTTATGTCAATAATGAATACATTGTCAATCTTGCTAATCTTAAAAGTAAAGATTGTACTGGATATGACGTAGTGAACTTGTTTCATAAGGATTTATCTTTATAGAGTACATTATTTTATCAGAAAGTTGTGTCTTTACTAAAAAAAAGTGAGACTGGAGTCTCTCGAATTCGAGATTCAGATTTGAGATTCACTCTGATGTGCGTCTAAAGCCTTTATTCTAAATCATTTTTACAGAACTTTTATTATTATTTTGAATGGGAATTTGAAAGAAGAATTTCAACTTGTTAGAAATTAAATTCACGTATATGCAATACTTTAATGTGTTTCATATAAAAACATTCTGTGTTCTGTGGTATAGGTATAGTACCTGTCTACCTAAAGTACTTACCTATTCAATTCAAAGGAGGGTGTGACTCTGACGCATGCTTGCTGACGCAACATGAAATATGAAACTCATAACTACTTATATTTATTATACAGGGTTACAGGGAAAGTCGTACTGAATATTAAAGGACGTTATTATTTAGGTCATTTCTGATGAATTTGATCCTATAATATAGTGTCCGAAACTTAACCGTTATGGAGATATTGATATCTTTAAGTTTTTTTTTAAATATCCCAATTTTTTTGCTTTTTTGCCAATCTTTTTATGATTAAGACTCCTAGGGTTCGTTTTTTTATGTATTTAGTTAGAAGACATGCCAATGAATAAAAATGATCAACAAAAACTCAACCCTCCATTAACAGCTTAAAATAACTGCACGACAACGGTATAAATTAAATAATTTTTGCTAAGTATTCCTAACTTTGAAGCGATATGAAAAAAAAAATTGTATGGAACTTATTCTGCAGATGATTTTAAAAACTTCTACGTCTTCTTAGCTATTCAAAAAGGTATAACACTAGCTATTAAATAGGCAAAACATTGACCAAATAACAGTTCAGTTAGCAAAGGCTACATTTTTGGTTTGAGGTATAAATAGCTAAATCACGAAAATAAAACAAAAAAATCAGTAATATTTTTATAATTCATGTTCAACATGGCCGCCACTATTTCTTATACAAATTCTCATTCGTTTTCTTAAATTACTTTTTACAACAGATGTTTGCAGGCTCCGCCTCATTTCCTCAGCCGCATCAATAATTTTTTGTCGTAAAACCTCGATATTTGCGATTGGTGTCATTTCGTCGTACACTAGGGTTTTCATATGACCCCACACATAAAAATCCATCGGCGTTAAATCGGGACTTCTTGCCGGCCACGGTATGGGTCCACCTCTTCCAATCCACCGGTTTGGGTAATTTTCATCCAACCATGCTCGAACACTTCTTCTGTAGTGCGCTGGGCAGCCATCGTGTTGAAAGAACATATTTTGTCTTATTGCCAGAGGTAAATCGAGCATTAAAGAGTATAACTCCTCCCTTAAAAAGTTCTCGTACATCTCGCCATTCAAATTATCGGGCAAAAAGTATGGCCCTATCAAATAATTAGAAATTATGCCCATCCACACGTTGAGACTGAATCTCCTTTGCGATCCTTTTAATCTTTTTTTATTGGGATTACCTTGCGCTTTGGGAGCCCAATAATGGGCGTTATGGTAATTTGTGATACCGTCTTTGTCAAACTTAGACTCATCTGTCCACAAAATTTTCTTTAAAAAAGCCGGATCATCAATATCGGCATTTAGCATAAATCTGCAGAAGTCTAGTCGCCTCAGCGGGTCCCCTTCTTCATTTACGTGCACTGGCGTGTAATGGTAAGGGTATTGGCCAGAACTGTGCATAACTGTTAGATATGTATTCAGTAGGTAGGTACACAAAAAGAGCGGGCTGCGTCCTGCCTGACATTTCACGCGGATATGAATAAACAGTGTGCAGTTGACTCGCTTGTTTGATTGACGCGTACCCCTGCCCTTTGCAAATATATAACAGTGGCGACGATCGGATTCACGTTCCAATTGAAAAATGTCCTCGGGAGTGTCTTTTGGAGTACTTTCCACATTCGACCATCTATCACAGAGCTGGAACAGTTATAAATCGCGGCTAAATCAATGGTTCATCGCGAACGATATAACCTCTGAAACGGACAAGGCGGCCATTAAACGGCGGGCGATTTTATTAACGTCATTAAGTGAAACAACATTCAAATTAGCAAGTGACCTGGCATTGCCCGCAAAAGTAGAAGAGGTGGCATTCGAGGCAATTGTGAAACTCCTCGATGACCATTTCACACCCAAAAGGTTTGGTTTTGCGGAGAAATCAAATTTCTACTCGGCAACACAGCACCCAGGTGAGAGTCACACTCAATGGGCGGCAAGAATAAGAGGATTGGCGGCTCACTGCGCGTTCAAGAATTTGGAAGAGGCATTGCTCGATAAATTTATTATGGGCATGGTTGCGGGACACGAGCGGGACAAATTGTTTGCCCAGGATCAGCAGCAACTGACCTTGGCGAAAGCCATCGACCTGGCGGAGAGCGTGCGCTGCGCACGCCAGGCCTCGTCGCTGGCGGCGCCAGCCGCAAGCGGTCTTGGCGCAGCGGGCCCGGACGGCGTGTTCAACATTAATTCCAAAAAGGAAAGGTGCAGTGTATGTGGTTTCACAAACCATAAAGCTAATCAGTGCCGTTTCAAAAATTATAAGTGTAAGAAGTGTAATTACAAGGGACATTTACGTAAAATGTGTCCTAATGAAGGCAAAGTGAAGTTTGTCAGCGATGGTACTGGGGAGGACGGTGACGGTGATGATGGTGAGTTTTTAAATAACATACGGTGTGAAAAGGGTAGGCCGATGACAGAACGCGTGATTATCAGTGGGTTGTCTTTGGAGTTTGAGATCGATAGCGGTTCAGCTGTGAGCGTAATTTCTAAAAAAACATACGATTTTCATTTTATGCAATTACCGTTATCAGTCACCAACAAAAAATTATTTAGTTATACCGGCGAAAATATAGAAACTATCGGAATCGTCATACTGCCAATAACTTATAGCGGACGAACACACTCTTTGAAGGTATTTGTAGTTCACGCGGACGGTCCGCCGCTGTTAGGTCGAGACTTCATCCATAAATTCAATTTAGAAATTGCCCCCGTCCCCGACCCCGCGGCCGCGTCCGTGCATGCGATGCAAGCTCAGACGCCGCCGGCCGAACAAAGTATTAAAGAACAATTGGTTTGGATGTTTCCCAAAGTTTTTTCGGGGAATCTAGGATTGTTTAATAAATATACAATAAGCTTACGTTTGAAACCGGAGGCCAAGCCAGTTTTTTTTAAAGCTAGATCAGTGCCTTACGCATTAAAGGAAAAAATTGATAACGAGCTCGATCGATTATTGTCATTGGGAATTTTAAAACCTGTCGATCATTCGGAATATGCATCGCCTATTGTGCCTGTGCTAAAGAAGGACGGTAGTGTTCGTATTTGTGCGGATTTTTCGGTTACTATAAATAAGCAATTAATAGTCGACCAGTATCCTTTACCCACAGTTAATGATTTATTAAGTAGATTACATGGCGGTAAACAATTTAGTAAAATCGATTTGTCTATGGCTTATAATCAATTTGTTTTAGATGATGAACAGAATTTAACATGCATTAATACGCATCGCGGGTTATTTAAATTTACTCGCTTAGTCTTTGGCTTATCGAGCGCGCCAGCTATTTTTCAGCGCGCAATGGAATGCTTGCTCTCAGGCATTGATGGTATCATATTTCTATTAGACGATATACTTATAACAGGATGTACTAAAGAGTTGCATAAACAACGCCTGATTGCAGTATTAAAGCGCTTAGATGAGGCGGGGTTAACTGTTCAAACGAACAAATGCGATTTTTTTAAAGACGAGATTTCGTATTTGGGCCACGTCATAGACAAACACGGGGTAAGGAAGTCACCTGACAAAGTTGTAGCGATTATTAACGCTCCGAAACCAACTAACGTGTCTCAGTTACAGTCGTTCCTAGGCCTGACTAACTATTATAGGAATTTTGTACCAAACGCATCATCCGTATTAAGTCCGCTATATGACTTATTAAACAAAAATACAAAGTGGGTTTGGTCTAGTCAACACGATAACGCATTTAATAAAATAAAGAGTATTTTGGCTTCGGATAAGACGCTAGCACATTTCGACCCAAAAGCAAAATTAATATTAACAGTGGATGCGTCGCCGACCGGGTTGGGCGCAGTTCTTTCTCAAATAGGTATTGACGGGTTAGAAAGGCCGTTATCTTATGCATCGCGAACACTAACATCAGCAGAAAAGAACTACGCCCAAATTCAAAAGGAAGCAACAGCTATTATTTACGGCGTACGACGATTCCACCAATACCTTTATGGGCGATCAGAGCCATTTGTGCTCCGAACGGACCACAAACCGTTATTAGCTATTTTCGGTCCTCATAAAGGTATTCCCGAGGTTTCTGCAAATCGATTGCAGCGGTACGCCATATTTCTCGCGGCATATAATTATGTAATAGAGTACATAAGCAGCAAGCAAAACAGCGCTGACTATTTGTCGCGCGCATCGTGCGAAAACAAAGTTAAAGCGCCGACAACCGATGTACTCTCGGACTGCGAGGACCGCGCAGCTTATGTGAATTTTGTAGTGGACGGCGCTCTGCCGTTGACGTTAGACGACCTGCGACGCGAGACGGCTCGCGACAACGTTCTAGCTATAGTGAAACGTTACGTATTAAATGGTTGGCCTAGAAAAATAAAAGATACGGTCGTGAAACCGTATTTTAATTGTCGATTTGAATTATCATTTGAAAATGGCATATTATTGCGTGGTCATAAGGTCGTGATTCCCAAGACACTACAAATAATAGTTTGTAGGGAATTACATAGCTCGCATTTCGGTGTGGTAAAAATGAAATCGGAGGCTCGTAAACGCCTGTGGTTCCCGGGCGTGGACGCTGCGCTGGAGCGGCTGGCGGGCGCGTGCGGCACGTGCTGCGCCCTGCGGCCCGCGCCGCCGCACGCCCCGCTGGCAGCCTGGCCGCCGCCCCCGCACCCGTTTTACCGCATTCATATAGATTTCTTGGGCCCGATTAACAATTTCATGTTTTTAATTATCGTAGATGCCTATAGTAAATGGGTAGAGTGTTATGATGTGTCTTCGACTTATAGTTCGAAAATGGTGATTACGAAACTATGCGATTTTATTTCACGGTTTGGAATCCCTCATGTGTTGGTGAGTGATAACGGTACTTCGTTCACCTCAGACGAGTTTTTAAATTTTTGTCGGCTTAATGGTATTAAACACATGTTATCTCCCGCGTATCACCCGTCTAGCAACGGACAAGCCGAAAGCTATGTGAAAATTATAAAGAAGGGGCTTAAAGGTATGATTATAGAGGGGTGTAATAAAAAGAATATAAACAGTAACATTTCTAAGTTTTTGTATGATTATAGGAACTCTAAAAATAGCACCACTGGTAAATCACCCGCGGAAGTCGTGTTCGGCCGCTCCTTAAGGTCCAGGCTAGATTTGTTAGACCCAGCTACACCGTCACCGTCGTCCACAGACCTCACTCGAACCGTCGAGCGAAATCAGTCCTTACAGGCTAAATACTACAAAGGGGTACAAAGGGCGGCATTTGAAGAAAATGATAAAGTGTGGGTTACAAAGAATATCAATAATAATAAATTCAAATGGATCCAAGGGATAATACGGAAAAAAATCGGAAAGGTTATGTATGTTGTGTACATTCCGGAACTACAATTCGATGTTAAAAGACATGTAGACCAGATTAGACCGAGACGTTACTCAGTTCCGGAAATTAACCGAGATTGGAACCCTGACGTCGTGCCTGATGTGTGGTCACAGCCTGCGGCGGCGAGCGCGGCCATTCGGCCAGAAGGGGGAGGGAGAGATGCGAGCGACTTGGACCTGCAGCCAGCCAGCGCCGCCGCCGACGGAGACGGCTCCGCACCGACGCCGGCGCTAGCGACACCGACACATGCCACCAGAAGGCGTCAAGCCATAAGCCCGATATTCTCAACCCCGACGTCGGATCAGAGCAATGATGACACAGTAGCTCATGCCCTTATTTAAGTACCTAGCTTAGTTAAGTCTACGTTGCTAATAGGTTGATTATAATTGTTTTTGTTGGTACCTATTCCCTATCTTAAGGGGGAGGAATGTTAGATATGTATTCAGTAGGTAGGTACACAAAAAGAGCGGGCTGCGTCCTGCCTGACATTTCACGCGGATATGAATAAACAGTGTGCAGTTGACTCGCTTGTTTGATTGACGCGTACCCCTGCCCTTTGCAAATATATAACAACCAGGCTTTCCACTGGGAAATACCGAGCCGTCGAGCAACAACAGTTGTTGACGTGGTTGGGTCGGCTTGAAAAAGGCGTCGAATTTCATTATTTTCTTCGTCGTCGTCATCAAAAATTCCTACTGTACGATGTATTGTACATTACTAGTAGATGTTGAACATAAATTATAAAAAAATCACAGTTTTTATTTTTTTATTTACGTATTGAAGCTATTTTTACATCAAACTGAAAATGTAGCTTTTGCTAACTGAACTGTTATTTGTTCAATGTTTTGCCTATTTAATAGCTAGTGTTATACCTTTTTGAATAGCTAAGAAGACGTAGAAGTTTTTAAAATCATCTGCAGAATAAGTTCCATACATTTCTTTTTTACCATAGCGCTTCAAAGTTAGGAATACATAGCAAAAATTACTTAATTTATACCGTTGTCATGCAGTTATTTTAAGCTGAAAAAATCAAAAAAATTGGGATATTTAAAAAAAAACTTAAAGATATCAATATCTCCATAACGGTTAAGTTTCGGACACTATATTATAGGATCAAATTCATCAGAAATGACCTAAATAATAACGTCCTTTAATATTCAGTACGACTTTCCCTGTAACCCTGTATATTTTAAATGTTTTTTTTTATGGACTACGGGGAGATTCTTAGCCTTCATCATACCTGCTGTCAAGTATTGATAATTGATAATAATTGGCCACAAGTGAATTCTCAGATGGGACTCGAACCCGCGACCTTTGGAAATCCGTCTTTTTGGAGCATTGGACCGGATTTCCAGATTTTCGGAGTCGTGGGTTCGAGATCCATCTGAGAATTCACTTGTGGCTGAGTTAATTTTTTTTCCAGTATTTTTATATTTAAAATTTATCACGGCATACATAGTCATTGATATCATATCGAAGTCGCTGATACCCAATATAATTTTTGTGTACCTACAAATGCCAATGATATGCAACATTTGACATTATGTTTGGCATTTATAGAACCTTATTATACTTACTTATTATGTGAAACCATTGAGTAGCTTTGTGTTATCATGTCGTTAAAAAAGCACATTATTTGAGCAATAAGATAACTTTAAGTAATATTGCTAAATACTTATTACACTCTTAAACGTTTATAATCAGTCAAATAGAACGTCGCTGGTCGTGGAACACAATCAATTCTAAATTATTTTTTTCTACAGTGTGGAAATTCTGAGAATACATGCAATCGCATTTCTTCCGGAGTCCTCAACCACTGAAGAACTATGTTATTTATTAACCCACAATGTTGAAAATATTGTTGTAATACTTGTAATTGCGACAGACACATAAGATCATGGTAGCTAGCGAAACGGACTTAACCAAAATGAATATGAAGGAATGGAATCACCAGCACCCCTACCGCCTAACGCTATTGTTATCGCTATCGATATAGCTATTAAACTTAAAACTCTCGTAGAACCCTTTAGGGTTTTCACCAATTCCTACATTTTAATGTCGTAGGATAGTTTGATAAATCGAATTTCGGGAAAATCCTAAGGATATTGCGAAAACACGGAAAACTAGAATATGATGACGACATTTCTCAAACTTACTGAAAAAAGATTCTTAGGGTTTTTTCGAAAAGGCGAATTGCATTAGTAACATTGAATATCCTTTACTTTGATTGGCTTGATTTTTTCTTGCTGACAAACTTCTATTCTGATTGGTTCCATAAAGGCACTGGGTAAAACTAGGAACCAATAAGAATAAGAGCTGGCCTGCAAGAAAAAATCAAGCCAATCACAGTAAAGGATATTCAATGTTACTAAAGCAATTCATGTTTCTGCAAAAACTCTAGTACGATTGAGAAATGTCGTCATCTTGTCTAATTATCCGTTTTTTTTTGCAATATCCCTAGGATTTTCGCGAACATTCGATTTATCAAATTATCCTACGACATATATATTACTAGCTGTGTAGTGTCGGCTTAGAATAGCACTACCCCTTCTCATCCCGTGGGCGTCGTAAAAGGCGACTAAGGGACTCAGCCTTTAGATGGGCAGCAGCGTCTCCTACATACTTGGCTATACTGTAATCGCCAACCCGCCTGCCAAGCGTGGCGATTATGACAAACCCCCCCTTTTAGGGGAGGCCTTTACCCAGCAGTGGGTGTTATATGGCTGAGACGACGATATATATTACAGTTTGATTCACTTTTGCTTTTTTAGCATGAAAGTGCTAGCGTTAGCGATAGCCATTTTAGAGTGTTTGAAAATCTACCTCCGATTCTGAATCAGTTGATGTTGTTACCACTAGAATACAGAACAAACCAATGCTTGTATAGCCCCAGCATAAGCGTCTTTGAGCTCATTTTTAGCAAGTGATACAATCAAAACCAGCAATGTACTACTAAACTACTAAATTCAGATGCTGAATTTAGCCAAGTGTAATAAGCCCTTGAAGTCTTCCCGGTTAAAATTGTTGTATTTCATCGTGATAATGTGCAGAATCAAGAGTAAAAGAGTTTGTAAGCAGTATCCAGGTGTTTTACTTGTTCTATAAAAAACCGTAGCTCGATAAGGTGTCACTGTCCCTCTTACATCTTAGCAGGGTAACATCATGCGTCATATTATATCGCGTGATACTGCCAGTGTCCATGTTAGAGGGGCAGGATTCATAACGCAAACAACCCAAAAAACAGGCCTTAAAACGCAAATTGTACGAGTAAAGTCCACAATGTGCGCAGGAGTTGCGTAAGCCGTGCGTCACCGCCACGCCTCCGTGCGGCGAGCGCTTATTGGCGCGCGCACGTGACCTCTGCAACGTGCACGCATGCATTTACATGTAGAAAGGCATGCCTGTATTGAATACTTCCTCCAAGTTTTCCTGATTTCAGTCTGTGTTCGAGTTATTAAAGAAGTGCCCCGTTTCTTAGATAAACCCAGGTTGCAGGTTGCGCTGCAAGAAATCTCGAATTTGTAATTTTTTGGAGGCACAAATCTAAAGATCAAAAATACAGTGACTAAAGCACAGACAGTACCTAGGTAGAAAAGGTACTCTGTCTGTCTCTACAAACGTTAAGATGCACATATTTGGCTAAACTGCCCGTCGTAGTATCTAAGGTAGTCAGTAAACTACCTGTATTTTACACGCTTCTAAGACAAGAAAAACCGCTAGATCCTTCTCAGGAACACATAGACCTAACAAGGTCAGATAGGCTACTATCACATATGTTTTTGTGCCTAAACCACAACACTAAAAAAACTAATTTTGGCATATAAATAGATTATTTAACCTTGGTGAAGGTCATAGGCGACTTTCAATTTAAACAATACCGAACAATGATATTATGTATGTGTACTTGAAGCAGATTTACCTATGTCATACGAGCTCGCATTGTAAAAATTGGGAAGACCCTATAAGGGTTCCTTTTTGTTTAATCGACGGGGAGATTCTTAGCCTTCATCATAACTGATGTTAAGTATTGTATTTTTTTTATTATTATTATGTATAGGTTACCGCTTGACCGCTATTTCGCCTGATGGTAAGCGATGATGCTATCTAGGATGAAACGCGCTTGCCTAGAAGATACCTATTCACACGGCCCCCAGATTGAAGGCCCCCAAATTGTAAGTATCAGGATTCCACTCTCTGGCAGTACGGATGATAAAATTTGACGCAAAACGTTTAGTGCGAATCTTTGGGATCTCAACCTTAAAGCGGTGTGGCGCATATTTGTATGTCTGGTTGTCCGATGAAAGAAGGGAGAAGGTGGAATTAGGCTGTGCAATTCAGCCGCACACTCACCGAAATGTATGATAAGTCTGAAGATGTAAGCGAGCCTCTCCCGGAATCCTCAGCCACTGAGGAACTGGCTATCTTATCTCCTACTGCCGGAACACAACAATGCTGAAAACATTGTTGTTATGGCGTCAGACCTAGATAAGATGGTGGTAGCTAGCCAGGCGGAGTTACTACAAGTCCTACCACCAACCAGACCGAATACAATATGTACCCCTGCTGGGAATCGAACCCGGGACCCCTGGGTCTGATACCGGTGGTTGTACCACTAAACCACGGAGGAGGTTATATGCGGACCGGTCCGAATCAAATTGCTATCTTTCCTATTTCCGTGCTGTTTCGTGTCTATTGTCCTGCTTGTCAGTAAAACATGATAATTGTCTTGGTCACAGATTTCAACGCTAATTACTATGACTATAATATAAAATAAATATAAATATTTGTATACAATCACACCAATTATCTAGCCCACGTTAAGTTTCGTAAAGAACTTGTGATATGGATACTAGATAACGGATAAACAAACTTATATCCTTTTTTTTTGTAAAAACATACATATATTAAACACCCAGACCAAGACAAATAGATATGTTCATACACACAAATATTTGTCTTGTCCGGGGATCGAACCCGGGACCTCTGGCGCAGAAGGCGGGGTTAGTACCCCAGCGCCAAACAGGTCGTCAAAGGTAGTATAGATATGTTACTATGAAAGTAACATATCTATACTAATATAAAGTGGAAAGATTTGATTGTTAGTTTGTTTGCATTGAATAGGCTCCGAAACTACTGTACGGATTTGAATGAAATTTGGTACACAAATAATAGATAGACTGATTATGAACATAGGATACTTTTTATCCCAATATTCCCATATACGAAATAGTGGGATAAAAGTGACCACACGGGTGAAACCGGGATAAAAAGTGACCGCTAGACTATTATAAAAACATAATTAATACCGAAGGAACGCCATGCCATTTAAAGAGAGAGCGAGCCTGATGTAAATAACTGAATTCCACGAGAAAGAATAACATAGGTAGAGGTACAGTCGGGGAACTTCACGGTTGACCAGTAGTTTTTTAGAGAGCATTAGTTAAAAATAATAGAACATTGATCGGTATTTCATTTGAATATTAACTTATTTTGCCGTGTGGTGACGGCCTAAGAATACAAGAGTCACCACTCCCTTACATGCCTGGGATGTCGTAAGTGTCGACTAAGAGGCTTGACGCATTAAAAACCTGTGCAAGAAGAAAGGAAAACTTGAAACAAACCCTCTACCAACCCGTCTGGCCAGCGTGGTAGCACTAGTCTAATAGCCTCCTATGAACGCCACAATAGGCGTGAGCTAGGAGAGGCCTATGTCCAGCAGCGGACATCTACAGGCTGATGAAGGATGATGGATTAACTTATTTCTTTAACCTCAGTACTTTCATTTCCCAAAAACACTTTACTAGTCAACTGGGAAGTTCCCCGATTGTACAAAACAAACATGTTCAACACCATCTTTTTTGGATTGGGATCGAAATTCAACGGCCTAACACAGGAAGCTCGATTTCTAGTCACTACGCACAACGTCATCTGTAGCATTTGCTACTAAAATTATTACAGGCGTTTACTATTAGCAATATTCGCTATCGCCGTTCGCAAAGGCAATAGTTAATGGACGTTAGTAAGCTCGATGACCTCAATGTTTGGATTTTTGAGTATAGTATCATAATGTATGTATATGTATGTATAACCTTTGATTTTTGTAAGCTATTACCCAAGTATTCAGCCATAGCTTCCTATTTCTGGTTTCTGATTTTTTCTGACTGCATACCTACTCTTAACTTAATTGATAACTTAATTGTTAAATGGATAATCAAAATATTTTGTTTTTTTATAAATTAACAAGCCTGCAACTTTCGCGTGAATGTTTAAAACCAGATTTAAACATATTGTTAAGCTTATTCCTAACTTGATAAATACTAACTTGATAAAAACGCTGGCAATGAACGAGACACAATAGAATTTTTATTGTTATAAGTTATAATATGTCTACTTGCCAGTACAGGGGTTAAGAAAGCTCAGGGTATAAGGATGACAAGGATGTAATCCCAAAAGGAGAACTAATACTATAAATATGGTAGTTTTGATGTCCAAACGAAAAATTATATAGATGAAATCTGGCACGCAGATAGCTAATTAGCATAGCATGCTTTATCAATTTTATCATGCGATGTGATATAGCGCATCATGCTGTCTTGCTTACTCTGCTACGATGTGAGAGGGACAATGAGACACTGTATTGCGTTATCGAGTCTCTTAACCCAGTTATTACGGATATACTTTTTTGTACAATACCTGCGATTTTTAACAGGGGTTAAAATTTAGAATCGTGCGGCCCGATTTAAGGGCTAAGGGGGGTGCGGGGGGGAGCGGAGGGAGGGCCGATGCCCCCCCGCACTACTCCCATTACAAGGTAATACATAGTTAAGAAGATATTAAAAAAATAAAATTTAATCTCAAAATGTCTGAAAATATACATGGTGGACCCCTGCATTGCACTACAAGATAAAGACCTTTTTATTTTTATTTTCTATAACTATCGTCATATTGGTTTTAATTATAAAAACATAATTTCTGGCGCTTCGCCGGCCGCTGCCGCGGCACGCTCGCTGCGCTCGCTCGGCTCGCGCGTTTTATATAATATACCTAGTCATATGTATATCATACTAGTTTTTAGACAAAGACATTGTTTTATGGGCTTCACTGGCCACTGACACGACGCGCTCGCTCGGCTCTCACATTATATAATTATGGAAGTTTAAAACAAATGTCGTTTCTGGCGCTTCGCCGACCGCTTGTGTAGTTTTATTTACGGCCTTGGTGTCATTGTTTTAGGTGACAGCAGACATTTCAGCTTCTTTTTGCGTTTTGTTTCACGGCATTGCATAGACAAATATTTTTTTTATCTTTACGACAAGTCAAACAATGACAATGCGAGGTGAATTAGCGTTTCGTTTCAGGCTTTAACCGTTTTAAGGTTAAAAATTGTTTTTTGATTTTCTCATAAACAATACATTACCTTGTAATAAGAGTAGTGTTTGGGGGATGGGCGGACACCTTCTTAACAACCCTTCCACTTTCAACCCTTAAATCGTGCCGCACGATTCTAAATCCAACCCAAAATAAATTAAAAAAATATTTAGTCTCGAGACAAGTCTTGCAGACAAAGGGACCATTCAGCAAATGTTTAACAAAATCATTTAATCAGAAAATACACATATTACAATTTTTTTATGATGATCCGTATATCAAACGCTAGTAACAAGTGGGTCAAAGCCGATGTCAGACCTTCTGTATTAAAACATAGAATACATTTTATCCTCATAAGAAGATACACTAATTTATGACAGTATGAACAGCAACTTTGTTACTTACAAAGTAACAAAGTTGCTGTTGCTGCTGTACCTACTACATTAAACTCTTTTTGAAATCGTGACAAATAATTATTAGTATAATTATGTAAGTATTTTTATTTTTTAGTTGAGTTAGTGTAGACTGGATTACAGATTGACAGTATGACATCAACTTGACTATCATTCCTTTTTATATTTGCTTCTTTTATAATCTAAGATCAAACAAACTTCTGTAAGTGAGGTTCAATCGATATTATCTGAGTCGCTTCATATGAAAGATATAAATAAATATATAATTATTTATTTATATCTGAGTATGAAATGATAAAAGATAAAAGGCCTTGACCACTATCTTACTGCTATCCAGTGATGCGATCTAGGATGAATACTCCCTTCCTGTGCCTGTATTTCCGAGTACTTATAACCCATCTATCTTCAATGCCTATTCACCATTGGGTGAATAGGCATTTTCTGGGTTAGCTCGCTTCATCGTGGATGCCGTCTTAGCCCTCGCGCTTGATTGGGATCAAAAGCAAACCCATTACAAATATAAAAAAATGAGTTTACCTTGAAGAAATCTATTCACTTGTGGCATGAATGCCCCAAGATTTTACGTAAGTATCAGGAAACAGACCAGAAATTAATGAAGTTAGACTATAATAATTCGACTGAGTTAGGTTTTAAAAATGTTAGCAGAGGTTATAGTATGAATTGTAAATAAAAAAAAAAGAAGATTTAAAATTTTGTTCAATATTGTCATTGTAAAAAGCGTAAAATAGTATTTTAAGCCCTAAAAACGACAAATTTCAACAATAATAAATAAATAATGCGTAGATAAATCTAAACAGAACTTACCTTTTTCAATTGAGGAGCTGGCTGACACTTGCACCATGAAATAATGAAGGTCCAAATTCAAAAGAAGTACACAACTTTTGCCACTTTGATACGTCAGTAAAGTTTCACGGAAAGGGAACGAATGTATCTCTGGGTCAATTATAAAAAATCGATTATCATGCCGTTGTTGAACTCAACTCACTACAAAAATCTTCACCACGCAAGCATCAAACGAAAAATGCAAATGCATAGAATGACATTGACATTTACAGCACAGCTGATCGTATGGTTCCATGATTACGTTTCGTTGCACGTAATGTTTTGTTAAAGTCAAATAGTAGACAGACATTATTTTTACGAATTAAAATTGGTAAAAATAAACAGCTCTGCATAGTGTACTTCTAACTAACAGAACTTTAACTAAGTAACTTTACTATTAAGAAGTAGCTATGAATAGAGATCGCGCCACGAAAGAAGTCCTTTTAGACCCGTAATACAGGACGTGACTCAAGCAGTGATCTATACTTGAGTACAGTTATAAAGGGACGCGCTTATACATCGCATTCGCATGTAGCGACGTTCCTTTCTAACTGCTCTTAAGAACCTACAGAACACTGCTCGAGTTATGTTCTGTTATACGAACCTGGCCCGGCATGACATGGGTTTCATTTGACAGTTAAATGACCATATAATTTTATGAGCTTCGACTGTCAAATGAAGCCCATATCCATATCCATATTTTTTACGCGGTAGGGCCCCAGTTTAACATTCGAAAATAAGCTCTATCACCACACAGTCTATACATACATTCGTCCGACAGACACGTTTTTTCCAGAACAATATTGCGGGGTTGGCGGGGCGAGAGGGGGTGCTAGCTAGCGATACCGAGCTGCCATACGTCCACTCGGTACAATGACATAAAATTATGTCCTGTCAAATACTATGAAAGTTTTGTCAAAAGCGGCATGGCCGTGTGAGGTTTCAAAGGCGTTGTACCAACTGTTAATTCCTTAGTTACAATGTGCTACTATAGAGATAATTTTAGTTTCTTAATATTCTGCGGGACTTCTTTCGTGGCGCGGACTCTAGTATCTATTGTGTTGACGATTTTGTGACTCCAAAATACTTAACTTTGTAGTCTCTCTCTTTCTATTCTATACATTCTGTACAGTCAACACAACAGCACGTTGTCATGTTAGGCTTTGTGCTCCGAAACTGCTATTTTATGCAACTTAAAAGAGCTTTTAAAAGGTCAAAGTGAAAAGCCCGATGTGCTGCTGATGGCTGTACATTGAGTAATACCTACATTTTCTAGAGTTCAGTCAACTTTATTATACAGGGTGTTAAAAGACCCATAACGAAAAGAAACCACGTATTCTCCCCATCGTTAGTATCATTTTCTTGTATTGAGCCAAACCTGGGAAACTGAGAGTTAAGGAGATATAGAGGCTTAAAGTCATGTTTTTTTTTCTTCTAAAGATTGTCGTTTAGAATAACAAAACCGCAATGAATATCAAACCAATTCCATGAAACGGGGCCCCCCCGGACACCTACTCGTACTTTATAGACACACGCAGAAGTTGTTGCACGCGTTCCATTGCGTGTAAAAAATAACACCTATTTTCTTACTGAAAATAAAGTATCCCAGCAATTATTTTTTGATAATCTTATTTAGTTTGATGTACAATACGCAGGGGCGTGCATTCCATATATGCAATTAGGCAGTGCCTACCTTATTCAAAACCTAAATATACAACAAGTGTTAAAGTAGGTAATTTTATTTTAGTTTAAACTTCTATTCAACACTCACCTACTAAGATTTTCATTACGCTAAATACTGAATACCTACCGGTAGGCAGTCTCCAAATTGCCTACTCGACACAAGCAGCGTTTCATACAAGAATACAACTTATTTAGAAAAAGTATTGCTCAAGTATAAACCGCCCACTGCAAGAAGGGCGCTATTTGTACGTGTAACGTTGTAGCTTAAACGTCTCGGAATATATCAGTATAAAGTAAGCAAGCCTACCTGACGAATGAATTTGGTCGCGAATTATTTTGTTGAGGAGTTATTTTAAAACTATCATATTTCCTAAGATATTCATTGAAATTAAATTATGTAAAGGATAATTTTGTTCAAAATTAAATACTTGTGATGATTAACGTATTTAGATAAGGATTAATATAGTGTTTATGAAAACAGCTTCTCTAATAATACTTACATTAGTTTAGAACAAATTTTATTATCTTTAAAATGGTTATAGTGAGTTAACCATAAAATATAGACATATGCTGTCGCTGACTTTTTTTAGAACTTTTGATGGAGAACAATTTCGTCATACATGAGTTTACACACCGTCCGCAACGGAAGCCCCCAAAAGTAATATTTTTCCCCCGGTTTTGCAACGTTTTACATAAATGCTCTACTCCTATTAATCGTAGCGTGATATTAAATATCTTATAACCTTCCGAGATAAATGGACTATCCGGCACAAAAATATTTTTTCAGTTCGAACTAGTAGTTCCGGAGTTTGATCGAATGAGCACGCTAATGTGCTCATACAATCAAACTCTTCAGCTTTTTAATATTCCTACTAAATATTACGAACCTTATCATTTATGACTAGCGGCCGCTCTCGGTTTCACTCGCTGCGTGGTTGCCGTTACCGTGGGAATATCAGGATAACTTGCAGCCTAAGTGGTTTTCTGATGTATAAGCTACAGTGCTGTAAATTTTCTTCTTAATCAGTTCAGTAGTTTTTGCGTGAAAGAGTAACAAACTTTCATCCATCCAAATATCCTCACAAACTTTCAAACTTATAATATTCGGTAGCAGGATAGGATAAGTGCCAAGTTACTAGTTAGATCTACAGTGCCTACCACGCTGGAAAACCAATGCACGCCCCTGACAATACGCATATATCACGGCTTCGGTATAGGTCTTTTAACTCCTTTAAAGGTATTGTCTGCTGCACGCATAGGTGTGTACATACACCTATGCGTGCAGTAGTCAACAGCACGTCAGGGTTTACACGTGCAAAAAAGTTTACCTACCTACACAGTTAATTTTAAACTATTATTATTTAAACTAGGTACGAACAAAATGTCATGGTACTTATGGTGTAATGTAATATACTTGTAAAGTTTGTAAAATTTGCAGCAGCTAATGATGACATATTACCTACCTTCTGTGTGAAATCTGCTCCTGATTTGAATAATCATGCCTTTATAGATTTTAAGTTCAAACTAGGTACCTACTTAGACCGAAGAAACATTTGAATTGAGTACTTAATTAAAATAATAAATTAATTTGATAATCGTACATTTTATACAGATTCGTGGCATTGGTAATCTTTAGAAAAATAAAAACAAAAAGTTCATGTTCGAAGTTAGATATTTATATATTTTTTTCATTTTCTCATTTGCTATCTATATTGACTAATCTAAGTTTCATATTATTATAATACTTACTATAAAATCACTTTATATAAATAAATATTATTTACATACCGATATAATTTGAGAAGATATACAATAAATTAAATACATAAACAAATATTAATATATCATATAAAATCAGATTGTTGAATATTGAATACTATAAAATTCATAAATAATAATATTCATTTTCCGTTTCTCGCAGTGTTGATTTTTAAAACTATGATGAAGGGGATTCTTCAACAGATCAAAATCTTAGACTTTACACGCAGTCGGTACTTTGAATTGCCTTGGACGTTGCTCAGGATCTTCTGGTATCCTCGGATTTTGCCCTTGGCGAATTTGATCTCTATACTGACGGAACTCGGGGTCGTAATTCGGTCTGCAGACAACTTGTGCCGCCTGGACCTTGTAACCATCACCTCGGCAGTGGGATTCACAAGAGGGTAGGGGGGTCAAAGTTATACAGATCAAATTATGAGTCTGGTAAAACTGCACCTGCTGTTGAACCTGGCATTGGCCACGTCTCTGTCTCCAACTCTTGGTTTTGTACACATTTTTGTAATCTGAGGAGTCAGATTGCTCTTGCTCCCATTCTCTCCATTCGGGGTCACGAGGTAAGATCGCCGTGTACTGATGCTTGGTAGGATAAGACACTTGTTGAGCTTGGGCCTGGAGTTCCAAAGTCTTGGGGTCACTGTCAGCCTCCTTCAAGGCAAATGAGGCACCGAAGTGTTCAGGACGGTCAACTAATCCAGTTGGGGTTAGGTAGTCATCACGATTGTCACCACTCATGCGTCCGCAGATTCCATTGATTCTGTTCCTGTGCTTTCTCGCTAACGCGACAAGTCTAGAACCGTCATACGCCAGACGAAGACGTCCGTCTTGAATGTCAATAATCAGAACACCATCAGGAAGTGTGTGGTATTGCAAAACGATGTCCTTGTTCAGTTCGTCGTAGTACATGACTAGATCTTCTTCAGATACCTTCTTGGCGTCGGTTTTCACCTTCATAATAGGCCTCATGTTGGGTCCTTCGGGATTCGGTTGAACCTCAACTTCAAGGTCCTTGCCGTTTCTGGTCCTGTAAATAATGATAATCAGTGTTAACCACCATAAACTAATCATGTGTAATCTTGCTTGATTTTTACGATCTAGGGTAGAAAACCCGGACAAACGGGTTTATAAAGTAGACACAAGGCTACTTTGAACCTTTATACTTTGTTAATAAGGATTACATGTGACCTAAATAGTGGCGATCATTAGGTACATCTAGGTGGTCGTGGTAGACCACGACATAGACCACGACATAGACCACGAAATAGAGTAGACTCTATTTGAATAGATGAGCTATACAAAGAAATATTAGTTTATGAAACTGATGCATAATGAAAAGTATTATAATATAGGAGTGGTATAATCATTAAATAATTTTAATTCTACTTACTTGTATGAAATGTACAACTCAAGGGGCTTGCCCTGTGGTCTTCTGGCGAGAACAACCAGTTTGTCCATGCCTCTCTCGAGCGTGGTATCTTCCTGCATCACAACGTGCCATGAGCGACTCAGAGTGTAATCGTAACTGCGGTTGCTGAATGTCCTGATTTTGCTTGAGTCGACCGTACAGAACGCTGTGGAATAAAATATATATTTAAACGGTACACAAAAAGAACTCAGAAATGTATAATATTTGTGTTAGTTTGAAAATGTCTTTGTTTAAAGAACTTACGTTGATATTGGTCTTGAGTGAACTTGTTGAAGACACGTTCTTCCGCCTTGAATGGGGTGTAGACGGACAACCATCTATAGATTCCCTTTGGCATGGGCACATCGTTAAATCGAACTTCTCCCAACCTGGTGTGGAGTGCTAAAGCCATTGTTTGTTCAGGGTATGACCATTGAGACTCAATTTCTAGTTTACCATCAGGTGTGGTCTTTAGCGGGTTTACGTCGGTGTACCAGAAACCAAGGTGGTTAACAATCCTGAAAGCCTTGTAGGTCATATTCCTGAATGCAGGGCTAACTTCCTTGTAAGCAACTGAGGCCTTGAGATAATCAAGGGCATGTGCCCTGATCAGCATCTTGTGACAGGCATACTGGTAAAGGTTGTCCTTTTCGATCTGTTCAGTGCAAAGTTTAGCCCAAGGCTGGTTCAGAAGTTCTTCAGTGTATCTCTTGCTACGTTCCATAAAACCATCAACATGAACATTGCCCTTACTGCTTTGACCGTATTTAACGTCAAAAGTGAACTTCATTTTCTTTTCCTTCTGGATAGCTTCAAGGAAGTTCAGAGGGTTGACATCGGGCTTGTAGACAGTGCCGACGCTGTTGATCTGGTCGTCGGTCTTGCCAGACTGGTCGGTGTTTCTACCAGCAAAGAAGGCGTATTGGATCTTTGAGTCTACAGGGCTGTCACCGATTGCTGCAGTCAACACGTATTGCTGTTTCTGTTGACCTTCAAATGTGGTGCTAACGTCAATAACGTGAGCCATCGCTTTCTTTATTCCACTGGATACGCGATTTGCCATTTCAAGACGGCGGTCCTTGCTGTTGGGGGTTGAATCTTCCATGTACGAGGCTGTCAAAGGTTGATCCTTTCGCAGTTTTTCGTTTTGAGCGCTAAAGCTGATCTTGTCATAAGCAACGGTGAAAACAACGCGCCTTTTTTTGCTCTGCTTCACCAGATGTTTGAAGTTGAAGTGTGTGAGTGCAACATCTCTTTGATAAACAAGATGAGCAATGTTCGTGATCATGTCCTCTGATTTGATCATGTTGCCGAAGTGCTTGTAGTCCTTAGAATAAGAATAGCCCTGAATTTGATACTGATGTCCGATTGCTTGGCCTAATTTGGAGTCAATTGAGACAATTTTCTTGTTGCGGTTGATAACTTTGGTATTGGGGTCTTGAGATACAGTCACGAGGGTATCCTTCTTCTGGCTTGTAGAGTACGGCCATACGCTGTAATGCATGAGAGTATTGTCTTGGTCAGGACGGAGAGACTCCATGGAGATTTTAAGTTCGCCAGATTTTGCTTGCAATTGCATTTTAAGAGGAAGGTAGAGTTGGAATTTGCTAACTACTCCAACCTTAGCGTACTGATTGGCAAGAGTGTCCATGAAACCAACGTCTCCATCGATGTTTTTGGCAAAAGTGATTTGTATCTCTTTTTCGATATTAGCAATGTTTTCCTTCTCTGATAGGTTAATTTGGCCGTTGACCTTGTTATGTGCGTGAATCACCATTGGCTCCTTATATTTGTAGATGAATGGCATACCCATGCTCATAGGGAACATTATGGAGATTTGGGCTTGGTTCAAAACCTTCGTGTAGTGTTTCTCAGATCCTTTCGATACAGTTGACGTCATATACTTGGCAATCAATGCAGGCATTTGTTCCAGTTCATCTTCACTGTATGCAAAATATCTTTCCTGGCCCATGAAGTTGATCAAGAATGAGGCTTCTAACGGTTTTTTGGGATCGTGCTTGATATTAAGCATTTCAGCGACCTTTTCAGCGGAGTACTTGTGGTTTGACTCTGGTTTCTGCTCTTTACGCACCATTCTGTCAATTTCACGTTGGAACACATTCATCAGCTGTTGGACATCTGAGACGGATGCTGAGATCTGTAATAGGTCAGAAAGATACCAGTTTAAAATTGGGCAATAATAACTTTTGAACCAACTCCATATTCTCGACTCAAAATACATATTAAAAATATTCCATAAAATAGCACTTACCGTATTTTCCTTGTTCCATCCGCTAGCCTTAGTCTTGAATGTGTATTTAAAACTCTTAGGCCAAAAGCTGTCTTCGCTACCAGTGTGAGAGAACACAGACATGTAGCTGAGTTCATGTACTCTGTCATCACAATCGCTAAGGTATTTGTTGGAGAATTGTTTACCAAACTCGCGTTTAGTCACCATCCACTTAGCAGTCTGGGCTGTCCTGGCCCTGAAACCAATAATTGAGATTGTATTAATAATTGACCCATCGTACCTACGTAACTCTCGGTTTTACCCGCGTGGTTCTTGTTGCCGTGGGAATATAAAAAAATCTTTATGCAAAATTTTAGCTTAAAGGTTCAGCCGTTTGGGCTGTATGTTGTCTGTCAGTTACAGCATTGTTTTATTAGTGTAGAAGCAAATAGAAGTCGTTAGTTTCTGTATTGTTTTTAAATCATAGTATTGTGCCTGAAATAAGTGTATTAAAACAAAGATACTTACAAATCTAAATAGCGAGGGTGTTTAAGTTCAGCTGCCGATACAACTCTTGACTTCAGAAGAGCACGAATTTGCACCGAGGGGTCGTTGTGGGTCATTTGAGCCATCGCTTGCATCATTGCACTAGTGGGACGTGCCATGAATATGTTCTCTATCGCAGCTACTCTCACTTCATATGGCTCAGCGATATTCTTCAAGATGCTGTATAATACAGCTCGTACATAAGAGTCTCTTTGATGAGCCAGGACCTTCAAATTCTGGACCATTTGAGTGCGTAGGTAAGTGGAAACTCGAATTTCACCTTCAAGGTAAGGCGCGAACACATCGAGAATATTGCGGTGTCCTAAATTACCGATGGCCTTGATGTAAACCTGGGCTTGGCTGCTGTCACCACGTTCGATAGCGTCTCTCAAGTCCTTGGCCAGGCGTGGGAGTACTTCTTCAACTACGAACGAATCGTGTTGACGGGCAAGGCGGCCGTACATGTGTGTGGGGTAGAAAGAGTGAGCAGTTTCGTTGTCAACTTGAGCCATGTTGATGAGCCTAGTAGAGGCGATCAAAGCAGTGGTGTTAAGGTAAGATTGTTCCCTAACTTCGTCGCTGACTGCGAGCTTGAAGAACTGTATCATAATTTCCTTGGTAGGGTACCGAATAGTTTGTACTAAGGTAGCAACTACTTCCGCTGCTTCTTCCTCTTGAATCTTCTTGTTCAGAATCCATGCTTTGATTTGCTGGAAGGCGGGCATGTTACCAACTTGAGCCATGGCATCACGGTAAATCATCCACATATCGGCCTTGATGAGGTTGTTGGACAGCTTTGTAACTTCGATAGACCGACTTGTGAGGCTGAGTTGTTCGTAGCTCATGGAAGCGAGCACTCGGACAAGGATGTTGAACTTTGACAGAAAGTCCGACTTTGGCATGTTGTTAGGGTTCTGCAATTGCTGTGCCATATCCTGGACAAGCTTCTGCACATTCATGGGGTTTTGTTTCTTGTCAATGCGCGACTGCGGAGTCATGTACAAGGCAGCATAAGCAGGTTCATTCTCCTGCGGAACGTCATCGTTTTCGAACGCAGAAGTGGAGTCACTGGAGGCCGATGAGCTGCTATCTTCGGCACTACGTCTTAAAATTACCTTGTTGATTGCGATTATTTTAGGAGTCTCAGCAGAGCGACGTACTCTGTTTTCCGAATTCATTTCTACGCCGTTAATGGTTTTGGAGAATTGCTCATAAGATTCAGAAGACTCTGAGGACGAGCTGTCGCTAATTGTGACTTCTTTTTTCTGCGACATCGAATACAGCAAGTTCTTAACAACGCGTTTGTTTTCTGGCATAGACCATTCAGCTTGGCTATCGTCTTCGAAATCAGTCAGGTATAATTGAACGTAACTGATAACTTCAGCTTTGTCTTTTCCGTAGAATTGAGGGTTCACATGAACGGTGCTGGTGGTCTCAGTTTTGTAAATAGGGCCTTGTTTACCGGCCAACATACGAGTAACTGTTGCACGACGAATGAACTGTTCTTCCTCTTTCTTGTGGGCTGTGCCAGTCCACTCAGCTCCGTCAGGTACTCCGAAATGGTAGGCGACTCTGTGGTGGCAATGACCGTAGTTCTTAGTCTTCGAGATCATGATTGGTTCTTCTTCGCCAGCGAATTTCGGAAGCTCGCGACGCCATTCAGGGACAGCAGGGTACACGTTGTACAAAGTCTCACAATCGCCAGTGACGTCAGTTTCCATTTTCCTGAACGCGCCTTGATGGGATTCCTTTTCGTAGCCATCGTAAGCCTTGCGGACTTGACGGTGGGTAGACAGATCCAGCTGGAGTGCTCCGATGAGACCCTTAAGCAAGTTTTCTTGGGCGAGAGGCAGTGTCGAGGGGAAAGCGAGGGATAAAACCCTACCACCTTCTACAGCGATTTCGAAGGGCTGGTCAAGCTTGTCCAGGGGTTGGAACTTAAGGTCGCTCGGGAGCTGCCTCTCGCTAGGAAGCTCCTGGTGGACTAGAGCGTGGGTTGGGTTCTCTAGACGAGCCAGGAGTTTGCCGGGGATGGGTACGCGGATGATGAAGCGGGCCTTGAAGGCGCTGCCGGTGCTAGCCCCCTCTGGCAGGCGGGTAAGGGTGTAGGCGTCGACGTCATAGCGGTACAGCTTCCCGAGTTGCCATGGCCACTGCGTCTGGTTCTCGACGTCAGGTTGGCTGCTGAGCTTGCCGGATGTAACGGCAGCTGAAATAAACGCGATCTTTATATTTGGGCATATGATCATTCAACGTGTGAGTGAAAATATTAAGTAGGTACATAAGTAAGAGTACAGATTATATAAATTATAATTTTCACTAATGTATAACTTAGAATTCAAAGATACGGGATATGAAGTAATATTTAACGTAATGAAACAACAATAAATAAAGTTTACATATCGTCGTGATACTGGTGATAGCTCAAACGTATTTCACATAAATTATCTCATTAATGATTGCAACTTTGTGTTTAACTAGAACCAATGAACACAAGTTAAGTGAGAGGAAGTAATTAACACACTTTAATTCAGAAGCAAAACAGTTAGATAAAAATTAATTAAACCAATATATTCTTATGAAAAAAAAGACGGGTTGCACTCCGGGAGTGCCGGCAGAAGTGAAAACTTGATTATTAACGTTGAGCATGTTTGATATTTTGGAATGGTTAGGGAATAATTTTGCACCAATTGCTTTATCAGTATAAAAGTACTATCATTTATGTGGTAGAATACAATATTCATTTATTGCGCTATCGTACACAAACATGACAAACCATATTAAAGTGAACGTTAAGTTAGGTAATAAGATATAAGAAAACATTAGTTATTATAGAGAATCGAAAAATATATATTGACAATAAAACAAGAGACAAGTAAAAGACATTATCAACAGTCTGTCGCTAAGCAACGGAGACCATAGTCAACCTGTCACCTCAACATTCTCCATCCGTCCTACGCTTTTTCGATCAGGTCACGTGTCCTGACGCGAGTTTAAGATTTTATACCCATTACAGAAAAAGTGCTCAACGCCGCTAAAGAAGTTTTCACTTAAAAAAAAAACTATCAAAGGATATAAAAATGCTTTGAATTTGCATTCACAGTTCTCCTTTTTTAGGTTTCCGAAGCCTTAGCAAAAAACGAAACCTTATAGATTCGCCATGTCAGTCTGTCTGTCTGTCCGTCAGCCCGTATGTCACAGCCACTTTATTTCAATACTATTAAGAACTTGGTAAGTAGATGTATTCTGTAAACCGCTTTACGATTTTCTCACAAAAATAATCAAAAAAAGATACATGGAACTGTAACTGTTTTTTTTTGTTTTTTCATCATACCTATACGTCTGATAGGACTTTAAAAATGGCATTGAGGTTTCTAAAACGATTTTTTTCTTAAAGTCAACCGTTTGAAAGATATACACTTTCAAAGTGTTTAAATGAGTGTCCCCCCTCTAACTTTTAAAATAAGACAGTGAAAAAAAATGCTGTAGATGTCAATGAAAACTTTCAACGAAAATTGGTTTGAACGTAATATAGTTAGCAGTATTGAGATATAGCACATTTTTCGTAACAAAGTTATTTTTGCGGACGAAAAATGTTTGAGGTATTTTGACTACGGAACCCTATACTGTGCGTGGCCGACGCACTTGGCCGATTTTTTCTACTATAAAACTATTCATTTCTAAAGCCAATGAACAAACTTTGGGGATTAATTTATTTATTGATTGATGGTTAGAAACTTTAGGTTGCTACTTGTGCTAAAAAAATACGATACATAAACTGTTGCGCTAACTATTTTTTTTTTTATCTAATTGTTGAGCACATTACTTTACAAATTCTTCCTAGGTAGTTCTACTATCCTATCCTATCCTAATAATGTTAGAAATGCGAAAGTTTGTGAGTATGTTTGGATGTTTGTAACTCTTTCACGCAATAACTACTGAACTGATTTAGATGAAATTTGGCACACAGATAGAAGATAGCCTGGATTAAAACATAGGCTACTTTTTATCCCGATATTACAACGGGAACGGGCACCAAACGGGTGAATCCGCGGGCGGCCGCTAATAATTCATGAAGCATTGCCGCGACCGCCGGCGGTCGTAACCAATAATCTACCAATACCAATCAACGTATTGTGTTTTGTCTCTTTTTCCAATAGGTTAATTTATCTATGTTCTTTCCAAAAAAAAAAACAACAATAAAAATAAAAAAAACAACTCACCAATCAGCGCTGCCAAAACCAAGATCTTCATGATGCCGTTCTTTGGTCAGATGTGGACGGCTTGACGAGAAGTTCACTTCTGCCCATTCCTGGCCCATCCCGGTCTTTTATACTAGAGTACACGAGCCATAGAGCTCCTGACCTTAGAGCCACTGATAGCGACAAAGTTGCTTAGGATCAGATAGACAGAAATTATTGATCTCGTACACGAGTTATGATGTTTGAGGTCACGTTTGTTATCAAACTTGATCAATGGAAATGCGAAGAATATTAGGAGTTTGATGCAGAATCACCGAAGATGCCTAAATGCTTAGAATGCTTCCTTAGTGAAGAGAAAATACCAAGAGTGAAAGAATTGAAAAACTTTTATCAAAGCAGACAAAATCAAAATTTCGTAGTCCTCTGTTTTCTCATCTTAAACTGAAACAATATTATTATTTATGAAAAAGTTAAAGAAAAACTTTGGCTATGTTTCTAGGTATTTTTTTTTAAATAACGAAATTACGACATTATTTTTACGCTGTAATTAATGTAATAGAGTTACATGTCATCATAATACCGTACATTTTTTAATGGACGTTGAACTCGAAACTGGCCAATTTTAAGGTTTTAGAAGTTGTAGTACTGGCCATTTTATAGGTTTTAGAAGTTTTTTTTTTGCAAATAATTTCTGCAAACAGGAAAACATAATATGGACTCAGCTAATGCCGTTCTTCAATAAAAAAAGAAAAAAAAGGTAGGTCATAATAATTACTTTCCTCCAGTTTTGAAGAAAAAAACTGCTTACACCCATATTCTAAGTCGTTCCTCCAAAACTTACTCGTCCTCGACTTAACGAAACCTCATTGAAAACCTCTTCAAAATACTTCTCGAAATCGGTATTCTAAGTCATAACTCCGTAAGGACCTGCAGGAGCCAAAGAGTACGTAGCCAATCCGTGTTAGGCCTAGCGCACACTACCATTTTTACCCACGACGAGGTTGAGTGGAGTGTAAAAAGTTTTGGAGGAACGCCTTAGAATATGGGGGTTAGATACTACGAAAGGGACTACGAGAGGATCTAGGAAACGATGATTTCGTTTAGGTACTTGTGTTGTTTCTCGCCCTTGGAATTTACTCTTAAGCTCACACTAAATAATTAGTGATAATTTTTAAACAAGTAAATGTACTAGAAAAAAAATCGGCCAAGTGCAAGTCGAACTAGCACATGAAGTGTTTCGTCTCTCACCCAAGGTTGCCTGGAAGAGATTGCTATGTAGCAATAAGACCGCCTATTGTGTGTTTTCTCTGTATGTGTTTGTTTTTGTATTGTGTGCAATAAAGTTTCTATTATTATATTTAATACACCGATCTACCCAAAATGCCACTATATTTTTTTGCCTGCAAAAATAACTTTGTTTTTCATAGTGTCTGTATGAATGACAAAGTTATATTTGCGGTTTTGGCAAATGTGCTATAGCTCTGAAACTGCATTTTATATTTCTTTGAATCTAATTTTCGTTGAATGTTTTTATAAAGGTTTACATCATATATTTTTTTTAGATTTTTCACTTTCTTATTTTAAGATTTAGAGGCCCCCCTCTAAATTTTTTCACATTTTTTCACTTTGAAAGTGTATATCATTCAAACGGTTGGCTTTGAGAAAAACTGTTTAGGTACCTCAATGTACCACACGAATAGGTTTGATGAAAAAAAAATTTTTCAGTAACAGTTCCATGTATCCTCATTCATGGAACTGTTACTGAAAAATTTTGTTAGCCCCCCTTAATTCATATATTTTTTTATTTTTGTGTAAAAACCGTAAAGCGGTTTACAGAACACATCTACCGACCACGTTTCAACTGTGTAATCCTCATAGTTTTGGAATAAAGTGGCTGTGACATACATCGATATGGCCGAATCTTTAAGTTTCGTTTTTTGCCTTTGGGCTACGAAACCCTAAAAAGCAACTTGCCTCATGTCGCCCTGACGGGACTCGAACCCACATCCTTGGGAATCCATCCTTATGAAAACACGTTCGCATTGTAAAATGCAAAACGCAAAATTAAAAATTTATAAATAATTTGTGTTTAAATACTCAAAAACACTTTAAAGATTGGAACGCGTGACTTTATTTTCAAAAGCATAAACTTCAAGAGTAAAACTTATATACCATTGCAGAAGTTGGTCATCAGATAGATATAAAAATACTCAAGCTCCTCCACGAAGTCAGGTGAGCCGTTATTTATTTATAAACAAATCCAATGAAGTACTATCATCATCATCAGCTTGTGGACGTCCACTGCTGGACATAGGCCTCTCCCAGCTAACGCCTGTTGTGGCGTTCATAGGAGGCTATTAGCCTACTGCTACCACGCTGGCCAGACGGGTTGGTAGAGGGTTTGTTTCAAGTTTTCCTTCTCTCGCACAGGTGTTCAATGCGTCGTCTCTTAGTCGACTCTTACGACATCCCAGGCATGTAAGGGAGTGGTGACACTTGTATTCTTAGGCCGTCACCACACGGCATACTTACAGCTTGACGTTTCGGCTGTGTTGCTACAGCCGTGGTCACAAGCAGACAATGAAGTACCTACTATTAAATATTTATTTTCATAACACGTTTCATGTTATAACTAACTACTTACTTTGGGATTAGGCAACCATACTTATACGTTGTCTTATACCTCATAATTTACTATCAAAAAAAGTTTCCGTCGAATTGAGAACCTCGTCCTTGTTTTTGAAGTCGTTTAAAAATACGTCAAGCTAACACGATTTTAGGCGCCCCGTAAACGGTTAAATTTTCTGTTCAATTTCTGTCAAATGTTCGTGTTTGTCAAAATTTGACCATCTGCGGCTATGTTTGAAGCGTTTTACTTCCGGAAAATTTGACAAACGTGTTTATGAAACAAATAAAGATCGTTTACCGTCACGATCGTTACCCCCCCCCCCCCCCCCCCCACACACACACAAAATATCGCAGTGAATTACGGTCACTACATCTTTTTTTTTACTTTTTTCTGTTTTATTTTGTAGTACCTAATATAGCACTTTATTTCTGTAACATAAAAGTATTGTAAGAACATTGAGGAGGAGCAAAATATTCTAGTTCAAGTATTCTTTATACTAAAAAGAGGATCTCCATGCACTGTTATAGTCTATAGTTCTCTTGTTACGAAATAAATATTTTCAATTTTTCTTGGTTTACCGGGCCCCACAGAGCATTAAATATCATTCTGATATCTGTGCCGGGTCTTATAAGTAGTGCGATAGGTAAGATCATATTATGATGCTCTATAACTAAACTAACCATGTGTGTATAATTGTATAGGTATAAAATTAATACAATAGACAAATATTATCCGATAAAAATTGAGCATTTATTTAATAGAATATTAAAATTCACAGACAGTAACTGTCACATAAACTTAATTACACATATTTCCCTTAACTATATAACATTCTTAGTGAAAGAGATCTTACATTGGAAAATAAACTTATTATAATAATATTATAGAGATTCTTTGGAAAGCAAGCAATTTGTACATTATATTCCTCCTAATAACAGTTTAATTAAATTTAGTTACTTTTAATGTATTACATACGTTATTATGTAAAAAATGTAACTTACCTTAAATCTAATGTAAATTGAGCAAATATAGGTGTTTTGGAAGAATATTCTTAAATTTAACATTTATAAGTGATGTCTTTTCGTAAGAGATCTGTGTTAAACACAAAGTTTAAATTATAGTTATTGCCACTTACTTATTGTTGATAATAAACTGCAATAATGTATATTTACAATACAACTTAAAAACTGTATAACAATCTGAATGAAACGAGCTATCAATATTTTAATTTTGTGAAGGCGAAGTTCTAAACTCAGTAGGTAACAACCACCAGTATCAGCCCCAGGGGTCGCTTGTTCGATTCCATTGAAGTCCGGCTGGCTATCTACCTCCATCTTATCTAAGTCAGACGCCATAACAACAATGTTCAGCATTGTTTTGTTTCGGTAGTTATTGATAAGATAGCCAGTTCTTCAGTGATTGTGGATTCCGCGAGAGGCTTGCATCTTTAGCCTTGTCAATACTTAACATCAGGTATGATGAAGGCTAAAAGTCTCCGCGTTGTTCATTAAAAAAATAACTATAAAGTCTGGTGGCATGTGTACATAATAGAATCCTCGCCTTAACAATTCAATTCATTGCTTATTATTATTTATTTATTTAATTCAGATTCGATTCCCGTTTAGTTAAAACTAAAAAGGTTTCTAGATTGCGTTGGTGACCCTTCTCCAGCTAACATTGTGATTTTAATTACATTATAAATTAGAACAAATAATTGTCATTAACCCCCATATTCTAAGTCGTTCCTCCAAAACTTTTTACACTCCACTCAACCTCGTCGTGGGTAAAAATGGTAGTGTGCGCTAGGCCTAACACGGAGTGGCTACGTACTCTTGGGCTCTTCCAGGTCCTTACGGAGTTATGACTTAGAATACCGATTTCGAGGAGTATTTCGAAGAGGTTTTCAATGAGGTTTCGTTAAGTCGAGGATGAGTAAGTTTTGGAGGAACGACTTAGAATATGGGTGTTAGTCAACACTTTTTTTTAACCAAAATATAAAAAAGGGCTATGCCCCTTCTAAAACTAAAAATGTACTTAGATTTGATCGATAACAACTTGAGCTAGTTTTGAGCCAATTTATCGTTTCAGTCTTATTATATTCATCTTTAAATTTTAATACGTGAAGCTTTTTAAACGTAACTAACGTACCTACGTCTAGTACGTTGTTTAACACGTACGTTGGTTTAAACGTACAGGCACATTGCAAACATTTGTGAGCGGCAAAAAATTTAAGTCAGTAAGTGAACCAATAAATTTTACGCCGCTGCCTATCGATAAATATAAATTTATAATTTCTAATTTATACAACTTAATAAATGACACCCTTAACTCATAAAATAAATATTTAGGTAATTTTTATGAAGCAGTGGTGCTGTCACTTTCTATCTCATTACAAAGGCAAGGAGATTGAAAGTTGTGGTGAAACATTATATGAATAAGGGTGGTAAGGATCTTTGAACGCCCAAGACCTTTGACAGTCTAAACTTGAGCTGGAATAATATCAATATCAAATTTTTTTATGTACATATATTTTTTTGAAATTGAGATCATAATTTATTAAAATTATAATCAATCGTATCTAATTAAGTTTCTGTCAATGTCATTTATAGTATCTACACTTAACTATAGTTACGAATTAACTAAGCCTCGCGGTTTGATAATTAACATGTTCTAAAATTCGTCTTTCGAGTTTAAATATGAAAGAAATTATCAAAAAACCTAAAATTTCTGTAACTTATCTTTTAAACACCGTAACATGGCCAGCTTGGCTGAGGAATTTGGTACCAGTTACTCTTGTTGTGGTCTTCTAATGGATCTGGAAGGTGCTATACAGTTTCTTGGTGTATTTGATATTCTAACCCTTTTCTTTAAAGAAAGAATCAAATAACCGTAAATTTTCAACTTATCTGTTATACACCGTAGCGTGGCCAGCTTGGCTGGGGAACTTGGTACCAGTTGCTCTTGTTCTGATCGTCTGATGGGTCTGGAAGGTGCTATTCATATTCTTGGTGTATTCGCTATTCCTACTCTTTTTCATAAAGATTGTAGGTACCAAATAACCTACAATTTCTGCAATCTAGGCACTGTCAACTTATCTCTTATACACCGTAACGTGGCCAGCTTGGCTGGGGAACTTGGTACCAGTTGCTCCTGTTCTGGTCTTCTGATGGGTCTGGAAGGCGCTATGCAGGTTCTTGGTGTATTCGCAATGTGGGGATGGGATTTGACGTGTTTCCTTAAAGACGATGGGTCGGTATACCTCTTGCCACAACCTACAGCACCACAGGCGTACGGCCTCTGAAATAATAAACTATTTTTAGAAAGTTTTAGTGTTCCTTACACTTATTGATCTAGCATCAACAACTTTCTTTGAAATCCTAATTCCACCCCTAACTATAATAATAATAACAAATGCGGAAGTGTCTTTATTTGTCCTTTCTCTTAACTTAGCAACCAATCGGCTTGATTTTTGGCAGAGTGTTAGTTGAAAGGACGGTGAGAAACAGGCCACTTTTTGTGCGGATATTCCCTCGGGAACGGAAACCGTGCGGGTGAAAACGCGGGCGGAAGCTAGTTTCAGGGGGGTCAGGAGAAAGCTGTCTAGTGTCGGCTTAGAATAGCACTACCCCCTCTCATCCCGTGGGTGTCGTAAAAGGCGACTAAGGGACTCGGCCTTCAGGAGACGGGCAGCAGCGTCTCCTACAAACTTGGCCATACTGCGATCGCCAACCCGCCTGCCAAGCGTGTGGATTAAGGCACCCCCCCCCCCCTTTTGCGGGAGGCCTATATAGCATCCGGTACCTGGGTATCCTTATAGATAGGAATTTGAATTGGAAGGCACATATCGACACACTGAAATGTCGTATTCGTAAACTTATACCTGTTTTTAAGAAACTTAGGCATTTGAGATGCAGACGCACTATTAAAATTGTTTATTATAGCCTTTGTCAATCATTACTCACTTACGGAATAATTGCATGGGGTGGCACAGCCAAAACTACATTATTAAAGCTCGAGAGAGCACAAAGAATAATTATGAAAGTAATTCTATTTAAACGTATAAGACATCCTACGGCCGAACTATATAAGGAACTTGACATTGTCTCTGTTAGGCAGCTATATATTAAGGTCGCCATTTTAAAGCAGCATAAATTTAGACGTGAATGTAATTCTGTCCGAAGACCACATAAAGTTTATAATGTACCTGCCTGTAATACTACTTTTGCACAACACTTCTCTCTTTTTTTAGGCCCTCTCTTATATAATCGCTTAAGCAAACATGTCGTCTTATACAACAAAAGAAAGCATCTATGCGAAAAGATACTCCAGGACTATCTGATGGACAGGGACTACGATGAGACTGAAATGTTATTTCAGAGAATTATATAATTTTACAAACTCAATACATTAAAATATATTTTACACTTATTTTAGTATAATTTTATAAGTTATCCATATAAAAATATATACTTGCTCAAATAATTAAAATCCAATTTTATACTTGTATTCTATATATATCTTATATACTTATATAAAAAAAAATTCTAGCTCAATCGATTCTTATGGCTATTTTTAGTTTTGTAACTTGTATTGTAACTAATATCAGACTTTATCTGAATATTTTGGGTATACTGTGCAAAGTTGTTTGCTTACTTTTGTCATCGTCACCATTTGGTTACCGCTGCTTGTTAATATACCCACATTAAAATATATTAAACGACGAGAATCATTACTTTGCCGTAACACAGTTTTTAACTAGCACGGGAAGTAAAGGATCTTTTATGTTTTTGTACCAACTTATTATTTAAATTGAACAAGTGTTTTGGAAAACTAATAGTGCGTGTACCTATTGGCATATTAAGTAATCTGCATTATGTGAATCATTGTAGACCTAAAACTGCTAATACCAAAAAGGTGTTAAAATCAAGTGTTTATTCTACACATTTTCTAAATGTCGTCACATATAGTCGAGCACTGTAAAAGGTAAAGAAAATGTTTATCATCCTAATTTTTAGTTTCTTGTTTTTTTTTTATTTCTTTTGTGTTTACCCGCATAGTTAGGTACTAATTTTCCCTTTTAAGTTATGTTAGTGTAGGTACAAATTTGTAAAGAATGCAAATAAAGTTTATTATTATTATTATTATATACGACAGGAGGAATAGATGTATAGATAGAATAACATGAGCTGTTCTACGAAATTTACTTTCTGTTCTACATAACTTCTACGAACTTTATATGATTAATGTTACGCAAATTAATATTACGAAAACTTGTATGATATCTAAAATGCGACTATTTATATTATAAGGATTCTATAGCTAGACTGCCCGGCAGTAGGCTTTGAGTTACTGCATGCGTAGCATGCGCACCTCGACAAAGCTTTCTCGACACTTTTCTCGAGCGAGCGCATTGTCTGTCCCACTCACACCGTATTGATATGAGCGGGACAGCTATCGCGAGATAAAGGTCGACAGCGAGTCGCGGTGCGCATGCTTTGCTGGCTGGTCTCTAAGTTATTACTTTAAGGACTGTCGTCCTGATGATAAAAAAGGATTAAAATCTCACAGCATTAAAATGCGTTCTCTGGTGCTTCGCCCGGTCTGAAGAGTTGGAGAAGGCCTTCCTGCAATGCGGTGCTGGGCAGGTGTAAGGACGTTCCCCGGTATGCGATCTGATGTGGATCTTCAGGTTCTCCAGACGGGAGAACGCTTTGCCGCACTCTGGATGCTGATTGTAGGAAAAAGACGTTAGAAAAATTTCTGCAGATAAAGTATCTTTGACCAGGGGGCCTACCGCCATCTCTTAGCGCAGTATTGTTTCAATCTTACTATGCTATTTCGTACCAGAGTTGTTTTTTGACAGAAGTTTTGTGGCGTCATCGCTTAATCATCGCCTCTAAAGTGTGATGTGAAAAATTAAATAAAAACAAAAGGCAAACAAAATGTTCTTATATATGACATGACGGTTTATAGATGATGGTAGGTCCGTAGTTCTGATATAATTCTTGTCAAAAATATGTGACATCTTAACTATCAGACTTAACATACCTAGAACAATTAACCGCCTCTGTGGTCTAGTGGTACAACCATCGGTATCAGACCCAGGGGTCCCGGGTTCGATTCCCAGCGGGGGTACATATTGTATTCGGTTTGGTTGGTGGTAGGACTTGTTGTAAGTCCGCTTGGCTAGCTACCACCATCTTATCAAGTCTGACGCCATTACAACAATGTTCCGGCAGAGAGATAAGATAGCCAGTTCCTCAGCGATTGAGGATTCCGGGTGAAGCTCGCTTCCATCTTCAGCCTTATCAATACTTAACATCAGGTATGATGAAGGCTAAGAGTCTCCCCCTCGTTAATAAAAATAAAAAAAAAACAATTAAGGAACGCCTAAAGACATGGCACGGAAATCTTCATTATTCAATCGCTTGGTGTGGTCACGGCCTTGTTACAGCTAGCCAGCGTTTGCAATACTTGAAAAAGGTCTAACTAAATGCTACGAGAACAAACGAAGCATTATGGCCAAGTAGCGTAACTTCTAGAAAAAGACCTTAACTTTTGTGCGTGATGCTTTCGTTCATAAAATAAAAGTAGGCAGAGTTCACCTTCACTTCTGCTCTTCTGGATATGAGATCCATAATTTATTTTGCTTTATTCACTGTCATCATAAACTATCTAGTTAGTTATTTACATGAGAACTGTGAGAATGTTATATTTAATCATGTTTTTAATACTTACGTTGCACCTATTAGGTTTGTGGCCGGAATGCACTCGCATGTGAATTAGGAGCTTGTAGCGCGCGTTAAACGGACGCCGAGCGCGTGCGCAGTCCCGCCATAAGCAGCTGAACTCATCCCCTGAAAAGGAAAGTAGTCTTTTGATATAATCTGTGATGCCATAGCTGAGACATTTTTTTTTAGTATGGCTTTGCTTATTCCAATTGAAGTATCTAAGGCGGAGCTGAAGGCTAAACTTAGATGAAAATTGATAGTTTTGATATGAACCTAAACACTAAAACTGAAATTTGAACAGGGTGTTTTTATTTTATGTGCCCAAAGTTAAGGGTGAGGTTGTGTTATGTTTAGACGAAATAAGGTTTTTTTTTTTTCATCCTAGTGACGCTATCGTATTGGCGGTTTTGCCGAGCCGAGCTCGGTGCACGCACAATACCTAGTTATTTTTACTATTATAGATATTATTGCTTGCTTGCTTGTAGATTTAATATCCAAATAAACGACGCTAACGTTCGATAAAATAAAAATTATAAATAAAAAAAAATCGATAACTTATCTTTTTTCGTAATTTTGTTCTAAACACGTAAAAACTAAACTTTGGGCACAAAGAAAAAAAGACACGGTAGCTATCGGTTTTCAGTTTAAGTATTTAAGTTCATTATTATTAAATGAGAAAACAAATCATGACAGATAAAAAGTGAAAAAAGAAATATTTAGGAGGTTTGAAATAAGTAATGAGAAACGATACCGTAAAATTAGACGAAAAGGGATTGGTTTGTCATACCTTTGTAACTATTAACGTGAGCTCTTTCAATGTGCTCCACCAAAGAATTTTGATTTGGATGTCTTTCAAAACATTGCTCCCATAAACACACCTTTTCACCTGAAAATAATAAATATTTTAGTAAATTTGTATTTTTTTGGAAGCAATAATCACTTGTATTATACAAAGATACAATTACTACAAGATACCTTGTGATTTTTCCTTGTCACCTTTTCTTTCAATTTGCGGATATTTATTAGGTGTCGTATATTCTCCATCTTCATTTTCGAAATTCAAACCGAAGTCATCCAAGTTAACCAGGAAATCATCTTCGTCAAAAGTTTCTGAATGTTCGTCATAATAATTCGAACTTTGCACATCGCTCTCAACTGATTCGGAAACGGAGATTTTCCTCTCTCCATTTCCAAAATTAAATTCAGTGCAACTTGTTGGCGTATCAGGTAAAACATATTTTTTATTATTATCCAGATTGTAAAGAATATTGTTAGGATAACTATAATGATCTAAATTTTCTATAACTATATCTTGATTATTTGGAATGGTTGTCTCGTTTTCTTTGAAAACATTTTGAATAGATTCTTCAGTATTGTTAAAATGACAGTAGCGTTTAGAAAATACAGTTTCAATCGAGGGCAAAACATTTTTATCATTCGTTGAAGTCGAGAAAAAATCTTCACTTAAGTTTTCTGGCGTCAGTCTATTAGATTCCCCTTCTTCTCTACACAGTTCATCTATTAACGATTCATCGTCTATGTACTCATTGCTATGGTATGATTTTTTCTCTACACATGTATTATAAGAAGTAGGCTTCAAATCCGGTTCTTCAAATTCTATACTGTCTAAATCTAATAAAACTTCCTTAATATTTTCCTCATTCATATTACTATCAATAACTTTGTCTATCGATTCGAAATCGTTGATATCGCTATTGTCTGTGTTAGGCCAGTCATTTAAAACTTCGAAATCAAAGCTTTCTTCAGTCCCAATTTTGAAGGTGTCTTTATTTTTCTTGTTGCCATGTTCCAGTTCCAGATTAAATTGCGTCATGTAATAAGCTTGTAAGTCCGTAACATTATCGTTTCTGTCTTCAAACAATTCATCTTCGTAACTGGGTATGAGATCATAATTTGCCATCATCTTAAGTTCATTTACCTTCGAAGGTTCAGTAATCTTTAGGTGCTCTATTACATGTGGCGTTCGCGCATGTGTTTTAGCTATTATTATAAAAATAAACTTTCTCTGGTCGTCACGCGACGGGCCGGCATCTGCGAATTATAAAATTAATCTTTATTTGCCCTTATTATTACAAGTTAGCGACACGTGTTCCGCACTGCTGGTATCTTTCAATGAGCTGGTAGGAAGCTGTTTTTTTGCACAAACAATTGCGGACGTTGTGGTGAAAGAAGTAATTATTATTTTTACCTATGCGTACTTTTTTAGCACATGGCAATATTTGATCGACCTATTTTTATTTTTGGAATACTTTTGCCATTTTTGGTTTATCGCGCACGCTGATTTGTGTTGTGGTTGCATCACAATTGTTTGCTGATAAAAAAAGGGAACTTTATAGATTTTTGCAGGTGTTACGCGGTCTTTGCAAAAACACTTTTGCTCATTACAGCGGCAGCGCTTTTTTATACTCGTATTTATCACAAATTGTACTTTGTATAATTTTGCTAGTTTTTTCGCTTTTTACCTAATCAATTACGTGTAATTGATAATCAGTAATTTTTTTAAGCTAATCAAATATTTGAGTTTTGTCGTATAATCCTGTGATACAAAAGTTATCGTCCAGATTACTTAATTATTGTGCATTTAAATGTGTCGTCTTCTTCTTTTATTGAATTATTTATATTATTAAAAAATGACAGTTTTTTCTTACTAAGATAAGAAAAAAAGTTTTATTATTTATTAATTCAAGATACATATTAAAAAATGTTGTAAAAGTAAATGTTATAAAAATAATAAATAAAAAAGTGAGATTCGTTAAACTAAGTAACTATCCAAGTATAACAATATTGCCCATAGCGTGGAGGGATCGCTTTTCTCGCAGTTTCGGTAATATCAGAACTTTCACCTATCGAAAATGTTGCACATCAAATAATTAAAAAAAAAAATTTTTTCAAACTGACTTTGATTTAGTATGTTATAGTGGCGAGGTTTCGAAATGTATGGCAAAGGTAAGCTGGATCAAAAAAGGTGGGATTCCTAAAAAGGAAGCCGATGGAAATCGTGTTGTATGGACCCTCCGCCACTGGTATTTATTAGTTAGCGGTTTAAGGATATTTACGAAATTATTTGTTATCAATTCATTTGTTACTCAAACTCTATGCACATCTTGTGCGTACGGTATAAAAAAAATATTGTAATACTTCGTTTTGAGATTTTGTGTTATTTTGTGGTTTTTTGCGTTTCTCCACGTTTTATTACCCCCTTTTCAGAGGAGCCGTGGTCACCGTGGTCAGCCGTGGTCAAATTCAAAACGAAGTGTTACTATAAATGTATGGAAAAGTTGTTTTATTCAATCTTTACTGTTCTGTTCGAGTACCCGCTCAGCAATCAGACAGCAAGAAGCAAAATCCGTAGTGATGTGTAGGTGCCTAATAAATTGCAAAATGTGAATTGAAAGTACCGCAATTTAAACAGAATTATGGCTAAAATTACTAAAGAAATGCCTACAAATTCTTTTAAACTAGTAAATAAAATCTAAAAAATATGCTTGCTTCTTGTTTATATTTTGAACTACAACAAACAAGATATAGATATTTTTCGAGACTGCAGACATATTCAAAATCTAAAAAATATATTTGTATAATCGTATTTTACAATACGAAAATACAATATTAAAACATAATTATAATAATACTCAAACCATCAGTTTATTAACTGACATTGGAATTAGTACAATTAAGGTAAAGGCGCGTTTCCTGTTCAAAAAACAATATTGGTAAATCTTATACAACTTACCACAACAAAACTGCTTGTCGGAAATGTCACTTTTTACGTCACAATTTTGGCGCGAACTGTCAATTTGACACTTGACTTTACAAGGGTTGTGCACAACCTCACCGTTTCGGGACACAATTAGGAATAAACTTGTTAAGACAGGAGAAGGCGGGATAGCAAAAAAAGCTCCTGAACGCATAGCACATGTGTATTACGTAACAAAATTAATTTTACACATGTCAAAAACAAGCCTCTACCTTATGTCTGAGGCATAAAGTTTAGATTCGCCAAAAACCTTGTTTTTCAGAAGGTTTTAAAAATAACATTGTAATAATTGCCTTTAGGCGCCAAACGTAATCCTCCTGAAGTTGATTTTATTGATTCATTTGTCATTTTAATTTCTAGTTTTTGACTCAAATCCTATCCTGGCTGTAAACATTTGGTGTCTGTTAATGGTTTCAAAAAAGTATTACCATACTTAAGTAGGCGGTTTAGGTTGAACATTATGATTTTACGAGTCGTACATACAGTATATTTTTTTTGAGATATTTTTTTTTAAATGAGAAGACATTTAAATAATGATCTATTATTAGTTACTCTTTATTCATCTTTTATCGTTCTACTGCTACTACTACTACTAGGTCTATCGTTTTCAAAAAATAAAAGTTGAAAAGACAATACTTTTTGAAATAATTTATCTTTAAAAACTCTACTATTCTCTACCAGGAAGTTTTTCGATTGTTCACACTTTGTTTTGTGAAATAAAACCACTTTCATAGATTTAAATTTTTAATAAATTAACTTTTCGAGGGTAGACTTATATGTACTCATTTACGGCAGCTGAAAATGTGCCGAAACGTTGGGAAAACCAAAAAAACCTTAAAAACCTAAATATCGGGTAATAAATAGTGTGCACTGAAATCCGTAAATTTGTTTTATTTCAAAGATAAAGTAACTAAAGTTTATTTTTCGTAGACAGTGGTCTTCATGAACAATTTAATAGTTGGTGGTAGGACTTGGTCTAAGTCCGCCTGGCTAGCTACCACCATCTTATCTAAGTCTGATGCCATAACAACAATGTTTTCAGCATTGTTGTGTTTCGGCAATTAGAAATAAGATAGCCAGTTCCTCAGTGATTGAGGATTCCGGGAGAGGCTCGCTTCCATCTTCAGCCTTATCAATACTTAACATCAGGTATGATGAAGGCTAAGAGTCAAAAAACGGCATAATGCCCTGCATATCTGATGGAAATTAGGTAAATGATAAAGGTGAATGTGGAAGAGCGCTTCTCCGAAATCCTCAACTACTGATCAATGGCAATTTTGGAATTAGCATCCTTTAAAACCTTGATAACGATATACATATATATAAATTATTGGTATACTTAAATCGTTTTGGCAACCACCATTCAGTTGAGTGGTTAAATAGGTCTGTTATCGCAATTTCGAGGTTTGATTCTAGGACGCAATGAACTTCTGGTTTAACTAAATATGCGAATGGTGTTTATTATTGCTAATTATGCATTATGTTAATTATACTGCATGTTATTATGTTGACTTTTTTTTTTTTAATTTTTGCATTTTTCAATGCTATTTTTATACACCTGAATAGATATTTCTTTCGAATGCAAGGATATTCCTAGCATTGATGTGACAACGCTGGCCTACGGCGTATTAAAAATATAAAAGTGTCGGAGAATTTGGACAGTGGTTCACAAGTCTCGGTAGCTCAGCGGTTAGAGCATTGGACCGGATTTCCAAAGGTCGTGGGTTCGATTCCCATCTGAGAATTCACTTGTGGCCGAGTTAATTTTTTCCATTATTTTTCTATTTGAAATTTATCATAAGTATTGAACATTTTTTTAATATTTGACTTTTATATTTGATCTTGTTTAGTTGATTTGTCTTTTGATACAGGCGGGTTTTTAGTTTTTTTTTTTAATTTTTATCGTTTTAGTTATTTTTCGGTCATGATCATGATAAAGCTTTTTGAAATCCCTAAGACCAGCCCTTTAATTTGACAACCATACTGAAGTAGGTTTTGTACAAAAATAATAGCACCTCACAGCCTATTGGTTTTTTTTTACCTCACTTATCTAAAACACTTGGGCTGCCAAGACAAATCTAACGATATCTTAATTATATAAATCCGTTCATCCGAAATAAAACATCTTCCCAGTTTTTCCCAGGGAAAATCAAAAAACCCCTAAATAGCTAAAAATACGGACAATTACAATTTAGTTCGTGGAAATATAGCGCGTTTGATATCCGTGAAAGTTGTTTTATTTGTGGGAATGGTGGTTGCCAAAACGATTTAAGTATACCAATAATTTATAAATATGTATATCGTTATCAAGGTTTTAAAGGATGTTAATTCCAAAATTGCCATTGATCAGTAGTTGAGGATTTCGGAGAAGCGCTCTTCCACATTCACCTTTATCATTTACCTAATTTCCATCAGATATGCAGGGCATTATGCCGTTTTTTGACTCTTAGCCTTCATCATACCTGATGTTTAGTATTGATAAGGGTGAAGATGGAAGCGAGCCTCTCCCAGAATCCTCAACTACTGATCAATGGCAATTTTGGAATTAACATCCTTTAAAACAATAATAACCTTAGCAATAATAAACACCATTCGCATATTTAGTTAAACCACAAGTTCATTGCGTCCTAGAATCAAACCTCGAAATTGCGATAACAGACCTATTTAAGCACTCAACTAGTATGGTGGTCGCCAAAACGATTTAAGTATACCAATAATTTACAATTAGGTATCTAGCAATCTTACCCATTTCACGCTACTGTTTGGAAAGCCCTAAAAAAACTTTGTAAAAAAAGTCCAATAAAATTTAAGCAAGTGTAACCTTTTTTTGTTGGAAAGCGAAAAAAGGGTGACAGCTTTATTTAATTACAAAAACGTTGCTGTTAAAGTCATTTTTCTGTGTTGTTGCATTTTTTGTCGCTACGCGTCTTGACGTGTGTGAGATTTTTTTACTTAGGTAACTTTCGGTGATCTAGGCAGTAAGTTAAGGTATCTTTTAATGAAATTTGAAGTGGTTGTCTTCGACAAACAAGGTGTTTGTTTGTTCGAGGTTATAGTTTCGTTTATTATTAACGACGGAAAAATTATCCACGTTTGTTGCACATAATTAAAACTTAGATCTAGGGGAGATACAATATCGAACGGGTTTTATTTTGGAAATGCATCATAAATGTTCAAAATACTGATCCATCATCGACAACGTTAGACACAATTAGCACATCCTAAATTTTGGCCCGTACTGTTAATTTTTCCGGATTTCATCGCTACGTTTATTTTCACACACGGCTTTAGTTATTTTTACAAAATAATTAAAGCCGTGTGTGAATTCCACCCCCAAAGGGATGAAGTTGTGTAAGAAAATTCCTTCATTTTCAAAGTATTATTAAGGTTTATTAAGGTCTTAAAATTTAGTATTTAGTTTAACTATTAAAAATAAACATTAAAAAAATTAAATTCCACCCCTAAAGGAGTGAAAAGGGGGATGAAGCTGTGAACGAAAAGTCACTTATTTTATGGTTGGAAATTAAATACAAATAAACTAACACATAAAATACTTAAAAGGGTCAAAAGGGGTAAATTATCTAAAAATCGATATGTATGTCGTTATCGAGGTTTTAAAGGATGATGATTCCAAAATTGCCATTGATTTTGAAGTCCAACGTGGCGAACAGGACTTAACCCTCAAAATGTTGAAATTTCGTATGGAAAATAATTAAAAATAGTCGTTCCGATGTCGTTCGCGATTGCGCTATAGATTATTTTCCCATTCATAATAAATAAGTGAATACATTGTTGGTCTTTGAATAAATAAATATCGGTTTGATTTCGTTTCATCATTCATGTTTTTATTTTCCTACTACTGAGACTTGCTCATGGATGGATAAGGGGCCATTCGGGCCCAGTTTGGATTGGTGGATCGAAACTACCGTAAATTAAGCAGAGATCTACCTACTTCTTATCGTGCCCTCGGAATTGCAGTTTTTTTGGCACCCATCCCGAGCATAGTAAAACTTTCTTAACAACTACAGTAGGAGGTAGAACTGCGCCATCCTTTGCGCATTACAAATATTTCGGTTTGGTATATTTTGTCTATAAATAAATAAATTTTATACAATCACACCAATTATCTAGGCCACGTTAAGAACTTCTGTTATGGATACCAGATAACGGATACACATACTTATATACTTTTTTTGTAAATACATAAATATTAAACACCCAGACCAAGACAAATAGACATGTTTATGCACACAAATATTTGGCTTTAATTATTTTGTAAAAATAAACGCGCGTTCAAATCCGGAAAAATTAAATAACCTATAAGCCTTCTGTGTTACGGATATCAGAACTGGGAATCAAACCCACCACCCTAGGCTCAGCACAGCACCACCGCGCCACCGGGTCCGTTGAAGTCTAATGAAACCCGCGGGACGATAAGTGTTTAAAATCCTAGAGGTTCGGCAATGAAACTCATTCAAGGCTAGCGGCCGCTCGTGGTTTTATCCGCATGGATCCCGTTCCCGTGGGGATGTTTATGCTATATTTCTGTAAAGTGTCATCTTAATCTGATCAGTTTTCTTAAGAAAGAGTAAAAAACAACCATACATGCTCACAAACTTTCGAATTTACGATATTATTAGGATTGCACATGAAAAATAAATATCAAAATGTTATAACTAAGTACCTAATTTCACTCTATGCGAGGTTCAATAGCCCGTGAGGAGCCAGTGGCGTAGTGGTTCAAGCGCTCGGCCTGCGATTATTGAGGTTAAGCAACTTTCGCAATGGTCGGTCACGGGATGGGTGACCAAAAAATTTACTATCTCGAGCTCCTTCTTGCTTCGGATGGCACGTTAAGACGTTGGTCCCGGCTGCGTTTGCAGTCGTTAAAACCCACCAATCCGCATTGGGCCCGCGTGGTGGGTCTTGGCCCGTTCTCCTTATCCATCCATAAGGAAGGCCAGTTTAATAATTCTAGGCTGTATCTAAGTAATAAGACTGTTTTATGATTTTGGATTTTTGCATTCAATGCTATTTTTATACTTATGATAAATTTTAAATAGAAAATATTGGAAAAAATTAACTCGGCCACAAGTGAATTCTCAGATGGGAATCGAACCCACGACCTTTGGAAATTCGACCGAATTCGAAGAGCATTGGACCGGATTTCCAAAGGTCGTGGGTTCGATTCCCATCTGAGAATTCACTTGTGGCCGAGTTTATATTTTCCAATATTTTTCTATTTAAAATTTATCATAATAAAGCTATTATATCTTAGACACTACTCTGTCACTCATTCAAGATATAACTAGAATCAATCTGAGATCAAAATCTTGACCTCTTAACATTGTGTTAATCGACTTACAAAGTAGTTAATCATAAGGTGAACATCCTATTAATTTAGTTTACTGCTGATAAGTTAACACGTGTCCGATCAAAGTATTGAAGCGTCAATAATCTAGGCCATTGCTTAGCACAGACCTATATCTAGAGAGATAGAGCGAGATCTAGTGATGTGGAAATGTTATTGACGAGCTCTTGCAAGAAAGCACTGTACAATAAACCATTTTCGTTTCTGAGTGACGCGTGTTTTCATGGCAATTGGCAATGGTCTCAAGCGGACTTACATAAACGGAAAACTCTGATCGTGGATCAAACTTTTGTCACGCAAGGTAGGTACACTTTACCGTCTATCTCGATATAGATATGTGTGGCGAAGACTTTTATTATTTATGCATTTAATTCTTTATGCCCTTAGGCATTCTCTTCTCTAACAGTTAACCGAAAAGGATGTTAAATGGAGATCAAGGCGGCAATTGAAAAATATAAGAATGTAGGTCAAATACACAAAACATATAAACTTAATTATCTACCTTACAAACATAAAACACTAGGACATTAATAGGTACAGAATTCAACCTACTTATATATTACACTCGCGAGCAATGAAAAAGTTCCAGTGACATAGCACCAAATTACTCCTAAACGGGAAAGGCTAGCTTAATGACGCCGTCTGCAATATTGAAGTACATTTAACAGCGAATCAGAATATTAATGTGTGATTTTAAATTAGTTTTAATTTATTAAGCTAGGTTTTATGTCTATTATTAAGGTGTTTGTCGGCATTTTGTAGGTAAAACTTTTTCAGTCTCGTCAGTGTATAAATGTTATGCCAGTTTGTTTGTTTGTTGCTCTTTTACGCAAACCTACTAAACGGATTTGGATGAAATTTGGTATGTAGAGACTTCAATTAGTCGACTAACACATAAGCTACTTTTTATCCCTATATTTCCACGGGAATAGGAAACACGCGGGTCCTAGTTTTCTACTTGAGCCTGAAAAAAAGAACCTCTGAAAGTACATACAATATGTAGGCCTATTCTGTAATTCTGAGTTTGACATAAGGTGTAGGTACAGTTGCGGAAAACCCCGGACGGCTTCTTTTTTTTTTATTGAAAGTCATCAGTGTTACAAATATAATTAACAAAAATTGTGTACACTATAAAGTCTGACTAATTACAGGTTGCCTTAAAAAATTAACCAATAACTCAATAAAAAAAAAACAAATAATTTTTTTTTTATAAAAAAATTATCAAACCGACTTCAAAAAGTAAAAAATAAAACATTTGGAGTCGGTGCTAGCTAGCTAAGGCCACAATGTAGAATGCCATGGCTGGCACCGACTCCAAAAGTTTTATTTTTTAAGTCGGTTTGTATTTTTTATAAAATGTTTTTATTTCAGATTTTTTAGTTACATCATGTGCCGTTACTTACACTAAAAATCAGCCTATACACAACAATGATGTCATCTAGGAAAACGACTACTTGCCAAAAGGTGATTGATATTTTATATTATTCAGGATTATGAAAAAACTACTAGCCAGATCTTCGTAAAAATTATATGGGACCACACATAAACCATTTTATTTCAGATAAAAAAATAATTATAAAAATCTGTTAACAACTGGCGAAGTTATGGTAAAACATACATAAAAAAAACCGTCGACTTGAGAACCTCCTCCTTTTTTTAAAAGTCGGTTAAAACCATCATCAGCCTAGCTAGTAAACATTCGCGTGCGCATTCGGATAGCCGTTCAAGGGATTTTGCACAGTAACTTCCGCAATGGGCATTAACAACACTTTCAGATTAATAAGCCATCACGTAGCACCTACATGAAAAACAAAAATATAATGAGTTTTTATTATTACCATATGTGGTATATTTCTAGAGATATGTTTTTTTAAACTTCGGATTGGCGTTTTATTTTGTGTCGTCACCTTATAATACTTTGTATGCAGTACTAAACAAACTACTCAGCTCGTACTAGTTCTGCCTGCACACAACTCGTGTATCGATATCAATAGATTTTCGCAGGCCCGCAGAAATTAAACATTGCGCAAAAAACAAAAAAAATTACCGAAAGCCGCCTAATAGGCCTCTGACACGGCTTACTATCGACCATTACCAGATATAGTGACTGGGACCGACGACGACGGCTTTACGTGCCCTACGAATCACTGAATCATCTTTCTTTTCGGACAATCAGTTGATTTAGCCTGCAATGTCCTAATTATACTGGGATTCAAATCCAGGACTTCTGGGTTAGAGTCGAATACCACAGGTAGTCTTGGATGCCGTTTTTTTCAACATATTTTGTTTAAACACTCAGTTAATTGATTTTAAGTTTTATAGTTTCTGTCTGTCAGTAATAAATAATATCGATAACAATTGTTTGTTGTTTGATTAATGGAATTCCATCTCTAGCATTTTTTGCTCCAATGCTAAACGTCCTTTAAAAATGGTTCAATGGTTTTTGTTTTATCCTAATATCTATCATAGTACTCCCCAGAAGCCCGTGCTACAGAGGTGTACCTATATATAAACAGGGATATGACCTCAAGGTTTTCCAAAAAAGTATTTGGTATGATGAGTATCTACGTCTGTGTGGACCCTGGTAATCAGGTCCTGGTACGTCCAAATACTGGTCGTAACGCAAATCAGGCAAGTTACATACGCAGTCTTTGTTCGTAACGCACTGGCAGTAAGTTCAGATTTTGCGCCAACGCAGTGAAAGTGTTGATAAAAAAAAAATATTTTCATAACCTTATTAGTTTTTGAAAACATGGCCTCACATTACATTGACTGCTATTTGAAAAATCAATGTAACGAGTATAACTATGAAAAACCGACTTCAAAAACGAAAAACCAAACAAAAAGCGTTTTGGATTCGGTGACAGCCAAGGCATCCTACTTTGAGCTCATATTATTTTATCTTTCTTGCGTTTTTTTATCGTAGTTTTTTATTTTTTACTTTTAAGTGTCTGTAATAGGATGTTTTGTAAACTAGTGTACGATATTTATAGATAAGATCAGGTTTAATGTACGTGTAAAGTATGTGTGTGTAAAGTATCATGAAAATTAAATCGTCCAATTTAATAAAAATGCTCATAAAATAAAAAATACAGGGCCAAACTGAATCAAAGTTTTATGGGACCAAATGGCAACTATTCATCAAACAAAAATAATCACGTAAATCGGATCAAAAATCTCGTCGTAATTGGTGTACATACATATAAAAAAACCATACCAACCGAATTGAGAACCTCCTCCTTTTTGGAAGTCGGTTAAAAGCAGCAACGCACTTTCGTCATATTCCAAAATCGGTTGCCCACTGAAGCTGTCAAAGTTACAGAATACGGGGTCTGATGTGCTATATTTTTAATTAGTTTTAATTATAACTTTTTAATTTTGCATTTTACAATGCTATTTTATGTGATAAATATTAAGGTGGTACGACTTCCATACAAACAAACATTGCACATTAATTGGTTCATCATACACTAATAATTCATAAATACATGTGCAACTAACTCGTTTCAGTTATTTGTTTGCGCGAAATTATTAAAAAAATGTACTTTCATACATGAGCTATATAAATGCGATGGGTCACACACACATACGTAGAATTATTGAAATTAAAAGATATAAGTATATTCGTGTTTTATGTATGAATGTACAATTTTTTTATTATTTCGCGCAAACGTATGGTATGATGAACCAATAATTGTGTAATGTTTGTTTGTATAGAAGTCGTACCACCTTAAGCAAGAAATAATACTAAAAGTATATTTTTTCTAATATATTTTATTGTTTAATATTTATCAAATAAAAAAGCATTGTAAGATGCAAAATTAAAAAGTTATAATTAGATGGCTGTTTCACCTTAATCGATATTCAAACATTTGTAAAAATGTTTCTTTTGAATGCGACGATATTTCTCTCATTGTGGCCAACACCGTAGAAAGGTGAATATACAGAAAAATTCGACGTGTCCTCATAGGTCTCCGTTGCATAATTGGTTAGTGCATTGGGCCGGATTCCCAGGGATACGTATTCGCATCCCGTCAGGGCAACATGATACAAGTTGCTTTTTTCTAGTATATTTTATTTTTTAATAGTTTTAATTAGTTATCTCAATCCACATTGTTTATTAAAACATGCCTTGTAATACTATTATTCATTTAATTGACAGAACGTCGCCGTACCTCGCTAACTAGTGCATACTGCCCACACGTGTCCAACATGAGTGCATTTCCAATAAGAAGATGCATGCACTTTCATGATGCACTTATATTAACGCTGTTTATTCGAACGAACCTTAGAATAGCTTGGACAATAAACTTTCATAGACCGTTAAAAAGATTATTACATCGCTGAAATGGTCAGATGTGTGAAATAATATTCAGAAGTAATAATTTTTTTATATTGACTTAAAAAATCTACATTATTCTAAGTTTCCAAAAAGCTGTTTGTAGATCTCATTATTAAGAGCAATTCATTGTACTTAACCAACCCTGATAATATCGGGGAAAAGAATAATGTTAATACAAATTTTTATGTAGGCAAACACAGGTAAAATGTATGAGAGAACAGATTTCGGGGTTGCATGAAGAAAATTTCTTTGCAACTTTTTTTGTGAAAATCGCGAAAAAATATCAGTTCTCTCATACATTTTACCTTTGCTTACATAAACGGTTTGAAACAAATGGTTTGAGGTTTTTAGGTAACGCTGTGTTACCTGAAAAAACACGATAAGTAACTATTAACAAAAACTAAAAAGCAAAAAATTAGCCTTTTGGAGTCGGTGGCAGCCAAGACATTTTACTTTGAGCTCCTATTCTTTTATTTTTCTTGCCTTGGCTGGCACCGACTCCAAAAGGCTTATTTTTTGCTTTTTAATTTTTGAAGTCTGTTTTTTTAACGCAGTTTTCTTTTTAGTTTTTAGTGTCTGTAATATGTTGTTTTGTAAACTACAGCAGGGTTTTTTAGATTAGATAACGTTTCATGTTCAAATCAAATCAAAATTATCGTAAAAATTACATCGTCCAAGTTTAAAATGAAATGAAATATATAAAAATGCTCATAACATAAAAAGTACTGGGTCAAACTAAACCAAATTTTAAGAATCACTGAAATCGGTTCAGAAATCTCGGCGTAATCGGTGTACATACATAAAAAATATATACCAACCGAATTGAGAACCTCCTCCTTTTTTGAATTCGGTTAAAACATAATAAATTTAGATTTTTTTAAAATGTCTGATGATAACCACTAGTAATATACTGTATGTAGATATCTGAATCTTTGCTAGGGTCAATAAATCATCTAAGTTTTAATTAAAAAAAGATTACGACGAATTGAGAATCTCCTCCTTTTTTGAAGTCGGCTAAAAATAAAGAGAGGTCATTGTTGTTACCCGAATCGCTTTACGTGAAAAACAAGTTTAAAAAGTTAATAATAAAATAAATTATTATATGTAAGTGCATAAGTTCAATAGAGGAAGTTGCCGGTAGACATGAAGAGATTTTTAAGATGAGTTATTTCAAAAAGTAATAATATTGTAGAAAACTTTGAATAACAGATTATTTCTTTATGACTTTTCGAAAACACATTTCCCGAACAAAACTCTACTGTCTACCGGCAACTTCCTCATACGTAAGCCACTTAAGTAATCAATCATTTTTATTTATATTTTTAACAAAACTTTTCCTATAGTAAAAAAAAACTATTTTCATTACTGATGCTTTAGGTCAAAATCATCAATGAAGTAATAATTAGTATTTAGTCAGTCATCAGCGAACTGTGACCTAAATACATTGACACTTCAGTTAAATTTCGGTGATTATCTAGTTAAAAAATGTGATGATTTATGTTCTAAACTTGTGGTTAACTGGGCCAGTGTGGACTCGAGAAATGCTTACACTTGTCTTCGGTCAGCTATTCTCAAACTTTGTTCAATAATTGAAAAAGTAGATCTTGATGTCTGAAGTTGGATATGTCGGAAAGTATATCAATGTTTGACGAACATTTATGATACTTTAGGGTAAATCTACGGGCGGTTTGCACATATAAAGTGTCATGCATAAGTGCGAAAATAATGCTGCTAAACGCTACTCGTCTGGGACCTTTATGGGAACTGGACACGAGGACACAATTTTATTGCTCTAAAAATATGAAAATATGTTGAGGACAATGACGGAGTTCAAACCGCCCGCACCCGTAGATTTAATAAAGAAGAAGAAGATATCTGAAAATATTTCTCAGGTATAAGAAGCAGCCATCAGAAATAGTGAAGTGAAAGAAAGAAAAATAAATTTATTTCAGACAAACACGTTAAAGAAGGTACATCAGAATAAAAAAAATACACAAATGGTTTGTCCCAAAACAGTCCCGACTCAGCATAATGCTTGGCTTTTGACCAGCGCTGATCTTTCATCGGTACCGTTTTAGTGGGACTGCGAGCCAGATTAAAGGGCTACATGACTGAAGCGAGATAGCAATGGTAAAAGAAAGCACGCGGGGAGAAGACCGATTTCGCAGATTAGGCCAAAAAAAATCACGAATTCGTAGTGAATAATAACTATAGCGATTATAGAGAAATGTTTCTACACTGTGCTAAATATTATTGGTGTGTCCATTAATGAAACCAATTTCCAATAGTATATGTAACCCTATTTGAGAATAATCCAAAATTTTCGTATTTTTAAAAGAAAGAGTGTCGAAGCAAAATCATAAAATCGTGTTTATGGTTCTCTACAAATTTAGATAAAGATATGGAGAAATGTTTATTTTATTACCAGATTTTGAACATCTCTAACCATCCAATAGTTTTAAATCAAAAAGTCCATAACTTTTCCGAGTGTCGCCTTAACAGGCACTTAATTAACATAAAATCACTTCACCATCACTTGGTTAAATAAAAGATTAACTACAAAAACATCAAAATCTAGTGAAGATTATTTCTATCTATTATTCTATTCTAGTCTATTTTGTTGAGATCACATTTTTTTAATGATTTCAATCGAAAAATGTAATGAAGATTTTTTTTAACAATTTGATAGGCTTACCTTCGTTGTTATTGTAATAATAATAAGAATAGTGAAAGTGTATGTTTGAGATGCACTGATCATCGCGGTGGTATACAGAATTACCGTTCGCATGCGCTCCTGGGAGTACCAACCGCGGGTCGCATCTATTGTTTCAAGGATTCTATTTAAATTTTAATAAATTCTAATACTTAACAGGCACAATATATATATATATTTAGTAGGTACTTACTGTAGGTACAATAAAGTGTATCTTTCATATTTCCAGGCTTTGTCTTTAATTTAACTGACACTTAGTTGATCTATGTACTTAAGTCTATCGATTGGTACCATGAAAGTACAGTAATTTTTCTCATTAAGGCCGCTTCGATTCCTGGTACAGGTAAGTGACCAATCAAAAATCTTTGAATTCATTTTACATTATTTAAAAAAATAAAGGAATGTTTCCTTTGAGTAAAATTTGCTTACATCAATATTTAGGGTAATTTCCCTCCAGCTACCGCATTTTTTTCCACCATGTACATATATATTTTAACAGAGTAACACCACCAGCACCAGAACTGTTTTAAGAAAAAGTTCGTGTCAAAATCTAAAACGATAGCATTTGTCTTGATTACAGAAAATACTGCTGCCAGTATTTTTAGTTTTTAACTCTCCTTCAACTGAAAAAACAAGAAGAAGCAGTGATATTATCTGAAAAGTCGTTATATATTAAAAATCATTATTAGATTAAAAAGGATTTCAAAATCAAAATTCACAATTGTATTAATAGAATAGACAAAGATAAAACTAATTACTCGTGTACATGTCCTACAATAGGTAAAGTTACTCATACTAAGTACTTAGGTGTAATTGTGGATCAACGATTATCCTGGCACATGCAAGTCGAGCAAATTTCAAATAGAGTAAGAAAATTAACTTGGATTTTTAAAAAGCTTAGACATGTTGTACCTATAGAAAATAACGCACACTCTACTGGAAACAAAAACAATCTTTTGTCTGTTATTTATATTGCTCTGGTCCAATCTGTTTTGATATATTGCCTTCCAATATGGGTGGAGCGACAAAGTCAAAATTTTTAGAACTAGAAAGATCGCAAAGATCTCTATTAAAGGTTATGTATTTTAAATCGAGAAGATTTCCGACTGTAGATCTATATGATATAAGCGGAGTTCTTTCAGTGAGAAAACTCTTTATAATGCACCTGATTCTAAAAAGACATAAAATGTTAAAATTTGACCATATGAAAGAAGGCAAAAGATTAAAGAACGTTGTAACATACTATAAAAATACCAAAACAGCTTTTGCGGGTAGCCAGTTTTATGAACTATCAATTAAATTGTATAATAAAATAAATAAAATCTTAAACATATATTCTAAAACTACTCATAATGTTAAAACTACTATAAGTAAATGGCTAAAAAGTTTAACCTACAGTGAAGTAGAAAATCTTTTACAACCTGTCAAATCATAAGTATGTTTGACAGGTAAAAACTAAATTGAATAAAACAGTACATATTCTTGAGCTTAAATATCCGAACATACACTCTTATACACACACATACACACAAACACCCACACACACACACACACACACGTTATAATATAAAAATATACAAAACATCACCTACATGGAACGTAAAATGTCATTTTAAATAAGGTATTAGTTTGTAAGTCTTGTACATAACTAGAAGTACTGAAATCGATATGGAAGTGCGGGGCCTCCTGGCACAGATATTTTTATATCTAAAAGGGGGCTCCAGGAATCTATGTAATTCTTTACTCTACAATCTATGTAATTCGTTACAAAATATTTTTTTTTGTTTTTTTTTGAGATAGCATTGAAAATGTAAACTAAAAAAATAAAACATTTCCACTTTATAATAAATCAAACTTTAATTTTAATGAAATATGTAACTTATGATTTATTAATTTATAATAAACGCTTTTCCGTGCGGCCCCATATTTAAATCCCTTTATCTAACAGACATAAGCGTAAGCGCACGTGTTTGTTTAAAAGAAACAGAAATAAATACAATAACGGCAGAGAAGTAATTGTGCCACACGCTATAGGCACATGGAAAAAAATTATAAATAAACTTTCTCGAAACCAAGGCTTTTTGGCGGCCATCTTTGAAATGTAAGAATTATATTTGTTTAGATTTAATTTTGGTTTGTTTACTGATAAATTGATTACTTAGTTTAGTAGAGTTTTGAAGTGATGTGGGGGTTTGTAATTTTTAAATGAATTAGTTTAGAATTGAGTTATATCTGAATTTGGAATGATAACTCAAATCTGTAGAATTATATAAATCTGAATTTGAAAAATCGATATCACAAATCTGTTCGGTACTTGTCAAAAAAGTAAATTACGTGGGCAGGAATTGGATATTTTTTTTTCTATTTCGGTCTTTTTGTTTATTCCCTTTTCACATAAAAACATTTTGACACGGAGTCTTAGAGGTACTTACTACCGGGGTTGACCCCCGGAATTGGAAAACTCAAATGCCTTTACTAATAAAAATAAAATGACATATTTATTATTGAAATAAAACAACTTTTACGGATATCAAACGCGCTATATTTCCACGAACTAAGTTGTAATTGTCCGTATTTTTAGGTTTTTTAGGGGTTTTTTGATTTTCCCGACGTTTCGGCACCTTTACAGCTGCCGTGGTCACGGGATGACTGGCTACTTATAAGTCTACCCTCGAAAAGTTAATTTATTTTCGTTTGGATACGGTTAGACATTTACTATGGCACAAATTATTATTACAAACAAATTATTATATTATATTATAATAATTTGTTTGTAATAATAATTTGTAATAATAAAAAACCTAAAAATACGGACAATTACAACTTAGTTCGTGGAAATATAGCGCGTTTGATATCCGTAAAAGTTGTTTTATTTCAATGAACAGTGCGCGCCAAAACATAAGATGTACGTATATTGATTATTATTAAATAACAATTTGATTTGGTTCTTCTGATCTCTACAATTATTAGTTAACGTTAATTTGTCTTATAAAGGAGTTAGTGATGGTTAGCGCGTCAGTTTGTGTGACGGTTAAGCAACTTTCGCAATGGTCGGTCACAGGATGGGTGACCAAATTTTTATTTAATTCGAGCTCTACTCCGCTTCAATAATCTGGCAAATTAATTATGCCACAGTAATTAATTGATCCTATGCCCTTTTAATCATTGCAATAGGAATGTCAATCCTTATCAGTTCCCCGAGGAATAAACAGTAAGGAAACAATGTATTACTATCTCATAATAATAATCGCATACTTAGAACTTAGATAACAGAATAATTATCTTTAAATAGCATAGCTTTATATAGCTTAAGACGTGTAAAAATCCAAACGCTGACGAATCCAAAAAAATATATATTCTCACGTGCTTCTCAAATGACAGTCTAACTGCTAACACATGCGTAACTATTACTCATCTACCATCTTTTGAGTAAAAAAAAAAAAACAAGAATACTAAATAAAACCTCTAACTTTCCATTTCGAATCGAAATGACACTTTTTGAGAAAAAAATCTTAACCCATTCGTAGACATGTGTGGTTAAAAAAAGCAGTGTATTTTTTCTATTTGGTTTTGAGTTCAGTAACCAGATCGGGATTAAGAACACAGTTATTTTACGTTTTTTGCCGGCCCATCGGTTTTGTTGTTACGTATAATTAAGAGCCACATGTCGCTTCTAGGGTTGTGACTTGATATAGGATAAAGAGTTAATATCGATAAAATAATTTAAGAAAACATCAAGCTTTCCCGCCACCCGCCGCCCGCCGCCGCGAGGGTTTGTGAACCGATGACGTAGCTTCTCTGATATTCACAAGTGCTTTTAACAGCCTAGATTTAATAAATGATATTGAGTTTTGAATTTTTGGTACCTACTATGTTAATACTTATGAGAAATAATATGAGTGAAGACAGTTACCTTAATTGTTTTTAAATTATTCGCTATATCTGGGATATTTCCATACTTATTCACTATTATTTCATATAACAATTTCGAAGAGGTAATTTATCTATTTGAAGAATCCATACGCAATTACTTATTAAACAGAGAGAAACAACGGAATTTACCAATTTTACTGCCGATTCTTCTTATTACAAAGTTTCCTGGCCTTATTAATTTATGGTAGAGTTTTTAATAAAATAGACGAATGTATAGTAGTACAGCTTAGACCCTCAACTAAATTAAATAACTATAAACATTTTCTATGTATTGTTCGGCACTTGGATTTTTTTAATCTTGAATCGAAAAATCGGAAAATTATGCTAGTGTACATTCAAATTGTTAATCTATTTTTTGCTATGCTTCTGCTAATTGCGCTAAACTTATCGGGCTTATCTTTGTCTATCGATATTCCAGCTATCGACATTTTACCCCATCACTAGTGCACTTGCTCAGCCCATAAATCAAGCTAGCGCGTACGGTATCGATGATATCGCAGCCCTCGTAATAAACAAAGTCACGTTTACACATTTGTTCAATTAAAAACCTTTTGAAGTTTAACAATAAAAGACACAATACGTAAGTAATAATATATTATAACTTTTATGTCAAAAAATACTTTATCAAATTTAGTACATACCTAATTACCTCAGGTACAATCAGGGAACTTTTTTTTACATATAATTCATTCACAATCGTTAGATGAAGAAGATGCCCATTGCCCAAAATAAAGAAAAAGCCTATATACTCGAGCTTTAAATATACCAGGGTTGTAGGCACCCGGGAAAACAGATGCAGGCAGGGAATTACGCTCCCTGGCTGTGCGCATAATAAAAGATGAGGAAAAGCCAGGTAGAGGTGACAGCATGCAGATCGTCTGGATTCTGTAAAAAGGAGCTGGCGGGATGAGCTCATGTAGCTCAATAGCACACTCTCCGAAGTCGATCTGACAATGAAGCAACTCTTCGTCTATGAGGGAGAATGTGGAGCTTGTTATTCACCAGACTATCATCCCCAATGAGTTTTCTAGCTCTGCGTTCCACCGAGTCGACTACGGCCAGCTGGTATTTTGCTGAACCATCCCAAAGGTGGCTGCAGTATTCCATGCACACAAGAATTTGCATTTTATACAACTATGAAGTTATTTCGGCGTGAAATACCGCTTAACCTTATTTAGGATGCCCAGCTTTTTTGCTGGAGTCTGAGCTTTCAAGTCGATGTTATCGCCGAAGTTGAGATCTGAAGTCAACTTCACGCCAAGAAGTTCAAGATTCTCAGTGATTGATACAGTTGTAACGCGGAAAGTAAGAATCATGTTGAAAGGACTGTTTTTGGCAAATAATAAACACGCCTGTGTTTTGGCAGCGTTAAAACTGATGAGTTGTCACTCCATTGGGAGACAAGACTTAAGGCCAACTTCCCGGTATAAGTAGAGTATTTTTTATGAACGATATTTTAAGACGTAGGTAGGTAATAGTCCTTTGAACGCCACAATAGGCGTGAGCTAGGCTAGGAGAGGCCTATGTCCAGCAGTGGACGTCCACAGGCTGGTGATGGCTACGTATACATATATATAACTAGTGACGAAAACGACACTATTATCAAGATTTCCTGAAAACTATTGAGACGGTTTCAAAATTTTAAAAATGGGACCATATTGTCATTCAAACCAGTCCAGCCGTCTTCAAGTGATCGGTGAACATACATAAAAATATACGCGACAAATTGATAACCTCCTTCTTTTTTTGAAGTCGGTTAAAAATGCAAAGTAATCACCCTCTGACTGATGTAATGGATGTTAACATGTAACGGGCAAGCGACGCAATATTTTTTCAAGTTGCAGTTACAATATTAACTCAGTATTATTGATTAATGTTCATGTATTATTTTTGTATGTCTAGTCTACTTATTTAGATTTCTTGAGTACAGTTGTAAAAAATATTGTCCTACTATGATTTACGAAAAGTGTTTTTTTAAAACGATCACGAAAGACGATTTTTGCTTTAAACTTTTTAAGAATTGACCAAATTACCTACTTATCTGCTTTTTGAAAATAACAGCTTTTATTAAAAGCCAAGGATAACCTGGAGTTTTATAAATTATATTACCCACATGTACCTACATGGAATTGCATAATACAATTTCCCTACATTTACTCAAATGTCTGAAAGCCAGTATTTTAACGACACAAACTATATATCCAAATAAAGCAAAACCACCATATTTATTTTATCCGACGAATCATATCCGCTGAGTGACTGCTCAGTTTATTTCAGTAACATGCACAATGACATTGTAGTTTGATTTTTTTACAGATGTCGAAAGTATTTCCGATGACACGCTATAGCCACGTGTGATGCAAGTATACCTTTATTTTTAGTCATTTTGAAACTCACTTCATTTTAGTGACAATGTTCTGTCTATAAGAAATCTTGTTTTACTTTCGATGATGTGAAATCAACCGAGTGAATTGAGCTTATTTATTTAATACTAATTTTGATTACTGAATGGACTTCGGTTGATGGCGTTAATAAGACCATTTATTATTTGTAGGATATCCCCTATGGCTATGCAGCGCAGTTGGAACTGTAGTCACTGCGACCTAAATAAAAGATCTATTGTGACCTTTTAGCCTGGCCGCCTCCAGGAAGTCGAAAATCTTCCTGGCTCTGAGAGATTTTAGTTCCTCCGCCCGAATTATTTGCCGGCCCAAGTAGATACTGCGTTTGTAGATTAGGGGGCCGATGTCACTTAAGAGATTTTTGGGTGATTCTCTCTCCAATCCGCAGTGATGGCAAACGTCAGTGTTTATTAACTTCATGGGAAATTGGTGCCTGTCAAGTTTGCAGTGTCCAGTTAAGGCCTCTGGTCATCGCACATATGTTTGCCCTGCTGAGCTCTAGAAGATCATCAGTTTGCTTTTGCGAGTAGCTTTCGATAATGGATTTGGACCTGGACCGTTACAACTCTATAAATCTTAGGCCTCAAAGTCTAGGGTGATCTTATCTTCAATTAGTCTTTCCTCGTTGTCTCTCTTGCGGTGCCTTGCGTTTAATGTCCAAAACAATAACTTTTTAATAAAAAACATTTTATAAAAAAAAATCAAACCGACTCCAAAAAGTTAAATTTTACTTTTGGAATCGGTGCCAGCCAAAGCATTCTACATTGCATTTCTATTAACTATTTTTTTTTTGGCCTTAGTTAACTAGCACCGACTTGAAAAGTTTTATTTTTTACTTTTTGGAGTCGGTTTGATTTTTTTTTTATAAAATGTTTTTATTTCAGATTTTTTTGTTACATTATGTGCCGTTACTTACACTAAAAATCAGCTCATACACAACAATGATGTCATCTAGGTATACGACTACTTGCCAAAAGGTGATTAATATTTTTCAGGATTATGAAAAAACTACTAGCCAGATCTTCGTAAAAATTATATGGGACCACACATAAACCATTTTCTTTCAGATAAAAAAAGAATTATAAAAATCTGTTAACAACTGGCGAAGTTATGGTGGAACATACATAAAAAAAAAAAAAAATACAGTCGACTTGAGAACCTCCTCCTTTTTTTGAAGTCGGTTAAAAAAGGTGCACTGCACTCAAATAATGAAATGCAGAAAACCAGGTCTGAAATTCAACTTATGACTAAGAGAAGATTTTAATGGGAAGACATTTTTGCAAATAATTCGGTACGGCCTTATAGGACACTTGTTAACTTTGCTCACGTTACTAATTATTCCTACGGTAACGAGAATCAACGTGGGTAAAACGGCTAGTATCGATAACGAAAAAAGGTAAAGGAGATTGTGTGGATTTGAGAAGTGGTTCACGCGCACGGTCTGCGATTGTAGCTGTAAGCGACTTTCGCAATGGTCGGTCACAGGATGGCGTCCAAATATTTATTATCACGAGCTCCTCCGTTCTTCGGAAGACACGTTAAACTAATGAAACAAAAGTTCGAATAAAGTCGCGGTCCGCCAATTTCAGAGTTTATTTAGTAATTTATTTAGTTTGAACAATGTTTTTTGTCTCCGACTATGTTTTAATCTCACGTAGGTACAATTAGTTTCATGTCAAAAAGAGTATTGGAAGCGTTCTTAAATTATATATTTCTTGCATGTGACTTCGTTCACAAAGCCGTTGGTCCCGGTTGTATTTGCAGCCATCAAACCTACCAATCTGGGTTGGACCCGCGTGGTGGGTCAAGGCCCATTCTCCGTACCATCCATGAGGAACGCCAGTACCCTAGCTAGTGGGGAAGTTAAAATGGTTGATGACTAAAGGTGATTGATTGATGAAATAAAACAACTTTTACGGATATCAAACGCGCTATATTTCACGTCATCCATCATCAGCCTGTGGACGTCCACTGCTGGACATAGGCCTCTCCTAGCTCACGCATGTTGTGGCGTTCATAGGAGGATATTAGCCTACTGCTACCACAAGGTTTGTTTCAAGTTTTCCTTCTCTCGCACAGGTGTTCATTGCGTCGAGCCTCTTAGTCGACTCTTACGACATCCCAGGCATGTAAGGGAGTGGTGACACTTGTATTCTTAGGCCGTCACCACACGGCATATTTCAAGTACTAAGTTGTAATTTCCGTATTTTTTGGTTTTATAAGAGTTTTTTTTTATTTTCCCGACGTTTCGGCACCTTTTCAGCTGCCGTGGTCACGGGGTGTCATCCCATGCGCGTTTGATATCCGTAAAAGTTGTTTTATTTCAATGAACAGTGCGCGCCAAACATAAGATGTACGTAAAGGAGATTTACTGAAATAAAACAATGTACTAATTGTAATGATTTGGTTTAATACAACACTAATTAGGTATAATTTACAATGATCAATAAATGTATTTATGCCACTTGCGCGGCTAAGAATGTATTTCGTACGTTAGTGACTATTCAAAATAATATAAAAAAAACTTAATTTTAATTCTTAAAAAAAAATGCATCCAAATGGCTCAACTGAAATTCGCATGTTTACAAATTTAAAACCGATGTGTATAAAAATACATTCTCAACCTAACATTAACTATTTTTACTGCTTTGTCAAAAAATATACGTAATTGAAACCAAAATCAATTCCATGAATACAATGTTTTTTTACCTTTCTTTATTTAAAAAGCAAATAGATAAGGGTACTTAGCTATCGAAAAAAAAATCTGTAGATATTGTACTTAATATATAACAAAATACTTCAACATATTTATTATCGTGAGCACATTTTAAACGCAAGATATTTTTTTAAAAACCCTATTTTCTGTTGACACTACAACAAAACAAACATAGGTAAGTAGTTGAATAAAATCAATTTCAGGCGGTATTTTTGTTTCATTTACTGGTTATTTTAACGAATTGGCAGTGAAGAAAACTTTTACATTATAGTTATGTGAACTGTGAAATTAGTGAATAAATTAGAAACAACGACTTATGGGAGAAGTATGGTTTTTTTTTTATATCATGGTATATCGTTATTTTTTTTTACTTATTTTTTTTCTATAGATCTAGGTTTTTTAATTGTGTAATTTGACTTTTTATTTCTGTATCAAATTAGTCATTTACGAAAAACTATAAATAAGATAAAAAATCTAAGTAAATAATAATTTAGTGTAAAGTTTTCCATACATCTCCCACTTAATAATTATTACTATTATACATTTTATTGTTATTGCATGTCAGGTATACATTAATTATTTATTACCAATCATAGTTACTAGTATTACAAGTTATACATACATACTTGTGATATGATTAGCTTCACCCTTTTATTTTTATATTTATTTATTTAACCAGAATATAAACCAAACTACATATTTATTATTTACTATATTCATAAATGCAAAACTTGAAAATGCAGAAGTTTTTTTAGTATAGTAAAAAAAAATGAAAATAGCTGTTAACATAAAGTGCCAAATATAACACTGAAATATTATACTTTCAGCTCTTCAGACCTTCGGACAATGTTACGACTGAGGTGTCGGTAAAAGTACAGTGAAATGATTACTACTAGTTTTCTAAATTCTCTACAACATGAACGATGTAATATGCAATAGTTATTTTTAATAAGTAAACGTTTACACACGTCTAATTTTACAATTTTTTTAAGAATTTACAATTCGTGATAAATATTTACAATTCTAATCTAACACTAAAAATAAAAAAGCAATTCCATGGAATAATAATAAAGACTAAAAAATAGAACGCCATTTATCTTATGGCACTCTACATCATCCAAAAATAATTAGTTTTCTAAAAACCCCACTTTAAAAAATAACACATCAGATCATTGTTAAAGTAATTTGAATAAAAATCACAAATATGCGACTGTAAAAGAATTTCTTTCGTCTTTAAACAAAACTTTTGAGATCTATTCCGAAATAAGTAGTAATTGAAACTTTAAAAGTATATCAATAGGGTGGAAATTATAACAACGCTAAGCGCAACTTCCACTATATCATCAGATGTCTTACATGATAGCCAAACAAAACTACTTATTGTTCTAATTTTTAATTTACATTTGAAGATTAAATATTTTTAAATATTGATATGGACCTTTTAAGGTTAAACGTCGTTGAATGCCGGTCAAAGGGCAACATTCGTTTTCTTCTAATAATTCCTAACACTTACTTTACTATATCTATATAATATGAAAACACTGCAGCTACCGACTTAAACAAAATCTATAAAAAAATCATAAAACCTATAATACTTCCAAATCCCGTTAAAACCGGGTTATTTAAAACAGAAAAAATATGCTTACGCTAACTTACAATTCCTCATAACGAGATCGTCCACTTTCATTATAAAAACTCCAACAGTGAACACATTACAATCTAACATCTTTCTAATAACCTGAAATAGATCTACACCCGTAAATGTAAACTGTATTACATATTAAATTGCTAAACACTAAGCAAATTAATCGTCAATAAGTACTTTAGCAGAACAATTACTCACTTCGTTTGTTGCAACGTCTTTTTTTAGAAACACTGATTCACTCAGAAAAGTTTAACTTTTTTCATCAGAAATGATTCACTTTTTACCTTTGTGATGTGTTTGAGTGATTTCATTTATTTGTCAGATCTTTGCTCGTTGAGTGACAAATTTTCGGCTTCGTCCTTGATGTGGGATATTGAAGGCCGGTAGCGGTCTTCTGACCGAGGGTAATCGTCGTAGGGACTAGTTTCACCGGACCGGTTGCTAGAAGATTCCTTATTGGAGTTGGAGTAGTCACCTGTGAAAAAAAAGTACTGGTTACATAGTCATCATAGTCGCCGAAATATAGGGTTTGCTAATAAGTTAAGATTGTTCTATTGGAATTCATTACCTAATTTTTAAATAGATTTCTTATAACATTGCCTATGGTGGTGCAATTATATTATGCTGTGGTGCTATATTAAGACTGCAACGACCGTAATGACATTATTGTATGAGATGACAACGTCAAATTTAGTCAATCCGTTTTGTGGTCGTATTTATACCAAAATTAATTACACTTTCAAACTTGATTAACACTGCTTGACACTCGTTTTGGTCCAACAATGTTTGAAATGTGACTGATCTCCTCTACCTACAGTAACCTTGTAATGCGAGAAATGTTAAATGTAAGTCCTTCCTTACGAGTTGAAAATTGTTTACGGTTAGGATAACCATAAAATGTAATATTATAATTAGTTTTCTTTTGTGATGGAAATTGACCTTACTGATATGTTAAGCTCACTTTTCAATTTGACGACTCTGTATGAAATAAAACAGGGAGAAAAAAATAGCCCTTGACGAGTTTCTTGCCGGTTCTTCTCGTTACAAGGTCTCCCGCCGTAGGGTTTGTGAACCGATGGCGTAGCTTCTTTGACGTTCATAAGTGCTTGTAACAGCCTAGACTGAATAAATGATATTGATTTGATTTGATTTGACCATACTGTTCCAATAAACTTATAGCGTTAAAGTAAATCTTTGTTTATTGTTAAGAAAATGTCAACGAGTCTTTTAATATCTCAATAGCTATGACTACAGCATTTGGCCGCGTGGCAAGATTTCAGGTTCGTTCCAGTCCCAGTAGTTAGGGATGAGTTGTTTTCTTCATGTACAAAGATGCTCTTAAATCATCCATCACCCATCCCTCCCATAAAAATTGGACGATTAGATCTTACCTTTGTTAGAATAATCCGAGGCCTGCATTTCGTTCTTGAGCGCGTATATGTTGGGCTTGATGTCCTGCGTCTCGCTGGCACTCAGATCTTCGGCCTTCACCTCGTGCGAGGTACTGCTGCTGCCGTAGCCGTTCATCATTGGAGCTCTGCTGTTGAAATGGCATCGTTTTGATAAATTCAATCAATATCACCATCAAAACATTCATATGGATTAAAAAGTATTTCTTATTGACACAGGTCTTATCTTTTTTACTTTGTTAGAGTCCTTAATTTCGGCAATTATGTACTAATGTTTCTACGCCTTTATCTAAATCAAAGACTAGTATTTGCATTGCTTGTTCAGGAGAACAGGCAATATAACTAACAGTAGTTCATCATGATTCATGAAATTAGTGAAATGTAACAGATTAGAGATGTCTAGTTTTGTGCCATGTTATCAAACTTACTTGTAATCATCGTGTGATGATGGATAGTCCTCTGTATGCATCATGTGATCATCATTTGACATATAAGACAAGTTGCAGTCTTCCATCATACCCTGTCAATAAATAATATGTTGTTTACATTGACAGCCTTTTGTCTTATGCCTCAGTCACGCTAAAGTATGGTGGCTGGTGATCGCCATCACTACTATACAAGATAAAAAACTATATTTTAGGCATAATTACGATACTTTAAACAAGTTTTGAGAAATTCTTATTTAAAGATATTTATACCTGAAGGTTTCGTTTGAGAGCTTCGCTGTATCCATGAGGACTGGTCATCATTGGTGGACTTTGGGCTCCCATAAACCTGTTAAATTATGATAAGTTAAAAAATATGCTCTTACTTACTAAGAACAAAAAATAAAATGAAGCTGATGTTTACTTTAACTTATTAACTTTCCAGACATTGTAATCGCAATTTTACAACTTTATTTAAAATATTTAAATTTATTATGAAATCTGTTTAAAATTTATAAAATAAAAAATCATACCCCGGCCATATAGACCTTTTCTTGAGTAATGGTGTTACCATTCATTTACAACTAATAGTGAATATTGGGTGTGTGTCTTGTAAAGTGTTTAATTTTGAATGATAGTCCAATTCGTCTGTAAAGTGATGTGTGTAGATATGTCAATGAAGGTGAGTGAGAGAGAAAGATAAATAGAATAAAAAGGCAAGCATATCGAAAAATGTTAGAAAAAGTCAATACTAACATGCGACAAAAATGCATCATGCAAAGCTCCAAGCGAAGACTTACCTCGGATAAGAATAGTTACTACAAATATACAGGATTTAAAACATGCCATAATGGGAGTAAACAAACAGATTAAAAATAAACATTTTTAAAAGATCTCTTTGTCTTACTTGGGTATCCAACGACGATCCTTCTTTACAATAATTTATAAACACATGCATTCATAAATCGGTAAACATGGTCGCAGTTATTGATATGGCTTATGGATATCGTCAAATACAAATTAAAAATATTGAAAGTTACATTAGCAACATATGTATGGATTAAGCTAATTTATTAAACAAATTGTATTATATTGTGATGTTAAAACTATAGCAAAACAATTGGTTATAGCTTTGCACTCTAAGAGTCTAATCTAGTTTTATTTGTATCTGAAAATGCGTACTTAGTTTCTTTAGATGATTTTCTCATATCCTCAAGTGTTTCAAAGATATTCAATCTGTAAAATAGACCGTATAAGTACACATTTTCCTTATATATTTTAACAGTCACGTGATTCTAGTTACACTCTAACATGACATGTTGAAAATTAATCTAAGCTTACACAGTGAAACACTTTACAATATAATGGTCAGAAACATCAAATCTAATGTGCAATCGAAAATACCACTTCTTAAACAGTGATAACTATCAATTATTTAAATAAATACAAAATTATTTTTTAATGGACGCGATCGTCCAACGATTCTCGTTTATGAAAAACATTTAGAATTTCATTTATTGATAAATTAAATTTAAAATAAATAAAACTCATTATTTTCTCGTTATTTAGATAATTGCTTGAATTAAAAAATAAATATTTAATCGCGTTCTTCATTTAAAAATAAACACCTACGACTCAACATCTTCAGCGTTTTGTTTTTGTTGTGAACCGGAATTCCTTAATATTGTAAAAGCAAAGCTGTTTAATGTGGAATCATAGATGTTAACAGCTTTCACGATGTAGCTGCATTGGCAAAACTACCCTAACTACTCCTAACATTTGTAATTTAACTACCACGTTTAAGTTGTCCTCACAGATGTTTAATCTTCGAGAGAATCGGCTTTGGGCTGGTAGCACTGATAATTCTTGTAGTTAATATCTCACATGAATAATGCTTATTAGCTTTCGGCATATGTATATAGGTAGTATGGCCAATGTTAAATTTATAGAATGCGTGAAAGCTAAGGTTGGTACTGATCCGATGTTTAGAGTATTGATAGAACGCGAGTCATGTATTAGATTCGTTGGACGGTCGCAGATGGAGTGCGGCAGCGCCCTTACTGTGGCGGGGCGTTGGGCGCCGGCTCATACTTGCGCGGGCGGCCGCGGCTCAGGTGACGTCTCTTCACGAACTCCGCGTCGTCCACCATCCAGAAGGAGCCGAAGTCGTCCTCATACCGCACGAAACATTTGTGAAGAGACAGGTTCGTCCGGATCGCATTCTATAATTCATCTCCATTTAATTTCTATATTGTCATGTTTTCTGCGATTAGTTTATCGAAAATGAGACTCGTGCTTTCATCTGCCGCTTTGACTGCTTTCATTGTAACGTCAAATTGTTTTAAGTTATAAGGTGCGGCGATGAAAGCACGATCAGATCGTCGTGGAGGTACATCATCAACGATTCGACATGCAGGATCGATGCCCAAGAAGACAGACCCGAGGAAGGGACAGATGATAGGAGCGAGGTTAATAGGCAAGCGAGTAAAACGTTATTCACCGTGGCGCTGAAATTCACGTACACACACATAACGAGACCTAAATACGAAAAAAATACAAGACTTCACATAGTGTAACGATACAACTGACGAAAACGGATACAGTTGTGACGCTACTTACAAAAGTCAATTCAAAACCCACTACACAAATAATTACAAATCCAAATCTGAAACGAGATAAAACGTTTATTTACACAGTAAGAGTTAGATACATCGCTAGGTTAGATAGAAAATATTTAAGAGAAGATTAAAATATTGAATTTAGAAATCTGTAAAAGTGTTGTTTGTCTGTCTGTAGGTGTTATTGTTTGTGAAATGTTGCAGTTGTTGATGCTTTGCGTCGCATACTTCATTGTATTTGTAATAATAGTTAGTTTTATTAATATTAACTCCTGTTTCTAGTAGGTAACTAAGGTTAGAAATATTTTTTTGAATTGCTGTGTGTGTAAAGAATGAATGTTAAATATTTTCAAATTGTTTCTTTTCTAGATAATTTTTTTTGTTTATGGAATGATGAAATGGAACCAAATCGCCCAACAAGTGAAAATGATGTGACATCCAATCAAATCAGAACTCATGCACATTAGTTTAAAGCACGTGTTCATACAAATGGAATATTCTGTTAGCGCTTATTAAATTCATTGCGTTTTTAAATACATTTGACTCTACATATACTATAATACTGTTCTCTTGTAATTTTTAATTAATTGTATTAGTTTTTTTTTTCAATTTGCAGTACACATTTCAGGTATGAGTTATTTAGTAAAATATGTCTTTTTCTTTACGATTATCAAAAGTATCGTCAGGACTATGCATAAGCCTTCAAGTAGTTGTTTATATGTAACAATCGTATTTATGTTTCATGAGACATCATGAAACATAAATACGATAAATACGATCTTTTAGTTGTATTAGTTATCCTGATAGATTGGTGCTAAAGTGAAGGCTGAATGCAAGGCTTCGCAGCATAGTATAGGATGTAGTGTATTTACGTAGATTATGATAGTCGAATATGCATTTTATGTATTTTTTGCATGTTCATACGTTTTATTCACACATTTGTAAAGAATTGTATGCTTGAAATGAATCTGTTGAGTGAGGGAGTTTGTTGCAAAGATGTGTGTGTTTTTGGTCAAATTTATTCTGGCTTTTGAAAAGTATGCTCTGTTTCGTGTAAAGCGGTACTTTTATCATGTTTTATATAAAGTCCGTCGAAGGAAAGCCATAGTTTTAGCAAAGATTACTAACTATTATTTAGTAGATCTTGAACAGTGCATTTTATTTGTATTAGAACTGTGAATGACGATAGCTATTTTAAGCTACATTTGATTTATCAGAACGCCTCAAACTCAACTAAAAGCAAAATGTTCATACAATGTACCCATGTTACGTCTTCAATGTCTCGAGGTTGAAAAAGTATAAGTTCTGTGTCACGGTAGAGTATAATATGTATAGTATTACGTGTACAGATTTGTGGGTAGCTCCAACATTGGGTGTACAGCATTGTGTGTTTATTGTGTATACAGTATCATATGTATAGTTTGTGAGTATTGTGTGTACAATATTGTGAATGTAGTTGTATGTGTATAGCTTTGTATGTATAGGTGCAGTAGTTGGCAAACGTATTAATCAAATTATATCTAAAGTTGTAAGTAATTGATAGTATTGCGTATCAAGTCGTGTTTATTGTGAATGGTGTACGAGTGCGGTAGTTGGCAAGTGCATCAATCAAGTTGGTCAATAGAGCAATAAGTGCATAGTTTTATGTGTATAGGTGTAGTTATATAGCATTAAGTCTGTACAGTATTGTGTATAGAGTAGACAATTGTTCGCATATTTTTATGGGTATTGGTGTACTCGATTATGATTAAGTGTCAAGTTTTGTGTATCTAGTTTTGCCGGTGTAGGTGTGATAGCTATCAAGTGTATCAATCGAGTGGGTCAATAGATGATTGTAGCTGTGGGCAGCGCTTGTAAAACTCCACATCTTTCGATGTCCGGTACAGTATGTAGCATGTGTAGGTATAGTGTGTATATATGTATGTGTGTGCTATATGTAGTGATATTTAATGTGATTTATCATAGAGTATTGCTTATAGAGTATTGTGTATGTGTGTACAGTTTTGTATTATTTGTATACTTGCATAGTGTCCATTGTAGTATAGTATCTATAACGGTGTGCGAACAGCATTGTACGCATAGTTCCATGTGTATAGGTTAATGATTATGTGTACAGTGATAAGTAACTAGTTTTGAATGTATCATCACCATTATCTAAGCTGCACGAAACCTACTGCTGGGTATAGGCCTCCCCCAAGGATCTCTAAGACAATCGGTCCTGCGCTGCCCGCATCCAGCGGCTTCCCGCGATCTTCAACAGATAGACGGTCCTTTGTCGGGGGCCTACCCACGGAGCGTTGCGCGTCGTCTAGTGCGCTATCGCCATTCCAGAACCTTTTCGCTCCAAGTTTTAAGTGTATAGTATTATATATTTTGGGGTGTTTAACATTTCAGGTCAATAGATAACGAGGCGAGTACCAGGGCGAGCGTAATGTACATCATTGTGTGATTTTGTTATGAGTATTAATGTAGTCATATAGCATTAGTGTACAGTACTGTGTAGTTAGCTTTAAGTGTATAGCATCGTGTATGTAGTAGTTGTTAAGTAGGTGTAGTTTATAGTATTGTGTACCTATAATTTCGTATGTCTGAGTGGTCATAGATGGCAGGACGAGTACCCGGGCGTGTGCAGCGGCGCCGACGGCGCGTGGGCAGCTCTCTGCTGCGTAGCTACAGTATGTAGCATGTGTAAGTAAAGTGTGTATGAGTAGTAGTAGTGATATTTTGTGACCTATCATTCATGGTTAAAGGTTGATAGAAAGAATTCAGTGATAATGTTGAGTATTGCGTATAGTTTATTGTTTGTGTATATAGTTTTGTATTATGTGTATATAGTAGCCTAGTGTGTATAGTATTCAGTGTATTGTATAGCATTGTGTGCTGTGTTTTAGGAGTGTAGGTGTAGTCATGTCGTGTTAGGTGAGTGTAACGTATTGTTTGACTCGTTTTGTGTGCACAGCATCGTGTATATAGTAGTTGTCAAGTGTTGTAGTAGTGATCAAGTGTTAGTTGTCATAGGCGGGGCGAGTACCCGGGCGCGCTCTAGATATTCAGTGTAAAGTATAGCATTGTGTGCTGTGTTTTAGGAGTGTAGGTGTAGTCATGTCGTGTTAGGTGAGTGTAACGTATTGTTTGACTCGTTTTGTGTGCACAGCATCGTGTATATAGTAGTTGTCAAGTGTTGTAGTAGTGATCAAGTGTTAGTTGTCATAAGCGGGGCGAGTACCCGGGCGCGCTCTAGATATTTAGTGTAAAGTATAGCATTGTGTGCTGTGTTTTAGGAGTGTAGGTGTAGTCATGTCGTATTAGGTGAGTGTAACGTATTGTTTGACTCGTTTTGTGTGCACAGCATCGTGTATATAGTAGTTGTCAAGTGTTGTAGTAGTGATCAAGTGTTAGTTGTCATAGGCGGGGCGAGTACCCGGGCGCGCTCTAGAGTAGGTACTATGTCTCATATTGTGTGTATAAATTTGTGGCAGTTAGTAGTGTATCAATAGATCATTGTGTGTAGCTGAGAACTGTGTTTTTCGAGTGGGTCAATAGATGGCGGGGCGAGTACCCGGGCGCGCTCTAGAGTAGGTACTATGTCTCATATTGTGTGTATAAATTTGTGGCAGTTAGTAGTGTATCAATAGATCACTGTGTGTAGCTGAGAACTGTGTTTTTCGAGTGGGTCAATAGATGGCGGGGCGAGTACCCGGGCGCGCTCTAGAGTAGGTACTATGTCTCATATTGTGTGTATAAATTTGTGGCAGTTAGTAGTGTATCAATAGATAACTGTGTGTAGCTGAGAACTGTGTTTTTCGAGTGGGTCAATAGATGGCGGGGCGAGTACCCGGGCGCGCTCTAGAGTAGGTACTATGTCTCATATTGTGTGTATAAATTTGTGGCAGTTAGTAGTGTATCAATAGATAACTGTGTGTAGCTGAGAACTGTGTTTTTCGAGTGGGTCAATAGATGGCGGGGCGAGTACCCGGGCGCGTGCAGCGGCGGCGCGTGGGCGGCGCGCTGCGGGCGGCGCTTGTAGAACTCCACCTCGTCGACGGTCCACACGGCGCCCTTCACGTTCTCCACGCGCATGAAGCACTTGTGTAGGGACAGGTTGTGACGCACCGCGTTCTGTTTTGTACTAACCTAGTCTTTATTTGTTCGCGACTTGTTTTTTTTTTTTTGCAAACACATACTTGATGTTTTATGGTACTGACCCCCTAGACAAAGTAACAATTCAATTCGTCATTATTTTGGCAGCACCGGTGTACAGAGAATATCTATTGCATTGTATAACTCGAGGTCTGAGAGGTTAAAAACGATGACAAAGTTCAAAAATAATAAGAGTATGGGTCTATGGGATTGACAGAAGCCGCGCTAAATCATATTATGGTAAAGTTTTTCATCGTAGACTATGACGAATTTAACGAAATGATGCACCTAGAGTGTATATAGTATTTGATGTTACTTTGTCTATAGGTATTATTGAGACAACAATATCAATTCGTTTAAATTAGTATTTGTGTTGAACTTGAACTTCGATCTGATACTATAGTCGTTTAAGTAAGATATAAAGTTGAATTGAGTTGATCTTCTCGTTCTTTTGAAGTCCTTTTTTGGCAAATATGTGTAATCTTGGTACCTTGACATCAAATATGGTATTGTATATTTTTTTAAACCGTACTTTTAATAACAATGGATAACGATTCACTTATTAAACGACATAAACGACAATAAAACATTCAAATTTTAAAGAGGTATTTTTTACTATTAAAGATGATAATTATCATTAATTTTAATTTGTATTTAAAAGGTGTATCGTTATATTACAACAATTATTAATTTATTGGTACACGAGGATTTCATATTAACAATTAAAGGATTAAAGCAGAAAATCTACCATTTTCCTTCAATAGTATTCGTAGTTCTGACATTGAAAAATGGTATCGCGTATATATAATGTATTGGAAAATTGTAGATTATCAATGTATAAGCCACTTAAAACTACAAAATAACTAAAGTTACCTTCTTTTACCTTGTCAAGATATAATACTGTCCGTTAGATAAAAACATAGCATGAAATTGTATTAACACACTACCTACTAATTCATGTTAAGTTATTTTTATTTGCAAAATGGATTCTGGTGGCAAAAACTTTAATTAAGTTGGCTTTTTAAATATTTAAACAGATGCCATGAGAACTGATACAATAAGGAACAAGATGGCACGTGGAATTTTTGTAACTATATTGAAACCAGATGCTAAAACATGACATTGTCAAAGATAATATATTTTATGATATTCAGCGTTATAAAGATCAATGGTTAAAATTGCACTTAAAATATTTTTTTCAATAAATTACCGACAAGTTTGTAGATATTACTTCGCATTTGAAATGATTTGATTAGAATCTAGAACGTACCTTCCAAGTTGCAGCGTTACGCCTGAAGTAGCAGAACGTAGACTGGAACCAGTTGTAGATTTCGTTTAGTGTCAGCTGCTTATCAGGAGATTCTATTATAGCCTGAAAATTATGAAAAAAATATTTGAAATAGGATTAATATATTATGTATTACTATTCATCATATGATTACGATAAAGAACTGTGGTTCCAGTGATACTCCCTGAGGAATCTCTTAAAACTGTATATTACTTTTTACTGTGTTCTCATTGACAGATATAAAAGAAAATAATGTACTTAAAACATTGAAGTTGCCATACTTGCTTTCGAGAAAACTGTGTTACTTAGGTTTTAGCTGATTTGTATTTAACAATTATTCTATTCGAGTTAATCAAAGGCTTTACTCTAAATTTTAAATTAAACTGACCTGTCGAATGAGCGATGCGTAAGTAAATGGAGGTCGCACATCTGCTGACTTGTAGAATTCTCGATTGCGTTGGATTTCTAAAGATAAAAAGTCTTTGATAAAGTTTCATAACCATATGTTTTTAAAGTTAAATAATTATAACAAAACAAATAAAGAGACTTTCATAGTCAATTATTTTACCTTGCTGAACATCTAATCCCGCTCTTTCGAGCATATAAGGCAGACCTTGTTGAAAGAATATTAGAAAGCGTAAGAATCATTTGGTTTGTAAAAATTATAGTTATCCTATATAAAAAAAATCCCTTTGTTTACATTTTATGCATGATTATTGTAACGAAATAACATACACCAATATACTTTTTTCCTTATATTTAATAGAAATGTTTTAAGAATATAGGTAGTTGTTTTACCTCCTGCAATAGCCACGCCTGATTTGTCAGAGACCCTGCGACGCACAGGTCCTGGAGATGCCCCTTCACTTGCTCCACCTTAGCAATAATAATACAGTTCTGAGGGCGACTACCACCAAGGGTCAGTAAAGACTATTAGCGCTAAATATTTTTTCATTTCATTCCATTTTCATTCCATTTCAGTCATTCGTTTGATATAAAAAGTGACAGAGCGATGTTATGTGTGTGAACGTGCTATGGGTAAACGTATTTAATTTCAGTTAGTGAAAGTCTGCCTTAATGATCTTGAGTTTCTTTGTTTTTTCAGCGTATTTTTTAATGTTGTTAACAAAATGTGGTGTATACTCATTACTTTAAAGTCAATTCTAGAAATACAGCTGAGGTTATTTTTATTTATTCTAATCATTGCAACATCTTAAATATTGACATGTAAATTTTTGACATCCGACACATCAAATAATGACATTATACTGCAAAGTTGTGTGTATTGACATAGTGAAAGATAATATTTGTGTTGTTTTCTTATATATACTCGTAGTAATTGATATTAAAATATTGACCTGTAGTAGCTAGTATTTTTTTTTATATAAATTGATTTAATGTATGGAGAATTGTTAAATTACATTTTATTTTAGAGCATGACGAGATTATAAGTTTTCTTATCAATATGTCGGTAAAACACGCATGTACGTACAATCTGGGAACTACCCGGTTGATCAGTAGTTTTTTTGGAAAACGTTTCCTCGGAAAGTACTAAGGTTAAAGATATAATTTATTATTCAAATGAATTACCTGTTAATGTTCTATTATTTGTGATATAAACATTTTCTATATATATTTTCACTTTTTTAAATAAAGCTTCCTGATAATCTCTACTGGTCAACCGGGAAGTTCCTCGACTGTACTAGAATGAACTGTACCGTAGAACTGAAATGTACCGTGTTTTATGCAAATAAATATAACTATTACTATTACTTTTTAACAATTGTTTGTTTGCTATGAACATAATATTATGATAAAGATAAAGATAAAATTTCATACTTATGATAAATGTTTAAATAGAAAAATATTGAAAAAAAAACTCGGCCACAAGTGAATTCCCATCTGAGAATTCACTTGTGGCCGAGTTTATTTTTTCCAATATTTTTCTATTTAAAATTTATCATAAGTATAAATATAGCATTAAAAATTGATAAATTCAAAAATCTTAAAAAGATAAAATTTCATATTATTTTTGAATTCTAAAACCCAGTAAAATTAAACCAGTGCCTTAGCAATGTGAATATAATTTTCACATGTGCTTTTATCCCCCCATACGTACCGTGAGCGTGCTTGGGTGCATGGTGTGCATCACGCGCCTGATGCAGGTGGCGCATCATGGCGGCGAGACGGTCTCGTTCGCGTCTTAGTTGCAACTCCAGCTGTGCCACCACCTGCATTTGCACGCGAGCTTGTGCCGCCGACCGGTCGTCTAGGGTATGAGATGCTTCCAGGTGCCTGTTGAAAAATCATATGTAGAAAATCTGTAGCCCTACGCGTAAGTGTCGCCAACGTTGTCGACTTGTCGACTATGGGCGCGACTCTTCACACGCGAGCGCTGATGCTATAGCGATGTCTCCTCGGTCGCACACAGAGTGAAGTATTAACTGACTATGGAAAAGGGATCTTAATATTAGGACGATAACCTTAAAGTTGCGTTGTACAAAAACGCCGTCGACTGTCAAAGTGAAGTTGACAGCGATGCTGACGGCACTTACGCGGTAGGCCCACAGAATCAGAATCAGACCTCATGAACACCGCTTTATATCGCGATATGATATGGCGCATGATGCTGTCTTGGTTATCCCACTAATGGAGCCATGATCGCCGATAAAAATCGTTCATGCTTGGACTACAGAAGTATTATTATTGTCAATACAATTTAACAGAGGTAACAAATTAGTTAAGTTTTGGAACAGAAAATGTTGATAACAGGACACTTGTCTCGTTACATTAATCAATAGCGTTAGATACAAGAGGAGTATGTATTTAAAATAAGGTAACTAAAATGATTTTCCAATTTGCAGTCGTATAAATTCATAAGTGCAAATTCGGAATTTGGTTGGCTAACGTCGTTCGTCGTTGTTTTTTTTTGCAAACATCGGATTATGATCTTAAATTATTTTTTATCCAGCTTAATGCCTAAAAGAAATTACTGTTTAGTGACAAAGCCGTCATTTTTCCTTTTGTATATCTCAATGTTATTCATGGTGTAGAATAAATAATATGTTATCTTTAGGACAATAATTTCTCTTCGTTATCAACAACTGAAAGTCAATAGATTTCTTCTTTCTTACTAGATTATACTCACTTGAGAAAGGCCTGATAATCTTCAGCGAGAGCATCACAGCCGGGCCACTTGCAGACCCCTCGCCCGAAGAGGGGGTGCTCCTCGACTTCTCCACCCCATAGCATCAGACCTTCGAAATAAAAAAAAACAATCAATCTCTACATTACAGAATCAGTCTGCAATTTATCAAACTGATCCAATATTTGTGAATATTGGTTTCTTTTTATTCATTTGGGCTGGCAACATCTTAGACCCAGCCAATGTCAAATGTGGCATCGTTGTACAGTCAACAGCACGTACGGCTTTACATTTGCACTACGAAAACAGCCGCTATTTCGATGGTTGTAAGGACGCTCTCAAGGTCAAAGGTAAAGCCAAAGCTGCTGTTGACTGTACATTTCAACTCTTCATTTAACTTTTTGTACATTTCACTCTCAAGCTGCGCCTTTGAAACTCTATCAACTCCGCAAGGGATTAATGGGGTGAGTATGTACGTATGTATGTAACAACATTGACGACTTGTTTTATTTATGAAGTTGAAAGCTTTACGGTGAGATGCTTAGCCTTCATTATACCTTTTTTTTGCTGGTGATGGCGAAACTGCACCTCTCCAGAAATCCTCAACCACCGAGGAACTAGTTATCTTAATTTCTAACTTCCGGGCTACAGCAATGCTCAAAACATGGTAGCTAGCCAGCCGGAGATCTTCATACTCACTGGGTGGTGCATTAGGCGGCACTGACAGTGGGCCGTGCATCAGGTACTGTCGCTGTACCGCTTGCAGTTGCTGCACTAGCTGCTGCTGCTGAGCTCCCAGTTGCTGTTGCAGGGAACCTGGTAGAAGAAAACATAGGTAAGGAATAAGTGGGACATTTTTAGCCAACACGATCTATTGCCAAACTACCAAAATATAACATGAATATCCTATGAACAATAGATCATCATAGAATATTGTACTTTGGAAATTGAACCCAAGAACTCACGATCAGTACGTTACTAAAGTCGTCAAGACCAAACTAAGTGAAGATTTGCACTAAGATTAAACGATGTTGTCAAGTAAAAGGGTTCATCATCATCATATTAGCCACACGACGCCCACTGCTGGGTATAGGCCGTTATAAGTGGGCATCAACATTTTGTACAGCGGTTGTATAATACTCATTTCTCACCCGGTGAAGTGTCAGGCGGAGGAAGATGGGATTGAGACAGCAGATTCAGGTTGATCTGGTCCTGGAGTCGGGATTGCTCCAGCTGCCGTTTGGCTGCTTCTGAAGACATGTGCTGGAAAACACGTCGGTATTCAAGAACCTATTTATCTATTTAAAGAAAATATATGGTCTTAAAATAGTTTTAGCTAAATGAAAAACGCAATTTCTGCCTATGCCTCATAAATAAGTTCAAAGGGAAAAAATTGACGTATTTGAAAATTGCCATGTATATTAGGGTATTTCGGTGCTGTACTGTATACTGCATATTTGTGTGTATTGTATGTATCATTTGTGAACGTTTTAATAGTTGTGATGTGAAAATCTTTTGCACATGATAAATACTGATGATTTAGAAAAAAGGAAAGACCATATCAAATAGGATAAATAATAAATTAAAATATAATAATTAAATATCGTTTTATATGGCATACCAAGTTTCATGGTTACATTGTTTTACCTATCTTCGTCCAGTAATCTAATTTATCTGATTCTGCATATGATACTGGTGAAAAAAGCATTGCTTCATAAGAGCTTGTAGCTACATGTGCTGGCCCAGCAGTTGCATCGCAAGCAGGTCTGGCGCCACAAGGGGCGCCACAGGGAGAGCGCGCCGGTAAATGTTCTTCACGGTCATCCGCATAATGCCTGACTATCCACTTTCACGCTATCTTTCATTCTATCATCCATCCGCTTCTTGTAGTATACCTGCTTCTGTTTAAGATGCTGATGAAACAAGCGCTATTTCATAAGAGCTTACAGCTGCGTGTGATGGTCTAGCAATTGTGTTGCCAGCAGGTCTGGAGCCTCAAAGGGCAATGCTAGAATCGGTCATGCGCTACCCGCATTTGGTCAAGCATTCATCTTACATCAATCTACTGCTTGTAGTTTACCTGTTTCTGCATATGATGCTGGTGGAACAAGCGCTGCTTCATAAGCGCCTGCAGCTGCGTATGCTGGTCCAGCAGTTGCATCGCGAGCAGGTCTGGAGCCACGAGGGGCAGAGGAGAGCGCGCTGGAGCAGCGCCTGCGCTGCCGGCGGGTGAGACTGGCGCCGGGCTCGAGTGGGCTGAACCTCCGGTGGGAGACGTCGGCGCTGAGGCCTGGTGAGAGGTTAAGGTCAGCGACTTGGACATTCTAAGATCCTACCGCGCAAAAAAATTTGGCATGTTTGAAGTTGAAGCCCATAAACGTGACTATGCCCATGACCATATGTTCATTCAACTGACAAATGAAGCCATATTTTTTTCGGGGAAAGTGTGCATCGTGTTCTGCTGAGTAATTTTAATTACGCTTAGTACAGTCGGGGAACTTCCGGTTGACAAGTAGAGTTTTTTAAGGGAACTTCATTTGAAAAGGTAATAGCTATATAGAAAATGTTTAAAATCACAATATCACGAATAGAACATTAACAGGTATTTCATTCGAATAATAAATTATTTCTGTAATTACTAAAGTACTAACTTTCCGAGAAAACGTTCCCAAATAAAATTCTAGTGGTCAAGAGGAACGTTCCCCAATTGTACATAACATAACTCGATACTATGGCCTCCATCGTAAAATGTTGCAAAGTGATTGGGAACTCAATCTTCATCGCTATGAAAAAGGTGAAACACTAGTCTCATGTCGCCTTGACGGGATAATTTAATTTAATTGACGAGGAATTTTCTTGTTTAATATTTATCACATAAAAATAGCATTGTGAAATGCAAAATTAAAAAGTAATAAATAGGTGAAACACTCTTCAATCTTATTTCATAAACGCATACTTAATGATTTCTGCGTCTGAGTATATCCATAATATGACTGATAAGCTGATTACGAGGTAAGGTAAATACAAAGAACATACCCGTGCGAGCGAGAGGGGCTCATGTTCGCGGGGGGGTGAGGCGCGGCGCGGGGGCGAGCTGCGCCGGCGTCGCCGCGCCGCCTCGCCGCCCCACCTGCCGGACTCCTCTCTGCAACAGTAGAAAGTCACCTCGCATCATCATCATCATCAACCATTGTTATATCCGCCTGAAAATGTCCTACATTATGGATGCATAAGGAGAAATGGACCTCGACGTGCAACACTATGCGGGCCCAATGTGGATTGGTTGATTTTGACGCCTGCGAATATAGCCGCGACCAACGCCTTACCGTGCCTTATCATATTAAGTTTTAAGCCACCAAACCCGACACCGACCATTGAGAAAGTAGCTTAATGAAAATATGCCACCGAGTTTCTCAGGATGGATATGGAGGTTTCTAAAAGATTTTATCAAATTCTCATTTTAAACATTTGCCTCATCAGCGCCCCCCTAGCATGAACAGCACTACAGTATGATGTCTTGCTTACTCCACTGAGTACTGGTAGACCTTCCGAGAAGCGAGAAACTGCCATTTCCAGGTCCTCACAGCTGTTTAAGGCAGAATGGGGGTCCGGGAGATGGCGGTCTCTCCCTTCTCTGATTCTCCAATCGAGCTCTGAAGCTAGTTTGAACGTAAGCTGGTTCGATACTACCCGAACACCCGTTGTGCATATTGGGCTGGGCGAGGAACCGGGGAGTGGCGAGGGATAGGGTGCTCCACCCCGGAGTTGTACCGAGGGTTGGGTACTCTAGGTGAGCTCAACATAACCTCGGCTATGCGTAAATGTAAACCCACACTTTCAAAAAAGGCTACAGGATATTAAGAGTACAATCTTACCGGTCCAGACAGCGGTCCAGCTCGAATGAGTTGAGTAGCGGTGGCTTCGCGGCGCCACCCGGGTTCGAGTTCAATGCCGGCTCGGGACCCTGCAAACAACAAAAATAAGGGATTAGTTAGAATTTATAGCCATTGTAGCGTCTTCTTAACGATTCTGAATGCGTGAATCATATTGCGAAGCGGCCTTGTAATCGTGAGCCAATTTTAAATTTGCCGCTTGCGAGCATCTCTCGGCTCGCTGTTGGATGGCGGTGTTGAAGAGTGCTCAAGGGACCCCATATATTATGTGTATTGCCTAGCCTCGCAAAACGGAAGACTACGAAGAACTTCGTAATCACATCTAGTGAGATTTGATTATGCCTCAAAATGACTATATAGGGTAATTTTTAAACATTATCCAATTTTTTTAAGTTTGACTTAGAATCTACCTTCATACAAATCAGACTGATCACGCGACTGATTTAGTATTGGAAGCCCAAAAATTGTTTTCGTATTTCGACCCATGTTTCTAGGAGAAAGTTGTTCACTTACCGATTCTGAATCGAAGTAAAAAATTTGGATAGTGCTTAAAAAATTACCCTGTATACGCCTTCACGTGTCACGTCCTCACGTCACGTGGCATTTTTTTTTATTAATAAAAAAGGCCAGCTGTAGGCAGCTGATAAGTGCTGTAATGGTGCATCCACCACAGTCACTTTTTGTGGATTAACACGGTAACATTAGATAACAATCAGTAACATTTGTTGCTAGTTGTTACTATTTGTTGAATGTTACCAAATGTAACTCATCTTGTCCGTACTGTTAAAAGTTGAGCACCGATATACTTACACGGCAACATCTAACAATAAATAACTTTTTGTTGACGGATGTTGCTTAGTAACATTTGGAAATGTTGAGCAACAAAAACTAACTGCAGTATGGATGCACCATAACGTGGATGCGTCTAAACAATTTGAAACCATATCGTCATGAATTCCCCTCGCTCCCACTAGTACACCCGGTTAGTTCAACCTTTGAACTAGTGCATCTTTTTTGTCTCAGTAGTTCAACTTTCTATAAGAGTTGAACTACCGCAACTATTCGCTCCCACTAGTACACCCGGCTAGTTCGCCAGTTGAACTACTGCAACTTCTTTCATCTCACTAGTTCATCTGTCTATAAGAGTTGAACTACTGCGACTATTCGAAAGCCACTGCAGTAATCAATTTGGCCAAAAATCATACCGGTTTTAATTAAGCTGCGTTTTCATGCATTTTCATAATTTCTGATACTTGTACCGTCGATATAATTAACCCTACTATTTTTTTAAAATGAACAACGGGGAGTCTCTTAGCTTTCATCATACCTGACTTTAAGTATTGATAAGGCTGAAGATGAAAGCGAGCTTCTCCAAGAATCCTCATCACTGAGGAACTGGCTATCTTATCTCTAACTGCCGGAACACAACAATGCTGATTACATTGTTGTTTTGGCATCAGATAAGATGGTGTTAGCTAGCCAGGCGGACTTACAACAAGTCCTACCACCAAACAAACCGAATACATACTCCAGCTAGCCTAGCATGAGCGACTTTTATCGACTCGATAGCTCGATAACGTATCACTGTCTCGCTCACATCGTAACGAGCTAAGCAAGACAGCATCATGCGCCATATCATATCGCGTGATATAGCGGTGTTCATGCTAGGGGGGCTGGGTCTGATACCGGTGGTTGTTACCACTAAACCACTGAGGCGGTTAAAATATGAATTTATTCCGAACATTTGTCCAACCCCAATCCTGCTTAATAGTGCTAGATTGTTTCATGCTGCAAATTAAACAAGACCGACTCACTAACAAATTGGGTCAATTTACAGCAGGAGGCTCCATGATTTCAGAATTCAGAAGAATCGTCGTTTCTAAAATCGTTCTGTCCTTTATAATTCGCCATTTGCTAGCAGGACACCGGTATCCAGAGAACAATGTAATATATATTGTGTTGTGTCTCAATACCCGGGGCCTGAGAGGTTAAGGCGCTTTACGACTCATGCAAGATAGCAATGAGAAAAAGACATTGCAGATTAGGCAAAAAAATACACGAAATCACTTCGTATTAAATAACTATAGTGATTAAAGAGACAGTGAAACTATGCGTTGCTAAATTTCCATTAGTATGTGTAACTCCATTTGAGAATAATCTTGAATTTTCGTTATTTAAGGAGTCTTTTCGAAAAGAAGAAGTGTCGAGGCAAATTCATAAAATCGTGTTTCTGAAACTTTGCAAATGTAGATTAAGGTATGAAGAAATATATTTATTACCAGTTGAACATCTCTAACAGTCCTATAGTTTTATATAAAAAAGTGCGTACTTTTTTCTGTATAGCGTCTTAAACTTCAAACAAACGCCTCTGTGGTCTTGTGGTTCAACCACCCGGTATCAGACCCAGGGGTCCCGGGTTCGATTCCCAGCAGGGGTACATATTGTATTCGGTTTGGTTGGTGGTAGGACTTGTTATATGTCCGCTTGGCTATCTACCACCATCTAATCTAAGTCTGACGCCATAACAACAATGTTTTCAGCATTGTTGTGTTCCGGCAGTTAAAGATTAGATAGCCAGTTCCTCAGTGATTGATGATTCCGGGAGAGGCTCGCTTCCATCTCCAGCCTTATCAATACTTAACATCAAGTATGATGAAGGCTGAAAGTTTCCCTGTAGCTCATTAAAAAAAAAACGGCTGAAATGCAAGGACATTTCAATGAATTTGATGAATCAGCGTTGTTGATCGGTTGATTAATAAGTTGGTTAATTCGGGCCTCACTAAGCGATTAAATGTAGTTTTTTAATTCATTATTAAGGTAATAAAAAAGTTTTTTTTTATTTAATTTTTTTTATTTGACCTAATATAGACGATCGGAATTATGTCCGCTGAAAAGTGCTTTCCTCATAAATTGTTTTCGGGACACTGTTTTATTACTTACTACGAGTAATGGAGGCTTCTATACTAAAGGTTTCTTTTTAAAAGACTTCTTCATCGTAAGATTTGTCATAGTAGGCTTGTTACGAAAGTTGCGAAAAATACGTACGGCACCCGTACTTCTGGTTACCTAATACCACGACTTACAAATAAACTAGAACCTGAGTTTCGTGATTCTCTCAACAAAAAAAATATAAAGAAAAAACTAAAGATGTTACTTTTGAGCAAATTGGATGGCAACGATCGCATTATACTGTAATTGTTTAATAAATCGTGTTATATGTGTTAAATGTACTTATGAAATTCACAAGGCTGAAAACTATAAAATTCACTTTTTTCGTTTCTTTCCTAATTTCACTGAGGACTTTTCACGAAATTTATAGATTCACCAAAAAATAGTATTTCACCAAATCAAAGAAAGAAATCCCCTTTTGCGTTCTTTGCAGAAAAGCTTAACAACATAATTTTAAGAGCCTCACAATTCAAATATTCATCAAAATTTGTCCGCATAATCCAATCTAAAAGGCCACACCGAATTATTAGCAATAACCAATAACAACTTGGTATGACGCAATAACTTTGTTTACATTATTTGATTTACATTGGCAGTACGTGGGTGATTTGTAAACTAGGGTTAACCCGCGGTCACACTCGCCAACGTAAACATAATGTAAACAAAATGTTTTATGTTTAAGTTAATGATACCTACCCAGGTCGCATGATTTTGGTCGTCTAGAATTTTGTTTTGCGTGGGAATTTAAGGGATTTACTTGATATGACGGTGTGGTATGACTTTGTTAACATTATTTGATTTAAATTGGTAGTACGTGGGTGATTTGTCAAATAGGGTTAAGCCGCGGTCACACTCGCCAACGTTAACATAATGTAAACAAATATATTTTATGTTTAATTATTAAGTTACTACCTAGAGTTGAGTTTGGTTGTGTTGAATTTTTGTTAGCGTGGGAACTCGGGAGGCCTTTGATTTTGTCTGATTCTGAACTATTCCTTCTGAATTTTGGTCCTCACAAATATAAGGCCAGAGTCGACACGCTAAGAAGAACTATTTCTTAATAAAAAAAAAAATTGACAGTGTGTTTCAGTCGGGCCTGTATCGAAAATTTATCGTGTCTACCCGATTGTCGTTATTGAGAGAGACAAATGAGTTCTTTCACTATTATTTTATACTAAGTAGAGCTACTAAGAGACTACTAAGCTACTAAGTACTAAGAGAGAGAGATACGGTGAGCCTTATCATTATGATACTTAATAGTTTTTTTCAAAAAGAAAGAAAGAGAAAAAATTATTCGACTAAAAAAACAAGATACAATATATACAAAACACTCTAAACATACAAGTCGAACAACAAGTGTGACGCTGATTTTCAGGTGGAGCCAGTTATAAATAGATAGCACTCTAAACAAGAACAACAAACTACAATAGTTGCATTAATTTAAAAAATTGTTGCGTGCTGAACGATGAAAACTTTTCATCATTGAACACGATTCAGTTCTATCGACAACAACAACAAGTTTATCTAATTTCTCAGTATATTCATGGCATATTAGAACGTTTTTTTATACTTAAATCTTTAATTGGAGGTACTCCTATTTTTTTATCATAACACGCAGGCTAGTTTCATTGAAAACTTAAAGATTAATGACAATAAGGAAGCAAACTGTTAGACAAATAAAGAAAACTATACGTTATTATGTAAAATTTAATGTAATAGTACATTACTGCAGCGGCCAGCAAAAGAGGCTTACGTACGTGTGCCTCGGCTTCGCCTCCGCTCACATTTACACGTTCGTCCATCAATGCCTAGTTGAGGCCCAGGCTTGTATAGTAATTTTTCAAATAATACGCGGAATTTAAAACTATAGTTTTCTGTATTATTTCTGTAGTATTTTTCTATTTAAAATTTATCATAAATGGCTATCTTATCTATAACTGTCGGAACACAACAATGCTGAAAACATTATTGTACTGGGGCGTCAGGCTTAGACAAGATGGCGGTAGCTAGCCAGGTGGACTTACAACAAGTCCTACCACCAACCAAACCGAAAACAATATGTACCCCCTCTGGGAATCGAATCCAGGCCCCCTGGTCTGATACCGGTGGCTGTTACCACTAGACCACAGGGGCGGTTGAAACTCCAAACAAACTGACTGAAAGATACTTATGGCGGTAATCGGTCAGTTATTCAGTTAGTAAAGTTATAGGGCCTTATTTATAAAAAAAAAGCCATGTTTAGGTTATATTATACAGTGTGACTGCGCAATCGTTCCTTCTTTCCCGCCATGATGTACTCGTATTTTTATTGCACACAGCAGGGACCAGCTCAGCCTATATCCCACCTGATGTTAAGTAATATGATAAGGCTGCAGGTGGAATGGGAACTGAGGAATTCTCTTAGCTGCTTGGAAACAACAACGCTGAAAATATTTTTACTAATGGCGACAGATTAAGATAAGTTGGTGGTAGCTAGCCAGGCGGACTTATAACTAGTCATTCTACCACCAATCAAACCAACACAATATGTAGCCAAACTGGGAATCGAACCCGGAACCTCTAGATCTGATACCGGTGGCTGTTACCAACCACTAGACCACAGAGGCGGTGAAACTGAAACGTAAACCCGACGGTAATTTATAAATTTTATCCCTTTTCAATGCTATCATATGATAAGGCTCGAATGGCAGGAATGGCCAGGAATGGCAATTCAGTTGGATATCTTGTTGGTTAGTGGACCGGATTTCCAA